>CM066041.1:29944648-30569648 GCA_033557465.1 Ichthyophis bannanicus | reverse complement strand
AGGTGATACTTGTCAGACGGCTGCCTGGGTGAGAATCTTCACAGTCTTGCAAGTGCATATATCTATATGATTTGCAAGGTATTGTGGGCAATGTAGTTCATTCACACCAGACACAGCTGCTGACAATAATTTAGTTGTGCTCAAGTGTTAAAGCCAATAAGATATTTATTTATTTATGGGGTTATTTCTCCCAACACAGATATGCTTGGTAGCATATAATTCAGGTTACTTGCTTCCAGTGTTTAACTTGGAAAAACAAAGTCAAAATCAAAATCAGGAAAACAACCTTTAAACTTGTCAGGCAATTAGCTAATGTTTTCTTAGCATATATCTAACAAACGAAAAGCCACAAAGAAAGAAAAAAAAACTGTTCTTTTCAGGTTAACTTCTGATAACCTCCCACATAGATTCAGAAGTGATTCTCTCCTAGCTCACAAGCAATTAGGTAAGGCTTAATTGCTAGCAGTTATCCAGCTGAAACCCCTCAGCTGGCTTGCTTTCTACTGTGTGGGTCAAATCCTGCTTCAGGAGCTTTTCTGAGTAGATTAAAGAACAAGTTTGTATTTCTTTGTGATGGTTGCTGTACTTTATAACAGAAAGTTACCAACGGAGTTTAGACAGAGAGCAGTCCATATAAACAGTATCTTCATCTGCTATTATTCCCCCTTCATCAACAAGCATGGGTTCAATATCATGGATTGGCACAGATGAATCTCTCAATGGAGCACTTTCAGGAGAATACTTGTTCCCCTGCTGTCTTTCAAGGTTATAGCTAGGGCATAGATCAGTGTTCATACCTGAGCTTCCATTGCTGTTATAGCCTGGCCAGTATGTAGTCCAGTTCTTATGTCCAGCCTTCCAATCCAGATCCCTGGACACTGGATCCCTCTTCACATACCTTCTGGCACGGGTCTTAGGGTCCCTTCCACGTGCAGCCGTCTCCCTCACAGGTACCTTCTGGAGATTCCTAGCTCTGCAGCACCATTCCTCTGGCTTTCCCCAGTCCAATGGTGTATGCTGGCCCTTGGAATGCCTCCCAGTATACGTACTGCCCTGGACTCTTCTAGACCTCTCAAAGGCATTTCTCCTCTTTCTTCCAGAGGGTTTCTTTCCCTCTCTGTCCGTCCGGTTTGGCTTCTGCTTCTGATGATCCTTCAGATGAAACTGATGATCAAGCTCAAGCTGATTCTCAGGATAATGAGGACAATTCTCTGGATATCCAAGGTGATCATGAAGATGGTCATCTGTAGAATAAACTCTACTTTTATTCTGCTTAGATGAGTGCTCCTCACTAACACAGCGCAGCTGTGCTGAATCAGGCCCTGCCCTTTGAGATGAGTGCTTAGGGATTACCTCATAGCCCTCCTGATTGAACACATGTTTCCCCACTTCAGCTCCTCTAATGGCTGTTGGAAACCTGGTGCATTCTGGGACTGGTAGTCTTTTATGGGAAAATTCTGTTTTCTTATTTCTACCAGAACTGACAGGTTGCTTGTTCAGAGACACTTCACCTTTTCTATAGCTCCTTCCTGAGCTATGATAAGCTTCCTTATCACATACTGCAGAGGAATTGAGAGAAATATCGCTACACCGGGAAGATATATTACAACTATTTGATAAACTGAACAGTAGCAAATCACCTGGACCGGATGGTATACATCCCAGAGTGTTGAAAGAACTGAAATATGAGATTGCAGACCTGCTATTGGTAATCTGTGAACTTTCATTAAAATCATCTGTAATACCTGAAGATTGGAGGGTCGCCAACGTAACACCAATTTTTAAAAAGGGTTCCAGGGGTGACCCAGGAAATTACAGACCGGTGAGCCTGACGTCAGTACCAGGGAAAATGGTAGAAACCATCATAAAGAACAAAATTACACAGCATGTAGATAGTCATGGCCTAATTGGAGACAGCCAACATGGCTTTAGACAAGGAAGATCTTGTCTTACTAATCTGATATGTTTTTTTGAAAGTGTGCATAAACAGGTAGACAAAGGTGAGTCGGTTGATATAGTGTATCTGGACTTTCAGAAAGCTTTTGACAAAGTCCCCCATCAGAGACTTTTGGCGAAGCTAAAAAGTCATGGGATAGGAGGCAGTGTACTATTGTGGATCAGGAACTGGTTAAAAGATAGAAAGCAGAGGGTAGGGCTAAATGGCCAATACTCCCAATGGAAAAAGGTGAATAGTGGAGTACCCCAGGGATCTGCACTGGGTCCGCTGCTTTTTGACATATTCATAAATGACTTGGAAAAAGGAATAACTAGTGAGGTTATCAAATTTGCAGATGACACAAAACTGTTTAAAGTTGTTAAAACCCAAGAGGATTGTGGAAAACTGCAGGAGGATCTGGATAAATTGGAAGACTGGGCATCCAAATGGTAGATGAAATTTAATGTGGACAAGTGCAAAGTTATGCACCTAGGAAAGAACAACCCACACTATAGTTACACGATGCAAGGCTCCACATTAGAAACCACCACCCAGGAAAAAGATTTAGGAGTCATCGTGGATAACATGTTAAAACCCTCCGCCCAGTGTGCAGCGACGGCCAAGAAAGCAAATAGAATGCTAGGTATCATAAGGAAAGGGATGGAGAACAAAACAAAGGATATTATAATGCCTCTGTATCGCTCCATGGTACGACCGCACCTTGAATATTGTGTGCAATTCTGGGCACCGTATCTTAAAAAGGACATAGCGTTATTAGAAAAAGTACAGAGAAGAGCCACCAAATTGGTGAAGGGGATGGAAGGCTACTCCTATGAAGAGAGGCTAAGAAGGTTAGGGCTCTTTAGCCTGGAGAAGAGAAGGCTGAGGGGAGATATGATAGAGGTCTATAAATTAATGAATGGAGTGGAACGGATAAACGTGGATCAATTGTTTACGCTATCAGAGTATAGAAAGACTAGGGGACATGTAATGAAGCTACAGGGTAAATTATTTAAGACAAATAAGAGAAAATATTTTTTCACTCAACGTGTAATCAAACTCTGGAATCTGTTACCGGAGGATGTAGTAAGGGCTGTTAGTATAGCTGGGTTTAAAAAAGGTTTGGACAAGTTCCTGGAGGAAAGGTCCATAAACCACTATTAAAAAGGGACCCAGGATATCAATGCTTGACCCAGTACAAGCATTGTGGAACCTGTGTCTTTTGGGGATATTGCTAGGTACGTATGACCTAGATTGGCCACTGTTGGAAACAGGATACTGGGCTTGATGGACCTCGGTCTGACCCAGTATGGCATGTCTTATGTTCTTATGTTCTTATAGTGTCTTAGACTCACGACCTGGCGGATAAGAAGAGTGCTTTTTCTTACTCTTTACCCGCCTCATTGCTGATTCCACTACTATGGAATGATGAGGAAGTTGAGTCTTTTGAAACCCTGGAGAGGGGGGCACCTGATATAAGAGATCAGTTGCTCTGGAAGGTGGGGGTACCCTTAAAGGTGTTTCCCACATTCCTAGAAGGAGATCCTGCAAGGAATGATGCAAAGGAAGCATTATGTTCTCCTTTGCTTTGGTAGAAACAGAGCCTTGTGCAGGATCATTTCCTGGGATAGGAATAGCAAGAGATCTTGCTATATCCAAGAGGAAACTCTGAAAAGAGGGATCCCCAACAGGACTCTCCCTTGGACAGGTTAGATCTGAAGAACTAGCCTGAGTACCGACAGAGCTATCCAGATATATAGGAATAGAAGATCCTGCAGAGTGCAGTGTGGAATGCTTAAAGGATGGTCGTCGGTACTTGCTGTCAGGAGCAGCGACCGTCATTACCACATTGTCCATGCCAGGTATCGACTTCCAAGCTTGGTATAGAAGGGAGCGATCCTGTTGAAAAAAGCATGGCAGGAGTTGACCACGATGCTACTGTGGATACCGGTACTGATGCCAATACTGGTACCGATGTTGGAGTCGAGCCCGACAGAGACATCGGTACCGAGGTAACCGAAAACCTCCGGGCGCTATCCTCGGTACCGAGCCACCGGTATCGATCAGTGTCGGTACCAAAGCGTATTGGTACCCAGTCGCCCAGACTAGAGATCGATTCCAAACTCGGCATCGAGGGCAGCTCAATCGGCCTCGAGGGAACCGAGAGTTGCGGATCCGAATCATCGGAACCGAGCCTTTGGTACCGCCGAGAGCCGGTACCAAGGCGAGTCGGTATGCAGTCCTCCAGACTGGAGATCGATTCGAGACTCGGCATCGAAAGAAGCGAGGCTATCGATGCACGTCTGGAGAGTACCGACGTCGGTGGTAGTATCGATGCTGGTACCGATAATGGAAAGTCAGTCTGGAGTGTATCCACCGGTCCCGAAGGTACCGAGGATGCCAGATGACCATCCATGGTGAGGAGTGTCTCATCCAACACCAGTGCCGATGCCGGGGTATCGGTACCGCTCGAAGCAGCTGCCACCACTGGATACGGCTCAGGTATGTTCTGTGAGGGGTGAACCCCAGGAACAACCTGAAACCCCTGAAGGGCTTTGGAGACCGAAGACTCCCGCCGGGGTTTTGAAGCCAGTGGGCCCTCGAGGGCAAGGCCAGAGCAGTCTACATGTTGTGCATGAGACCTACCACTCGAGGGCTGGCTAGTCTTAACAGACTGTTTGTGGGTTACCTGATCCTGTGTGGAAGAAGAAGGGGACGGTGCCCCGAAGTTGGAGGGAAACCGTGTATCGAGGGAACCTCGATGTTGAAAACCTCTTCTCATCAAACTGTTGTCAGGACCCAAGCAGTTTAGACACCGACTTCGAGGGTCTAAAAATAAAGTTGTACCGCCACGGTCTGAACATTTCTTGGAAAAAGTGGCTGGCGGTTCCATGAAGGAAAAGAAGAGGCCTGAAGGCCTAAGAAACCGCGGGACACTATGAAGAAAAAATATCCTGTGAAAAAGGAAGATTTTACAAGAAAACACCGGCGGTATCGGTGGCGTCAGGAAGACAGCCGCGACCACAAGAAAACTAAAGAAATAAAACAAGAATTTTCTGCGGTGACAGGAGGATGTCCTCCCGGCTCCGCGGAAAACAAAAACTGAGGAGAGGCAGTTGGGAAAGGCGGGAAGGCAGCACGCAGGCATGGTGGGATGCTTCCAAAAGCTCTTTGATTGGACGCTGGGAAGCGTTCCCGCACAGACTCCGTCGGTACCAACGTACCCATATGTGAAGACTCATTCCTGCTTGTTCCTGGAGATAGAAGATTCTCTATGCATCTATTTAAGCAGGTATCACCCTTCTTGCTATTAGATGAATCTTTCTCTTTCCCCATATTCCTATGGGGATCTAGTTATATAGCCTTGTCTCCATCTACATACGTGGAGACATGTGTCTATATGTCTACATATATATACACACATATATATACACACACACACACACACACACACACATATATACACATACATACATATATCTACATATACATACATACATACATATATACATACATTAGGGTGGTCCACTGCCATAGGGGCAAAAAATAAAAGTAGGAATTTCTTTGCTCCCTGGCCTGATTCTGGTTCCATTTATGTAGAAAACAATGTGTGCAAAGTTTGAAGCCAATCAAATAATATTTAGGGGTGGCTCAAGGTCCCTATCTATCAGGCCCCTGGATCCCCCCCAGGGTTCATCAGACCACTGGGTATTATCCGCTCATAGACGGGGGTATCATGCTTGCCAAGCACTCAATGTGGTCCAGATGCTAGTAAGGACTTTGACGATGTGGGGAACATCTTACGGTGTTGTGAGACAACACCCAGAAGGAACTGGAGTTGCTCTTCTTTTGTGGTGTGTCGGCCGTTGAACTCCTCAATGAGTTTGACCCCTCGCTCAGCCACATCGTTGATCACTGGAAGATTTTTTACTTTCTTCAGACCGTCTTTGAATGATGCATTCTCTTCCCAGTCTTCTGGGTCTGCATTAAGAAAATCACTGTTGATGTTGAGGTGTTTCAGGAAACGGATTGACTTGCGAGTTGCAAAAGATTCAAGTGGTGGAATCATGGAACTTTTCAATTCGACCCGCTTTGGGGGATCTTTGTCTTCGTCATCATCCTCATCGCTTTCATCTGATTCTGCCGGGATCATGGCCGACACTATGGCCCGCTTTGTCAGTGCTGAAACAGCTTCATCGAACAGTGACAGTGCCACAAGCTCCTCTGACACATACCACAGATGCTGTTGCAGTTTGTCTCTGGCCGCTCTTCCAACACGGTCATTGTGGTAAGAGTGTAGTTTCTTCAGCATCTCCAAATCTGTTTGAGGAGCAACTGCGGCATCAGGGGCAGAAAACCAGGCTTCCACATGAATCAGGATGGAGAAAATGCTCACATCACGAACACAGGACTCCTCCCGTTGGGTAAGATCTTTGAGTTGTCCTCGGAACATCCAAATCTTGAGACAGTACAAGACTTTTGCCATCCATCTGGCATGATGGAAAGCTCCGGGTTTCTTGAAATTGAAACTAGGAAGATTCCCTCCAAGGCAGACAATCGTTAACTCCAAGAATTCCAGGTAATCATCTCGGTGATTGCCCTGTGCCAACTTGGATTCCGCAAACTTCATGATGCGATCCCTGTCAGGTTGCAGCACCTCCAAGTCTTTTCCAGTTTGATAGTTGGACTTGTCAAAGGAGCCCCAATTCTTTTGGAACCGGCGAAAGAGTTGGACATCGGGACCCGATGAAGCTCCAGAGCATGTAGAGAATACTGCACCAAGAATTATTTCGTAAATGTGATGGCGGCATGCCAAATGAAGGACTGTGCGACGGAGTCTCTGTTCTAGAAGAATGCACGCTCCTGATCGATGTCCCGTGTTCGATGCAGTTGTATCAAAGCAGAAGCCTGCAACCTTTTCATCCAAACACCATTCCTGTAACAGTTCATAAACTGCTGCAGCTTGATTCTCGCCCGTTCCTGATGTCAGTTTTGGTACACCAAGAAGTTGTGTTTCTCCAGTGGAGACAGCCGTTATCAAAACTGGAAGGCGGTCAACGGATGTGGTTGAACAGAGGAGAGATGGCAATAACTTGCTATCCCAATGCATGTTTCGCCTTCGGCTTTGAATGCGTTGTGCAGGTCCATCCATTGTTGCTGACGGTGCTTTTCTCTATGGCGCTTGACGCTGGAGCGGCTGATATTGAGCTCCCCAGGATAATGTCCCAGATTTCTGGCGGTTTCAGCTACCACAAACAGAGCATTGCGATCCGTTGTCCCTGTCCGATCCAGGGCTGCTGTAAGCTCTGGGGTCCAGACATTGTTAGGTTGATACTGCTTCGTTTGTGGAGTTGCTTTCTTCTGTCCGTTATCTGAATCCGCAGATGTCGACGAGTCTTCACCTGACTCTGCTGAGGAAGAAGATCCTTCCAGCTGAACTTGGCTTGTAGTTGCCTCGGCTTCGGCAACATGTTTTTGTCTGCGCCTTTTCAGTTCTTCTTCTCGCTGTTGCGATCTTGCTTCCGTGTTGGCCAGTTTCTTGTCCATCGCGCACATTGAGCCGCGGCGCCCTGGTTCTCGTTGCGCTATTAAGAATTCTTTGTCTTCTTGAATATGAATTAAAGACATTGCATTGGCATGAGCCACATCAAATAGGTTTTTCATTGCAACCTGGAATTCTTTTTCATTTGCCTCTTGTTTCCCTCCTCTCCCTTTGTTTTTCTTCAAAAGTTTCCACTGATTGAACAATTTCTTTACTTTTTCTTGAATTTTGTCATTTCTTTGAACAGGAAGCCTGACCTTTTCCCAGTAAGTTTCTACTTTACTTGTTACAATAGATGCACTTTCACTAACGCCTTTGTTTAATGTCATATGGTGATGTAAAAATACACTTAACACTTGCTCCTTGCTGGGGAGCTTGGCCCCCAGAATTGCGGTGGACATTTCTTCAATGAGATAAAAACCACGTTTTTTCGCCATCTGAAAAGAATAAAGATACAAAGATAATAGTACAATGTCTTTGCCACCTCTCAGAGACGAGATTAGTTCAAATATGACGCAATCAAATGTAATCAGCGTGGAACTGAGTGGATGATACAAGATGATGCAACATTTCATCATCTGCTCCCAGGGGGAAATCTCAAGACTTGTTGAGCCACCCCTAAATATTATTTGATTGGCTTCAAACTTTGTACACAGTGTTTTCTACCTAAATGGAACCAGAATCAGGCCAGGGAGCAAAGGAATTCAGGAATTCATTTTTATGGACCACCCTAATATACATATATACATACATATATACATATATTGTGGTAAGGAGGGTGCAGCACAGCCCTGGGAAACAAAGAAAAAAAAACATTTTCTTCCATAAGGGGGATGGGCTCACCTAAGCACAAGTTCCAAGATGAAAGCAGTGGAAAAACTCACACTTGCAAAGCTAGGCTGAGGCCACACCCAGACTCCAGGGCAACTATAGGAAGTGATAGGAGACACCTGTGGGTGGGGCCAGGAGAGAGAACACGCTTGCAAAAATTTAAGCACAGGCAAACAGAGAGAGCAGGAAGCGTCAGCAAGACCGGCAGGAGAGAAGCAAGACACGGGAACAGCTTCAAAGACGGCAGTCGGGAAAGAGCCAGAATCCAGGCTAATTGCACTCCTTCCAGGAGAGAGGACGCGAGAAGGCTAGCTGTGAGGAAGCTGGAGCAGGAGGTCTCAGCTCCATCTGAAGAGGAACAAGTCTTCAGGCTTGGAGAGCCTAGAAGGGCTAGAGACAAAAACACTGCAGTGATCCCCCAGGCAGCTCTGATTCAGAGGACGCTACTCCTAGGAGATGCCCTTGCTGTAAAAGGTCTACAGTCAAGCTCAGGAGGTAGGAGGGGAAGGTTTGAGGGAGTTAATGTGTGTGACTCTGACTCAGAAATAAGTATACCCGATTCTGAGGAAGAAGCTGTACCTTATGGGACGCATGCCAGGAAGAATGCTTTTACAGATAAGGTAAAGGAAACAAAGCCTTTAAATGTTTTACTAAAGGGAAAGAAGTCTGAGAACACTAATATAATCCCGGGGAGAAGAAGGGAAGTTCAGTGGGAAAGCACAGTTACTTACCTGTAACAGGTGATCTCTGGGAACAGCAGGAATTAGTCCTCACATATGGGTACGTCGGTACCGACGGAGCCCGCACGGGAAAGCTCCCCAGCTTCCAAGAAGGAAAGCTTTTGGGGCCTCCCACTGCGCATGCGCGCTGCCTTCCCGCCTTCCTGACCAACCCTCCTCAGTTTGAGTTTTAAAGCTGAGACAATAGAGAGAGGAAAGGAAAGAGAGAGATAGATACAACTCCTAGGGGAGGTGGGTGGGTTGTGAGGACTAATTCCTGCTGTTCCCAGAGATCACCTGTTACAGGTAAGTAACTGTGCTATCTCCAGGAACAAGCAGGAATAAGTCCTCACATATGGGGACTCCCTAGCTAAGATGCCGGGGAGATCCCCTGAAGGGTATGAGATCCTGAAAGGTTCCTCATCTTCCTATGGATCTCAGGCATCCATTCAGGGAAGGTGGGCTGGAGTTGTTCAAGAATGGAACAGGTGTCTGAGGACAGCCTGACCAAACAAGGCATCCCGGCGGGAGTCCTTGTCCAAACAGTAATGGGCTGTAAAGGTATGAACCGAGGCCCAGGTGGCTGCTCGACAGATCTGGTCAATGGATACAGAGTTTAGATGAGCCATAGAGGTGGCCATGGCCCTCACATTGTGAGCGGTGACATGGCCCTCCAGAGAAAGGTTCTTACTCTGGTAAGCAAAAGAGATACACTGAGCAATCCAATTGGAGAGTGTTCTTTTGGAGACTGGAAGTCCTAAATGAGAAGGATCAAAAGCAACAAAAAGCTGCGAAGACTTTCGATGTTGCTGTGTCGTGTGGAGGTAAAAGGCAAGAGCTCTTTTACAGTCTAGAGTATGAAGGTTCCTCTCTGCACTGGATGCATGAGGAGCTGGAAAAAAGACAGGTAAATATACCTCTTGATTAAGATGAAAAGGGGAGACCACTTTAGGCATAAAGTGGGGATTGGTCCTAAGGACCACCTTATCATGATGGAACCTTGTATAAGGTGGATTAGCCACTAGGGCTTGCAGTTCACTGATACGGCGAGCTGAGGTGACTGCAATAAGAAAAATAACCTTCCAGGAAAGAAATTTCAAGGAGGTAGTGGCTAAGGGTTCAAAGGGTGGCTTCATAAGCTGACCAAGAACCAAATTTAAGTCCCATGCCACCGGAGGAGGTCGAATGGGAGGTTTAGTTAAGGTTAGGCCTCTCATGAATCTTGCAATAAGAGGATGAGAGGAAACAGGTTGTCCATTGATGGGCTTAAGTGATGCCGCAATAGCACTCAAATGAACTCTTACTGAATTCGTTTTGAGTCCTGCATTGGAGAGATGCAGGAGATATTCCAAAAGAGAATTAAACGGGAGTGCTAGAGGGTTAAGACCCTTGTGAGCACACCAAATGGAAAATCTTTTCCATTTAAAAGCATAAGAACGCCTAGTGGAAGGTTTCCTAGAAGCGTGTAGGTTATCCTTCACTTGCTGTGAAAGATTGAAGTCTTGAAGGTCTAGGCCTTCAGTAACCAAGCTCTGAGGTGAAGGGACTTGGGGTTTGGGTGCCACAAAGTCCCTTCCTCCTGAGACAGAAGTTCCGGAGCCGCTCCCAAGTCCAGGGAGGGGGCTTGGGAGAGATGAAGAAGTAGAGGGTACCACACTTGGCGTGGCCAGCGTGGAGCTATGAGAATCATGGACCCTTGATCTCTTTGAAGTTTGAACAGAGTTTTGGGAATCAAAGGAATGGGTGGAAAGGCATACAGGAAGGCTTGACCCCAATGAAGGAGGAAGGCATCCTTGGCCTGAACTCCCTGACACGGAATTCTGGAACAGAACCGGGGAAGTTTGGCATTCCACGGACTTGCAAAGAGGTCTATGTCCGGGGTTCCCCATTCCTGGAAGATTCTGAGAACCTGATTCATGTGCAGGGACCATTCGTGTGGAAGCAGAACTCGACTGAGTCTGTCTGCCCAAGAGTTTTGGATTCCTGGAAGATATACTGCCAGGAGATGGATCTGATGCTCTCTGGCAAAGGCCCATAATCTTAGAGCTTCGTTGCAAAGCGACAGAGAGCCAGTCCCTCCTTGTTTGTTTATGTAAAACATGGCTACTTGATTGTCCGTGTGAATAAGGACTGTCATGTTGCTGAGGAGGGTATGAAAAACTTTGAGAGTCAGAAAGATTGCTCGAAGTTCCAAGTGGTTGATATGAAGGGTGGTCTCCTGTGGAGACCAAGTGCCCTGAGTGGAGAGATCTTGAAGATGAGCTCCCCAACCTGTTTAGGAGGCATCTGTTGTGAGGGTTGCTTGGGGCAGCAATGGTTGAAAGGGGGCCCCCAACAACAGATTTTGAGTGGATATCCACCATTGGAGAGACCAAAAGAGACGTTTGGAGTTTGCTATTTGGTCTGAGAGAGCTCCTGATGCTTGAGTCCACTGGGTGGATAACGTCCATTGAGCTGCTCTCATATGTAGGCGAGCATAAGGCACCACATGCACTGTGGAGGCCATGTGGCCTAATAGTTGTAGCATCTCTCTGGCAGTCAAGTGGCTTCTGGACTGAGTCTGAGAGGCTAAGTGCACTAGACGTTGGCAACGGGCCTGAGGCAGATAGGCCCTTGCAGTGGTGGTATCCAACCAGGCCCCTATGAATTCCAGGGATTGAGTAGGGGTGAGTTGGGACTTTGGCAGATTGATCACAAGTCCCAGATATTGTAGAATGCGCCTGGTGCGATCCAGGGAAGTCTGAGCCTCGGACTGAGATGGAGCTCGGATGAGGCAGTCGTCCAGGTATGGGAAGACAAAAATTCCCAGGGCACGTAGAAATGCAGCTACTATTGCCATGCATTTGGTAAATACCCTTGGAGCAGAGGCTAGACCGAAGGGAAGTACTCTATATTGGAAATATTTTCCCTGGAACAGAAACCGTAGGAATTTTCTGTGGGATGAATGGATGAGTGTATGTGTGTATTGTCATGATGTGGGCACTGATAAAGTTGTTTTGAAGAAAAGAAATCCTGTTTCTTTAGACTAGAGGAACTAGATGTGCAGTTACCCCCAGGCACAGCTAGAGGGAGCAGGAACAGACATGCCGCACTTAATGAACCTAGGCTCTCTGATGACCTGCAGCTGAATGGGAACCAGGAAGTCATCAGTAACCGTTCACTTTATAAGCCAGAGCAGAATGCTTCTGGACAGGAGAAAGAGGAAGAGAACAGGGAAGGAGTAGAGCTGGTAATAGAAGAAGGAGAAGGAGAAACAGCAGAGAAGCCTGGAGGCTACCAAGGAGATAAGCCTGAGAGCTGTGAAGGAAGCAAGGCTGGGAGCTGGAGGAGAAGCAGACTGCATAAGGTGGGAAGCCAGAAGGCCCAAACTGATCCTGTTGTACAAGGGGAGTTGGGTGGAAGTTGCCCCAAGGTGAGAGTGTCTGCCACGCCTAGTTCCTATACTCTGCCTGGAGATAGAATAGAGAGAAAGGTTCTGACAGAAGCTTATTATCTCTAGAGGATCATTGCCCAGTTTCACCTGTTCAGAGGGAAAAGCACTTTTATAGGCAACAGACGTTTTTACCCAGAGTGACAGGAGAATCCAACAGCAGTTTTATTCCACTGCCTAGAAGCACACCTCGGTATCCGGTTGGCAGGCAGAAGTGCAGCTACCAAGGGAGAGGTGCAGGAAAAAGAAGCACTGTGGATTTTCTCTCACCAAAGCCAAGGTATGAGGCATTAAATATTGACTGTGATAATTGTGCTACTAAAAGCTCTACTAAAACAAGTATTCCTTCTATGAGATACAAGAATCAAGACTGGTTTAGTAAACTACCACCAGCCCTGAGAATCCCTGGCTATAGGAGGCCAGACTCCCAAGTTTTAAAACTACCATGCTGAGATAGACAGGGACAGTGAACGCTCCTTGAATGAGTACAGGGGAGAAGAATCTATGGAAGTGGATTATCCCAGCACTGTTCCCTCATCTATGCCAGAGTTAATGGAATGTGATTGGTGCACTGCCTATGCTCCAAAGTCTGTATGCTCCACATACCATAGAAGAATAAGTGAAATATAATTTAATGTTTCTTATACTGAATGCTACTATAGAAAAACTTGCCTTAACTGTGAAGTAACAGTTAACTGCTCAGTGTGAATATTGGTACCTTTTAAGACAAAGGACTGTTTCTGTTATCTGGAATTATCTCTTAGTTGAACCTTGCTTTAAACAGGGAATAAAAGCCTTTATTTCCCTCCACCTGGTCTCTTTGATCATTAACGTCTCTACATAGTGGCGTAACATTTTTGTGTCATCGGGAACCCCGTGACAGTATGCATCCTTGAGATCTAGAGAACAATGCCAGTCCTGACTCTGTAGGTATGGAAGGAGAGTACCTAGAGAAAGCATCTTGAATTTCTCCTTGCATAGAAATTTGTTCAATTCTCCGAGATCCAGAATAGGTCTGTACCCCCCTGTTTTCTTGGGAATGAGAAAATAAGGGGAGTAAAAACCTGACCCCTGTTGAAGAAGAGGAACCTCTTCTATTGCCTTTTGGGCGAGAAGAGTGGTCACCTCCTGACCCAACAGGTCTAGGAGAGATGGGGGAGAATTGAAACATCTCACCTTGGTATGGGGAGGAAGGTTGGAGAAATGTAGTTTGTAGCCCTCTCTGATGATAGAGAGGGTCCATTGTTCTGAGGTGATTTGCTCCCATCTGGGAGCAAAATGAGTTAACCTTCCTGGAATGGTGAGAGGTTCTGGATGTTTTAGAGTCAGAAAGGTTAAGTTCTCTAGTTTTAAGTCAAAAACCCTGAGGGGGTTGGGACTGCTGGGCTGTAGCAGCCCCTGCAGGTTTTGCCCTGGCCTGTTTAGGCTGCTGACGTTTAGGAGTAAAGCGAGCTGCAGAAGATTGTTGGCCAGTATTTGTGGCAAATCTGGCCTTCTTGTAGAAAGGCTTCTTGAAAGATGTTTTCTTGACAGCGGTAGAGGTAGACTTAGAAAGTCTATCTAAAGCAGCATTTTCTGCATCCATTTGAGTGGCTTTGATTTGCCACTCCTTACCAAACAGATTCTCACCTGTACAGGGCAAATTTCCCAACCCATCCTGGACCCAGGGTTCTAGGTCAGAGGCCTGGAGCCAAGCAATTCTGCGAGCCGCTATGGCAATACCTGAGGCTCTGCTAGCACCCTCAAAGGAGTCAAAGGCTGCTCTGTTGGAGAACTTTGAAATATCTTGGGTATGCTTTAGCAAAAGAAGGAACTCCTTCTTTCTATCCTCTGGGATAAAGGGGAGAAAATGGCGTATTTTTAATGCAATTTCCTTCAGAAACATGCCCATATAAAGGCTGTATGAATTGATTCTGCCAATAAGCATACTTGCTTGGAAGATTTTCTACCAAAAGCATCCAGAGTCCTACATTCTCTTCCTGGAGGAGTAGAAGAGTGTCTTTTTGTACTCTTGATCCTTTTCATAGCTGACTGCACCACGATGGAGTGGTGAGGGAGCTGAGTTTTTTGAAACCCAGGAGAAGGGGGAACACGATACATGGTGTCCAGACGACGAGAATGTGGAGATAGGGTGAGAGGAGTCTCCCAATAAGTCCATCATGTGTTCTTGAAGAATTTCATGGATGGGCAAGGTGACTGCCTCTTTGGGAACCTTAGAGTATCCTAAAATGTCTAACTTTTTTGATCTAGGTTCTTTTTCAGAGGATACTGAAATAGAAAGACCTTTAGCTACTTCAATGATGAAGTCTTGAAAGGATAAAGCCTCTGGAGGAGACATTCTCCTTTTTGGAGAAGAGGGCTCCTCAGGTAGCGTAAGGGATACTTCAGCAGAGTCATCTGATGAATCAGAATCATCAGAAGACTCGAAGTATCGTCTGTTTGCTTCCAGGGATCGATAAGCATATCGACCGGTATCGACATCGGGGGTACCCAGAACCGGATCAGTATCGGGAAACACCCCGGAACCGGGAACCGGAATCGGTATCCTGGTCGATGTGGATGCCCTGGGTACCGGTATCGGTTGTGGTACCGGAACCGGAGTCGGTACCGCAGGGTGCGGTACCGAGGGCGTCGCAGCCTTAATAAAAGCCAAAATGGCCTGCTGCATGGACTGAACTGTGTGATCCATAGATGCCACGACTGTCTGGATGTCGGTACCGGATGATTGAGCCGGTACCCCAGAGCAGTCTAACAGGTGATCGGTCGAGGCCGTGCCATCGATGTCAACCTGCAACCCCATAGGAGGAGCTTTGGAAGCCGGAGCTTCCCGCCGGGGTTGTTTGGCTGGGGCAGGGTCCTCAGGGTCAAGCCCAGGGGTATCTCGATACTTAGAGGGAGATTTGCCCTTTGAGGACCTGCCAGAGGAATGTTTGGTTACCTGAGATCCATCAGGAGAGGAAGACCTGGAAGATGTCGATGCTGGAGTATCTGTAGAAAACAGCATGTGAAACTTGGCTGCCCGGTTCTGTAAGCCACGTTTAGACATCAAAGAACAGGATGGGCAATCCGGAATGGAATGGTCAGGCCCCAAACATTTAAGACACCATTCATGAGTGTCTGTGACTGAAATAGTACCGCTACACTTGGTGCATTTTTTAAAACCAGAGGCTGGTTTCTCCATGAGGGAGAATTTGTGAAGGCCTAGAGGCCTCACAGAACAAACACACCAAGTGGGGAAAAAATAAGATTTTTTTTTTTTTTTAAAGAAATAAAGGAAAAAAGACCGGCGGTACCGGTCTGGAATCGGGGAAGGCAGACACGCAGCCAAAGAAATAAATTAAAATAACAACTTCTTCAGCAGTGACAGGAACACGACCTGCTGGCTCCGCGGAAAAAGAAGAACTGAGGAGAGTTGGTCAGGAAGGCGGGAAGGCAGCGCGCATGCGCAGTGGGAGGCCCCAAAAGCTTTCCTTCTGGGAAGCTGGGGAGCTTTCCCGCACGGGCTCCGTCGGTACCAACGTACCCATATGTGAGGACTTATTCCTGCTTGTTCCTGGAGATAGACTGTTCAAGCTTCTAAAGGAAGTGAAACCTGAAATCCCTGAACCTGTCCAAGCCCCACAGTCATGTAATGCAGAGGAAGACATGGAGGTGGAATTCGGTGGAGAGGAACCTGATTCCACAGACTCCCAAATGGAATATTCTTTGTGCATAATCTCTGACTGAGAAAAGCTAAGGGTTTAATATGAAGGAAACCCAGGAAACAGTTATCCTGATTATTGTAGCTAAGAAGCTTTAGAGAGAGAAGGAAATCTCATGGTTAAAGCTACAAGAACACTTGTGCTGAGTGAAAGTTTAAACACAGCAGTTTTAGTTTCTGTGCTGACAAGCAGAGAAGTGTGTTAAAAGTTAAAACCTGAAGCAGCTAAGGGAAGCTAAAAGGTTTGCTGGACTCTGCTGTTAAATACTAGTTCAATTATGTTTGTTTCTGGAAGAAGAAATTCTTTTGTTAAAGAGCTGGAAGAAACTGCTCATTGATAACACTGCTGAAATACACTTTTTGTAAAGAAAGTTTATTTGGAGAAAACATCCTTTTTTCTGTTGTTGTGGTTGGAGCCTTCTACAAAGGTCTGTTTGCAAAGCTGAAATTTAAAACGAAAAATTTAATAAATTTTCCTGTGTTGGCCAAAAATACCACCTGGACTGCTTTTTGCACGCAACTACACATTCAGAGGACTTAGCCCTGAAGCTTAAAGCAACATACAAGATGGCCCGCCGCTTTCACTAGGCAACCGCCTAGTGAGGGCGCTGTCGCCACAATATATATACATACATATATATTGTAATGCAGCGAGGGCTGATGAAAGCCCAGAGGAGAAAAAAGAAGCTGTTTTTCAGAGAAAAAAAAGATGTGCACAAGTTGCAATATTCGCAGGAACCAGCTAGAGGGAGCAGGAGTGCATTCAGAGAGACTGAAGGGCCACGCCCAGCTGGTCACGAGGAACTGACAACCAGCTCCCAATCCTCAAAGGCCGGAGTGCTTTATAAGGGGAGGGTGGAAGACTGGAAGGGAGAGAGGTTGAAGTGAAAGCCTGATTTCTCCGGAGCTAGAGGATCACCAGGAGTGAGAGGTGACTCACCAGGAGCTGAGGAAGGACCTAAGGAGGGACCAGCTCAAGCTAGAGAGAGAGCTGTTTGCCCGAAGAGGCAAAAGCACTGCACTAATTGCAAGCAGAAGCAAAAGGAGAATCAGCTGGGGAAGCTAAGCCACGCTGAGCAGGAAAGCCAGGAGCTGGGCTTATGCAGAAGCAGGCGCTTACCAGGAGAATGGGTTCAAAGGCTGCAAGGTAAACCAAACTTTCAAAGAAAAGGATTTCATCAAGCTGCTGACTGTGAGAGGCAAGCAATTGAAGAAAGCCATTTACCTGTTTGTTGCTGCAATACAAGATATGATAAATATATGCCTATGAAGAAAGCTATAAATGTTAAAGACTCTGGTACAGCTGCTATAAAACCTCTAAGAAGAGAGAACACATTTAATCCTAATAGAGCACGTGGCCGACGCCCTAGGCTAGGCCAAGGACATTGGCAAGTACTGCAAGAGATATACAAAACCCCTGGAGGTGTCTCCCAAGAAACTAGGGATATACAGAGTCAGAATATCTGATTATGAGCCAATGCAAGTGGAACTGGCAGGAGAATTATCAGACCAGGAAATGGATTGTACTCTCTGTGTTTCTGGTAGCATAGAGTCCTTGCCAGACTTGTGAATTGCTTGAATTGCTAACCGAGCATTCTTTAATTGACTAAGCACTGCCATTCCTGTGAAATTCAACAGTTTTGCTTTAAACCCTGAGTTTTCTTTCTTACCTGAATTAAGGACATTTACTTTGAGTTGTAACCCAACAATTGGAACCATTGTGTAAAGGGAATAAAAGCCTTCTTTTTCCCACCACTCTGCTTTAATGGTTTCTTTAAAGATTGCAGCTAAAAACTACAAGGACCAAGTGCCTTTTGGCCCTTAAAAGACTCTCCTATCTTAAAATTAAAATTTTTATGTCCCACCTGCCCTGGCGTCAAACTGGCCACCAGGGAGGCGTGCCGACAATATACATACATATATATATACACACACATACACATATATATATATACATACACACATATATATATACATACATACACACATATACATATACATACATACATACATATATATACACATGTTGTTGTTAAGTGCCGTCGAGTCGGAGTCGACTCATGGCGACCCTCTGGATAGCTATCCTAAATTGTGTTCGGTCTTCAGTCAGGCGGCTCATTGTTGACAGACTGGTACCCGTAGCTGCTGTTATTGTATCGATCCATCTCATTGCTGGCCTTCCTCTTTTGCGTTGACCTTCTATCTTGCCAAGCATAATGTCTTTCTCTAATGATCTCTCTCTTCGCATGATGTGTCCAAAGTATGAAAGTCGAAGTCTTGTCATCTGAGCTTCTAAAGAAAGCTTAGGTTTGATCTCTAGTACCGACTGGTTTGTTCTTCGGGCAGTCCATGGTATACACAGTATTCGCCGCCAGCACCATAATTCAAAGGCATCAATTTTCTTCCTGTCTATCTTTTTCACTGTCCAGCTTTCACATCCATATGATGTTATTGAAAATACCATGGCTTGAACAAGTCGAATCTTTGTATGGAGAGAGACATCTCTGCTCTTGAGAATCTTATCTAGGTCTTTCATAGCCATTCTGCCAAGAGCAATGCGTCGTCTGATTTCTTGACTGCTTGTTGCTTCTTTATTGATAGTTGATCCAAGTAGGTTAAAGTTGTTCACAATTTCAATTTCTTCTTCACCTTCAACAATGAACCTGTTGATTATGCCAGTTGTCATGATCTTTGTCTTCTTTACATTAAGGTGCAGGCCCATTTTGAGACTATGTTCGTTGATTGTGAGAAGCAAATGTTTCAGATCATCTTCACTTTCAGCCAGTAATGTGGTATCATCAGCATAGCGAAGGTTGTTGATGAGTCTTCCACCAATCTTCACACCTCTGTTGTCTTCATACAATCCTGCTTCTCTGATGATTTTGTTCTGCATATAAATTAAACAGGTAGGGGGAAAGTATGCAGCCTTGTCTTACACCTTTGCTTATTTTAAACCATTCTGTTTCTCCTTGTTCCGTTCGAACTGTTGCTTCTTGATCAATGTACAGATTGCGCAAGAGAACGATCAGGTGTTCTGGTATACCCATGCTTCTTAATGTGGCCCAGAGTTTCTCATGGTTTACACAGTCAAAAGCCTTGCTATAGTCGATAAAGCACAAATAGATATCCTTTAGATATTCTTTAGTCTTTTCAAGGATCCATCTCACATCTGCAATGATGTCTCTCGTTCCTCACCCTTTCCTGAACCCTGCTTGCACTTCAGGTAGTTCTTGTTCCAGGTATGGTTGTAGTCTTTTGAATAATCTTCAGTAGAATCTTGCTGGCATGTGGGATCAGAGCGATTGTGCGATAATTTCCACAGTCAGTTGGATCACCTTTCTTTAGTATTGGTATAAACACAGATCTTTTCCAGTCAGTTGGGCCATGATGTTGAATTCCATATTTCTTGGCAGAGCCTTGTGAGTACGGTAACAGCTGCATCAGATTGCTGCAATACTTCTATGGGAATGCTATCAATGCCTGGTGCTTTGTTCTTTGATAAGGCTTTCAATGCTGCTTCAACTTCTTCTTTCATCACCAATGGTTCCCGATCATAAAGGTACAGGTTGAAACAGCTGTTGGTCCACTTGATCTTTATCATATAAAAACTCTGTATATTCCTTCCACCTTTTCTTGATCTTCTCAGCATCATTCAACATAGAACCTTGAGCATCTTGTAACATTCCAATTCGAGGCTAGAACTTTTTCTTTAACTCTCGTAGCTTTAGGAAAGCCGATCTTGTTCTTCCTCTAATATGTTTTATGTTTTATTGTATTTGATAAAAACCGCCTTTCCGAGAACCAAGGCGGTGTACAAGTAAAAACAAAGCAATAAAAGGAGGCCAATAGTTTCTGCTTCTATTTCCTTGCAAGTGTCATTGTAGTACTTTTCCTTGTCCTGTCTTGCTGCACGTTGGAAATCTCTGTTGAGTTCTGCGATTGTCTTTCTTTCTCCTCTGGCTTTAGCTTCTCTGCGTTTCTGGGCAATTTTCAGAGTTTCTTCCGTCATCCATTTTGGCCGTTTTTGCTTTTTCACCTTTTGTAGAGACTTCTCGCTTTCTTCCAACACAACCTTCTTGATGTCATTCCATAACTCTTCCGGAGCTCTGTCATTTATATCTAAAGCAGCAAATCTATTTTGCAGGCAGTCTTTAAATTCCAGTGGTATATTCTCAAGGTCATATTTTGCTGCATTCATGAGTGGTTTGCTCTTTTTCAACTTTAGCTTGAGTTTGCATACTAGTAGTTGATGATCTGTACCACAGTCAGCTCCAGGTTTTGTCTTTGTTGATGTTACAGAGCTTTTCCATCGTTGACTTCCACATATGTAGTCAATTTGATTTTTATATAATCCATTCGGATATTTATACATATCTGTGTATCTTCTGCCCATGTATATATCTCTGTATATATATCTATATAGATATATATCTATCTCGAGATATATATAGATATCTAAGTACGTAGATAGATATATCTTTTAGGTAGATATGTGTCTGTTTAGGTTCATATCCATATATTCCTATATGACTCTGACAGATGGGCACTACCCCTATCAATGCTGTGCCAGCATGCTTAGGGTTCTACACATACAACCACTCCCTGTGGTAATTAGCAAATTTTTTGTTTTTCTTACCATAACCTTTCAGGGTTAGGTACCTCTGAAGCTCTCCATGTACCTTTTTCTTTCCTAATTGACCTAATTTAGGAAAGACATTACGGATCTTCAGTTAATCTAAAGCTGTAACGCTTCATAAGTCTGTCCTTACTTTGTTATCAGATACAGGGGTCTTCCATACCCCTTCTCTCCTACATGGACTACTTCTATTGTCAGTCCAAATCGGTGTTTTTCCTACAGTTTATTACCTCTACTTCACAGTGAGGTACTCCTTGAGGATCTTCTACTGGCTCTTCTAACAGATCCAAATGAACCTCAATAGACTTTTTACAATACCACCAAGGGAGGTCCATATTAGTATATTGCACTCAATATTTTTACTACTAAATGTCATCTATACAGGGTCTTCCTCTATAGACGTCCTGTTCTAGTCCAGCTGTTCCACAGTCCTGTTCTGTAATTCAACTCCTACCCTCCATCCCCAGGATGCCTGAGGTTCTGAGGAGTAGCATGGCTCATTCTAGATTCGCAACATGCTAGGACTCCCTTCGGGCATCTTAGCGTGGGGAGTCCCCATATGTGAAGACTCATTCCTGCTTGTTCCTGGAGATAGCACAGTTACTTACCTGTAACAGGTGATCTCTGGGAACAGCAGGAATAAGTCTTCACAACCCACCCACCTCCCCTAGGAGTTGCATTTCTCTATCTCTATCTTTCCCTTTCTCTCACTCTCTCTCTTGGTCTCAGCTTTAAAACTTAACTGAGGAGAGGCAGTTGGGAAAGGCGGGAAGGCAGCACGCAGGCGTGTTGGGATTCTCCCAAAAGCGTTTTGATTGGACGCTGGGGAGCGTTCCCGCGCAGACTCCGTCGGTACCGACATACCCATATGTGAAAATTTATTCCTGCTGTTCCCAGAGATCACCTGTTACAGGTAAGTAACTGTGCTTTCCATGAGCAATCAGGATCAGATGCCCTCTGCCACCCCAAAAAGCCCTAGAATTCAATGGCAAAGTCTTTCCTCGAGAGTTAAACTGATGGTGCCAATTTGCACAGGCTCCTCTAAGGATGTTGTCACAGAAGCTTTAATATGAGGGGATACAGTTTCCCCTAGTAGGTTGTATAATCTAGCTTTCTCTGCCCTCCATTCTCTCTAATGGTAGTCAGTCTAGACAGCTTGGTTAATTTAGCCATTCAGCGTGGTGGGTGTGGGTGTGTGGGGGTTACACTACCTGAGATAAGCCCTACCATAAGCCTCAGACAACCCCACCTTAAAATGGAGGTTGGCCCGATGTTCTAAAGTCAGCATACTCTTCAATGGGGCATTTCCCTTGATGAAGGGTGCATAAAGCACAGTTACCTACCTGTAACAGGTGATCTCTGGGAACAGCAGGAATTAGTCCTCACATATGGGTACGTCGGTACCGACGGAGCCTGCGCAGGAAAGCTCCCCAGCTTCCCAGAAGGAAAGCTTTTGGGGCCTCCCACTGCGCATGCGCGCTACCTTCCCGCCTTCCTGACCAACTCTCCTCAGTTCGAGTTTAAAGCTGAGACAATAGAGAGAGGAAAGGAAAGAGAGAGATAGATACAACTCCTAGGGGAGGCGGGTGGGTTGTGAGGACTAATTCCTGCTGTTCCCAGAGATCACCTGTTACAGGTAAGTAACTGTGCTATCTCCAGGAACAAGCAGGAATAAGTCCTCACATATGGGGACTCCCTAGCTAAGATGCCTGGGAGATCCCCTGAAGGGTATGAGACCCTGAAAGGTTCCTCATCTTCCTATGGATCTCAGGCATCCATTCAGGGAAGGTGGGATGGAGTTGTTCAAGAATGGAACAGGTGTCTGAGGACAGCCTGACCAAACAAGGCATCCCGGCGGGAGTCCTTGTCCAAACAGTAATGGGCTGTAAAGGTATGAACCGAGGCCCAGGTGGCTGCTCGACAGATCTGGTCAATGGACACAGAGTTTAGATGAGCCATAGAGGTGGCCATGGCCCTCACGTTGTGAGCGGTGACATGGCCCTCCAGAGAAAGGTTCTTACTCTGGTAAGCAAAGGAGATACACTGAGCAATCCAATTGGAGAGTGTTCTTTTGGAGACTGGAAGTCCGAAATGAGAAGGATCAAAAGCAACAAAAAGCTGAGAAGACTTTCGATGTTGCTGTGTCCTGTGGAGGTAAAAGGCAAGAGCTCTTTTACAGTCTAGAGTATGAAGGTTCCTCTCTGCACTGGATGCATGAGGAGCTGGAAAAAAGACAGGTAAATATACCTCTTGATTAAGATGAAAAGGGGAGACCACTTTAGGCATAAAGTGGGGATTGGTCCTAAGGACCACCTTATCATGATGGAACCTTGTATAAGGTGGATTAGCCACTAGAGCTTGCAGTTCACTGATACGGCGAGCTGAGGTGACTGCAATAAGAAAAATAACCTTCCAGGAAAGAAATTTCAAGGAGGTAGTGGCTAAGGGTTCAAAAGGTGGCTTCATAAGCTGACCAAGAACCAAGTTTAAGTCCCATGCCACCGGAGGAGGTCGAATGGGAGGTTTAGTTAAGGTTAGGCCTCTCATGAATCTTGCAATAAGAGGATGAGAGGAAACAGGTTGTCCATTGATGGGTTTCAGTGATGCCGCAATAGCACTCAAATGGACTCTTACTGAATTTGTTTTGAGTCCTGCATTGGAGAGATGCAGGAGATATTCCAAAAGAGAATTCAATGGGAGTGCTAGAGGGTTAAGACCCTTTTAAGCACACCAAATGGAAAATCTTTTCCATTTAAAAGCGTAAGAACGCCTAGTGGAAGGTTTCCTAGAGGCATGTAGGATATCCTTCACTTGCTGCGAAAGATTGAAGTGGTGAAGGTCTAGGCCTTCAGTAACCAAGCTCTGAGGTGAAGAGACTTGGGGTTTGGGTGTCACAAAGTCCCCTCCTCCTGACACACAAGGTCTGGAGCCACTCCCAAGTCCAGGGAGGGGGCTTGGGAGAGATGCAGAAGTAGAGGGTACCACACTTGGCGTGGCCAGCGTGGAGCTATGAGGATCATGGACCCTTGATCCCTTTGAAGTTTGAACAGAGTCTTGGGAATCAAAGGAATGGGAGGAAAGGCATACAGGAAGCCCTGACCCCAATGCAGGAGGAAGGCATCCTTGGCCTGAACTCCCTGACACGGAATTCTGGAACAGAACCGGGGAAGTTTGGCATTCCCCATTTCTGGAAGATTCTGAGTACCTGATCCATGTGCAGGGACCATTCGTGTGGAAGCAGAACTCGACTGAGTCTGTCTGCCCAAGAGTTTTGGATTCCTGGAAGATATACTGCCAGGAGATGGATCTGATGCTCTCTGGCGAAGGCCCATAATCTTAGAGCTTCGTTGCAAAGCGACAGAGAGCCAGTCCCTCCTTGTTTGTTTATGTAAAACATGGCCACTTGATTGTCCGTGTGAATAAGGACTGTCATGTTGCTGAGGAGGGTATGAAAAACTTTGAGAGCCAGAAAGATTGCTCGAAGTTCCAAGTGGTTGATATGAAGGGTGGTCTCCTGTGGAGACCAAGTGCCCTGAGTGGAGAGATCTTGGAGATGAGCCCCCCAACCTGTTTGGGAGGCATCTGTTGTGAGGGTTGCTTGGGGCAACAATGGTTGAAAGGGGGCCCCCAACAACAGATTTTGAGTGGATATCCACCATTGGAGAGACCAAAAGAAACGATTGGAGTTTGCTATTTGGTCTGAGAGAGCTCCTGATGCTTGAGTCCACTGGGTGGATAAAGTCCATTGAGCTGCTCTCATATGTAGACGAGCATAAGGCACCACATGCACTGTGGAGACCATGTGGCCTAATAGTTGTAGCATCTCTCTGGCAGTCAAGTGGCTTCTGGACTGAGTCTGAGAGGCTAAGTGCACTAGACGTTGGCAACGGGCCTGAGGTAGATAGGCCTTTGCAGTGGTGGTATCCAACCAGGCCCCTATGAACTCCAGGGATTGCGTAGGGGTGAGTTGAGACTTTGGCAGATTGATCACAAGTCCCAGATATTGCAGGATGCGTCTGGTGCGATCCAGGGAAGTCTGAGCCTCGGATTGAGATGGAGCTCGGATAAGCCAGTCGTCCAGGTATGGGAAGACAAAAATTCCCAGGGTGCGTAGAAATGCAGCTACTATTGCCATGCATTTGGTAAATACCCTTGGAGCAGAGGCTACACCGAAGGGAAGTACTCTGTACTGGAAATGTTTTCCCTGGAACAGAAACCGTAGGAATTTTCTGTGGGATGGATGGATGAGTATATGTGTGTACGCATCCTTGAGATTAAGAGAACAAAGCCAATCCTGACTCTGTAGGTATGGAAGGAGAGTACCTAGAGAAAGCATCTTGAATTTCTCCTTGTATAGAAATTTGTTCAATTCTCTGAGATCCAGAATGGGTCTGTACCCCCTGTTTTCTTGGGAATGAGAAAATAAGGGGAGTAAAAACCTGATCCCTGTTGAGGAAGAGGAACCTCTTCTATTGCCTTTTGGGCGAGAAGAGTGGTCACCTCCTGACTCAACAGGTCTAGGAGAGATGGGGGAGAATTGAAACTTCTCTCCATGGTATGGGGAGGAAGGTTGGAGAAATGTAGTTTGTAGCCCTCTCTGATGATAGAGAGGGTCCATTGTTCTGATGTGATTTGCTCCCATCTGGGAGCAAAATGAGTTAACCTTCCTGGAATGGTGAGAGGTTCTGGTTTTAGAGCCAGAAAGGTTAAGTTCTCTAGATTTAAGTCAAAAACCCTGAGGGGGTTGGGACTGTTGGGCTGTAGTAGCCCCTGCAGGTTTTGCCCTGGCCTGTTTAGGCTGCTGACACTTAGGAGCAAAGCGAGCTGCAGAAGATTGTTGGCCAGTATTTGTGGCAAATCTGGACTTCTTGTAGAAAGGCTTTTTGAAAGATTTTTTCTTGACAGGGGTAGAGGTAGACTTAGAAAGTCTATCTAATGCAGCATTTTCTGCATCCATTTGAGTGGCTTTGATTTGCCACTCTTTACCAAACAGATTCTCACCTGTACAGGGCAAATTTCCCAACCCATCTTGGACCCAGGGTTCTAGGTCAGAGGCCTGGAGCCAAGCAATTCTGCGAGCCGCAATGGCAATACCTGAGGCTCTGCTAGCACCCTCAAAGGAGTCAAAGGCTGCTCTGTTGGAGAACTTTGAAATATCTTGGGTATGCTTTAGCAAAAGAAGGAACTCCTCCTTTCTATCCTCTGGGATAAAGGGGAGAAAATGGCGTATCTTTAATGCAATCTCCTTCAGAAACATGCCCATATAGAGGCTGTATGAGTTGATTCTGCCAATAAGCATACTTGCTTGGAAGATTTTTCTTCCAAAAGCATCCAGAGTCCTACATTCTCTTCCTGGGGGAGTAGAAGAGTGTCTTTTAGTACTCTTTATCCTTTTCATAGCTGACTGCACCACAATGGAGTGGTGAGGGAGCTGAGTTTTTTGAAACCCAGGAGAAGGGGGGACACGATACATGGTGTCCAGACGACGAGAATGTGGAGATAGGGTGAGAGGAGTCTCCCATAGGTCCATCATGTGTTCTTGAAGAATTTCATGGATGGGCAAGGTGACTGCCTCTTTGGGAACCTTAGAGTATCCTAAAATGTCTAACTTTTTTGCTCTAGGTTCTTTTTCAGAGGATACAGAAATAGAAAGACCTTTAGCTACTTCAATGATGAAGTCTTGAAAGGATAAATCCTCTGGAGGAGACATTCTCCTCTTTGGAAAAGAGGGCTCCTCAGGTAGAGTAAGGGATACTTCAGCAGAGTCATCAGAAGACTCAAAGTATCGTCTGTTTGCTTCCAGGGATCGATAAGCGTATCGACCGGTATCGACATCGGGGGTACCCGGAACCGGATCGGTAAAAACCCCAGAACCGGGAACCGGAAATCGGTATCCTGGTCGATGTGGATGGCTTGGGTACCGGTTGTGGTACCGGAGTCGGTACCGCAGGGTGCGGTACCGAGGGCGTCGCAGCCTTAATGAAAGCGAAAATGGCCTGCTGCATGGATTGAACTGTTTGATCCATGGACGCCACGACTGTCTGGATGTCGGTACCGGATGAATGAGCCGGTACCCCAGAACAGTCTAACAGGTGATCGGTCGAGGCCGTGCCATCGATGTCAACCTGTAACCCCATAGGAGGAGCTTTGGAAGCTGGAGCTTCCCGCCGGGGTTGTTTGGCTGGGGCAGGGTCCTCAGGGTCAAGCCCAGGGGTATCTCGATACTTAGAGGGAGATTTGCCCTTTGAGGACCTGCCAGAGGAATGTTTGGTTACCTGAGATCCATCAGGAGAGGAAATCCTGGAAGATGTCGATGCTGGAGTATCTGTAGAAAACAGCATGTGAAACTTGGCTGCCCGGTTCTGTAAGCCACGTTTAGACATCAAAGAACAGGATGGGCAATCCGGAATGGAATGGTCAGGCCCCAAACATTTAAGACACCATTCATGGGTGTCTGTGACTGAAATAGTACCGCTGCACTTGGTGCATTTTTTAAACCCAGAGGCTTGTTTCTCCATGAGGGAGAATTTGTGAAGGCCTAAAGGCCTCACAGAACAAACACACCAAGTGAGGAAAAAAGAAGATTTTTCCTTTATTTCTAAAAAAAAAAAAAAAAAGACCGGCGGTACCCGTCTGGAATCGGGGAAGGCAGACACGCGGCCAAAGAAATAAATTAAAATAACAACTTCTTCAGCGGTGACAGGAACACGACCTGCTGGCTCCGCGGAAAAAGAACTGAGGAGAGTTGGTCAGGAAGGCGGGAAGGCAGCGCGCATGCGCAGTGGGAGGCCCCAAAAGCTTTCCTTCTGGGAAGCTGGGGAGCTTTCCCGCGCAGGCTCCGTCGGTACCGACGTACCCATATGTGAGGACTTATTCCTGCTTGTTCCTGGAGATAGCCATCTCAGTGGAGCCTCTTTTGAGATCATATAGCACCGCCATGGTTCGGAAAGAGGAGTTCAGTAGTGACTTTGGGAGCTCCTTGTTCAAGCAGACTGAAGACCAAGGTTTGTGGATCCCCTTATAATATGGGTACTATGAATCCTATTTGACTTTGCTCCATGGGATAAGAGTTCAGTTTCATCAACAGGTCTAATTTATAAACTCTTCATGAGGGTGCAAAAAGTACTTTGATTTCCAGAGAAATGATCAGGGAAATGCATTTTGGCACCCAGGGTAGGTGTTTAGAGGTTTGCATGGGTGCCACACCAGGTAGTGGGATCTAAAGATAAAACCTCAAACATATTCTTCTGCAAATCAACAATTGCTTTTGCCATCATTACTATCACTTGAGGATCAATGGCAGAAGAAGAAACAGCAACAAGACCCGGGTAAGAAATGGGAAGCAGGGTATTTCCTGGCTTCATAATGGTCCTCAGATAACATCACAGCCAGGCCTACCCCATCGACCACCAGGAACTGGAGATGTGTCCCTTCACCTATAACAACCTCTTTTCCCTTCAGGTCCAGCCACTTGATACTTGGAAGCTGCAAGGACATGAGACATAGGGTCCCGAGGAGGGGGGAGTGAATACCAGATATCAGGTGGTAGAGGTAGCAAACATTCCGGGACGAGAACACATACAAATGATAGGCAGAGTATAACAAGCAAAAAAGAGACAACGACAGCAGATAAGGACAATATGGTCTTACCCATTTTGACCATCCATGTTGTTGTCTACCCTCTAGACAGTTGTCTTAAACTGTGTTCAGTCTTCAGTCAGGCAGCTCATTGTTTATAGAGTGGCATCCATAGCTGCTGTTATTGTAGCTATCCATCTCATTGCTGGTCTTCCTCTTTTGCACTGGCCTTCAACCTTGCCAAGCATGATCTTTCTCTAATGATAAGCGCTATTAAGATCTACAATGCCCTCCTTTCCCCCTCAGAGATTCTTACACTTTCTGAATTTAGATACACAATTCTTACTTCCATCACCTCCACTGGGAGGTCGGTTCCTTGCATCCATCACCCTTTCCGTGAAGAAATATTTCCTCAGAGCAGGTAGAGTCAGAGTTGCCAAGTTACACAATTCCAGGAGTGAGAATTTTTGCCAGTTCAGGTTTTAAATTTGCATTAGTACCCGATTTTACCCACTGGAATTAGTGCTGCAGGTCCCAAAATGCATCAGAATGAGACTGTCAGAAATCCAGGTCAGGCTTAAAATCTTACTCCTGGAACTGGGTAGCTTAGCAACTATGCAGAGTAGATTTGTTACTGATAGAGAAGCCGAAGTCAAACACCAAGAATCAACACAGAACAAGGCACTCACAGCTCGCACATACGACCAGAGGATAGGGAAGTCCTGTGACTATTTACAAGAATTCAAACCGCGGAAGCCTTCTATAAAGCCCACTCAGTCGAAAGGATCTTAAGGCAGGGAGCAGTCGGGTGCAGCACATCATAAGGCCGAGACAAGCAGAATAAAATAAGAAAGCAGTTCGAGCTCACTTTGCTCACTTTGTGTCTGATACTATGTCACTAAATAGTTCCAACAAACGGAAGTGAATATTTCAGAAAACGAGTCTTTCAACACAAAAACTATATTACTGTCGAAAATCTAACTTTAATGACACCGCCATCAATTGCCATTTTCTCTGGGCATAGATTAAAGATTTGTCTGTATTTGTAGCAAATCAGATTATTCTTAAACACTCCTCATCAGAAGCAAAGAAATACTATGCCCTGATTTTTTTTATTTCGGAACATTTAGCAGGATTTAGACTTGTTCCTAAATTGCCTGCCTACACGAACTAACCATCTCATCCGGTTACTTGACTAGACTTTAACTGCGGGCTGAACTTATTGAGCACAAAACCAATCAGAAAACAGTATGGGCGTTGCTAACCGTGCTCCCGGATGTGTAAACAAACACTGAAGCACGTCGAGCATGTGCAGAACAGGAACACCGTCTCCGTCTAAGAAACCTGCATATTGCTCAAGATAACATTTCAAAGATGTTTCTGCCGTCGAAACAATCGCGCTAAGGATCACAGTACAACTTTGACCAAAGATTTACAAAATCATCTAGCTTCGCGGTTCTGTTTTACTTCTGACCCTTGCACTTCCTACCCCAGGTACTTTTAACTTCAATTCCATTCCTTGTGAATAATTTTCTGAGTAATGTTTCTGCTAAACTGAATACACATCTGTCTTCAGGGAGTTGAATATCCAGGCTACATTCAACCATTTAATCAATTTTTATAAACAGCTTCTTTATTTAGATTATATTCAGTAGATTCTTTTTTTTCTTGAAACCAAATCCCACCTATATTGTTTTTTCCCCCTTTTTAAATTGTGTACAACCAAAAAAGCTTCTGAAACTCCCGCGGGTACTTGTGTAAATTAGAGTTAGTGCATCAGCTTGTAACATGATATTTATATATTCTCTAGCTTATCATTTAATACGTTTCTGAGATTTAAACATACAAGCTGCAAGTATTACTAGCAAGAAGTATATTCAACTAAACAAATCTTGAGCAAATGTTATAATTACCGCACCTTTTAATAATTTCGCCCACAATATTTTCACCATACAAAAAGAGAAGCAGAGGCAGCTTGTTGTAAACAGTATGGCTCAAGTTACCGTTTATGGATATTTGTCTAAGGACATTAACAAGCAACGACGTCAGTAGACAAAAAGATTAGACTAGAGTGATGTGTTTAAGAAAATCAATTGCTACTCCAAAAAAATAAAAAATATCACTTAAATTGCACGGAGATCACCCAAAATATCCATATATTGGGAAGTACAAGTCAAATAATAAAACGTAAATAAAGACATCATCTTGGTAGTTAAACACTGAACGAGTTGGTAAATTTATTGAAGTTGGTCTTATATCCAAAAGATGGTGAACTGTTGAAATAAAATTATCTTAAGATTTGTCATAATACATGTTTATCTGCAAGATCCAGTTTGGTTAAAACGTTAAATATAAACATCTTTAGGAATACAATTTCTCTAAGGGAAATCCAGTTCAAAACAGGTTATTTAGAGCTGACAACATCTGTTTAAAGGTTCTGCATCACGATAGTCAATGAGCGTTGGCAAGCCTTACAAATCAAAAACTCTGCTTCTAACTCAATAATCATGCCAGAAATAATAAACATTCAGTCTAAAACAGAGATAACTTTTGAAGTTACGTACACTGGTGCGATCTAAAAATAGAGTGAATCAACAATCAGCCCACACAGTACAGAGTGAAAGTCGTACAGGTCTGCAAAATTAACTTCCAACAAGGATCTAAATTCCCCTCCTACAATGGTTATAAGAAGGCCACACGATCATATCTCCAAAAAAGTCTCCGATATGGAAAAACGCCCAACACCCGTAACAGGGAAAGAAAGGCTGAAGAGTCTGCACACAGGTTAGTTTAGGACCCGACGTGGAAGGAAACAGCTGCCTGTAAAATCATTTTGCGTGGGGCTGTACATGTTTTATATTAATATTCGCCGATTACTGTCATACAATGCCGACCAAAGCGGGGCTACTACATCGCCATGTCAGTATTGGAAAGAAAAAACCAAATCTCATTGTCTACGGAGTTTAATCGGACCCATACAATCCCACATATACTCATTTGCCTCCTTATATTTCCTATTAATATCTCACAAACGAGAAAGCATTATGACTACCTGCAACTCACTCAGAGTGGAAATGTAGATAATAAACTCAATAACTATGATCATCCACCAGCAGCTCTCGCACTATAATCATGTAAAAACGCTAAGTGGACATATGAAACTTTGCTTCGTGTGCCCGATCTCCCTGCAGTAAAAGAACGTCCCGATGGCTCCGAGTTGCGTGGCTGCCGGGATCCATTGTTTTGCTTCGACTCTGTGCTGCTGCCGTAGGCAACTGCCTGATCTTGCCCGATGGCCCTGCATCCTCTTGCTTGGCTCGACTTGCACCTATTCCGCTGCTCGCCCCTTCTAAGGGCATAGCTCAATCCTCTAGATACATTTGCCCCCTCCCAGGCTATAGCGCCCTGTCCCTAAACCTGTTCCTAGGGACAAAACATCTTTTTTTCAGATGGAGGCCGAGTATAACGCTTCCCCACCCCCATAGCTGTCCGGTACAGCACCTGCAGCCCAGGACGAGCCCGGGGGTCGTGGACGATCTCAGTCCTCACTGCGACCCGTCGGAAGCTCATTTCCCGAGCAGCGCGGACTGGAGACCGGAGAGGCTTCCCCCCCGCTCACTCATCCCTCCCCTCCCTTCCCCTCCCGCGGATGGGTCAAGGGGAAAAGCAAACCCCAACCTGCGGCCGTCACATCCCCGGCTCTGCGCCGCTCTCCTCCGCCGTCATACACGGGCTGTCGGGCTCCGCGGGCCGTCCCTTCCCTCAGGAGCCGCTGCCGCGCGGCACATTCTCCCTGCGCTCCGCTCGCCGTCTTTCTTTCTTTCTCTCTCTCTCGCCACGGCTGCGGCGGCTCAGGGGCAACGGCGGTTACTGGACCACTTTCACAGCCCAGCCGGCCGGGCCAATGACCGGGTGCCGCTGCTGCCGTCAGCGCCCGTGAGCAGCCAATGAGCGACGCGCGCGAGAGAGCCAGGGCCAATCCCGGACCTTCGGCGCCTCGAGACAAAGAATGTCGTTGTGCTGGAGAGGAGGGAAAACTAAGAGCGAGCGACCGGAGGAAGTGAGGAGCTTGTACCAGACAGCGCGCGAGACACAGAGGGGGGAGCACGTGTCATTACAAAATAACAAAGAAAAAAATATTACAAGCTCCAACTCTGATTGGTGAATCGAGCTGTCGACTTATGAAAGTAAAGAAAAGGGGCGTAGCCTTGAAAACCTACGGGTTTTTGTTTCCTTTGTAGTCATAATAACAAGAGGCGCGCGCCTGACTGCGTGCTGGAGAAGGAGCGCGTGCGCGGGAGGCTAGAATAAACAACAGGCGCGTGACAAAGATATGCCATGCCTGGCTCTTGGCACAGGCAGCGTACACCGTCCGGTTACCTTCGTAATGAAGGCAGGGCGGGATTAAAGCACAGTGAACTAGAGAGGTGGCTATAGCTCAGATGTTCAGGAGGGAATCTTAAGGGGCACACTACGAAAGTAGAGGGGGAGTCACAGGCCGATGCTGAAGACGCGCGCTATCAACCTTTTACGCCTATTTGCAGCGCCCCCATAACGTGCGACTTTAACACCAGCATGCAGAAACGGGCTCATATGCCAGTTAGCCATTCGTTAAACTGTGCGCACAAGTTAGCATTAAACTTAGAGAGCAAGCCAAACACATGCTCACAGAAATCCTGGCAAGTTTGGCATGCTCTCCCAAAGGAACAGAGGCACCGCATGGCTAATTTGCATATGAGCCCCCACAGTATTTTAATGGCATGGGGTGGGAGTCTCCAATGCCTGGATCTTCTGAAGGGAAATGTCAAACTCCCCTCAAATGATTAAGGTATTGGGGAGAGCCCCCGCTGCCATCAAATCTGCCCCCTACAGAAAGCAAATCCCTGGTGGCCCAGCAGCCCAATTCCCCCACCCAGGGCCATACCAAACCATAATGGTGCCCTGTGCAATTTCCACATCTGGCATGCCCCTCCCCCACCACCATTTTTTTTGGTTTCTCTGAGACAGCAGCAGTAGTGAGGCAGACCCGCATTTGTAGATAGGTCAGGACCCTCCTTCCCTTCTCTGATGTAAGTCGCCTCAGAGGAGGGAGGGACAAGGCCAGCTATGCAAACACTGAGTTGCAAAGACCCATGTTTGCATGGCTGGCCTACTCCCTCCCTCCTCTGCTGTGACCTACATCAGAGGAGGGACCTGACCTGCCTACAAACGTGGGTCTGCGTCACTGCTGCCGCTGCCTCAGAGAAAACAAAAATGTGGTGGGGGTCGGCAGCCCAACATGCGCCCCTAATCCCTTTGCACCCTATGCAGCTGCACCGCTCTCACAGGGCTAGGTCTGGTGTTGCTCCACCCTTTTCCAACTAAAACTAAACCTGGTGGCCCCAGCGGCAGCAATTCCCCCACTCCCCTCTCAACTAAAGATAAACCTGGTGGCCCCAGCAGCCCCAAATCCCCCACCTGATACCTTTAGAAATGAGTAGGAATACTGCCCACGTGCTCCCGCTCTTGCCCTGCCAACTTGAAAACTGGTAGTGCCTGGCACCGCACAGTGCATCCTGGGATGCCCTAGGCATGGTCAGACTGCCATATAAGGGATTTTCTACCTTATGTTGCAGTCTGACGCACCTGGTGCATCCCCAGATGCGCCGTACAGGGTCAGGTGCCACCATTTTTCAAGATGGGGCAAGAGCAAGTGTGCATGGGCAGTGCTCCCACTCGTTTGTAAAGGTACTGGGAGGGGGAGGGGGAGGGGGAGGGGGCTCAGGGCTGCTGGGCCATCAGGGTTATTTTTAGTTGGGTGGGGGGTTCAGGGCTGTTGGGCCACCACACTTAGTTTTAATTGGGAGGGGTGGGGGGTTTGGGGCTGCTGGGCCACCAGGTTTATTTTTAGTTGGGAGGGGGATTGGGGCCTCTGGGCCACTAGAGATTCGCTTTCTGTCAGGGGCATTGGCCCCCCGACAGTATTTTGATGGCATCAGGGGCTTTCTTCAATGCCTGGATCATCTTTAACATTTCTCCTGAGTTGATCCAGGCATCAGGGAAAGCCCCTGATACCATCAAAATAAGCTTGTTTTTTAAGCCACCTCAAGACCAGGCGTAGAGATGCGAAATTCTCTATGCATTTCTCTGCATCGGGCACAGCTAATATTAGCATACCATTTTATTATGTACAGTTAATTTGCCTATAATTTAAATACTCTTGCCGTTAATTGTGTGCTAGTTTTTCCTTTGATGTTTACACATGCCTCCATCTCTTTTCTGCTTTTGGTAGTGGCAGTAATTGTGCTTAAAAGTAGCGTTATCTGTGCTTTAAGCCTGCGCTAGTTTTCTGCATTGCCCATTACAGCGCAGTATGAAACATGCTAAAAAGTAGCACAGGTCCCAAGCTTTAACACACCACTTTAGACTTGTAGTGCACATCTGGGCGCTCCTGCCATGGCAGTGCTGGCATTGGCACTTGGAGTTCACGAGACCTGCACTTGGATGCAGCTAATGGGTAGAATCAGTTGCACCCACACCTAGTTTACTGCAGTGACATGTGGTAGCAGATGTGTCCAGGGCAATACCAAGGGCTGTTGTGCAAGCGGTGCAGCCGCAAGGGCACAAGTACAGAAAGGACGTTGATATCAAGTCTGGTCTTTTAGGAAGCTCTAAAAGAATGAGTTTCTGCACGGAGCTGGAGCGGAGGGGGCACCACATTCGTTAGTCGCAGATGATGCATTTCTAGCTTGCTACAATCCTGGATGTATCTTCTCCCCTGCAGTTAGCTCACAGTCCCACACGTTGGGCCAGTGAAAGGACTGGAGGTGTCCTAGATGGGCTCCTTCATCCTACTGGCCTCAGAGAGGCTCCTGTTCACCTTCTGCGTGTTTCTTTGCCATTCCCCTAGATATCGCCTAGTCCCCAGCTTTGTCTGGACTAGATTCTAAGCTCTTATGAGCAGGGACTCTCTTGCATGTCTCTCTACAGTGCTGCATATGCCTTGTAGAATTATACAAATAAGTAATAGTAGTAGACAGGGGGCACCCCAGAAGGCCAGCACTCTAGGCAACTGCCTAATCGTCACATAGACCCCCACCCACATGTACAGGGTTTAGTAAACATCCCTAACTATGTAATTCGGTGGCTCCCAAGACAGCTTTTTGCCTTAAGTCAGTTACTAGCAAAGAAAAGAGACACTGCAGCAACTGCAGCCATTGAGGTCTCTTTCTCGTCCCTACCCCCCAGTCCGCAAGAGGAGTAGACAACAGCACTCTCTCCCTGCCACTTCCTCTCAGTTTTCCGCTGTAGCCAGAACCATATAGGCCAAGTTATGGGAATTCTAAAATGTATCACAATGGGTGGGGAGAGGTTAATTTGCATGTTTGCCTAGGGCCCAATAAAGGATTAATGCTGCCCTGAATGCCACGTGACATTCTAGCCCTCTCTTCGTTTTGTGCCTGTTTGGCCCTAGGGCATGATCATATTGTTGTTGTTGTTGTTGTTGTTGTTAAGTGCCGTCGAGTCGGAGTCGACTCATGGCAACCCTCTGGATAGCTATCCTAAATTGTGTTCGGTCTTCAGTCAGGCGGCTCATTGATGACAGACTGGTACCCGTAGCTGCTGTTATTGTATCGATCCATCTCATTGCTGGCCTTCCTCTTTTGCGTTGACCTTCTATCTTGCCAAGCATGATATCTTTCTCAAATGATCTCTCTCTTCGCATGATGTGTCCAAAGTATGATAGTCGAAGTCTTGTCATCTGAGCTTCTAAAGAAAGCTTAGGTTTGATCTCCTCTAGTACCGATTGGTTTGTTCTTTGGGCAGTCCATGGTATACACAGTATTCGCCGCCAGCACCATAATTCAAAGGCATCAATTTTCTTCCTGTCTGTCTTTTTCACTGTCCAGCTTTCACATCCATATGATGTTATTGAAAATACCATGGCTTGAACAAGTCAAATCTTTGTATGGAGAGAGCCATCTCTACTCTTGAGAATCTTATCTAGGTCTTTCATAGCCATTCTGCCAAGAGCAATGCGTCGTTTGATTTCTTGACTGCTTGTTGCTTCTTTATTGATAGTTGATCCAAGTAGGTTAAAGTTGTTCACAATTTCAATTTCTTCTCCTTCAACGATGAACTGTTGATTATGCCAGTTGTCATGATCTTTGTCTTCTTTACATTAAGGTGCAGGCCCATTTTGAGACTATGTTCTTTGATTGTGAGAAGAATTAATTAGACTTACCTGCTAATTGTTGTTCCTTAACCCTTTCAAGGCCGGGCCCAAAATATTCGGGACCCAAAATAATGACCAAACGGCCGAGCCCGAAATATTCGGGATCGGCGCTATGACGCGATTAATGAATATTAATGAGGTGAAAACCGGAAGCTAATGACAACACACATTTGGACTAAGGGAAAAGAGAGTTTTGCTAGTGTTTCTTTGTAAAAACCAGGTCTTTAAAGCCAGAAAATAACCTGCAAATAGGGCATTAGAAATAGGTCATTTCAATTAAAAGCAAAGAAAACAAGATGGAGTCAGCTGGTAAGAGAATGTGTAAAGAACGATATAAAGCTGCCGAAGTGATTAGGTTTCTCACAGAAAGTGATGGTAACAGTAATAGCAGTGGCGAAGATGTCATTGATAATGAAACTGAAGACGTTTTCACCAAAAATGTGGACTTTGAAGGCTCGGATGACAGTGACCCAGATTCAGTAGTGGCTGCAGCTGAACCTCCAGGTTATTATTATTTGCCGTCATTATTAGTCATTATTTGTCACCTATATATCAGCTATGTCTTTAGGTATAACAAAACACTAAATGTCACATTTATTTTATAAATTGTTCAATTTGAAAAATGTCAACTATAAAAAAACATTTTCATTTACAGTTGTGGCCGCGGCTGAACCATCTGTAAATACAAACCCTCTTGGCAGAGGGAAGCTTTGCCGTCGTACTGCAGACCGTGGTGATAGTGCAACTACATCACAAGTACGGACAAGAAGAAGCAGTCTTCCATGGAAAACAACTCCAAAAGACGTCCGTCAGTTTCCTTTCATTGCACAACCAGGCATAGTCAAACGTATGGGTGTCAATGCAACTAAATTGGACTTCTACAAGCTCTTTGTTACAGATGAACTAATTTCAATGATTGTTCTTGAGACAAATCGCTATGCAGCAGAATTGTGTGCTAAAATACCAGCTGACAAGCCTCATGCCCGAATGAGAAAATGGCAAGACATTGACCATAATGCTATATGGAGAATGTTGGCGTTGACGATGGCTATGGGAATAATCAAGAAGCCTATGATTGACTTGTACTGGTCAGGTCAACAATTGTTAGAAACTCCATTCTTTCCATCAGTAATGAGCCAAAATACATATAAGCGAATATTACAGGCCCTTCACTTTCAAAACAATGCAACACAGAAACCCGAGGGTGATCGCATTTGGAAGCTTCGTCTATTCTATGACATTATCACAAAGCGATTCAAAATTGTTTATATCCCGGAACAAGACATTTCAATTGATGAATCTCTACTGCTTTTCAAAGGAAGGTTATATTTCAAACAATACATACCTACAAAACGCTCAAGATTTGGCATCAAATCCTATGAGCTGTGTGAGTCACGTAGTGGATACACCTGGAAGTATATGCTATACTCAGGTCAAGATGCAGTTCTAAGTGATGGTTTACATGGAAGTAGCTACTGTATTGTGCTGAATCTGATGGATGGACTGCTTGATCAAGGCTATCGATTGGCTGTGGATAACTACTACAACAGTCCAGAACTCTGTATGGATCTGTATGACCAAGCAACATCCTGCTTTGGAACGGTACGATCCAGTCGAGTTGGTATGCCTACTGACCTGCGTCTAAATGTAGATGGAAGCAAATTGAAACGAGGAGATGTCACATATCGTACAACAGATAAACTGCTAGCACTTTGCTGGTATGATAAGAATTATGTAACAATGTTGTCCAACTGTCATGATGGCTCTGTAGTTCACACTGGAAAAAGAGATCGTAATGATCAGCCAATTCAAAAGGCACAAGTTATCGCTGACTACAACAACATAATGAGCGGTGTAGACAGAACAGATCAGTTATTGGAGTAATATGCTTTTCTGCGCAAAACTGTAAAGTGGTACAAGAAAGTTGCCTTTCATCTGTTGGACGTAGCAGTACTCAATGCTCAGATATTCTGGAGCAAGTCCCACCCAGAGGAGAAAGTGACAGGACTTGACTTCCGTATGAAGCTTATCTTGGCTATCATTGAAGCAGTTGGTCCTGATGCTAGTGCATGTGATGCTTGTGGCCGACCAAGTACTGGTGTTTCCCCATTTCGTTTGAATGCTAGACATTTCCCTAGTCTCATTCCACCAACTGAGAAGAGAACTACCGTATTTCGACAGTGTCGCGTGTGCAATGAGTCTCGGACATCGTCATGTTTCTGGTGACAATCGTAAACGTGTTGAAACTAAATATCACTGTGCTGAATGTGGAAATGTGCCTCTCTGTGCTGCACCATGTTTTGCATATTTTCATAATACTGAAGATCTTAAATAACTTGTAATTTTTAAGATCAATTAAAATTAAATCGAATTTATGCAACTAATAACGATTGCTTTTATAAATAAAGTTCACCTATTTTCATGTTTTTGAGCCTTCAGTTATACATATTTGTGTTGCTGTCTCATTTTTCTATCAAACGGTATATAATACATGACCATAGCAGAAAGAAAATCACTGTTATAACATATTGAATAAGACAGGTACAATTTTCCTGAGATATGGAAAAATTAACCCGGCTGCAGAATGTGGTTTAGAAATTTAAAGAGAGCCTTGATAGGGTTAAGGAACTCTAGTCCAGTCCCGGAACCATAGAGTTTAGAATCTCCTCCAGCAGCCTTGGAGACTGAATGACATCACAGCTCTTATCTCTCTGGTATAAATAGGCAAGGACCGCCCCCTTCCACCAGTACCTATTGACAAAGCAACTCAGCAGAGCAACAAATAAGTAGATAAAGAACAACAAGATAAATTAAATAAACTTTGGCTAGAATCTAAAAACCTGTGCATATTCTAACCTTCTCTTCGACGAAGGACCTTGTAGAAATGCCAAAAACGTAGAAACAAAAACACGCTTCTGCGGGGTTCCCATTGTGGCTACACTCCGTGTCCTCCAGAACCCCAGTGCACATCAATGGGAGGGACCAGAAAACCCAGCCTGAAGCACCGCTGAGCCAAAACGAAGTCCTCCGCCGCCTGCACATCTAAATCGATAGTGCTTCGAGAATGAATGCAATGATGATGAAGTCACCGCTCTACAAATGTCCGCGACAGAAACCGAACTGTACTCGCCCACGACGCCGCTTGCGCCCTGGTCAAGTGCGCTCTGAGACCTTCTGGAACTACCCTACCTTTCAAAAGGTAAGCCGACGCAATAGCCGCCTTTAACCATCTAGAAATGGACGCTTTCGCTGCCGCTTCACCCTTCCACGGCCCCCCGAAAGCCACAAACAATCTGTCAGTCTTCTGAAATGGCTGCGTCCGCCGAAGATACTTCCGAAGAACCCGACGAACATCTAGGGGATGTAACCTGCCTTCCGATTTCTCAGAATACTGGAAGCGACACCACGTGATTGACATGAAAGGCCGAGACCACCTTCGGCTGAAAGTCCGGCACTGAGCGTAGCACGACCTTATGGAAGAAAGACAAATAAGGTGCCCTACAGGATAAAGCCTGTAACTCCGAAATCCTCCTTGCGGAACAAATAGCTACCAGAAATACCTTCCTTAACGCGAGATCCTTCAGAGTGGCGATGCTTAGTGGCTCAAACGGTAGCTCAAGCAAAGCCTCCAATACCAGATTCAGCTTCCATGTCGGCACCGAACAGCGTACCAACGGACGAAGAAGCAAGACAGCTCTCAGAAAAAGCCTAATGTCACTGTGAGATCCTACCGGCTGACCGAGCACTTTCCCCCTATAACAGGAAATCGCCGCCCACTGCACTCGCAAGGAACTGGCCGCCAATCCCTTCCGCACTCCATCCTGCAAAAAGAAAAGGACCTGCGAAATCGAAGCCCTCAACGGCTGAATATTACACTCCACACACCAAGCTGCAAAGATCCTCCAGACCCGGACATACGCCAGCGAGGTGGAACGCCTACGTGCCTTTAGCAAGGTAGAAATGACCGCTGCCGAATAACCCTTAGCTGTCATCCTAGCCCGTTCAAGAGCCAAGTTGTAAGCGAGAACCGACTCACCTAGGGCCTGCTCAACGGACCCTGCCGTAGGAGCTCCTCCCACTGCGGTAACTACCACGGATCGTCCACTAACAGCCGTACCAAATCTGCATACCACGGCCTTCAGGGCCAATCGGGCGCGATCAGAATCACCCGACCGCGATGTCTCCCAATGCGCTGCACCACACTGCCCATGAGGGCCCAAGGTGGAAAAAACCAGAAAGGAGAACTCCCTCTGGCCACCTTTTCGCTAATGCATCTAGCCCCTCTGACATCCGTTCCCAGCGCCTGCTGAAAAACCTTGCTAGCTGCACTGACTGGAAGCTCGTCATGAGAGCCATTACCGGAACTCCCCAGCGCCTCACCAGAAGAGCAAACACCCCCTGATGTAGCACCCACTCCTCGGGGTCTACTCTGCGACGACTGAGGAAATCCGCTTCGAGATTGTCTACGCTGGCCACATATTGAGCCGCGAGAGCCTGGAGATTGTGTTCGGCCCACACCCACAGCTGACCCGCTTCGGCTTCGTAGCACTTCCTGTGCCCCCCTGCCGATTGATGTAGGCCACCGTTGTCGCATTGTCTGACAAGACTCGGACCGCCTCCCGACCGAGAGTGTCCTGAAACTCCGGTAGCGCCAGAAACACCGCTCTCATCTCCAACCTGTTGATGGACCAAGACGTCTCCTCCTGAGACCAACGACTCTGGGCAAACCTGCCTTCGCAATGAGCCCCCCCCCCAACCCAGGAGGCTCGCGTCTGTCGTGAGCAGTCACCAGACGGCGGTCCAGTGGCATGTCGGCTTCCATATTCTCCGTTCTCAACCACCATCGCAGCTCGTGACGCATATTCTGAGGGCAAACTAACCTCTGCAATAGGACATCCGACTGATGCGACCAACGACGGAGAAGCGCCGCCTGTAACGGCCGCACGTGCGCTCGGGCCCACTTCTATCGTGGCTGCCATTGTTCCCAACAACTGCAGGTACTGCCATGCTGTTGGAGCCGGACTCGAAAAGAAACGCCTGACGAGTTGTCGCAGACCTAGAGCCCGGGCCCTGGGCAGGAACACCTTCCCCTGCTTTGTTTCGAAGCGCGCCGCAAGGTACTGCAGGGATTGCGATGGTACCAATCTGCTCTTTGCAAAGTTGACTACCCAGCCCAGGCCTTCGAACATCTGGACCACCCGGGCTGTCGCTGCCGAGCTGTCCTCTCTCGACTTCACTCGGATCAACCAATCGTCCAAATATGGGTGCACCAGTACTCCCTCTTTGCGGAGCACCGCCGCCACCACCACCATGACCTTGGGAAACGTCCGTGGCGCCGTTGCCAGCCCAAAGGGCAGCACTTGAAATTGGAAATGTCCCATGGGTACCGCAAATCTCAGCCACTTCTGATGCTCTTGCCGAATCGGGATGTGCAGGTAAGCATCCGAGAGATCTAACGACGACAGGAACTCCCCGGTCCGGACCACTGCCAGCACGGAACGCAAGGTCTCCATCCGAAAATGGGTAATCCGGAGACAACGGTTCACCCTTGTCAGAGCCAGGATTGGGCGAAATGTGCCCTCCTTCTTTGGCACTACAAAATAGATGGAGTAGCGAACGGAACTGCACTGCTCTGCGGGTACTGGCAGCACCGCCTCAAGCTGCAGCAGCCACTGTAGCGTGTCCTGGACCACCTGCCTGTGCCCAGGGCTGAGCAGGGAGAACGGACAAAGGAACCTACGACGGGTCGATGGAGTTCTAATACGTACCCCTCTCGCATGACCTCCAGGACCTACTAATCTGACTTAATTCGGACCCGGGCAGGGTAAAACTCCCGCAACCGACCTCCCCTGGGAACTACCCTCTCCTGAGCCCGCCTTATCTCATTGTGTCTGTTTTGTGGCCGAGGACTGGAAAGTAGCGAACCCCCGGCCTGCTCCCCTGAATCCTCGACCCCTGACCCCTAAGCGGGAACTTCCCCCGCTGGGACTGTCCATAACGGGGAGAACGAAAACTACGAAAGTCTCTCGGGACCTCCCTGAATCCCGCAGAACTGCGGCCCTGCTTCGGCTTGTCCTCTGGGAGACGTCCTCCCTGGGACTCCCCAAGGTCCTGGACCAACTTATATAAATCCTCCCCAAATAAAAGCGTACCCCCAAAGGGTAACTTGCTAAGCCGAGCCTTAGACGAACTGTCCGCCGACCAGGTTCTCACCCAGAGATACCTCCGAGCTGCTACTCCGGAGACCATCCCCTTAGCCAAGCCGCAGAGGAGATCAGAATGAAAATCCGCCAAGTACGCGGTTCCCGACTCCAGTCACGTGGCATCTTCAAGCTGCCCTTCCAGATGGTCTCCTGCAACATCTGGGACCACCTCAAACAGCCACTTGCCACCGAAGCCGGTCTGCATGGACAGCGCGCAAACATCGAACACCTGCTTCAACAGAGTGTCTAACCTCCTGTCCTGAACATCCTTCAGTGCTGCGGTCCCCCTCCACGGGAATTGTGGTTTTCTGAGTGACCGCCGATACTGCCGCAACTACCTTTGGAGAACGAAACAGTTCCCTATTGCGGTTCACGAGCGGATAAAGGCGAGCCAATGCTCTAGCCCCCTTCAGGGCTGCCTCTGGCAAATCCCATTCTTCCTGTATCATATTCCGAAATACCCTTTGGAGGGGAAACACTCTCTGGGATGTCTGCACCGCCTGCAACAGCGGATCTTCTAATGTCTCTTCCGCTGCTTCCTCGTTGGAAGGCAGGTTTAGTGTCTTTAGCATCTCCGAAACCAGGGCTGGAAGGCCTTCACACCGAAAGACTGACTACCCAGCACTGCTGCTCCAAGTCAGGCAACTCTCCGTCTTCCAGCTCATCTTCCGAGAACTCTTCCCTCTTTGGCGTTCCCCTCGCTCAGGTCATCAGCGAGGTAAGGCGCGGGACCCTCCGAAGTGGCCCTACACCTTTTAACCACCGGAGCACCGTTCCCCGAACCGACCAGAGAGGCCGACCGCCTCTGACTCTGGAGTCCGTGAGGAAGAGCTGACATCGCGGGCTGAAGGAAGGCAAAAGCCTGCTGCATCAAGGCAACGAAGTTCGGCGGAATCCCGGTCGCCTCCCCCGCCTGTCCGTGCTCCTGTGACCCGGCAGAGCCGCCGCCCGAGGAGGGCCCCGGCACTAGCTCCTCAGGATCTAGAGACGGAGATAACAGTGCCTCAGCGCCTGTACGAATAGCCTTCCGGCCTGCTAGGGGCAGTCCCGGCTCTCCGTCCATATGCTGCGCCTCTAGGGAGCAAGGGACACAGACTCCTGATTCCAGCACTGAACCTTTCCTCCTGCCACACACTAGACAGCGTGGAATTGCAGGCATAGCAGCCGCCTCAAAGAACTGCTCTAAACCACCTCGGGAACTCCCCCGCTGACCCTGACCGCCAGCCCCGGAAGGGCTCTCTCCGGGTTGGAGCCCTGCAAAAAACAGCCTAGATACACCTGCTCAATATTTCAATAAGGGAAAAGTACAGCATAGCTTGTTTCCCTTTGAACTTTTTTTTTTTCCCCAACAGGCCAATGCTCTGTAAGCGACTGATGAGCCTATAGCAGGTCTGCAGCAAACGAGGCTTAAAACGCTTCCAAAAAGCCACTATAAAAAAACCGCGGTTTTCAAAATGGCCACCGGGACTTTTCCCGCGCAGCAAAAAAGTGTCCGGAGGGCAAAGAACTCCTTTATGAGATCCCCCGCTGAGGCAGGGACTTCCCTCTCAACTCCCCTCCAAGAAACAAGTAAAAGAAAATTCAAAAAGAAATAAAAAAACGCCATTAAAGTCGGCGAGACCTACTTACAGTTCCCTGCTTCAACCTGAGGTGCTGCAATGAGGCAGACACGCGCCGGAGCTCAGCCTGCTCGTAGCTTCGGCTCCGACGGTGCTCCCACCACCAATCTCACTGTCCCTTAGCGATGGCTGGGGCTAAGCCTTCCACCTGTTCCTCACCCTTGCTTGTGGGTTCGGGAGCAGGGAGGCTACTTCTTCTGCTCTGTAAAGCTGCTCCTTCTCACCAAGGAGCAGCCCCCCCCCCCCCACGAGAGGGAAAATTGAGGGAGAAAGGAGGAAGCAGGACTGGAGCCAGAGGGAAGAAAAAAGTGGCTATTTTAGAAAGGCAACCAAACAAAAATCATCAAGAATTAGAAAAGGAAAACAAAGAAAAAAATTCCTAGCTCTGCCTATTTGTGCTGGGCCTATCCCTAGGCCCAGAATCTCCTCAGCTGCTTGGAGACTGGTGGAAGGGGCGGTCCTTGCCTATTTATACCAGAGAGAGAAGAGCTGTGATGTCATTCAGTCTCCAAGGCTGCTGGAGGAGATTCTAAACTCTATGGTTCCGGGACTGGACTAGAGGGACGAAAAGGAAGCAAATGTTTCAGATCATCTTCACTGTCAGCCAATAATGTAGTATCATCAGCATAGCGAAGGTTGTTGAGTCTTCCACCAATCTTCACACCTCTGTTGTCTTCATACAATCCTGCTTCACTGATGATTTGTTCTGCATATAAATTAAACAGGTAGGGGGAAAGTATGCAGCCTTGTCTTACACCTTTGCTTATTTTAAACCATTCTGTTTCTCCTTGTTCCGTTAGAACTGTTGCTTCTTGATCAATGTACAGATTGCGCAAGAGAACGATCAGGTGTTCTGGTATACCCATGCTTCTTAATGTGGCCCAGAGTTTCTCATGGTTTACACAGTCAAAAGCCTTGCTATAGTCGATAAAGCACAAATAGATATCCTTTTGGTATTCTTTAGTCATTTCAAGGATCCATCTCACATCCGCAATGATGTCTCTCGTTTCTCGCCCTTTCCTGAACCCTGCTTGCACTTCAGGTAGTTCTTGTTCCAGGTATGGTTGTAGTCTCTTTTGAATAATCTTCAGTAGAATCTTGCTGGCATGTGGGATCAGAGCGATTGTTCGATTGATCATATTGGATGATCCTAAAGTGACCAGTCTTTTGTGCATTGAAATACTTTGTCTTCTATATTGTACCACTACCTTGGGGTTTTGCAGCCGAAATGCATGACCTAGCTGACAAACTCTTGACCATTCTTCAAGCTCTGCTAGATCCTTCCTCATGTTATTCACACTTTCCAATTTATTTATACTTTTACAGTTATTGGCAGCATCTGCAAAGAGACATACCTTTCCCAACAGACCTTCCACAATATTGCTTAGGGCCACTTTTAGCGATGAGCAAAAGGGGCAGCTGCCCCGGACCATTGAACAACAGAGGCCCAGCTGCCATCCCCACATCCGCTATCACTATTGCTGCCCCTTTCTGGCACAAATAAACTCAACAAGCGATTTAAGCTCAGAGAAGGCATAGGATTTACTCTCATATACTATTACACGCACACAAAGAAAACGTAAGACAAAGTTTAACCCCAATGCCAAAAAACCTTGGCGCTGCTTTTACATACTTCTTGAAAAATCAGGAAAAACACTTATTACCAAGCCACAAAAAGGCTTGTTCATAAACCGAAAATATAGCTTAAATACTGTATTACATTCGAACTCCAAAGTGAATGTTACAACAAGAGTGTATCTTTGGTTACCACCTCCAAAGAGGACTCCAAAAACTCTGTTAGGTTATCCCCAACAGAGCCACCCTGCCCTCCAGGAGTAGAACCCCCACTGGAGGGAAGGTAATGTGCCCTTAGTAACGGAGAAAGATTACCAGGGTCCATCCCCAGAGTCTCAGTCAAATACTTCCTCACCATATCCATAGCAGGTATTAGGGGAGACGTGGGAAAGTTCTGCAAACGCAGATTATTGCAGTGATTCTCAAGATACTCCATCCAACGACACGTAATATTGCTATCCTTCACCAATGCTTCTCCTACAACCTGTACCACATTCACTTTTGACTCCATAACTTCCACTTTCCCAGATAAAGAATGATCGACCACAACTTGGGACACAGCAGTCAAATCACCCATCATCCAATTAGAAAGAGACTGAAGAGAGGAATTAAATCCTTGAATCACTTCCCACAGTGACTCCTCACAGCCTGTGACTTTTGCACCGCACATAATACAATCCCCGAAAGCATCTCACCCCTTTTCGCAATGTCGTCCATTGCTTTCAAATGAGGAACTGGCCCACCATCAGTTGTTCCTGCCAGCATAGGGGACGAAGCAGCACCGGTGTTCCTTCCAGTAAGGGCCCCACAATAACCACTTCAGTCTATAGAAACACTGTAGTATATGGTTGAAAACTACAGGCCAGTTAGTTTAACTTCGGCGGTGAGTAAATTATTGGAAACGCTGCTGACAGAGAAAATAGTGAGGTTTCTGGAGTCCAGCAGATTACAGGATCCAAGGCAGCATGGATTCACCAGACGCAGGTCTTGTCAGACAAATCTGATTGATTTCTTTGACTGGGTGACCAGGGAGAGCCCTAGATGTGGTGTATTTAGATTTCAGTAAAGCCTTTGACACTGTTCCTCACAGGCGACTTATAAACAAACTGAGCACCCTAGGGATGGACCCTAAAGTTACTGCTTGGGTTAGAAATTGGTTGGGTGAGAGGCGACAAAGAGTACAAGTAAATGGAGCTCACTCTGATGAGAAGGATGTTATCAGTGGTGTGCCCCAGGGATCTGTCCTTGGTCCGATTCTTTTTAACATCTTTGTTAGTGATATAGCAGAAGGGCTGTCAGGTAAGGTTTGCCTCTTTGCAGATGATACCAAAATCTGCAATAGAGTAGACACCCAGGAAGGTGTAGATAACATGAGGAGGGATCTAGCTAAGCTTGAAGAATGGTCTAGAATTTGACAGCTGGGATTTAATGTTAAAAAATGTAAGGTCATGCATTTGGGCTGCAGCAATCCAAGGGAGCAATATAGTATAGGGGTGAAGTACTTTTGTCCACTAAAGAAGAGCGGGACCTCGGTGTGGTTGTGTCTGATGATTTTAAAGTAGCTAAACAGGTAGAAAAGCCAAAAGCAAAAGCTAGAAGAATGCTTGGGTGCATATGGAGAGGAATGGCTATTAGAAAAAAAGGAGGTGATAGTGCCTCTGTATAAGTCTTTGGTGCAACCTCATTTGGAGTATAGTGTGCAATTCTGGAGACCACACCTTCAAAAGGATATAAACAGGATGGAGTCAGTACAGAGGATGGCTACTAAAATGGTTAGTGGTCTTAATTATAAAGCATATGAGGACAGACTTAAGGATCTTAATATGTACACCTTAGAGGAAAGGCGGGATAGAGGTGGTATGATTGAGATGTTTAAATACCTTCGTGGCATAAATGTTCAGGGGGAGAGCCTCTTTCCATTAAAAGCAAGCTCTGCTATGAGGGGATGAGGGTGAAGGGGGATAGATTCAGGAGTGATATGTGGAAATATTTCTTTACGGAAAGAGTGGTGGATCTGTGGAATAGTCTCCCAGTGGAGGTGGTAGAGATAAGGACAGTATCCGAATTTAAAAAAGCATGGGACAAACACAGAGGATCTCTAAAGGTAAAAAGGGGACTGTTGTAGTTGTTGATATGGAAGGACAGACCAGATAGGCCATGTGGTCTTTTTCTGTTGTCATTTTTCTATGTTTCTATTGGCGGCAAAAGCACTTATGGGGTTAGGAGGTGGCATCCGCACTACGGGATTCAACGACACACCTTAGCTGCTGCCAAGAAGATTCCCCTCCCCCAGCAGACCCAGGAAGGATGGTGCTGGTGAGACTGGAGGTATGCTGAAATTAACAGTCGTCACCTAGCACAGGAGGCCGAGAGAGAAGCTCTCCAGGAAGGTAAGCTTCCCCCTTCCCTTCCTCTTGCCCACTGCCACAGCTATCCCACCGCCGACAAGCAGACTCTCTAAGAGTGTTAGCAGTGCTTCCTCCAGCGCGCGCCCTTACAGGAAAACACGGTGCCTTTTTAATGTATTGCCACTGTTGCGCATCCTGGAGAGGGACAACGGTGGGAGGAGGGAGCCTAGAAATGGAGGGGGGGCTTGTGGATGGGGGTGGTCCCCGCCCAAAATGTTTGCCCCATGCCCCATAAGGGGTTGAAATGGCCCTGTTATTGCTTGTAAATGTTTTAAAAAGAGCACAACCAAGGACCAGTCCCAGCAGTGGGCCATTGGTAACACATCTATCTTCAGAGTGAACTCTATTTACAGCTGTCCTCTGACTTCTCCCATTCAACCAGTTTCTTATCAAGTCAGCTACTTTAGGGTCCATCCCAAGGGCACTCAGTTTTGTAAGTCACTGACGCAGAATGGTGCTAAAGGCCTTGCTGAAATCTAGCACTCTTCCTCTAAGTCAATTCGTTGTTCATCCAGTCAAAGAAATCAGTCAAAATTGTCTGACAAGACCTTCTCTAGTAAAGCCATGCTGTCTCGGATTCCAGAAACCGCACCATTCTCTGCTTTAATTGGATTTCCATTTACTCACCACAGATATCAGACAAAACACCATATAGTTAACAGCCTCTTCCTTACTTCCTCTTTTCTGGACAGGTATCACATTTGCCCAACTCATCGCCCTGGATCATTCCTCTAAAGAAAGTGGAACTGGTAGTACTTCTCTAACTTTTTTCAATACCTTTGGATGAATCCTTTCTGTTCCCATTGTTTTGTCCACATTTAGTTTAACTAGCTCCTCAAAAACAGTTTTCTGAAAATAGTTTGAGTTCTCTCTCACTTCCATTGCTATTTGTGTTTGTTTTCTGAGGTCCTATTCCTGGCCCTTCATCTGTGAACACAGAACAAAAATATGTTAAGCAATTCCACTTTATTCTCATCATCATCTACATATTCTTACCCTTCACCCTTAAGTCTCACAATGCCACCCTTTGAACTTACTCCCGTCATTAACATACTTAAAAAAGTCTTCTCCCCACGTTTTACTGCATTGGCTAAGAACATAAGATACCAAGGTCCATCAAGCCCAGTATCCTGTTTCCAACAGTGGCCAGTCTAGGTCATACGTACCTAGCAGTTTCCCCAAAAGACACAGGTTCCACAATGCTTGTACTGGGTCAAGCATTGATATCCTGGGTCCCTTCTTAATAATGGTTTATGGACTTTTCCTCCAGGAACTTGTCCAAACCTTTTTTAAACCCGGCTACACTAACAGCCTTTACTACATCCTCCGGTAACAAATTCCAGAGTTTGATCACATGTTGAGTGAAAAAATATTTTCTTTTATTAGTCTTAAATAGTTTACCCTGTAGCTTCATTGCATGTCCCCTAGTCTTTCTATATTCTGATAACGTAAACAATCGATCTACGTTTACCCGTTCCACTCCGTTCATTAATTTATAGACTTCTATCATATCTCCCCTCAGCCGTCTTTTCCAGGTTAAAGAGCCCTAACCTTTTTAGCCTTTCTTCATAGGAGTATCCTTCCATCCACTTTACCATTTTGGTGGCTCTTCTCTGAACCTTTTCTAATAACGCTATATCCTTTTTAAGATACGGCGACCAGAATTGCACACAATATTCAAGGTGCGGTCTCACCATGGAACGATATAGAGGCATTATATCATCTTTTGTTTTATTTTCCATTCCTTTCCTCATGATACCTAGCATTCTATTTGTTCTCTTGGCCGCCGCTGCACACTGGGCCGAGGTTTTTACATGTTATCCACAATGACGCCTACATCTTTTTCCTGGGTGGTGGTTCCTAATGTGGAACCTTGCATCGTGTAATTATAGTTTGGGTTGTTCTTCCCTAGGTGCATAACTTTGCACTTGTCCACATTAAATTTCATCTGCCATTTTGATGCCCAGTCTTCCAATTTATCAAGATCCTCTTGCAATTTTCCACAATCCTCTTGGGTTTTAACAAATTTAAATGGTTTTGTGTCATCTGTAAATTTGATAACCTCACTCGTTATTCCACTTTCCAGGTCATTTATGAATATGTCAAAAAGCAGTGGACCCAGCACAGATCCCTGGGGTACACCACTATTCACCATTGGGAAATTTGGCTATTTTATCTTCCATTTGCATCTTTGCTTTCCTGACTACTTTACTAGTTTCCCTTAGCTACTCCAGATATTGCTGTTTGTTGACCTCTTATAGTTTATGAAGGCTAAGCTCTTTTTCTTTACGTTTTCAGTTGCTCACTGGTCAAACCTTTACAAACGTTATGTTACTGAAATAAAAATAGTCATTTCTTATCAATTTTTATATGCTAAACACGAATATGACAATGAAATTGCAAAGTTGGCTCTAGTTTTTTTTGTAATCTACAAGAATTAATGTTTACATCACAAAATGCATGTCAGTAGTAAATATAATAGGCCTTCGGTTAATATCTGTAAAAAAACAAGTCAAAGACTACTACTTAGATTTTTTTGCCTGTCTCTTGTACAGCTGTTCGGGAGCTTCTCTGGGGAGTGTCCAGTAGTAGTCAGCCAGCATTGTAGTGGACCATTTTCCCTGGTATCTTTGCTCCATTGTTGCGATATCCTGGTGAAAACGTTCACCCTGTTCATCACTAACCATACCACAGTTGTCAGGAAAGAAATCAAGATGGGAATCAAGGAAATGGATCTTTAGAGACATATTGCAGCCAAGTTTCAGATGCTGCATCAGCATGTCTTCTACTAGTTTCTTGTAGTTTTCTGCCCTAACATTCCCGAGAAAGTTTGTTGACACTAGGCAAAAAGCATTCCATGCTTGTTTCGCATCATCCTGCAGCAAGTTGTTGAACCGGTCATCTTTGAAGAGCTCTCGAATCTGAGGACCCACAAAAACTCCCTCTTTAATCTTTGCTTCGCTGAGTCGAGGGAATTTTTCATGCAGGTATCGGAAAGCTGGCGCAGTGCGGTCCATGGCTTTCACAAAGTTTTTCATCAAACCTAGTTTGATGTGAAGGGGTGGTAGCAGGATTTTGTGAGCCTCAACCAGAGCTGGGTGCTGGATATTCTTCTCTCCAGCTGTTACATTTTGTCTGCGATTCCATTCCTTCCGCAAGTAGTGCCAATCCCTTGCTCAGCTATCGCACTCACATAAGAAACACATGTATTTTATATATCCCTGCTGCAGTCCCATTAAAAGGGCAACTATCTTTAAGTCACTACAGAGGTGCCAGCTGTACTTGTTATAGTTAATGGAAGTCAGTAGATGCTTTAAGTTATCGTATGTCTCTTTCATGTGGACCAAGGCAAAAAATACCCCCACAACTCAATGACTACATAATCACAAAATGGTCAAAAGTCATTGAAAAATCAAGCCAGTAGCTATCACTGGCACTATACTCAAGATAACACAATATCCAATCATTTTTTTTGTCAGGGTCAATCAACATGAGAGGGAGGAGGAAAACCTTCCCCTCGCCATCGAAAGAACCCTTTTATTCAAACAGAGCCACAGCGTACCCCAAATGTTTTAGAAGTGAAGCATACACTTATCTTATATGAAGGCGATTAATATCTCCACATTTTCCACGACATGGCATGCATGTTTCGCGCCCAACCGGGTCCTGTGTTAAGTGGTAATCAACTCAACTAGTCGCCTGAAAAAATGCCGAGGACCAACAGTTCTTTTGTAGCTATAAAACTTATTGATTGGCTGGTAGAAAAATGTCGTCATCAGAGGCGTGGCTTTCAAGAAATCCCCACACAACATCATGTATTCCACCTTTAACCCAAGCTCTCTGTCAAAAAAGTTCATTTACACTCGATTCAAATCATTTATAAAAGACTCCACCAATCTTGTTCCATATTTAATCCCAATGGGATAACAGTTTTTAAACAGAAAATCCAATATTGCTCAACTTTCTCGATCACCTCCCTGGGGGTTCACCGGAACCCAGTCAATTACTCTCCACTTTAAATCATTGAAACTATGATTAAATTTTATACAGTGTTCCTCTACAGGGGCCGACAGAGTCCTTGATCGGATTCTAGAGGCATGTTCACCCATCCTGATCTTTACTGGGCGGATTGTTCTTCCAACATAAACAAAATTACAAGGACATTGCAGTATGTATACTACAAAATCTGTCTGACGTGGAAAAAACAAAAAAGGAATATGATTTCCCAGTGGTGGAATGAATCCATTGAACTCCTTCCAAAACGTTAAAACAATATTTGCATTGATTACATGCCCAATGGCCCTGAGTGGAATTTGACCCCGATTGAAACAATTGTTTAGGGACCACCTGAACTAATCGGTCCCTCAAATTTTGGCCCCTAGTGTATGCAAAACGTACTAGTTTCTGAAAACATGGATGTACCTGTAAAACCCTCCAATATTTTTTAAGTAATCGAGACACTTCTGCTGAGTGAGTCATAAAAGGCAATACTCCGGTCACTATGTCTGCTGCACTGTTGTTGCCAGTTATTTCTTGTGATGTCCCAGGAGCACTTATAAGCCATTCACGATGTGAGAAACGAGCCCTAACATATGCTCTCCTAATCACCTTTCGAGAGTAACCATGTTCTAAAAGGCGGCCTTTCAAAGCTTGTGCCTATATCTTGAAATCTTGCAACGAAGAGCAAATCCTTCATAAACGGAGAAATTTACCCAAGGGAAGACCATTCCGCAAAGGGAAAGGATGATGGCTATGATAGCGAAGTAAGCTATTACGCTGGCTCTGCTTCTGGAACAAAGTTGTTCAGAATGCACCCTCTTGTATCTTCACCAATACATCCAAAAATTCAATACTGTGATCATCAATATGTGCCGTAAATTGTATATTTTTCTTTTATGGTATTTAACCAAATTACAAAATTTGATAATTGATCTCGTGTAGACATCCACAGGAAAAAAATATCATCCAGGAATCTCAACCATAAACGTACATGTTGAAATTCCTCAGCCAAATAGATGTACTGCTCCTCCATTGCTGCCAGGTACAAGGTAGCAATGGAAGGGGCTGCCGTGGCCCCTATGGCTATACCCTGACATTGTAAATAAAACTGACCCTGATATTTGAAATAATTTTTCATTAAAACCAACCTGGTAATGTCCAGCAAAAAAGATTTTGGAATTCTAGCCGAAGCTGTTGTAAACGCCGATTCCAACAACAGGAGAGCTTCCTCCTGACAAATGTTTGTGTATAACGCCATTACATCCAAAGTTACTAGCCAAATATTGTCTAACGGCTCTTCAAATGAAGCCAACATACTCAAAAAATGGGAGATGTCCTTCAAAAAAGATCGGACCTCCCGGGCCTCCTGTTTCAAAAAAACATCTATAAATTGGGACAGAGGCTCTAACACTGACCTCCTGCAAGAAACTATAGGATAGCCCGCAGGCAAGGAAATGGATTTATGTACCTTTTGGCACTGTATAAAATACTGAAATATTTGGATGTCGTTGAAACAAAAACATGGCTTCTTTTTTAGTGATCCATCCCTTCTCTTGAGCCTCTAAGATCATTGATCAAATTAGAATTTGCAATTGTGGGGTAGGATCCCCCCTCAAAGGTCGATAATATTTTACATTACTCAACTGGGATAACACCACCTCATGATACTGATCCGATGACTGTACCACTACTGCTCCCCCTTTATCTGCTCCTCGTATAACCAATCTATCAGTCGTTACTAATTGATTAATGGCCAATCGCTGTGGCCAAGAAATATTCGAATGAATCCGTGTAAATGTCCGTTCAATCGATAACAAGTCATTCAAAATTAATGATTGATATGTAGAGATAACCGGATCCATTATCCCTGGAGGGACCCATCGGGAAGGGGGACGCATGACAGAACCATCTGAGATGCCATCTTTATCTGCAAAAAACTGAATGACATGTAGCTTCCAAAAAAACTGGTACAAAGCTACACGCATCCGAAATGCATCATAGGGAACAGTTGGCACAAAAGAGAGACCTAAATTAAGTACTTCCAGCTGTACCGGTGTTAATACCAGTCCTGAGACGTTGATGACTGTTGTTGCCGGCGAGATCTCTGCCTGGTGTTAGGGGGTTCCCAGCGGTCGTTTACGTAAGGCCGACGGGACTGACCTCCCCTCCATCAACCTGTGTGAAAACCCAATGCAGGAACTCCCCTGAAGGGCGTATTTTCTCCTGTGGGGTGTCACTGGCATCAGTATCCTCAGATGAATGATCAAAGGTGACATGTTTATCCTGTACCACAATTGCGTCTCCCGGGTCATTCTTTTCATACATCCAACGATAAACGTTTTCCAATTCATAATCAGTTTTGTCCCTCTGAAATTTATTAGCCTTGAATCCACGAAGGTAATCAAAGAATCATGTGGACGGCATGCGCTACTGGAATAGATGGAAGACGGTTTCCATTGTTCAAAAGCACAGCCTTCAGACTCAGTTTTGAAGAGTCTATAAATAGTCTCCAGTCTTGTGGGTCATGAGTGATTTTTAAGGCATTCATGAGGCTTTCAATATCGGAACAGAATACCAGATTACTTTCCTTTCTGAAGAAAGGCTCCAACTGCTGGTGGTGCTTTTGATATGAAGTAATGTTGACATCTTCTTCTAGAAGATTCCATTGTTGGAGTCTTGATCCTAGCAATTCTGCCTTGTTCTTGGATAAGTCCAAATCATGAACCAGGTCATTTAGTTCTTCCTGTGTTATTCTGTGTGGAGTTGATATGCATCCCAGTGAAAATCTGGGTTACTGCATGCTGATGGACCAGGAGAAGAACAGGTCGGCTCACCCTTGTCCTTATCAGATGAATCAAGAGAATATTCTGAAGGAGGTTCTGGAATAGGAAGTCCCTCACCGTGTGGAACTGGTCTCAATGCAGACGGAATGTTTGGGTAGACTATGCTTGACTTCTTTTGCTTTGTTATTCCGCTGGAAAGAGGAGGAACCAAGCAGAAGTAGCAGTCATTTATGTGGTTGCTTGGTTTTCTCCACACTATGGGGACTGCAAACGGCATTGATGGTCTTTTGCAATTCAACCACTGTGAAAGCTGTGTTGTACATGTAGCGCAGCATATATGCGGGGCCCAAGGCTTGTCTTGGTCACCAATCTTGCATCTGAAGTAAAGATATGCCTTCTTCAGTTGAGAAGTGATACTTTTCTTCTGTTTGGCAAATGTCACGTCCCCACAAATGTAGCAGAAATTGTCAACGGTACTAACACACTTTTGTGGCATTACTGTTCTGTATTGTACCTAAATGTCTAAAATTATATGATTAATAAAAGTTACATGTAACAGTAGCTTAAACTGTCTCGCACACAGTCTGAAATATTTTAAATACTCAACCTTTCCGACTGCATATAGTACACTGCTGACGTCAGATGGCTTCAGCAGCCATCTGGCAGTAGTATTGCATTGCATCAGAAAATGATACAATCAACTCTGGATGATGTGTGCATGCCGGTATTATGCAACGTGATGCAATATTACATCCTTCAAGGCTTATTTGGGATGTTGATGTCCTACTGGATAAATTTACACGGTGAAATGTCAAAAATGAACTACATGCAATATCTTCAAAACGAGAGCCAATACAATTTTTTTAATGTTATATTCGTGTTCGGCTCACCAAGATACTGCAGATTAGGGCCTTTTAAAGTCAGTAATGATTTCAATGTTGACCAGTGAAATCATAGTTGCCTCCTTTTCTTCTTACTTTTATTTACTTTCTGAACAAAAAGATTTGTTGCGCTTAAGAGAGCTCCTTTCAGTTTTGGCCACTGTTGTTCTACTCCACCCCCCAATGTTTCCATCCAGCTGACTCCTTGAGGTATTGCCCCATCTTTGCAAAGTTAATTTGCTCATCATGTGATGTTTGGATGCAACATGTACTTGTCATTTGATGCTTTGGTGTGGTGGGCTCTTCACATGATAACTCAGATGTATTGTGTGCCCATACCTGCAGGCCTTGTAGTTCAGCTTATTGATATGTAGGGCTGGTACCCCTGCAATTCTACATGCAAATCTTCGGCCTGCTCAGCAACTCAGGCCTGAACCAAAATGAACCAAACTGCACAAAACAAGATGGATTCTTGACTTCACTTTTGCTGTGTTCAGCTATAAGCCTGTCCTTCAAGCAACTGCTGGATCAGCGTTTCTAAGCATGCATACAGAGGCTATTGTCCGTGGCTGGCCTTGGACACTTGTACATGCCCAGAAGTTACATACTGTTGCTTCTGCCTGACTTTTACCATGGCTCCTTTGTTTGCAAGAAGCTGCTCATCATCGACCTTCTGATTCGCTGAGAATACCTCAGACTGCCTGGTGCCCACCAATCATCGGACCTATGATGGAGGATTCTCACACAGAATTATGCATTCTGCGCTGGAAACTTTAGTTAGTTAGTTAGTTGTAAGTAGGAGAGTAAGAGAGAGTTGGGGACTTTCCCCACCTGGACATATAGACTTCTGCACCGGTCCTGCTGCTGTGCACTGCGTACCTGATTCCTGAGCCTTCCGCCAGACGGCCCCTACGTGTGGGCTAGGCCGTCCTCCACAGGTCTGAGAAGACTTTCACAGATACCTCCGGTTCGGACTTACTGCGGCTCGCCTCTGAAGGGGCTGGAGCCGGCATTAGCTAACAGCTGCATCCTTGGACGAAGCTGTCTCTGCCCGACGGAGCTAAGGTACTGGCTTATCTCTCCTCTCCTGGATGGGCAAAGGGGTTAGCAATATATTTCTTGCTTTTCCTCAGTGCAGAGCGAATCAGTGACGTCTGGTTCCTAATCTGATTTCTTACGTTGTCCAATTGTATATCTGTACAATAACAAATTGTTACTTTATGTTTCTAATTAGCCATATATGTGTGTGTATATTTTTCTATTTGGTTGCCTATAATAAAGTCTAATATATATCTGCAGACCAGAATTTTTTCGTGGCTCATTGCCAGAATAACTCACAGAACTTTGGGCTGGGCTAGTAGCCATATTCCCCTAGACAACAGAGAGTCTAACTTATTTTTGTGCTACGAATATACCCTACAGATATACCCGATGATCTTTCTTAATTAAGAAAAAAAAGTCAGATCCCTCATCAAATACAAAAAAAAATAAAAATAGAAGGAAAAATATATTTCAAGAAAGTGACATCAAAACATGAATGGACTAGTGATTGTGAGGTGTATTACTATGTGAACTTGCTAGTCCCTGCCTCATCGTTTGTCTCCTGGGCAAACCAAAGTTCTTTTATAATCACTGATCATTTTTTTTTCTTTGGCCCCAACCTACTTAAAAGACTATATGCCGGTTATTCAGCTCTTACAGTCGTTTGTGTCACCTGAAGATGATATTTTATTGGTGACAGCTGATAGAGCAGCTTTATACACTAATATTCCTCAGGACCTTGCCATTACAGTTGTTTCTCAGATTTTGGATAGGCATCCCGATCAGAAGGTGCCAACCTCTTTTCTGACAGATTTAACGAGACTGAAACATAAAAAAATTCTTCATGAGAGCCATTCTCATTATTTTCTGCAAAGGGACTGCCATGGGGGCTACCACAGCACCCGATTTGGCTAACCTGTATGTTGCTGCATTTGAACAGACTTGGTGGAGACAGTCTCCATTTGAGCAACACATTTTGTTATGGTGTCAATATATAGAGTATTTATTTTTGATATGGTGGAGTAATGCTGATTTATTGGCTGAGTTTTTCAAATGGCTGAATGATCTTGATTTGAATTTACAGTTTTCTTTTGAAGCACATCCAACCACTATTTGTTTTCGTGATATACAGATCGAGTTGGCACCCATTTTGCGTTTTCAATATTTCAGAAGCCTACTGACAGAAATACTTTGTCACACTTCGAGAGTGCTCATCCTGTCCATCTAAAGTGCAGTCTTTCAGCGAGACAATTCTTTAGATAGCGGTGCCTTTGATCTTCTGATCAAGAGTTCTTGCACAATTTAATGATGAATCAGTTTTTGAATCAGGGTTATCCAGTATGCTGTGTGAAAGTAGCGTTTTTAGAGTCCAGTTTTCAAACAGAGATTTTATTTTTAATCCCTGGACAGATTCGAGGGACCCTCTACAGGGGTGTGTGTCTTGCCTTTTTCAGATCAAGTCTTTCAGATTTAGCGCATTGTTAAACACTATTGTTTTTTTGCTAAAGAATCATGCTATTTTTAAGGAAGTACCTTTGTTCTACTTCCCCCAGATGTTTCCATCCAGGGTGTGGCTAATTACATTGAAGCTGCTCTACTACTGACCAAATACCTGAACCAGTCTGTTCATCAGAACTTCAAGAGACTGCACACTCAGCTAAGGCTTTCAAACTTTAACATTGCCTGTTTTTTTTATAAACGTTACCTGTTGCATATAGGTTTTTAGGGATCTTCAGCCTGCCTACGTTCCTTGCATAGCCTTTAAATTAGATATCTGAGTGTGTTCTCAGTTCATAGAAGGCCTACTGGCCAGGGACACTTAAGTTCCCACCCTTGCGTTGCATTGCCTATATAGTCATCTTATGCATTGACAGCTGTCCTTTAATTAGGTGTTACACCCACTTTTTCTCCTTATAGGACAGCTGAATCAGAATGTCAGAATGAACCCCACCATGTTGCAAGTTTGTAAATAGTTACCCTTGTTCTCCAAGTTCTAAATACCTGTTCATTGTAAACACAAAGTACCCAAGGAAATGTGTAGTTCTATGTTTATTGTAAACCGCACTGATGTTGAATAGCATGGTATAAAATAGACTGGAAATAAATAAATAAATAAATAAATAAATAAAATAAATAAAATAAATAAATAAATGTTGTGTATTGTGATGAAGCAGACGCCAGTAAACCCATGGAGGTAGAAGAAAACACTGATCTCTTTAAAGGAAATGATATACATAAAGTGCAGTTAGTGAGAAGTGCAGCTAGAGGGAGCATGCACGGAGATTCAGAAGGTAGGCTGACACGCCCAGGTTGGGATGATGCAAGAACTAATTCAAAGCATAATCAGATACACCTGGTCAGAGGGACAGAATCCTTACCTAAGAAACAGCTTTATAAGCAAAGCATAGACAAGCCAGAGGGGAGAGGAGCGGCACGAGCCGCAGCAGCTGCTGATAGAGAAGAAAGAGAAAGGAGACGGCTCCAAAGAGAGGAGAAAAGGCAGTTGAACTTGCAGCCCTTACAGGAAAGGAACAAGTTCCAGGAGAGCCAGTTTCAGGCTGGGAAGCTCCAGAAGGAAGTCTTCAGGAAGGACAGAAGGAGAACCAGGAGAGTGCCTGGTAGGGAGAATACCAGAGACACAGACCCAAGAGTTCAGAGGTACCTTCATGCTTCTTCCCCTGTATGTGAGCCACAAGGAGTTCAGAGGTGGGTGAACCAGACTCAGCCCAGGAGTCTAAGAGGCACAGATCTGAACCAGGAACTGAGGCCGGATCACAGAAAGTCCTGGAAGCCAGGGAGCCGTAAGAGCAGCCAAGGCAGCTGGAGAAAGGTTTGGGAACCTATAGAAAGAGTGCTTGCCAAAAGTCCTGTTGCATATTGGCCAGAACGGGTACAGCCAGGCTGGAGAGCCTTAGGAAGAAGTTCTGAAGTAAAACCAGGAATATATGGGGAAAGCTCAGGGGCCACAGATATCTCAGCAGAACAAGAGGCTATGCAGATAGACCCTGCTGAACCTGACCCTTTGCTAACTGAATGCCCTATGGACTGTACGCTTTGTTGTAGTGGGAGTTTAGAATCCTTGAGAGAAATATAGCATGCAGGATATACTTTTGAAACACAGTTTTGTTTGACAAGCTGAAAGAAGAAGCATTGCTTTTGTTTGTATAACCTGTTATCATAAGGAAAGGTATCATAAGGAAAGGAATGGAAAATAAAACAAAAGATATTATAATGCCGCTATATCGTTCCATGGTGAGACCGCACCTTGAATATTGTGTGCAATTCTGGTCGCCGTATCTTAAAAAGGATATAGAGTTATTAGAAAAGGTTCAGAGAAGAGCCACCAAAATGGTAAAGGGGATGGAAGGATACTCCTATGAAGAAAGGCTAAAAAGGTTAGGGCTCTTTAACCTGGAAAAGAGACGGCTGAGGGGAGATATGATAGAAGTCTATAAATTAATGAACGGAGTGGAACGGGTAAACATAGATTGATTGTTTACGTTATCAGAATATAGAAAGACTAGGGGACATGTAATGAAGCTACAGGGTAAACTATCTAAGACTAATAAAATAAAATATTTTTTCACTCAACGTGTAATCAAACTCTGGAATCTGTTACCGGAGGATGTAGTAAAGGCTGTTAGTGTAGCTGGGTTTAAAAAAGGTTTGGACAAGTTCCTGGAGGAAAGGTCCATAAACCATTATTAAGAAGGGACCCAGGATATCAATGCTTGACCCAGTACAAGCATTGCGGAACCTGTGTCTTTTGGGGAAACTGCTAGGTAACTATGACCTAGATTGGCCACTGTTGGAAACAGGATACTGGGCTTGATGGACCTTGGTCTGACCCAGTATGGCATATCTTATGTTCTTATGTTTTGTTTGAACCCTGCATAACTAACAAAGACTGTGAAGCATATCCAAGTTTTTGACCTATGTAAATACCTTATGTGAAAATCCTGAACAAGGTGAAAATCCTGTTGTCTTCGTTTGAACCTTTTGTGCATTAAGGGAATAAAACCCTTTACTTTACTTTACTTCTCACTAACTGGCTTACACAACTATTCATTATGAAGAAAGGGACTACTAGTACCAGAATGCTTCTGGGCTAACAAAAGTTTCTACCTTCAATACAACAATAATGTCCACCCTGACCTTTAAGCACATGGCTAAAGGGATGGGGTTGTGACAGTATTCAATGCAATAACTGTGGTGCATTCATTCTAAGAAGAATCATTTAGAACCTAAGAGCTTGCCCTATATGCCTCAAGTTAGCTGCTATGCATAAAGAATTGACTCTACTAAGGGAAGAATTAGATGCAATTAAACACACTTCCTCTATGTTACAAACTGAACAAAATCCACCACCGCTTCCACAGAGAATCAAATAGCCCTGGAACAAATGGATCACAATGGGCTCTGGAAGGTTGTGGCCTGTAACACAGAGATACCCTATACATCAAGTGATATCCCTGCATAATGCCTTCTCTGCCTTGGTTAATGAGGGTGCCCAATCCATGGAAACTGAAGTGCCCTTAAATGATAGACTTATTGCCAAATCTACTGATAATGTACCAAATAGGAAGAAAAAATCAGAAAACAGAAAATTACTACTCCTTGGAGATTCCATCATCAGAGGCATAAACTTGGGAACACAGCTCAAAGGAGAGAGGATGGTCAGATGCCTCCCAGTCTCTTCAGCCAGCAGGAATACAAACCAAATTGTTGGTACAGTTAGTGCAGGAAGTGAGCACTCCAAAACTGATGTTGTCGTCCACATGGATACAGATGACCTAGCTAGAAACAGTGCCTCTGCATTTCAAAGGGACTTCAGACTCTGGGAGAGAAACTCAAGCCCATTGCTAATACTATAGCATGCTCAGAAGTTCTACCTGTTCATGGTAAGGGGGCAGAAAGGCTGCATCACAAAAAACAACTTTAATACATGGTTCCAAAACTGGTGCAAACAAGAAGGATTTAGACAGATAGACAATTGGGGAAACATATGGATCAACAAGAGACTATACTGTACTGATGGGCTACATCTCTCTGCCGCAGGGAAAAGGATCCTAAGTGAAAAATTCAGGCAGTATGTGGACAGGCATTTAAACTAGGGAAAGGGGGTGACAGATGGAGGAGGACGTTCAGTACGCCACTCCCAGCAAAAGCAAAACAACATTGGAATCAGCCACACTTTTGAACACATCAATGGCAAGTGGAAAGGGGCGTGTAGAACAAAATCCATGCAAAAGGCAGGCAAGCCATTCAACAAATGCTGGAAGGCAATGAGTACAAATGCTCAAAGCCTAGCCAACAAAGTTTTATAGTATATTTTATTGTACACCGCTCTCATGTTTCGGTAAGGGCGGTATATAAAGTGTGAAATAAAGATAAAGTTCCTGATCTGGAAGCCCTAATGGTGGAAATGGACTTGGACATTGGGCCATTACAGAAACATGGTTTAATGAGTCGCATGAATGGGATATAGCCATAGCTGGCTATAATCTATTTAGAAGAGACAGAGAGGATAGAAAAGGAGGAGTAGCAGCCCTGTACATCAAAAGCAATATTAAAGCTGCTGCAATGCAGGCAACGTGGGGAACAGAAGACGTGCTCTGGCTTGTGTTGGAAAGAGGAGATGGCACTGTTATCCATACTGGTGTGGTCTATAGGCCTCCAACTCAAACCGAAAAATGGATAACAAATTGATTGTTGACATTGCAAAGCTAGCCATGAAGGGAGAAGTGATCATATTGGGTGACTTTAATCTACCCTATGTGGATTGGAGTATTCCTTCTGCAAATCTGGAAGGAAGTAAAAAAAATTGTGGATGCCTTCCAAGATGCATTACTTAAACAAATGGTGATGGAACCGACCAGGGAGAGCTCTGTGCTGAATTTAGTGTTCACCAACAGAGATAGCGTGTCAAATATCCAGGTAGGTGCCCATGTGAGCAGCAGCGATCATCACACGGTGTGGTTTGAGATTAAAGCCAAGGTGGAATCCAATCACAGCAAACTGAAAGTCTTAGACTTCAAAAACACCTCCTGAAGGAGGAGTTGGTAGGGTGGGAGGGGATAAGGGAAGTGGAAATGTAATGGGCTAAACTAAAGAAGGCAATAAAAGGTGCAACAGATACATACATAAGGAAAGTAAATAAAAACAAGAGGAAAAGGAAACCTATTTGGTTCTCCAAAGAAGTGGCTGCACAAATAAAGGCAAAAACCACAGCTGTCACAAAATTCAGAAGCTCGCAAACAAAGGAACACAGAAAAGAATACAAGATCAAACTAAAAGAGACAAAAAGAGAAAAAAGGATAGCAAAATCAAAGGCAGAAGAAAAGATGGCTAAAGATGTGAAGTGTGGCGAAAAGACTTTCAGGTATATTCGGGAGAGGAGGAAAATCAGAGGTGGAATTGCAGGACTCAGAAGTGCTGGGAATGGATTCGTGGAAAGTGGCATTGAAAAAGCAAAAATGCTAAAACAAATACTTCTGCTCTGTTTTCATTAGAGAAAATCCTGGAGAAGGACCACCTGTGATCGACAAATATACAAATGGGAATGGAGTAGATATCACACCATTCACAAAAGATGATGTGTTAGAACAGCTTCCAAAACTGAAAGTGAACAAGTCTATGGGACCAGATGGGATACACCCCAGGATACTGAAAGAGCTCAGAGAGGTTGCTGCAGGGCCTTTATAGGATGTTTTTAATAGATCCTTGGAGAAAGGAGAAGTTCCACAGGACTGGAGAAGGGCTGATGTGGTACCTCTCCACAAAAGTGGTAATAGAGAGAGTCAGTTAGACCATTATATGATAGAGGGGTAAAGGCCATAGCAGAGAGTATTCTTTGCTTCGGTCTTTACTGAGGAATATGTAGCAATGTTACCCATGACTTAAGTGGTATTTAAAAGTAATACTGCGGAAGAATTAAAAAAAATATTGATATACCGGGAAGATGTATTACAACTATTTGATAAACTGAAGAGTAGCAGATCACCTGGACCAGATGGTATACATCCAAGGGTGTTGAAAAAACTGAAATATGAAATTGCAGACCTGCTATTAGTAATCTGTGAACTATCATTAAAATCATCTGTAATATCTGAAGACTGGAGGATGGCCAATGTAACACCAATTTTTAAAAAGAGTCCAGTGGTGATCCGAAAAACTATAGACCGGTGAGCCTGACGTCAGTACTGGGAAAAATGGTAGAAACCATCATAAAGAAAGCATAGTTACCTGTAACAGGTGATCTCCGGGAACAGCAGGAATTTAGTCCTCACATATGGGTTTCGTCGGTACCGATGGAGCCTGCGTGGGAACGCTCCCCAGCGTCCAATAGGAACGCTTTTGGGAGCATCCCTCAGCACATGCGCGCTGCCTTCCTGCCTTTCCAACTGTCCCTCTTCAGTTAAGTTTGTAGCTGAGTGAAAGGATAGAGGGAGAGAGGAAAGAGGAAAGAGACAAAGAGAGAGAGAGAGACAACTCCTAGGGGAGGTGGGTGGGTTGTGAGGACTAAATTCCTGCTGTTCCCAGAGATCACCTGTTACAGGTGAGTAACTATGCTATCTCCAGGAACAAGCAGGAATGTAGTCCTCACATATGGGGACTCCCTAGCTGAAGATGCCAGGGAGATAGCCCCAGGAAGGTGCCACCGTCGAAGGTGAGAATCCTTCCTCCCATGGATCTCTGGCATCCCACCAGGGTTGGTGGGTAGGAGTTGGTTTAAGTTTGAAAGAGATTTTGAAGAACAGCTTGGCCAAAGAAGGCATCCCGACGGGAGGCTTTATCTAGGCAGTAGTGGGCTGTGAAGGTGTGTACCGAAGCCCAGGTGGCTGCTTGACAAATGTCATCGATAGACACAGAGTAGAGATTAGCCATAGAAGCTGCCATAGCTCTCACATTATGAGCTGTGATATGGTCATGAAGAGGAAGACCCTTACTCCCACAAGCAAAGGATATGCATTGGGCAATCCATTTAGATAAAGTTCTTTTGGAAACTGGAAGTCCCAAATGACTAGGGTCAAAAGCTACAAAACGTTGCGAGGACTTTCTATGTTGCTGTGTTCTTTGTATGTAAAAGGATAAGGCCCTTTTACAATCCAAAGTATGAAGGTTTATTTCTGCATTAGAGGCGTGAGGCCTCGGAAAAAATACAGGAAGATAAATTGAGTGGTTTAAATGAAAAGGCGAAACCACCTTTGGCATAAAGTGTGGGTGAGTTCGAAGAACAACCTTATCATGATGAAATCTAGTATGAGGTTCAAAAGGCGGCTTCATGAGCTGCCCGAGAAACCAACCTCCTGTGGAGTCCAGGTGCCCTGGGTAGAGAGATGATTCAGGTGTGCTCCCCAACCCACCTGTGATGCATCTGTTGTTATGGTGGCCTGAAAGAGGGGTTGATGGAAAGGAGACCCCACTGTCAGATTTTCTAGTGATTGCCACCATTGGAGGGACAAAATTAGTCGTTGAGAGATTGTTATTTTGTCCGACAAATGACCCATGGCCTGTGTCCACTGTGTGGAGAGGGTCCACTGAGCTGCTCGCATGTGGAGGCGAGCATATGGGACTACATGAACTGTGGATGCCATGTGTCCCAGTAACTGCAGTAGTTCCCGAGCAGTGAGGGAGGATTTGCCTGCTGCTTGGGAAGCTAACTGCATAATGCGAAGACACCGGGCTTATGGAAGGAAAGCCCTTGCCTGTCTGATATCCAGACAGGCTCCTATGAATTCTAGGCATTGGGAAGGAACTAGTTGAGACTTCGGGAAGTTTATTTCCAATCCCAAGTATTGGAGGATTCGCATTGTACAGGACAGTGCAGTGCTGGCCTCTGCAACTGTGGAGGCTTGAATGAGCCAGTCGTCTAAGTAAGGGAAGACAAAAATCCCCAGGGTTTGTAGAAATGCTGCTACTACTGCCATGCATTTCGTGAACACCCTTGGTGCTGAAGCCAGACCAAAAGGAAGAACCCTGTACTGGAAATGTCTTCCCTTGAAATGGAAACGTAAAAAGTTCCTGTGATCTGGATGGATGAGAATGTGAGTCTATGCATCCTTTAAGTCTAGAGAGCAAAGCCAGTCCTGGCTTTGAAGGTATGGCAGAAGAGTTCCTAGAGAAATCATTTTGAATTTCTCTCGAAACAGATATTTGTTCAATTCTCTGAGGTCTAGAATGGGTCTGTGTCCCCCTGTTTTCTTTGGAATAAGAAAATAGGGGGAGTAGAACCCTGTCCCCTGTTAAAGAATGGGTACTTCCTCTATTGCCCCTTAGGCAAGAAGTGTGGAGACCTCATGATCTAGCAGATTGTCTGCAGAGGTTTGTGAATTGAATTGCTTTAGAATTGTAGGAGTGGTATGCTGTGAAAATGAAGTTTGTACCCCTCTCCTACAATGAACAAAGTCCAATCTTCTGCTGTTATCTGATGCCATCTGTTGACAAAGTGTCACCAACCAAATATACCGTTAAAGATCCCCAAAATTGTGCTTGTTATATTTTTTGTCGGACATAAATCACATAGAGAAGGCACTTAGACTTAGTCGGGTCTAAGTGCCTTCTCTATGTGATTTATGTCCGACAAAAAATATATAACAAGCACAATTTTGGGGATCTTTAACGGTATATTTGGTTGGTGACATTTTGATTACCGTTTTCGTGGGGGTAATTTTGGATTGATCTGTTGACAAAGTGGCATAACCTGCCTGGAATATTGGGGGGTCGGGGCCCCCACAGAGGCAGGAAGGCAAAGCTCTCTAGGAAGGAGTCAAAGCCCTTGAGGGGGCTGAACCTGGAGAGCTGGTTGGGCTCTCGGGCCTTTTGGTTTCTTTTGCTGTCTGGTTTGTCCCTTTTGGGCAACCTGACCTGGAGTCTGGCTCTGCTGGGTATAGGAAGGATAAAACTTCCTCTTTTTGCTAAAAGAGGGTTTTTTATAAGGTTTCCTTTCGGCTGGAGTGGCTGTAGACTTTGACAATCTATCTAAGGTAGAATTGTCAGCATCTAACTCGTTAGCCTTTTCCTGCCAGTTCTTGCCGAAGAGATTCTCCTCCATGCAAGGAATGTTGCCTAACCTGTCCTGTACCCAAGTCTGATGCCTATAGCCAGGCAATCCGTCGTGCACCAATGGCAATAGCAGAATTTCTGCTGATGCATTCGAAGCAGTCAAAGGCTGCACGATTGACAAACTTGGAGACATTTTGAGCATGCTTAACTAGAGCAAGAAAATCTTGTCTCTTATCATCTGGGAGAAATGGGCTCATATGTTCCAAGTCTCCTGTGACTTCCTTAAGGAACATTCCCATATATAGGATATATGAACTGATCCTAGCTGAAAGCATGGAAGCTTGAAAAGTTCTGCATCCAAAAGCATCCAGAGTCCTGCATTCACGACCTGGAGGATTGGATGCATGCCTCTTTGCACTTTTCATCCTAAGCATGGCTGATTCCACTACCATTGAATGGTGTGGCAGCTGAGTTTTCTGAAGTCCAGGACATGGTGGAACTCGATACATAGTATCAAGTCTCCTAGAGTGAGGAGAAGTAGTCAGAGGTGTCCCCCACATTCTGAGCATCAAGCTATGCAGAATTTCATGGATAGGCAGAGTAGCTGCCTCCTTAGGAGCTTTAGGATATTGGAGGATTTCCAATTCCTTTGCTCTGGGTTCCTCTTCAGGAGCTACTGTGATTGAAAGACCTTTGGCCATATCACGGATGAAATCCTGAAATGGCATGTCCTCTGGAGGTGACATTCTGCGTTGGAGAAGAGGCATCTTCTAGGAGAAACCCTCTAGTGCCAGCAGAATTGACAGTCTTTGGAATCGGAGTATTCCTGACCCCGTTGCTCTTGCAAAGCACGATCCCGGTACCAATCGAAGTCGGTACCGAGGTGTCCCGGTACCACTTTATCCACTCCAGCCAGAGATGGCATGGGAAGAGTTCCCACCAGGGCCGGTACCATCGGTACTGGCACCATCGGGGTCGGTACTGACATCGGTGTCGATGTCAGCACTGATGCCCTTGGGACCACTAGTACCGCAGCTGAAAGAAGAGCTGCGATACTGCGTTCGATAGCAAGAAAACTCTGGTCTATCGACGCTGCCGATGCCTGGGTGTCGGTACCGGTAAGAACGGCCGGAACCCCTGAGCATGGCACAGGTAGTTCTTGCGAGGTTGAGGCCTCGAGAACATCCTGAAGCCCCATCGATGCTTTGGAAGCCGAAGCCTCCCGTCGGGGCTGTTTTGCCGGTTTGGTTCCCTCAAGGGCCATGCCAATGGCCTCTCGATGCTTAGCAGGAGAGCTACCCTTTGAGGACCGGCTTTTGTGTTTAGTTACCTGAGATCCATGGGAGGAAGAAGAGGCCCTTGACGATGTCGATGCAATGGATCTGGCATCTGAAGGAAAGAGGGTACCGAGCTTTGCGGCCCGGTTCTGTCTTCCTCTTTTGGTCATCCCCATGCAGCAGAGACATTCAGTTGGAGAATGATCAGGTCCTAAACATTTTAGTCACCAATCATTGGTGTCAGTGACGGAAATGGTACCACCACACTTAGTACATTTTTTAAAACCACTAGTTGGCTTTTCCATGATTTAGGAAAAATGGGGCCTCGCACCAAAAAGGAAAGTTTCTGAAAAGAAACAATCTAAGGGTTTTTTTTTTTTTGTATGAAAAGAAAAGAAATGAACTGGCGGTACCGGTAGGCGTCGTGCGGTAGGCAAACGCGGCCACAAGAGAGAATTTTAAAGATGGAATTTTCTGCAGTGACAGGGAATAGGTCCTGTTGGCTCCATGGAAAACGAAGAACTGAAGAGGGACAGTTGGAAAGGCGGGAAGGCAGCGCACATGTGCTGAGGGATGCTCCCAAAAATGTTCCTATTGGTTGCAGGGGAGCATTTCCGCGCAGGCTCAGTCGGTACCGACGATACCCATATGTGAGGACTACATTCCTGCTTGTTCCTGGAGATCAAAATTACTGAACATGTAGATAGTCATGGCTTAATGGGAGACAGCCAACATGGCTTTAGACAAGGAAGATCTTGTCTTACTAATCTGTTATGTTTTTTTGAAGGTGTGAATAAACAGGTAGACAAAGGTGAGTCAGTTGATATAGTGTATCTGGACTTTCAGAAAGCCTTTAATAAGGTCCCTCCATCACAGACCTTTGGAAAAACTAAAAAGTCATGGGATAGGAGGCAGTGTATTATGGATTAGGAACTGGTTAAAAGATAGAAAGCAGAGGGTAAGGCTAAATGGCCAATTTTCCCAATGTAGAAAGGTAAATAGTGGAGTACCCTAGGGATCTGTGCTGGGTCCGCTGCTTTATAACATATTTATAAATGACCTGGAAATGGGAATAACGAGTGAGGTAATCAAATTTGCAGATGACACAAAACTATTTAAAGTTGTTAAAACCCATGAGCATTGTAGAAAATTGCAAGAGGATCTCAATAAATTTTAAGTCTGGGCATCCAAATGGCAGATGAAATTTAATATGGACAAGTGCAAAGTTATGCACCTAAGAAAGAACAACCCAAACTACGGTTACACGATGCAAGGTTCCACATTGGGAACCACCACCCAGGAAAAAGATTTAGGTGTCTTTGTGGATAACATGTTAAAACCCTCGGCCCAGTGTGCAGCGGTGGCCAAGAAAGCAAATAGAATGCTAGGTATCATAAGGAAAGGAATGGAAAATAAAACAAAGGATATTATAATGCCTCTATCGTTCCATGGTGCGACTGCACCTTGAATATTGTGTGCAATTCTGGTCGCCGTATCTTAAAAAGTATATAGCGTTATTAGAAAAGGTACAGAGAAGAGCCACCAAAATGGTAAAGGGGATGAAAGGGATACTCCTATGAAGAAAGGCTAAAAAGGTTAGGGTTCTTTAACCTGGAAAAGAGACGGCTGAGGGGAGATATGATAGAGGTCTATAAATTAATGAATGGAGCGGAATGGGTAAACGTAGATCAATTATTTATGTCATCAGAATATAGAAAAACTAGGGGACATGCAATGAAGCTACAGGATAACTTATTTAAGATTAATAAGAGAACATATTTTTTCACTCAACGTGTAATCAAACTCTGGAATTTGCTACCAGAGGATGTAGTAAAAACTGTTAGTGTAGCTGGGTTTAAAATAGATTTGGATAAGTTCCTGGAGGAAAGGTCCATAAACCATTATTAAAAGGGACCCAGGATATCATTGCTTGACCCAATACAAGCATTGTGGAACCTGTGTCTTTTGGGGAAACTGCTAGGTACTTTTGACCTAGATTGGCCACTGTTGGAAACAGGATACTGGGCTTGATTGACCTTAGTCTGACCCAGTATGGGATATCTTATGTTCTTATGTAGGGAAGAAGTGACAAACTACAGGCCAGTAAGCCTCACCTCTGAGGTGGGAAAAGTAACGGAGGCGCTCTTGAAAAAGCGAATAGTAGACTTCCTTGAAACCAACAGGTTGCATGATCCGAGGCAAGATGGTTTTACCAAAGGACGATCTTGCCAAATAAATTTGATTCAGTTCTTTGACTGGGTGACCAGAGAACTAGATCAAGAGCATGCAATGGATGTGATCTACCTAGATTTCAGCAAACCTTTGATACTGTTCCTCATAGGAGGCTTATCAGTAAACTCAACAACTTGGGGATGGGTCCCAAGATGGTGAACTGGATCAGAAATTGGTTGACTGACAGATGTCAGAAGGTGACGGTAAATGGAACTCACTTGGATGAAAGAACGTGATTAGCGGTGTGCCCCAGAATTCGGTCCTGGGATTGGTACTGTTGAATATATTTGTGAGTGATATTGCCGAAGGGCTGAATGGAAAAGTCTGTCTTTTAGCAGATGACACCAAAATTTGCAAGAGTGGACTCCCCTGAGGGAGTGGGGAACATGAGGAAAGATCTACAAAAGCTGGAAGAATAAATCCTAACTTCCAAGCATTAGACCAATGTGAAGAAGTGCTGTGTCATGCACTTGGGAAGCAGAAATCCAAGGGAATTGTATGCGATAGTGGTCAAGAGACTGATGTGCACGGACCAGGAAAAGGACCTCAGAGTGATTGTTTCTGATGATCTCAAGGTGACGAAACAGTGTGACAAGGTGGTGGCAAAAGCCAGAAAGATGTGCTGGGTTGCATACAGAGGAATTATCAGCAGATAGGAAGAGGTACTAATGCCACTGTACAAGTCGCTGATGAGGCCTCACTTGGAATATTGTGTTCAGTTTTGGAGACCGTATCTCACAAAGGATATAAAAAGGCTGGAAGCAATTCACGTCAGAAGACATATGAGAAGAGACTTGAAGACCTAAATATGTACACTCTGGAGGCGTGGAGGGTATATGGGAGATATAATTCAGACCTTTAAATACTTAAATAGTATTAATGGACAAACAAACAAACCTCTTCCAAATACGGGGAAGCTGTAAAACTAGAGGGCATACGATGAAGGGGGTAAACTGAAAGGCAATGTCAGGAAATACTTTTTCACTGAAAGGATGTTTGGAATGCCCTCCCAATGGAAGTAGTGGGGGGCAAACACAGTGACAGAATTCAAAATGGCATGGGACAGACACAGTGGATCCCTTTACAGCAACAGGATAAAATCAAAATAAGCATAACTATCTCTTATATCTGAACAAATAGGGGTGACCTACATGAAGCAGTGGGTGCACCCCTAAACAAAGACATGGGGAGGGGTGACCTGTACAGAGCGGCAAGTGCACCTACTTTTGCCGTCTTGTGGGGCAGACTAGATGGACCATGCTGGTCTTTATTTGCCGTCATATACTATGTTACTATGTTTTCATTTTGGCGGATCATAATTTGCATGACATGGTAGTGTCAGCATGCCTCCCTGCTACTAACAATCTTTGTACTGCCCCTACGGGACTTGTCTCATGTGCAAGCTGCCAATTTTGCTCTCAACTAGGTTTGAGTAACCCCTTTTGTTTTCCATTTGGTAGATCAGTGTTTTTTAAATTTAGTGTGATTGTAACATCAGCTCAGTGGTTTATCTATTGATATGTCCATATGTATGTGGGCAAAACATTGCAAAAATTATTCGTATTATTGATAGAGCACAAAAGTAAAATTCACATGCCACAGTAGAGACACCATTAATCACACATTCTTATCAGTATCAACATCAGTTCTTCTCACCTACAACGGATGGTTTTGGAGCAAGTATGTCCATCTGTGCGGTGCAGTGATTCAGACCACCTCCTTTTACACACTTGCTCCCATGAGTCTCAAAAACGACATGGTGGTCAGCTTTTTATTAAAAAACATATGTTTGTGGTTTTGGTGTGTGGGTGGAGTCTGAATGTTCTTGGTTTGAGCACCAATGGAATTGCAGGGTGGGACTTCATTTGCTATTTAAACAGAAAGATGGCATAGACATGCTTCACAGCATTTTTGTCTCCTGTAGACCCTCGTTTGGAGATTTACCTTCAACTGGATGTATGAGAAGGATGTGGATCCCTAACGAAAGCTTGTTTTGCTGAAACATTAATGTCGGATCTGCTGGTGATGAAATCCTGTGTGAAGGCGTCCATGGTTCCACTTACCACTGCTGAGATAAGTAACGCTGTTTCTGCATCTGTTGCTTTTAACTGCATGCGCTCATTGCAGTGTTGTCCACCTTAGAGAGCATGTTAAAGGACTTTGGACTATTGGATCTATCTTTCAGCCTAAGTTTTTGTTTTCAATATTTATGAAGTAAACATTTTTTTTCCAAAAAATTAATTGGTGATATAAAAGAACTTTAGTTTGCCTGGGAGACAAATAATGTGACAGGGACTGGCAAGTTTAAGTAGTAATACACTTTGCACCCACTAGTTTATTCACATTTTGATTGCTTCTTGAGGTTTTTATTTAAATATGTGTTAAATATATTTTTCCTTCTATTTTTTGTTACTTTCATAAGTAAACAGAGTGACACAAGACAAGTGATGGCTACCCAAGAAAATGAATGCAAAGTTACAGCCTCTGTCAAATAAGTCAGAATATTCTAGACACTGAAACAAAATCAAATAACCAACATGGATAACAAGAGATTGAAGCTTAAACAAAGAAGCAGATATAGATAATAGCCTCATTCATCCCTTGCAGTCTGTTATCCAGTGCCTAATAAAGGCACATCAAACCATAGGAGGCTAGTTTGAAGGCTGGGGAGAACAAACTCCTTCAAAATGCACTTAAACTTTGCCTAAGTATTTTTGAATGTAAGATTATTGGGAAAGGAATTTGATAAGCAGGGTACTAGAAACCTGAAAGACACTCATTAAGTTATTTCCTGTTAGATATTTGTAGGTAGTAGATTACTAGGTTGCCCTGAGGGGATCTGCCAGCATGAGCATGTGGGATCAGAAGGTTAGATAAATAATTAGGAAGAGCTGTAGTCGAAGCCCAAATTATGTAAGATTCTGATTCTGACCTAAATCCGAAAGGAAGGGAAGCCAACATTGATTAAAGAGTGACCTGACTAAATGTTTTTCTGCTACATACAAGTTTGACAGTGGTGTTCAGAATCAGCTGAAGCCCTCTTCTTACTGATAACATTTTCAACCCATTGTATAGAATGTTGCAAAACCCTTGGCCCCACACCTTTGCCTTCTTTGTGGCTAAACCTGAGCTGGGTTAATACTTGACACATATAACTGCTTGTAGGCTATATGGTAAAATCCCAGGTGGACAATACTTTGAGAAAAAAAGAGGAAAAAAAGGTAGGACTGGCTTAGGGGTTGCTTCTGATAATGTGACTTATTGACATCCATTCACAAAACATTTTCTAGAAGTCACAGTAGACTGTATCAGATCACAAGGCCGCCCTTTAGTACACAGGTTGGATATGAGCAAACATCTGTCAAAGCAAAGCGACCGTGCAATAGCAATGGCTTGGACGTTGGGCCAGGGATGAAGCATAAGACTGGCCAGGCTATGAGACGAAGCAAGCAGTGGTTTTCCAGGCTTCTGCTTCACACAGGAAGAAGGCCAAGAAGAGTTTGAACAAGGCCTGACAGGGTTGTATACTGTAGCAGAAGCCACTACTTGGATTAGCCGATACCTAGCATTTTACTCATTAGGGGCAAACTGTAGTCAGTATAGTCTGTGATATTTTGTTTCTATTATTTCATATTATAGTGCATGCAAAATATCCAGTCTGACAATCTTAAAACCTTTTTCTATATTAAAAGACATTTTCAGACTTATTTTGCTTTAAAATCTTTAGGGATGAGTTTTCTTAAACTGTTTATTATCAGTATTACCAACAAAGTACCATCAAAATATTACAACATTATAGCTTAAGGTGGGAGTAGGGGCTAAATAGCATCCAGTTCCCAGTCCCATGCATATCACAAAATTTACCCTGCCACCCATCACATCACCCATTCCCAAAGTTTCCAATATTTGTCCCAAACACTAGCATACAAGTCATTTTTCCCTTTCAGAGAATAAGATAAATTCTCAATAATAGGCCTGGTTATGCAAATAATCAAAATTGAGTCTCTATTTCCATAAAATAGCCATGATGAACTTGGTGACATGTATTAATTGTCCCACTGACATACACCCCTCCCTTGATAGTGTCACATACTGCCACTATACCAAAAGGCACAATAGAAGAGTAAGAACTACCTACCTAAAATGGTCCTAGTTTCTTTGCCCATCTGTTGCTAGAAACAGGCCACCCTAGGACATGCTCACCGCATGTGGAGATAAACATCAGTAAATTCACGTCTACATCAACAGAGCCCTGACATACCTCATCGAAAAGCAGATATCTGTTGGTCCAGTGCAGCAACTTGACCATCAATTCAACCATCAGCAACAAATGGTGATCAAATGGGCTAATTGCCTTATAATATCCCACTCAGAATCCTCCATAGATTCCTGCAAATCATCATTCCAGTTATCAGTCACATTTTGCAATTTTGGCAAGGGGGGAGGAGGGGAATCAAGGGAGGAGTGAGGAGTTTTAGGGATCATCTTTAGTGAAATAACGCTCACTGAGATAAGCCCTTACTTGTGTGTCTGGTCTTTCTAAGCTATTTTCACAGGCAGCTAGCCTATTTAATAATCCTTGTTTAAAAAAAAAAAAAAAAGTTCTCTTTTCCCGATCCCTAGTTGCTGCATGCTGAGCTGTTTTGAACACGCTTAAGTGTTTTGCAAATAGTGTACCGACATATGGAATCTTACCAGTTGATCCGAAACTGTAGAAAACTCTTAGTTTAGAGAGGGAGAAGTTCATAAAACAAAGACACTCCACCTGAGGCTTTTGGTCAGATTACAGAACAGATTGCCGTCTTCATTCTCATGCATTATGACCTCAGAATTCCTCAATGGAATGATCTCTTTTTCACCATCCTACAATCTGCAGGAGAATAGTGCCATCATGTGTCCAGCTCGGGTACTCATCCATGTACTGGCTCTAGCTGGCAGATATTCTGTTACATGCCATCTCTGGACCTAGCTGATAAAATAAACACACACAAAAAAATCTATCTAAGGCAATATGTTTTTATTGGACCAACTTATTGCATTTTTTGACTAGCTTTTGAAGGTTAAACCCTTCTTCCTCAGGTCAGGATATCATCTTTTGCTCATACTGTCCTGGGGACCTGAGAAAGGTGGTTTTAACCTTTGAAAGCTAGTAAAACAATGTATTACGTACTATCTCCTTCTGTTCTATTTTTTTTTTTTGTTCTTGTTACTTTATTTTATCAACCAGCAATCAAAGTGGACTAATACAACAACCTCTCTGAACCTAACACTATTTTCTTAAATTTCATAGCAAAAGGGAGACATCTTTTGTGTAAAATCCATCTAATTAGTTGGCAATCTGCATCCATGTCATAATGAAGCAATAGTCCAGTCCCTATATTAAAGTCCCATGAGGGGCAGCTTTAAAGGAGGGAAGGAAGGGCACATAGGGCAACCATATGGGATACCCACATCAACCTATAGAGAACCCCCACATTTTAACACAAATTATTTGTGGGTGAACATTTTGTAAGGAATTGGCTATATTTTTTTTTATTATTTTAACTCTGAACTATGTAATTAACCCCATGCCACAACAAAATCCAATCAAAAACACACATTAAAAAGACCCCCTATACTACTGTGATGGGATTTTCATATGCATTCACCATTTATTTATTTACGTGCTCTTATATACAGCCTTTCCAGCATCAAGGTGATTTACATTAAACCAAGAATAAAAACTATTGCAGATAATGAAGTGTTAGAACTGGAACCATTACAATAGATTACTGTCAATATCATACATCTATCAAACTGCATTCTAAATGATTTGAACTTATTTACAAGTATAATTATGTAGCTCAATCTGTAGATCTTTGGGATGCAGTTAACAGATGTAGGGTCTGTATAACTAGGATCCTTTTCGGTCAGTACATTGGTCATGTCACGGAGTCCCTATGGTGCTCTTTAAATAGTAACGTTTTGAGGAATTTGCAAAATGATTTTGAGTCTTTAGTGGCTCTTATATTCTTTGGTAGGGCATTCCATAGTCCTGGTACGTAAAATGAGAATGCTCGTTTTGATATGGCTGCATTGCATTTCGTACATTCCAGCGGTACAAGTAAAGTTATTGTATGCATAATTTCTTTGTTCTCTGTTTTTTTGAGTATTTTGAAGCAGAGATCCCAAGAAAGTAAAATATACATAAAACCCCAAAGGCATTTAGGTCAGAAGGAAGGAGGACTACATGAGTGGGATGAAATGGTTAAATAGGGAACATTTGTTTAACCTTTCAAGCAACACTATAACAAGGACACTCCATGAAACTAATGTAATCAGAAGTTAAAACAATTGTAAACTTTTCTGAAAGAAATTGTGTGAGTGGAAGTCTGAGTGGGACGGGTTTGAAAAAAGGAAATCAGGATAATTAGTATCCTTTGCTAAGATTTGTCTTACTCTTGCAGATGTTTGTCCTGATACAAGAAGCAAGTGGCTGAGCAGGGTGCTTTGAATTTGTGGCGTAAGCATCTTCGAGTTTGATGGGAAAAGTGAAAGAGTGGAATGGAGTGTGAGTGCTTGTGAATTAACGATTAGCGCTTAAATAATCAATTATCATTTTGAAAGTTAGCTAGTTTTATATTTCAAATGTGGGCATTCAGGTCACTGAGAAAGAGCCAACACTAAAACTGTAGGAGATAACTTCTCTTATTGGATTTTATTAATTAGGGAGTAGGTGGCCACACGAGAATAAATTCAAGGAAAATCCTGGGCAGGAGTACCACCTTTGCTTACAGTTTTGGGCCCCAACACAAGACAGTCCTGTAGATGATTATCATATCCCTATATTGTAATGCACCTGAAACACAGTTTAAATATTTGAGCTCAAATAAGACTTTCACTGGAAATTAAAAAACTATTTATCTAAGTTTAGCAGAAAGTATCTGTAAACCTGTAAGGAAAGAAAAGAGAAAAGAAAGGGCTTAGTTCCACCTCAAAGGGGAAGAAAACATCAAATGTTAATAAATAGGTTTAAAAAGTACTTACCTGCTGAGGGAAAATTGCCAGTGGGAACTGCTACATGTGAAGAAATTATAGAAACAGGGTTAGGTTCAGTTTAAAAACAAACCTGTAAAAAGGGTTTTGAAGAGTCTATTTAATTCTGTCAGATAGAGTTTCCAACACTTACCTGTAGTGCCTGGTTACCTGGAAAAGAAAGGAACATTTTCAGAAAAGGAATGTTATGTTATGTTTCATTTTATTTGATATACCGCAACAATGCAAGCAGTCTGTGCGGTGTACAATAGCTAAAAATCAACAGAGTGAAAGGAAGCGGCAGAATCAAGTGTCCCGCGGCCCCCCCTGCCCGGAAGAGCCCTCCCTGCAGCATCAGCTCCCTCAGCGCGGGCTTTTCAGAGCCGCGAAGGGAGAGTTTACCTTTCTCGCAGCTCTGTTAAGCCCGCCGGGGCTGATGGGGAAACAGGAAATGCCTGTTTCCCATCAGCGCCGACGGGCTTATCACAGCCGCCAGAGAGAAACTCTCCCTTTGCGGCTCTGAAAGCTGCTGCTGAGGGAGCTGATGCTGCAGGGAGGGCTCTGCCAGGCGGGGGGGGGGGGGGGCCCGCGGGACTCTTGATTCTGCTGCTGCCACGGCGGCAGTGGCAGCAGCAGCCATTTTTAAAAAAAAAATGTACCTGGGCTGATGCAGAATGTTGTTTGCGCGAGGCCCCCTGAAACGCGGGGCTCTGTGCAAACATTCTTGCACAATGGATGGGCCGGCCCTGTTTCTAATCTTTTGCATTGAGTGTCACTTGTATGATTTTCTCCCAGTTGGTGAGAGGTCTTATGTGTGCACTAGGTGCAAGGAGGTCTTTGCTCTCAGGGAACGAGTCCGTTCTCTAGAGGCTAGAGTAGCAGACTTGGAAGACATAGCAAAGAGAGGTACATAGACGAGACCTAAATGGATATAGTCCTGAAGTCCCACCTCCAGTCTGGCAGCATCCCTGTTGCCATGGAGGAAAGAGGTCACGTGACAGGAGAGCATCATCCTGGTGTGGCAGGAAGTGATCCTATAGCTAGGACCTGTCCTCCAGGTGATGTAAAACCCTCTCACACTGAGGAAGTTTCTCCAGGGCCATGTGTCCATGAGGAAAGGGTTAGGACAGCCATTATAGTTGGTGATTCGATCATTAGGCATGTAATAGCTGAGTGACTGGTAACATGTCTGCCTGGTGCAAAGGTAGTGGACTTTACACGCCACCTAGACAAGGTCTTAGATAGTGCTGGGGAGGAGTCTGCTGTCTTGGTACATGTCAGTACCAATGACATAGGAAAATGTGCTAGGGAGGTTCTGGAGGTTGAATTTAGGCTTTTAGGTAGGAAGTTGAAATCCAGAACTTCCAGGGTAGCGTTCTCCGAATGCTTCCTGTTCCATGCGCAGGACCCAAAAGGCAGGCAGAGCTCCAGAGTCTCACTGCGTGAATGAAATGATGGTGCAAGGATAAGGGTTTTGGATTTTTTAGGAATTGTGGAACATTCTGGGGAAAGGAGGGGCTCTTCCGAAGAGACGGACTTCACCTTAACCGGGATGGAACCAGGCTACTGGCATTAACCTTTAAAAAGGAGATAGGGCAGCTTTTAAACTAGATAATAGGGGAAAGCCGACAGTTGCCCAAGAGCGCATGGTTCAGAACAATATATCCTTGAAGGATACTACCAAAAGAATGAAGTTACGGGCATATCATGGAGGAGGAGTGGCCTAGTGGTTGGGGCAAGTTATCTCAGGCCAGGTCAGGGGTTCAAATCCCACTAGAGGACAGCAACCTTGGGCTGGAAGGACTGGGGTTTCTAGTCCTACAGGTGCTCCTTGCCGTCTTGGGCAAGCCACTTAACCCTCCATTGCCCATGTTCCCTGTAAGTATTAGTGTATGTGTCTCATATCCCCTCATGTTAAATGTATTCCCCAATTGTATTGTGACCACCTTGATTGAAGGATAAGGTGGTATACAAAACTGTCAAAATAAATAAATAAATATCAGCAGAGAGGTTCCAATAAAGACAAAAGTAGCCCAAATGCTCTTGAGTACAGAGCAGACAGAGCTTAAAGATTCTAAATTACCCCTGTCTACCGATAACCAGCTTAATATGAATAAAATACAGTCTCTAAAATGCTTGTATGCAAATGCTAAAAGTCTAAAAAATAAGATGGGAGAGTTAGAATATATAGCACTAAATGAGAGGTTAAATATGATTAGTATTTCAGCGACATGGTAGAAGGAGGACAACCAGTGGGACACTGATACCTGGGTACAAACTATATTGTAATGACAGAGCTGATCAAATTTGTTGAGGGGTTGTGCTCTATGTTAGAGAGGGCATTGAATCAAAAAAGGATTAAAGTTTTTCAGGAAACAAAATTCGCTGTAGAATCTCTATGGATTGAAATTCCATGTAAAAAGGGGAAGGTGACGGCAGTGGGGGTGTACTATCGACCGCCTGGCCAGAATGAACAAATGGATGATGAAATGCTCGAAGAAATCAGGGAAGCTAACAAACGTTACAGCACAGTAATAATAATGTGTGATTTCAATTACCCTGATATTGACTGGGTCAGTGTTATGGTAGGACATGCTAGGGAGATCAAGCTTCTAGATGAAATAAATGACTGCTTCTTAGAGCAGCTGGTTCATGAACTGACCAGAGGGGAAGCCATTTTGGACCTAGTCCTTAGTGGAACACCAGATCATTAGGTATACTCTGTATACCATGGACTGCCCAAAGAACAAACCAGTCAGTACCAGAGGAGATCAAACCTAGGCTTTCTTTAGAAACTCAGATGACAAGACTTTGACTTTCATACTTTGGACACATCATGTGAAGAGAGAGATCATTAGAGAAAAACATTATGCTTGGCAAGGTAGAAGGTCAATACAAAAGAGGAATTCCAGCAATGAAATGGATTGATATGATAACAACAGCTATGGGTGCCAGTCTGTCAACAATGTGTGACTGAAGACTGAACACAATTTAGGACAACTATCCAGAGGGTCGCCATGAGTTGACAGCACTTAAAACAACAACAACAACAACAAAGGAGCAAGGAAGATATTAAAGAGTAAGGGGGAGAGGATGGAACCTTGAGGGACCACACAGAGGATAGACTGAGGGGAAGACGCTGAGGACATGCGTGTATGAACTGTGAAGGCGCGATCCTGTAAGAATGAGAAAAATAATTTCAATACGTTGCCCCTGATACCAATAGAGTGAAGGCGTTGGAGTAGAAGTGAGTGGTTAATGAGGTCAAATAGCTGTGGATAGGTCCAGGGAAATGATTAAAGTGGAGTTATGGATGTTCAAATTGGTGTAGAGTTCACTTAGAAGGGCAGTAATAGATGACGCAGTGCTATGATCCTTACAGAAACCATACTGTCTAGGATGAAGAATGTTGTTTTTTTCAATGAAGTCCAATAGCTGAGAAAAAAATGTGTTTTCAATTATTTTGGTTAGAAATGGTAGGTTAGACAGCGGAGTATAATTTTGTGGGATAGATGTGTCAAGTTGACTTTTTTTAAGAATGTGTTTAACTATGGCTTGTTTGAGCTGTTGCAGCAGATGGCCTGTCCAAAGACTAGTATTTTCCATTGAACAGCAAACTATTGAACTTTCAAGAGTAGGAGCCTTTAACCAGATCGATGGCAAAGGGTCCAGGTATCAGGTAGTGACTTTCATAGAGAAGAACAACTTGGTGAAACTCCCTAGATAAAGTCATTAAAAGCCAACCATGTACTGGACAGTCATTGAGGGTTCTTCAGCAGCAAGTGGTGGAGAAGAATCCGTGAGATATGAGACGTCTAGTACAGGGGGAAATGAAGACTAGATAGAAGTAACCTTGGATATGAAGAAACTGACTAGTGCGTCGGCTGTGGGGGTGTCCTGAGAATTAGCTGATCATTCAGAATCAGTAAGGGTAGCTAAGACCTTGAATAAAGCTTTAGGCTTATTGACACTTTTCTCTATCAAGGTCGTATAATACCTTGTCTTACTCATCTTTATCTGCTGGTTGTAAAACCTGTGCTTTTCCTTCAAGGTGGCCATATTGGCTGGAGTTCACGATTTATGCCAGGCTCTCTCTGCTCTGTGTACCTGTCATTTCAGGGTGCGCAGGCCAGAGTGAAAACTATGGTTCACAATGCCTCGTGGGTAATTAAGATGTCTGTAGTGGAGCAGCAGAGTCCACATAACTGCTCAAGGAGGTATTCCAAATGACAACTTGGGAATCCAGAACAAGGTCCAGGGTATTGGATTGGAAGAAAGAGCATGCAGATGGGAGAGAGTCCAATGGGATCTTATGAAGTGACTTGGTGAATTTGGTTTATGCGATGAACCATTTTGAAGAGAAAACTGCACTAAGAAATTATCAAACCATGCAACCTGGCTAGGCATCGGGACATGCAGTGGCGACCCCTGATGAATATCCCGCTTTCAGGTTTGCAAACATGTAAATGCCTTGGACTATCGGACCCAATATATCTAATTTAAATTTTTGTCCTATTTTCTGAGTTTTTTTGGTTAATAGTGGAATGTGTTTAATGCTTAAAATGTGAACACATAGCCTATGGAAATCTCCTGTCCGAGGTAACTGGACAAAGAATACAAAGGTAAAAATAAGATAGGAAGAGTCTTTTTTTTTCTTTTCCTGATGTCTGGGTTACAGCAGCCACCAGCAGAAAGTATTTTTCATGTAGCATACAAATAAGCTTGATCTGTTGCTGAAGGACATGGTCAAGGCAACTAAGATAGTGGGATTCAAAGGTTATTTGGAAAAGTCCATAAAAACATTATTAGCTAGTTAGATTCAGAAAAGTCATCATTTATCTGTGGAAGTTAGCAACTTTGTGGGAGGTGTCAGGTACTTGTGACTTAAATTGGCCACTTTCAGAAACAGGATTCTAGGCTTGATGGACCTTGGTCTAACTCAGGATGGCTTATCTTCTGTCATTGTGTCCTAATTTGGCTTCCTTAGTTAACATTGAGAGGATTCAATATCTTTTTAACAGTTATAACCTTGTTTTTCTTTTCCACCATTATGATTTCATAAAAAAACAGTACCTTCAAGTCAGTGATGACTCCTGGTGACCCAGTAGCTCCTGGGTTTTCTTGGACATGATTCCGGAAGTAGATTGCCAGGCCTTTCTTCTGAGGCAATGGAGGGTTAAGCAACTTTCCCAAGGCCCCAAGGAGTGCTAGTGGGAATCAAACCCTGGTCTCTTGGTTACCAAGCTAGTGCTCTAACCACTAGGTTACTCCTCCACTCAATATAATCAATAAAACTGAATTCCATCAATTACATAGTGTAATTGTAGAGAGCTATAATGTGGTTTGTGCTAAATATTACAGGCCCAATATTCAAAAAAGCTGAGACCCTAAATTTAGGCTCCTAAATTAGTTTCCTAAATTCGTTCCCTATTTTTAGACAACCATAAAAGCCTTAAGTTTCAACTGAAAATCCACCCGTATTTGTTGTTGTTAACCCTTTCCAGGCCAAGCCCAAAACTCACGGGATCCAAAATTCTGACTAAATATTCCTATCAAATGGTATATAATACATGACCATAGCAGAAGCAAAATCACTATTAGAACATATTGAATAAGATGGGTACAATTTTCTTGAAGCATGCAAAAATTAACCTGGCTGCAGAATGTGGATTAAAAATTTAAAGTAGGCCTTCAAAGGGTTAAGTGCCATCGAGTGGGTGTCGACTCCTGACGACCCTCTGTATAGCTGAGCTAAACTTTGTTTGGTCTTCAGCCAAGCGACTCATTATTGATAGAGTGGTATCCATAGCTGCTGTTATTGTATTGATCCATCTCATTGCCGGCCTTCTACTCTTTTACGGTGAGCTTCTACCTTGCCAAACATTATGTCTTTCTCCAGTGAGCTCTCTCTTTGCATGATGTCCAAAGTATGAGTGTTGAAGTCTTGTCATCTGCGCTTCTAAGGAAAGCCTAAGTTTGATGTCCTCTAGTACTGACTGGTTTGTTCTTCGGGCAGACCATGATATACACAGTATTTGTCACCAGCACCATAATTCAAAGGCATCAATTTTCTTCCTGTCTATCTTTTTCACTGTCCAACATTCGCATTCATATGATGTTATTGAAAATACCATGGCCTGGACAAGTTGAATCTTTGTATGGAGAGACACATCTCTGCTCTTGAGATTCTTGTCTAGGTCCTTCATAGCCATTCTAACCAAGAGCAATACGTCCTTGGATTTCTTGACTGCTAGTCATTTCTTTATTGATTGTTGATCCAGGTAAATTAAAGTTGTCAACTATTTCAATTTCTTCTCCATCAACGATGAATGTATTGATTTTGCCAGTTGTCAGGATCTTTGTCTTCTTAATGTTATGGTGCAGACCCATTTTAAGATTATGTTCCTTGATCTTTAGAAGCAAATGTTTCATATCGACTTCACTTTCAGCCAGTAATGTGGTATCATCAGCATAGCGAAGGTTGTTGAGTCTTCCACTAATCTTCACACCTCGGTTGTCTTCATTCAGTCCTGCTTCTCTGATGATTTGTTCTGCATATAAATTAAAGAGGTAGGGGGGAAGTATGCAGCCTTGTTGTACACCATTGCTGATTTTAAACCATTCTGTTTTTCCTTGTTCTGTTCGAATTGTTGCTTCTTGATCAATGTACAGGATGTGCAAGAGAACGATCAGGTGTTCTGGTATACCCATGCTTCTTAATGTGGCCCAGAGTTTCTAATGGTTTACACAGTAAAAAGCCTTGCTGTAGTCAATAAAACACATATGGATATCCTTTTGGTATTCTTTTATCTTTTCAAGGATCCATCTCATCTGCCATGATGTCTCCTGTTCCTCGCCCTTTCTTGAATCCTGCTTGCATTTCAGGCAGTTCTCACTCCAGGTATGGTTGTAGTCTCTGCTAAATGATCTTGAGCAGAATCTTGCTGGCATGTGGGATCAGAGCGATTGTGCAATAATTTTCACAGTCAGTTGGATCAACTTTCTTCAGTATTGGTATAAACACAGATCTTTTCCAGTCAGTTGGCCATGAATTTGTCTTCCAAATTTCCTGGCAGAGCCTTGTAAGTATGTTAACAGTTTTATCCAATTGCTGTAATACCATTAATGCCTGGTGCTTTGTTCTTTGATAAGGCTTTCAATGCTGCTTTGATTTCTTCTTTCATCACCAACAGTTCCTGATCATAAGGTACAGGTTGAAATGGCCTTTGGTCCACTTGATCTTTATGGTATAATGACTGTATATTCTTTCCATCTTTTCTTGATCTTCTCAGCATCATTCAACGTAGATCCTTGAGGATCTTGTAGCATTCCTACTACAACTGAGCATTTGTATAGCACTACAAGACATGCGCAGCGCTCTACAAGACGTATGCAGCGCTGCGCAAGACGTCCAATTCAAGACTGGAATTTTTTCATTAACTCTCATAGCTTTAGAAAAGCTGAACTTGTTCTTCCTCTAATAGTTTCTGATTCTATTTCCTTGCATGTATCCAGGGCCGTACCGAGTGTGAATCGCACCCTGCACAACTTGCATATTGGGTACGCCCTCCCCCCCTCCACACCTCCATCTAGCCACTTTCTGGATGGGGGTGGGAGAGAAGAGGCATGCCCGATGTGCAAGTCACTGGCACACTAAGCAGAGCTGTCCCTCCCTGCACTGACACCGCGTCAGAGCAGGGAGGAACAGATCTGCTTAGTGTGCCGTGAGAAGGCTTAAGGGGCGCATTTCAGCTGTCTGCCATTGCCTGCCGCCGCTGAGAGAAGAAAAAGTGGCAGCAGCAGGCAATGGCAGAGAGCTGAAATGCACCACTTAAGCCTTTGCACCCGCACCACTCACACAGGGCTAGGTACAGTCCTGCATGTATCATTGTAGTACTTCTCCTTGTCTTGTCTTGCTGCACACTGGAAATCTCTGAGTTCTGCGATTGCCTCTCTTTCTCCTCTGACATTAGCTTCTCTGGGTTTCTGGACAGTTTTCAGAGTTTCTTCAGTCATCCATTTTGGCCATTTTTGCTTTTTCACTTTATGTAGAGATTTCTCGCTTTCTTCCAACACAACCTTCTTGATGTCATTCCATACCTCTTCTGGAACTCTGTCATATTTACCTAAAGCAGGAGCTTAAAATTTATTCCTGACCTATATTTGCCTCTATGTAGGAGCCTAATTTAGGATCCTACTACTAAAAAAGTGTAGCTACCTATAGCAGGTGTTCTCCGTGGACAGCAGGAATAAGTCCTCATGTATGGGTGATGTCACAGATGGAACCCCACATGGGAACGCTCCCCAGCTTCCATTGGAAGCGTTTGGGAGGCTCCACCATGCATTCACACCTGCCTTCCCGCCTGCCACTGCATCATCTTCTCCTTTAAAATATCAAAGTTGTAGCCAAGACGACAGCTCCTCAGGGAGGTGGGAGGGTTGTGAGGACTTATTCCTGCTGTCCACAGAGAACACCTGCTACAGGTGAGTAACTACACTTTCTCCATGGACAAACAGGATGCAAGCCCTCACATATGGTACTCCCAAGCTACAGGCTATCAAAAACCAAGGAGGCCAAAGCCCAATAGGGACAACAAAACTGGAGAAACAACAAGAACAGTTTGGGTAGTACCCCTAGGAGATTCGACTGATTCAGCATCTTCAGCTTACAACTTCACTGAGGAATATGCTTCTTGGTAGCCTGAATGGACAGAAGGACCGGTGGGAAGGAGTTGAAACCTACTTCCCAAAGAGATGCCAGAGTATGGCTTGGCTGAAGTTGATGTCATGTCAGGAATCCCCATCCAGACAGTAATGAGCTGTGAAAGTGTGGACCGAAGACCATGTCACAGCCCTACAGATCTCCTCCATTGAGACCAAGTGCAAGTTGGCCACTGACTGTGCCATGCCTCATACATTGTGAGCCATGACCATCAAAGCTCAGGCCTGCCTGGATATAAGCAAAAGAGATGCAGTCTGCTAGCCAGATCGACTGAGTGCATATGGAAACGTCAGTCCCCGGCTTGCTGGGGTTAAAAGAGAGAAAAAGCTGCATGGACCTATGGTGGGGGCCTTTGTCCAGTTGAGGTAGAAGACCAAGGCTCACGTGCAGTCCACCATGTGCAGCACTGCCTCCCTTCTATTGGCGTGAGGCCTGAGGAAGAAAGTTGGTAGAATGACTGATTGAGGTGGAAAGCAGACACCACCTTTGGTTGGACATGCAGATGCATGTGCAAGACCACCTCTCAGGGAGGGGCTATTTAGATTATCTTACAGCCTGCCACAAGTACCTGGTCAACTCCAGTCTTCACAGCTTCCAGAGCCTCCACACAGCTAAGCTTTCAGCTTTCTATCTTTTTTGCCTGTTGCTAATATAGAATTTAACTGTTGGTTATACATTATTTCTTGGGAATATGCTGACTGCCTACATTCCTTGTGTAGCCCTTAAATCAGATATCTGAGTGTGCCCACTGTTCATGTAAGACCTACTGGCCAGGGACACTAGTGATATAAAGCTACTTGGAATAGAAATACTTAAATTGCAGGGACCTGGGTCTTTTACCTGAGTCTCCCACTGACTTTAGAAGCAAAGGTATCAGTTAAAGTTACAGGCACCTTTGCACAGTAGGCAGATACAAAGAAAGAAAAAGTTCAGTTTGACTATTTCTGCTTCAATTGTTTGAATTTTCTGTTGCAAGCCTGCTCCTAGGGAGGGGCTAATTAGATTATCTTACAGTCTGCCACAAGTACCTGGTCAACTCCAGTCTTCACAGCTTCCAGAGCCCCCATATAGCTAAGCTTTCAGCTTTCTATCTTTTTTGCCTGTTGCTAATATAGAATTTAACTGTTGGTTATACATTATTTTTTGGGAATATGCTGACTGCTTACATTCCTTGTGTAGCTCTTAAATCAGATATCTGAGTGTGCCCACTGTTCATGTAAGGCCTATTGGCAAGGGACACATAGGTTCCCACCCACCCTACCCCTCACCCCACCCACCCCAGGGCTGCATTGCCTATATAGTGGTCACATATGTTGTGTGGCACTGCAGACTCTCTGCAGGCAGAAGAAAATGTTTTAAACTCAGAAAAAAGAGGCAGAGACCGGCTGCAGCATCACGAGGAGCCATATAGGGGGAGCAAGAGGGACCTCTGGAGGACTGAGGAACCACGCCCTAGAGCCAATGATGCAATACCGGCCTGCACCCAATCCAGAAAGGGAAGGATTCCTTTTAAAAGTCCAGATGACTGGAGAAAGTCAGACTGGCAGGGAGTTGTGCAAGGAGTTCCAGTTCCAGATTCGCATGGAGATCCAGATCCAGGAAGGAAGCTAACTTTGGAAGGAGAAAGGAGAGCTTTCCTGGAAGAAGAGGAGGACCCAGGAATAGGAGTCCTAACAGATGGAACCGGCCTAGCAGACTCAGCAGAGCCAGGTGAAGAAACTTGCTTTAGATATCTCAAAAGGGGAGAGGACACACTTTCCAGGAGGGAAAGATACCGTGTGGAAGCTAACCCTGGAAGGAGAAGGAATATACCAGAGAGTCCAAGGCCTGGGTTTGGCAAGGGCCAGCAACTGTTGAAAGGCGCAACAAGGAGTAACCAGGAAAGAGGTGAAAGAGGAATTTTGAAGGGTAACTTTCAAGGCCCTGGGAGAAAGGAGCTGTGGCGCAAATACGGCCTAACCCCAGCAGAAGGCAGACCTGAGAACCAGAGGCCTACCTGGGCACCTGAGAAACCAAGACCCAGCAGGAACAGGCCTCAGCCCTCACCTCACTGTGATAACCTTAGAAGAAAAGGTAATTACCGTTTTACTAACTATGATTTTATGAATGCTGTGACGCAGAAGGAGCAGGGCACTGGAGAATGCTGTCCTTCTAGAGGCATTCATGCTACAAAATACAAACCTGTATTAAACAGGAAACTTTCTAGAGAAGGAACAGTGTGCAGGAGAGACTGTCCGCATTATAAAAGTATACAAAGCAAAGACTTACCTTTAGATGCTGAACATTGGGGCATCATACAAGCATTACACAGAAAGCCTGAAGGAGAGCCCCTAGACATTCCGGACTGCGAGCCCATGCAGGTGGAATTCCCGGAGGATCCCTCGGACCTCCCGATGGATTGTAGCTATTGCCTGACCGAAAGAATTGAGCCCTAGCAGAGGAATAGCTGTGGTCTGGGGTAAAGTTTGATGCTGTATTTCGTTTGACATTGCTGTGAAGTTAACAGATTTTTCAGTTCATGTTTCTTTTATTTTAACCTGGAGCAAGGACATTCTTTGTGTTGATGTAATCTGAGCTATTTGAACCTATTTGCAACATGGGAAATAAAAGCCTTTATTTTTCCCTACTCTCGGACTGTGATATTCTTGGGAGCTTTTAGTACACAGAAGGCTACCAGGACCATAAAAACCTGGGCCCTGTAATTGAGCTAAACTCCTCCACAAACAAACTTTGCATGTCCACCCCCTTTCTGCTGTGACCCGCCATTGCCACCAGGGGGGCGGTGTGACAGTTGCCATCTATCCTTTTGAATTTGGTGTTAAGCCCATCTTTTCTTCTTCTTCTCCTTCTAGGACTGCTTAGTCAGCATGTCGTGTATTCAGTGCAATAACTATGGTGCTTTCATTCTGAGACGAATCATTTGGAACCTAAGAGCTTGTCCTATTTATTTATTTATTTAACATCTCTTATATACCGCCTTTCATGATATCAAGGCGGTTTACATTGAACAAACTGAAATTACATTCAACAGGGCATTATAACTTGGAGATAACCCTTCATTGCCCATGTTCCCTGTAAAATAGTTAAGTGGCTTGCCCAAGACCACAAGGAGCACCTGTGGGACTAGAAACCCCAGTCCTTCCAGCCCAAGGTTGCTGTCCTCTAGTGGGATTTGAACCCCGACCTTCTGGCCTGCTCGGTAACTTGCCCCAGCTACTAAGCCACTCCTCCCTCACTAGGCCACTTCCTCCCTATGTGCCTCAAGTCAGCTGCCATGCATAAAGAATTGACTGTACTAAGGGAAGAACTAGCTGCAATGAAACACACCTCTTCTAGGATACAAACAGAACAAAGTCCACCACCGCTCCCACAAAGAATCAAACATCCCAGGAACAAATGGATCACAGTGGGCTCGGGTAGATTGCGACCTGTAACGCAGATACATCCTATACATCAAGAGATATCTCTGCATAATGCCTTCTCTGCTTTGGTTAATGAGGATCACCAATCCATGGAAACTGAAGGGCCCTTAAATGAGTCAGTCAATGCCCAATCTCCTGCTAAAGCACCAAATATGAAGAAAAAATCACCAAACAGAAAACTACTACTACTTGGAGATTCCATCATCAGAGGCACCAACTTGGGAACACAGTTCAAAGGAGAGAAGATAGTCAAATGCCTCCCAGGCTCTTCAGCCAGCAGGAATACAAACCAAATTGTTGATGTACTTAGCACAGAAAATGAGCACTCCAAAATTGATGTTATCATCCACCTGGGTACAAATGACCTGGCTAGAAACAGTGCCTCTGCAGTTCAAAGGGACTTCCAGACTCTGGGAGAGAAACTCAAGCCCACTGTTAACATTGTTGCATTCTCAGAAGTTCTACCTGTTCATGGTAAGGGGGCGGAAAGGCTGCATCGCATAAGCAGCTTTAATACATGGCTCCAGACCTGGTGCGAATGAGAAGGATTCAGATTTATTGACGACTGGGGAAACAGATGACCAACAAGAGACTATACTGTGCTGATGGGCTACATCTCTCTGTCGCAGGGAAAAGAATCCTAAGTGAAAAATTCAGGCAGTATATGCCAGTATATGCATTTAAACTAGAAAAAGGGGGGTGACGGATGGAGGACTAGTTCAGGATGTCACTCCCAGTAACTGCAGAACATTATCAGAAACAGCCACACTTTTAAACCACACATCAACGACAAGTGGGAAGAAGTGGGCAGAACAAAATCAAAGCAAAATACATGCAAGCCAGCTAAATGCTGGAAAGCAATGAGCACAAATGCTCAAAGCTTAGCCAACAAAGTTCCAGACCTGGAAGCCCTAATGGTGGAAATGGACTTGGACATTGTGGCCATTACAGAAACATGGTTTAATGAATCGCATGAATGGGATATAGCCATAGCTGGCTATAATCTATTCAGAAGAGACAGAGAAAGTGGAAAAGGAGGAGGAGTAGCCTTGTATGTCAAAAGCAATATCAAAGCTACTGAAATGCAGGGGACATGGGGAAAAGAAGAAGCGCTCTGGATTGTGTTGGAAAGAGGAGATGGCACTGTCGTCCATAATGCTGTAGTCTACAGACCTCAGACTCATATCGAAGAAACAAATAATGAATTGATTATAGATATTGCCAAGATAGCCACAAAGGGGGAAGGGATCATATTGGGTGACTTTAATCTACTGTGGTGGCGAAGCTAGCCCAGTGCCTATGGAAATAGAGAAAACACTTGCAGTTTCCCCCAGTCAGAAGGAAAGTGCAGGGAATTGTCACTTTAAAAGTGCAGCTAAGAATGAAAAAACCCTGTCTAAAGCTGCTGTCCTAAGGCCACGCCCCAGCTCCATGGTAACTGAGGGTGGCAATCTAAGACAGCTGGGGGCGGGGTGGAAAGATACAGGCCAGACCCACTCATATAAGCCCCAGAGAACAGGGAGGAGAGGAGAGAGAGAGGGAGCGAGAGCTGAGTCTGATTCAGAGGCGGAGTCTGGGAAGGAACCTCAGTCTGAGCATGAGCATCAGCATTACACGAGGAAGAGAGACGGAAGGGCTAATCTATGCAGGAACCAGCATGGCCAGGGAAGTGGCAGTGAAATAGTGCTGAGGAGAATCCTAAAAGGAACTGCAAGTAAAGATTTTAGCCAGGAGTCTAGAGAAAGTTTCTCAGACACCAGTTTGAGGGAAGAGTATCCCCAAAGCCAGCTCCAGAGTTTGGACCGATACCAGGGCTATAGGAAGCCTGCAGTAGGTTCAAAAACCCGGAGGTTTAAGCCAGGAGAGATTGCTGGGCGTGACTCAATCATAAGGGCTTACCAGGAGACGCTGAGTCCAAGAATCTCACCTCAAGAAGGGCTGGTAAGAAAACCTCTTAACAGAGAAAGCTTGAATGCTTTAAAACTGTTGAAACGTTTGGTAAAAGATCAGGAATTACCTTGCTTTGATAGCAGCTCTGAGTCCCGAGAGAGGTCTCGAGGGGAACAGCTGATTAGGTTGTTCAACGAAGCTGCAGAACCTGATTTATTTATTTACATTCTCTTATATACCGCGTTATTCTGCATCAGTGCGGTTTACATTGAACAAACTGAAATTACATTGAACAGGGCATTATAACTTGGAGATAACTATTTTACAGGGAACATGGGCTATGGAGGGTTAAGTGGCTTGCCCAAGACCACAAGGAGCACCTGTAGGACTGGAAACCCCAGTCCTTCCAGCCCAAGGTTGCTGTCCTCTAGTGGGATTTGAACCCCGGACCTTCCGGCCTGAAGTACCTTGCCCCAACCACTAGGCCACTCCTCCACTCTGAATGCTCTGAATGTGAGTCAATGGAAGTTGGAGAAGGTGATAGTGAATTAAGTCAACCTGATCAAGAAATGGAATGTGATTTATCCATAAGGGTAAAATGAGAATCTTCTGAGTTATAAGCTTGAAGAGATTCCAGTTTGTTTTATGTGCATGTATGTTCTGAAAAGGAAAGAAAGTTTTAATTAGTGTGGCTGCTGTTTTAAAAGCAGGAGGCTTGTTAAGGAGGAATGCCTAAAGTCTCTAGAGCAACTAATTAAAACCCTGATTAAGTTGAAGCAAAGAAGAAAAGTTTATTACATGAGTATTGCTGTATGAAAGTCTTCAATGGACAATTAATTGCAGTAAAGGACTGTGAACTGAAACCTTTATTTTGAAGAAAGCAATCATTGCCTTGTTGAAGCAAGCAAGGGCGATTGATATCTGTGGAAAGTTTACCAACCTTTTATTTCTTGTGGAAAAAGTCTTTACATGTGTTATGCCAAGCTTCCTTAGAAGTTCCTGGTTTTTTTTTTTTTCAAAATTTTATTTATAAACCATCAAACAGGAACGGCAAGTACACAACTGATAACAGTCGCTCCCTGGGGTGGACTCTGATCCCCAGGGGGCGGAACACATAGATGGTTACATGATTTTTTAACAATTTCCCCATCCCCCCTCCCCCACCCAATCTCCCCCCAAGTAACCCCCCCCACCCCCCCAAGCATTACCAAACAGGACCAGTATATACCCCCGTATAGAACATCCGTAAATCTCCCATACTAATCGGGCTATCAATAGCCTAGTTGCAGGATGACATTGCGAGTCCGAGGACTTAGATTTTGAATATAGGGCTCCCACAGTAGCCAGAAAGTGGACCATCGCTTAACATGGCCTCGAGCAGCCCTACACTCCAGGAGCATAAGTTGATGGAAGGAGTTCCGCCACTCCCAAAAGGAGGGAGGGTGGCTGTCCCTCCACCCACGTAGTATTGGCCCTTTGCCCACCAGACATGCCTTCCGCACCAGCCAGCGACTCCATTTCCCCTTCGGAGAGGTGAGGCCCATGAGGTCTAAAACGGTCAGGGCAGCATCCCAGTGAACAGGTTGTCCAAGAAGGTCGGCCATAAATGAGGCAATTCTCTGCCAGTAGGGGCGTATCCGTCGGCAACCCCACCACATATGGTATAATGTCGCCAGAGGCTCCGCACATCGTGGGCAGCGACCATCCGCGGTCAAGTGGCAGCGGAGGGCCCGCCGCAGGGAGAAGTGAACCCTAGTCAAACACTTAAGCTGGGTTTCCCGCCAGCGGGCGCCATCCGCCAGGCTCGCCACTCTCCGAAGGGCCCCCAGAATCGTGTCAGGGGGAATCTCCTGCCCCATTTCCGCCCCCCAAGCCCGTTCTACATCGCGATAGTCCGGCTGCGGTCGAAACTGCTCCAACCTAAGTTGAAAGGTCCGAATAGACGGCCGTTCAACTTCGCTAAAATCAAAGAATGCTATTATCTGGGCCGAACGATCGCTACATAGTTCCGTCCTCGGAAGGGAGGCCACGTAGTGGGCCACTTGCATATACGCGAAAAACTGCCAAGGCCCCAACTCATACTCACGGGATAATGCAGGAAAGGGCTTGGGTTTGCCCGCCAAGTCCACCACATGGCCCAAAGTATGCATACCTCTCTCTCCCCACAGACGGAACGCGGCGGTTTCAGTGCCCGGGGTGAAGTTGGCATTGCCCTAAATGGGTAACCAGCTCGACACCTGCCAACGACGACCCCAGTAGGCATTCAAATACCTCCAAGTCTTACAAACCGGTGCCAATAACACGCTGTCCGCCAAGTGTGTAGGCCACCTACGTACCTCCAAATGCAACAGGGCTTTGAGGGAGTGGGGTGCCACGTAGGCCTCCTCAAGGGCCCGAGGGGTATAAAGATCGGTGTCACCCAGCCAATCCCCTAGGTGACGGGCCTGGCAAGCCAGTGCATAGGACCCAAGATCTGGGAGCCCCCACCCCCCACTGCGCACCCTCCCCACTAGCCGACAATAGGAGATACGAGCTCTCGACCCCCCCCAAAGAAGGCCCCGAAACTCCGCCTCAAATCGCCGAATATCCCGCCGGAGGATCCAAACAGGGAGGGTCTGTAACCAGTATAATATCCGCGGCAGAATGACCAGTTTAATCGCCGCAATTCTTCCCATTAGAGATAGGGGGAGAGGCCGCCAGGCCTGCAGCTGAGTTCTTACCTTGTTCAACTGCCGTCGCAAGTTACTCTCATATAGTTGACCTGGCTGGCAAGACAGTACAATCCCCAGGTATATGAACTGGCGCTCAGCCCATCGGATGGGGAACTCGCCCGACCAGCTGCCCCGAAGTCGGCCAGAGACATCCAGGGCTTCGGATTTATCCCTGTTAATACTAAACCCCGCGAACTGCCCAAAGGCTCGAAGCTCCTGCAAAAGAAGAGGCAGGGATTCCCCAGGGGAAAGCAAGTGGACCAATAAATCGTCGGCAAAGGCTGAAATCTTAAATTCTTGTTTGCCAACACCTACTCCCTGAATTGTTCGCATACCCGCCACTCGCCGCAGGAGCGGATCCAACGAGAGAACAAAGAGAAGAGGAGATAGGGGGCAGCCCTGGCGAGTCCCCCTTTGCAGCGGGAAGTTCTCTGATAATACCCCGTTACAAAGTATCGCTGCGGTCGGGTTGGCATACAAACTCGCGACCATATTACAAAACAACGGCCCTATACCATATTGTGGGAGGATAAATTTCAAATATTGCCAGTCCACCCGGTCAAAAGCTTTTTCTGCGTCAAAGCTGACCAATAGAGAGGACAGATGTCTATGCTTGACCCACTCTAGGGACGCGATGATCTTGCGTAAGTTACGGACCGCATATCGCCCCTTAACGAAACCGACTTGTGACTCATGGACTAGCTGCCCCAAAAACTTCGCCAGTCGATCTGCCAAGATCTTAGCCATTAATTTAAGGTCGAAATTAAGTAAAGAGATAGGACGATACGAGGCCGCAGAAAGAGGGTCCTTTGCCGGTTTAGGGATAAGAACGATGTGAGCATGATTAGCCCCCCACCGAAAGTAGCCTTGCTGTGCTCTCCGATTATGTACGGCGGCCAGCATTGGGGAAATCTGTTCATTAAGAATCTTGTAGAGTTCGGCACCCAGGCCATCCGATCCAGGGGATTTATAGAACTAGCTTTTGAGATAGCCCCTTGCAGCTCAGCCACCGTAATCGGCCGGTCCAACTGTGCTCTTTGCTCTATTGATAGGCGAGGCAGGTCCAGTCCCCTCACATAATCCGCCATCTGCGTGAGGGAGGTCGCCTCCGCGGCGTAGAGGTTCTGAAAAAAGGAACGGAAAATACGCACTATTGCCGGGTTCTCCCTATGTAAAGTCCCCAATTCATCTCGCAAGGCTGGCACCAGTTTCGAGCCCCTGGGTCCCCGAAGGCACCGAGCCAATAACTTCCCGGGCTTGTCTCCATAGCGATACAATTGGTAGCGGTAATATAACACTGACTTCTTAGCCCTCTGGTGTAGGAGTTCATTTAATTCCGTTTGGGAGTCCCACAGCTGCTTTTTAAGCCCGGCGGTGGAAGTTTGGGCCCATCGGCGTCTCAGCTTCGTCACCAATCTCTCTAGTTCAATGATACGTTCGGCCCTCAATCTTCTTTTCCTGGCCAAGAACCCGATTATATCTCCCCGCAGTACGACCTTCGCCGTTTCCCAGAGCAACTCTGGGTCATCCTGGTGACCCCTATGATCAGCTTCAAATTCCTGCCACCGCCTCTGAATAAAGGAACGAAATTGTGCGTCTCTATATAATTCCAGGGGAAAACGCCATTGAAAGGCTCGAGGAGTACTCCCACTCCAAAGGACCTCCAGCCAAACAAAAGCATGATCAGAGATCTCCATGGGCCCTATCTGGGCATCCCCAACGTTGGCAAACAGCCCGGTGGACAGCAACAGGTAATCTATACGTGCGCTCGTGCCATGAGCCCGGGACTGATGCGTGTAATCCCTCTCAACCGGATGTAATAATCGCCATGGGTCCACCAGCCCCAACCTAGCGCAGAGGCGTCGTAATGCCCGAACCGTCGACATCCTGTCTCTTTGCTCCCCCCCTTTTGAGGTATCGAGGTCGACATCCATGACCCCGTTGAAATCTCCCCCCAGGATAACGGGGATCTCCGGTAACGTCTCAATTTTAGAGGCAAGGCGCGCATAGAGGGACAAATCGAGCACATTGGGACAATACACGTTGCCGAGAATTACCGGCCTCCCCTCAAGGACTCCCTGCACCAGTACAAATCTGCCCAACGGATCGACCAAGTCCTTCACCACCTCCATCCGGACACGTTTGTGTATCAAAAGTGCTACCCCCCCTTTCTTACCAAGGGCCGGGGCCCCCCAGACCTGTCCCACCCACTCCCGGCAAAGCTTATGGTGCTCTTCGGCAGTCTGGTGGGTTTCCTGGAGCATAGCGATGTCCGCCCCCTGCCCTGCCAGGGCCTGCAAAATTTTTGCCCGTTTAATCGGGCTGCCCAGGCCACACACATTCCAAGAAATGATCTTAAGCGGCATGTAGTACTAGACTAGGCTCAATAGTATCTGTTATGTACCATACAGCATGTAGGGAAGACACCCCCCCAGCCTGAGGTCCTCCCCCATTTCCCTCCCAAAATGGTCCTTGCACCATCCCCTCCTCTACTGGTCCCCTAAGATACAGCTCTCCTTCTCCTCCCCTTCCCCCTCCCACCCACCCCCCCCTCTCTACTCCCCTATCCCCTCCCTCCCCCCTCCTATCCCTTCCCCTCCCCCTCTCCTCCCCACTCCAATTCTTTATTTCTACTACCATCCTCCTCACCTCCTCAGTGAATTCCTAGATACGTGAGGTACCCTCCCACCCCTCCATTGTGCCGGCTCAGCTACAGGCCATCCGGGGTCCCCCCCGATGCTCTCCCCCCTCCAGATTCTTTCCCCCTCCCCGCTCCCCCCCCTCCGCCAGACACCTCCCACTACTCGGGCCGCCCCCTGCCCGCCCCCCGCACCCAGAGGAAACAACCAACACTTGAGGGTAATTTAAACAAACCCCTTAGCTCCCCCCTCCCCCAACCCGGTTACCATCACCATCTCTTTTACAGTCCAAAGTGGAGACTCCTGGCTTGTTCTTCACAGCAATAGTCCTCTCCTCTAGTCCTCAGGACTCGACCGCCACTGCGGCCCTCCGCCGTATCTCCTCCACATAGGGCGTTGCTGCTGTCGCGGATTCAAAAGACCGGCGGGTCCCACCATGAGTGAAAATCAGCCGTGCGGGATATTGCACCATAAATTTGATATTATTGTCTATCAGGATCTGGCACAGGGGTCCGTACTCTCGTCGTCGCTGTCCCAAGGCCGCTGAGTAATCCTGGACGATGCGTATCCGGACATTGTCCTTTTGAATGGTCCCTTTCTTTCACGCAGCACGCAAGACCGCTTCTTTCTGTGGGAATCTCAGGAAGCGTGCTAGGACCACCCTGGGTCGGCCGTCACTGGTTCTAGGCCCGACCCGGTGCACCCTCTCTATTTGCACTTGAGTGCCTTCGGGATCATTCGCCAGGATTTGTTTCACCAGGTCTTCTACGTATGATTGTAAGTCCCGATCCTCTATGGTATCCGGGATCCCAAGAAATCTCAGGTTATTACGGCGGGACCTATTTTCAAGGTCGTCTAGCTTGGCCTCCTGCCCCTGGAGTAACTTTTTCACCCGGGCCATCTCCTGCTGTAGCTCCAACACATGCTCCTCCGACCTCTCTATCCGGTGCTCCGCCTCTTGAAGTCGGTTGCCCAGGGCCTCCACGGAGGTTTGGATTAGGTCCATGCGGCTCCGCAGGTCTTCAAACTGCGCCGACAGCGCCCCTGCCACAGCCATGGAGATTTCGTCCACCATCCCTGCCGTGGCCTTAGCCTCCCCTTTCAACGGCGAGGATTGCTCCCCCCCCTTGGCGGCAGGGGGGTCTTCTCCTTCTCCACTCGTCGGCCTCCCTTCGCCGCCATCGCCAAGGCCGCTGTTGTGGTCTGCACGGGAGGGGGGGTCCCGACCCCCTTCCCCTCACCTCACCGCCGGGCGACGAAGGCTTTGGTTGCCCTCCTCCAAGGTGCGCTGTACAGGCCCCGTCCCAAGTCTCAGGCGCCACCGATTCTTCTCAGGCTTCCGTGCGCTGGAGGTAGGGTGCAAGTCTCAGGCTGCTGTGCACTAGAGGTAGGGCACGTGTCTCAGGCGTCTATGCGCTGGAGGTAGGGCAGGGGTCCCCAGCTCTTGTGCGCCGGCGGCAGAGGCAGGGCTCAGACCTCCGAAAGCCAGGGATAGGGCACTGGACCCAGGTTCTTGGACGTTGGAGGGAGGGCGCAGGTTTCAAGCTCCAAAGCGCTAGACGCAGAGCACAGGTCTCAGACTCCGTCGCGCCGAAGACTGGGCGCCAGGTGCAGGTCACAGGCTTCTGTGTGCTGGTGGCAGGACGTCGTTCGGAGGCTCCGGTGCGCCAGAGGCAGGGGGGTCAGCTCCCATGAGTTTAAGATAGGTCGCAGGCCCTCGCGTGCCGAAGGCGAGGCACAGATCTCCGTCCTCTGTGTGCTGGAGATATTCGGCCCTCAGGGATCACGCGGGGGGGGCGGGCAAAACAGGCAGCGGCCCTGATCAAGGCCCTACGACAGCTCTCGGCCTCCCCCTGTAGCTGCTGCATCAGCCCCTCTCTCACGGCCCACACTGCAGTCACGCGGGGGGGCGTGAAGAGGCGAAGTGCACCGGCCGAAGAGCCGCCGCTGCTGCGGGACCCCGCTCCGACCGCCGCCGAAGTCTTCAATGGGTCGACTCACCCCGCAGCGCGGCCTCTCCTACCATGCGGCGTCTGCTGTCCGGGTCCAGGCCGTCTCCTCGGATCGTCGTGCGGGGGTGAGAGGGGAGCACCGGGGCACCATCCCCTGCCACGGTCCAGTCAGGAGAGCTCAGGGGGGGTGAGAGACCCCAAACTTAATCCCGGTACCACATTTATCTGTGCCGGAGGGGCGAGGGGGCCCAGAGCTCGAGCAGCGTGCGTCTGCTCTGGCTCACCGCATCACCGGAAATTAGAAGTTCCTGTTAAACAAGGGAGGCGAATAAAATTTCCTGTGTTGCTTTCAAACCTCGGCTAAATCTCTTTATTACAACTACAATCAAATGCTCAAGGAACTACAACTCCAAGAGGCCTTTGCCCTAGGAGTTCATATTAAATAAATATTGAAAGTGCAGCCCCCTTTCCTCGTCAGGCAACCGCCTAGGCGGGGGAAGGCGGCGACACTACCCGATGTGGATTGGAGTACTCCTGCGAATCTGGCAAGAAACAAAACAATTGTGGATGCTTTCCAAGATGCATCACTTAAACAAATGGTGATGGAACCAACCAGGAAAGCTCAATGCTGGATTTAATGCTCACCAACGGTGAGAGTGTGTCGAATGTTTGGGTGGGTGCCCCTGTGAGCAGCAGCGATCATCACACGGTGTGGTTTGAGATAAAAGCCAAGGTGCAGTCCAATCATAGCAAGCTCAAAATCCTAAACTTCAAACACACTGACTTCAGTAAAATGGCCAAATACCTGAAGGAGGAGTTGGTAGGGTGGGAGGGGATAAGGGAAGTGGAATTGCAATGGGCTAAACTAAAGGTGGCAATAAAAGGGGCAACAGATAAATATGTAAGGAAAGTAAATAAAAACAAGAGGAGAAGGAAACCTATTTGGTTCTCCAAAGAAGTGGCTGCTCAAATAAAGGCAAAAAACACAGCTTTCACAAAATTCAAAAGCTTGCAAACAGAGGAACATAGTAAGGAATACAGGAGCAAACTAAAAGAGAGAAAAAGAGAAATAAGGAAAGCAAAACCAAAGCAGAGGAAAAGATGGCTAAAGATGTGAAGTGTGGTGACAAAACTTTCTTCAGGTATATTCGGGAAAGGAGGAAAATCAGAGATGGAATTGCAGGACTCAGGAGTGCTGGAAACAGATTTGTGGAAAGGGACATTGAAAAAGCAAAATTGCTAAACAAATACTTCTGCTCTATTTTTACTAAAGAAAATCCTGGAGAAGGACCATCTGTGACTCCCAAATATAAAAATGGGAATGAAGTAGATTCCACACCATTCACTGAAGATGATTTGTTAGAACAACTTGCAAAACTGAAAGTGAACAAGGCCATGGGACCGGATGGGATGCATCCCAAGATACTGAAAGAGCTCCGAGAGGTTCTTGCAGGGCTGTTAAAGGATGTTTTCAACAGATCCTTGGAAACAGGAGTAGTTCCTCAGGACTGGAGAAGGGCGGATGTGGTATCTCTTCACAAAAGTGGTGACAGGGAAGAAGCGACAAACTACAGGCTCGTGAGCCTTACCTCGGTGGCGGGAAAAGTAATGGAGGCGCTTCTGAAAGAGCGAATAGTGGACTTTCTCAAAACCAACAGGTTGCATGATCTGAGGCAACATGGTTATACCAAAAGACGATCTTGCCAAACAAATCTGATTGAGTTCTTTGACTGGGTGATCAGAGAACTAGATCAGGGGCATGCGATGGATGTCATCTACCTGGATTTCAGCAAGCCTTTGATACTGTTCCTCATAGGAGGCTTATCATTAAACTCAGTAGTTTGGGGATGGGTCCCAAGGTGGTGAACTGGATCAGAAATTGGTTGACTGACAGACGACAGAAGGTGATGGTAAATGGAGCTCACTCGGATGAAAGGAGAGTGATTAGCGGGGTGCCCCAGGCAATGTTCCCTCTAATTTTCTGTAGGCTGTGTGCGCATAAAATATCAGCTGTGCAGCTTTTGAAGGAAGGTTACATTTTTGTGCGCCACATAACGACACTCGGAGTTATATACTTTAAAATTTGACTACACATCAGAATACAGCATGTACACCACATTGATTTTAATCAAATTAAATGAAAATAGACGATTACTAAATGAAGCGGAAAATTTCTAGTAATAACAATCACAACTTTTAAATTTTAAGACGTCTGTGTTTTCTATCAGAATCAGAACCGTAATTTTTGTGCGCTCTGTTGTAAAGCATGTGCGCTCGCTTGGCGAGGTGTGCGCGCGCGCACAGCTTAGAGGGAACAGTGGCCCCAGGGTTCGGTCCTGGGCCGGCACTGTTCAATGTATTTGTGAGTGATATTGCTGAAGGAATGCATGGAAAAGTCTGTCTTTTTATTTTATTTATTTAAAGCTTTTTTATACCGCGCTCTTCAACATCAGTGCAGTTTACAGTTAACAATTCTTGCAAGAGACAATGAGAAATGCCTAGTGCTACATTGAACAGGAACTTGGATCAGTAACTGGGAGAAGTATTTACAAGCTCAGCTAGCACAACTGTAGCAGAGAAACTATTTACAAATTCGATGTTAGGCCAGACTAAATGATTAGGGCTGGGTCTTCAGTTATTACCTTCATCATTATTATCATTCTTGGTTATTACATTTAACAGTATCGACTCTCCGGCCACACAGAGAGGCAGAGCATCGATGGGACCGATGGTGCACCGAGTACTTCCACAGTCTCACTGGGGCATCAGACCTCAATACGCTCGAGGGGGAGATGGCCGTGGGAACCAGCATTGATTCTGAGTGCTGGCCTGATGCACCTGCCTTGGCGGGCAGTGCATGGATCTTGAGAATTGGCTGTATGAACTGCAATGGCAATGCCCTGGGCACCTTAGGGCCAGCTTGTTGCATAGCCAGCACTGCTGCGGGGGCCCAAAGGTGGCCCCTTGAGGACTGCTGTCTCTGAAGGCCTCAGTTTTTTTTTACCAGGGCGTGTTCAGTGGTCTCTTGCTGCTTTCACTTGCCCTGCCCCTCCCCCTGCTGGGGCTTTGTTCAGTAGCTTTTCTCTGTGAGCACATGGGCTGCTGATCCATTTACTGGTGGTTCCTGGTTCTGTGTACTCTCTCATTGCAAGCTTCAGCTAACTTTGTATGCTCTGTTCAGGTATTTTCCTTATCAGTATCTAGCTTATTGTTTATTTCTTTATTGTTTTGTCTATATTTCTGTTTTGTCAGTGTGTCCTGCTCTCTGTAATGTTGTGGCTTCCTTCTCACTACTTTACTGTCTCTGTTTCCTGACTAGTTCTATCTGACTGCACATTTTGCTGTGCTTTTTTCTCTCCTTCTCCTTATTCCTCTCTAGTTGGTATTTTCAGTCCTGTTTTTTGTTTTTTTTACCAGGGCACCTTCAGTGGACTCTTTCTGCTTTCACTTGCTTGCACTCAGCACCTTACCTGCTCCACTTCTTCAGCTGTGTGTGTGTCTCTCTTCTCTTCCTTATTATCCTATTCACCCTCCCCGTGGTTTATAGTCTCTTATAGCTGTCCTTTTCTCAGTGCCACAGGTGTACCCTGCAATCTTTTACTTCCTCTGACTTCTGTGCTCCTCTCCATCTCTCTTTTATGACTCATCACCTTCTCTTCCTATTCTTCATACTCCCTAATTCTTTCATCTCCTATCAACACCTTCAAGCCCCTCCCTTATCTCCCCTTTACCATCCTCGCTTCCTCCATCTTGTCATCTACCCTATCATCAGCTCTTGAGCTTCAACACTTTCTCCCTCTCATTCAGCCATCTCCTCTCTCTCTCTGAAACAACCTCACCCTCGTTAACACTGTGCTGTCTCCTCTCTGCCCCGCACTCTTCTACTCCTTCTCTCTTCCGGAGATATCAACCCCAACCCTGTTCCCCCTAGACTTTTGTCACACTCCCAGAATAGATCCTTATGCAACAGTTCAAATCTTATTCATATCCCTCTTCTTTACCCTTCCTCTCGCTCTCTCTCATGTGCCTTGTGGAACGCATACTCCATCTCAAATAAACTTGCCTTTACTCATGATCTTTATCTCTAATGCTCTCCAGCTCCTTTACCCTTCCTGTCTCTCTTTTTCATGTGCCTTGTGGAACGCATACTCCATCTCAGATAAACTTGCCTTTACTCATGATCTCTTTATCTCTAATGCTCTCCAGCTCCTTGCTCTAAGTGAGACCTGGCTCTTCTCAGAAGACTCTGCATCAGTCGCTGCTCTGTCATGGTGGCAATCAGTTCTCCTACATGCCTCGTCCCTCTAGTTGTGGTGGTGGGCTTCTACTCTCTCCTTCCTCTCAGTTTCAACCCCTCCTTCTGCCTCATTCTCACCCCTTTTCCTCCTTTGAAGTCCACTCCATCTGGCTTTTTACCACACTACCTCTCCAACTACCTATCATTTATTGACCCCCTAACAACTCCACCTCTATCTTTCTCTCTCTTTGACTCATGACTTTCCTTCTTTCTGGATTCATCTTCCCCCACCCTTATTCTCAGGGATTTTAACATTCATGTTGATGACCCCTCCAACCTTTATGCTTTAAAGCTCCTCTCCCTTACCTCATCATTCAACCTCCAGCTTTGCTATACTGCCCCCACTCACCAGCAAAGCCACTGCCTTGACCTTGTATTCTTCTCTAATTGCCTACTCTCAAATTTCTGTACCTCACTTCTCCCCTTATCGGACTTTCACTTGCTAAGCTTCACTCTTCATCACTCACCACCTCAACCTCACCATGTCTCCTTCAACCTCTTTAGAAATCTTCATGCTAATGACCCGTTGGCTCTCTCCTCCACTGTCTCATCAACTCTTTCCTCCAGTATGTCATCTGAATCTGTTGAAGAGGCAGTAGCTTCCTATAATGCTGCACTCTCCTCTGCTTTGGATGCTCTTCCTCCGCCCATGCCACATTCTGTGAGGCATACAGTACCTCAACCCTGGCTATCTTCCACTACCCAGTAATAATGTTCCTGTACCCTCTCAGCTGAGCATGCCTGGCTCAAATCCCACACCCTTGTGGACTTTCTACACTTCAAGTTCATGCTTGTCTCTTTCCAGTCAGCCATAGCACTGACCAAACAAGACTATTATGTCCATCAGACTAATTCTCTTGCCTCTGATCCCTCCCTCCCTTTTTGCCCAAACTCTGGCTGACTATTTAACATAAGAAAATAAGATATGCCATACTGGGTCAGACCAAGGTCCATCAAGCCCAGTATCCTGTTTCCAACAGTGGCAAATCTAGGTCACAAGCAATGTTCCCTCTAATTTTCTGTAGGCTGTGTGCGCATAAAATATCAGCTATGCAGCTTTTGAAGGAAGGTTAAATTTTTGTGCGCCACATAACGACACTCTGAGTTATATACTTTAAAATTTGACTACATGTCAGAATACAGTATATACACCACATTGATTGCACTAGAAAATATTGTAGAACTTGTGAAAACCATAAATACACAACATCTTTTAAATTTTAAGATGTCTGTGTTTTCTATCAGAATCAGAACCGTAATTTTTGTGCGCTCTGTTGTAAAGTATGTGCGCTGGCTCGACGAGGTGTGTACACGCGCACAGCTTAGAGGGAACAGTGGTCACAAGTACCTAGCAGTTTCCCCAAAAGACACAGGTTCCGCAATGCTCATCCTGGGGTAAGCAGTGGATATCCTGGGTCCCCTTCAATAATGGTTTAGGGACCTTTCCTCCAGGAACTTGTCCAAACCTTTTTTAAACCCGGCTACACTAACGGCTTTTACTACATTCTCCGGTAACGAATTCCAGAGTTTGATTACATGTTGAGTGAAAAAATATTTTCTCTTATTAGTCTTAAATAGGTTACCCTACAGCTTCATTGCATGTCCCCTAGTCTTTCAATATTTTGATAACGTAAACAATCGATCTACGTTTACCCGTTCCACTCCATTCATTAATTTATAGACCTCTATCATATCTCCCCTCAGCCATCTCTTTTCCAGGTTGAAGAGCCCTAACCTTTTTAGCATCTCTTCATAGGGGTATCCTTTCATCTCCTTTACCATTTTGGTGGCTCTTCTCTGTGCCTTTTCTAATAACACTATATACTTTTTAAGATACAACTAGAATTGCATACAATATTCAAGGTGCTGTCGCACCATGGAACAATACAGGGGCATTATAATATCCTTTGTCTTATTCTCCATTCCTTTCCTTATGATACCTAGCATTTTATTTGCTCTCTTGGCTGCCGCTGCACACTGGGCGAAGGGTTTCAACATGTTAGCCGAGATGACGCCTAAATCTTTTTCCTGGGTGGTGGTTCCTAATGTGGAACCTTGCATTGTGTAACCATAGCTTGGGTTGTTCTTTCCTAGCTGCATAACTTTGCACTTTGCCACATTAAATTTCATCTGCCATTTGGATGCCCAGTCTTCCAGTTTATCAAGGTCCTCTTGCAATTTTTCACAATCCTCAGGGGTTTTAACAACTTTGAATAATTTTGTCATCTACAAATTTGATTACCTTACTCGTTATTCCCATTCCCAAGTCATTTATGAATATGTTAAAAAGCAGCAGACCCAGCACAGATCCCTGGGGTACTCCACTATTTACCTTTCTTCATTGGGAAAATTGGCCATTTAGTCCTACCCTCTGCTTTCTATCTTTTAACCAGTTCCTGATCCACGATAGTACACTGCCGCCTATCCCATGACTTTTTAATTTTGCCAAGTCTCTCAAGAGGGACCTTGTCAAAGGTTTTCTGAAAATCCAGATACACTATATTAACCAACTCACCTTTGTCTACCTGTTTATTCACACCTTCAAAAAAACATAACAGATTAGTAAGACAAGACCTTTCTTGATAAAGCCATGTTGGCCGTCTCCCAGTAAGCCATGACTATGTACAGGTTCAGTAATTTTGTTCTTTATAATGGTTTCTACAATTTTTCCTGGTACAGACAAAAAGCTCACCGGTCTGTAGTTTCCCACATCACCCCTGGAACCCTTTTTAAAAATTGGTGTTACACTGGCCATCCTCCAATCTTCAGGTATTACAGATGATTTTAATGATAGTTCACAGATTACTAATAGTAGGTCTGCAATTTCATATTTAAGTTCTTTCAACACCCTTGGATGTATATCATCCGGTCCAGGTGATTTGTTACTCTTCAGTTTATCAAATTGTTGTAATGCATCTTACCGGTGTATCAATTTCTTTCAATTCTTCTGCGGCATCACCTTTCAATATCATTTTAGTCATGGGTAACATCCCTACATCTTCCTCAGTAAAGACTAAAGCAAAGAATTCATTCAGTCTCTTCACTATGGCCTTGTCCCTTCTTAGTACTCCTTTTACCCCTCTATCATCTAATGGTCCAACTGACTGTCACAGTTTTTTTTGCTATGAATGTACTTGAAAAAGTCTTTATTATGTGTTTTTGCTTCCACAGCAAACTTCTCAAATTCTCTCTTTGCCTGCCTTGCATCTAACTTGCCAGTGCTTATATTGTTTCCAGTTTTCATCATTTGGCTCCTTTTTCCATTTCCTAAAAGATGTTTTTTTGGTAACAACCTCTCTGACCTCTGCTTTAAATCATGCTGGCAGTATTTTGTACTTCCTTCCATTTTTCTTAAATCATGGAATACAGCTGGTCTGGGCTTCCAAGATAGTATTTTAAAACACCCATGCTTGATGTAAATCATTAACCTTTGCAACTGCTCCTTTTAGTTTTTTCTTAACTATTTTCCTCATTTTATCATAGTCTCATTTTTGAAAGTTAAAAGGAAGTCCTGTGGATTTCTTTACCATCCTTCCTTCATTTATTAAATCAAATGCAATCATGCTATGATCACTAAAAGAGCAAGTAGGAATCAAACCCCTGTCCCCTGTTTATAGGAACAGTGCACTTACCAGTATCCTACACCTCCACCTCCATGACAAAATCCACAAGATCAATTCCACTCGAGGTCAACTTTCCCCCCTACCTCTGCTACCCTTTCTTCCTTTTCTATGATCTCCGAGGAGGAAACCATTCACCTTCTTTCCTCATCCAAACTCAATATCTGCTCCTCTGATCCTATTCCCACCCTTCTCCTTAGCTCCATCTCCTCCACTGTAGTTCCTTCCATTTCTCATATTCTTAACCTATCGCTCTCCACTGCAACTTTCCCTGCAGCCTTCAGGCATGCTGTGGTCACTCCTCTCAAGAACCCCTCACTAGATCCTACCTGTCCTTCTCACTATTGACCCATCTCCCTCCCTCCCCTTCGTTTCTAAACTACTTTAATGTGCAGTTCATCACTGTTGCTTGACTTTCTTTCCTCTCAATCCCTTCTGGATCCTCTACAATCTGGCTTTTGTCCTTTACATTCTACCGAAACAGCTGTTGCCAAAGTCTCTATTGACCTGTTTCTGGCAAAATCCAAGGACCTTTACTCGATCCGCATCCTTCTTGATCTATCTGCTGCTTTTGACACTGTTGACCCCAACCTTCTCCTTGATACCTTGTCCTCAATTGGTTTTAAGGGCTCTGTGCTATCCTGGTTCTCTTCTTATCTCTCCCATCATTCCTTCAGTGTTTGTTCTGGTGGATCCTCCTTCTACTGCATTCCCGCTCTTGGTTGGTGTACCCCAAGGATCAGTCTTGGATCCACTCCTTTTCTTTCTCTATACCCAGTCCCTTGGTGCACTCCTCTCTTCCCATGGCTTTCAGTACCATCTTTACACTGATGACTCCCAGATCTACCTCTCTACCCCTGAAATCTCTCCGGCAATCCAGGCCCAGATTGCTGCTTGGGTGTTTCACTGCCCCTTGAAATTTAACATGACCAAAACTGAGCTTATTTTTCTCCCTAAACCTTCCTCTCCCCTTCCTCCTTTCTCTGTGGATAGCTCTGTACTCCTCCCTGTCTCCTCAACTTTCAACCTTGGGGTTGTCTGATTCCTCTCTTTCATTCTACACACTCATCCAACTGATAGCTAAAACCTGCCATTTCTTTCTCTACAACATCAACAAAATTGGCCCATTCCTTTCTGAACACACTACTAAGACAATTATCCATGCCCTAGTCACCTCCCATCTAGACTATTGTAACCTGCTCCTTGCTGGTCTCCGTCAGAGTCATCTCTCTCCCCTCCAATCTGTTCAACACTGTGCTGTGCGGCTAATCTTCTGCAGCCTAGTCATACTCATATTACCCCTCTTCTCAAGTCTCTTCATTGGTTTCCTATCCATTTCCATATCCAGTTCAAACCTCTCCTACTGACCTATAAGTGAATTCACTCTGCAGCTCCTCACTACCTTTCCTCTTATTTCTCCCTACATCCCTCCTCGGAAACTCCGCTCTTGTGGCAAATTTCTTATATCTGTGCCCTTCTCTTCTATTGCCAACTCCAGACTGCTCCTTTCATCTGGCTGCTCCTTATGTCTGGAACAAACATGCTGAGTCTGTATGTCAGGCACCTTCTCTGAGCCTTTTCAAATCTAGGCTGAAAACTCACCTTTTCGCTGCCGCTTTAGGATCTTGACTCACCTGATGTTCTTTGCTTTTCCTTACCATTCCCCCTAGCTGTATTCCATGTCTACAGCTACTGTGTTGTCTGTCTGTATTAGATTGTAAGCTCCGATGAGCAGGGACCGTCTTTTACATGTGTCTGTGCAGCACTGCGTATGCCTTGTGGCACTATACAAATGTTCAGTAGTAGTTGTAGTGAAGGCATTGAGGCCATGGTTACTACTTCAGCCACTGACTCCAGCACCTCCTTTGGGGAATCCACCACGGTAGGGACATTGTGGGGTTCCTGGCATCTCTCTGATGCTGGGTGAATTCCTCCCATTGGAAGTTATTGCTATTGCTCTCCATGTCACTTCGGGAAGGACTCAGGTGTCAATGCACCTGAGTCTTTGTCTAGTGCTTGGACAACCCCTTTGATGCCGGAGTCAATGAAAAGTCCTTCCTTGAATCTTGGCAAAGGTCAATGAACAGCCTTTGCTCCAGGCCACCACAACCCCTAGGTTCTAAGTGCGTTTGGGCACCCCTCAATGACGATGCCTCCATGGTGCCATGCGAGGACATCGGGACTGAAGCTGGGGCCGAAGATGCTGAATCTGACAGACCGAAGAGGGACTCCTACTGCTTCTCCTGACCCTTCAGACCACTCATCACCTGAAGGCCCAGATTACAAGAAGCGGTCTGGTGGTCGGGACCCAAGCTCTGAAGGCACCAACTGTGCCGGTTAGTGACCAAGATGGTCCTAGCACATTTGGTGTACTTCTTAAAACCACTAGCTGGTTTCTGGGACATGTCCAGGAATATGACCCTGGCAACGTCGAGGGTCTCAATGGTTCCAGCTGCGGGAACAGAAAAAAAAAAAAAGAGAAAAACCAGTGCATCGGCAATGGGGCTGATGCTACTGACGACAGGTGGTGAAAACTAGATGAAAAATAATTCACAAATAACAAAGCAAAAAAGTCTTTTTCTAACAGTCACAGGAACACATCTTAGGGGCTCTGTGGAAAAGAAGACTGGAGAAGACGGCACTGTGGCAGGTGGGAAGGCAGGCATGCATGTGCAGTGGAGCCCCCCAAAAGCTTCCAGTGGAAGCTGGGGAGTGTTCCCGCATGGGACTCCATCGGTGACATCCCTCATATGTGAGGATTTACTTCCTGCTTGTCCACAGAGAATCAATATTGAGCTCCTAACTTTATTCTTACCCTAAATCCACCCCTGTTGCCACCCACTTATTAGGATCCTAAATTTAGAAGTTTAAGTGAAATTTTGAGCACAAATTGAGAAAAGATTTAAAGATGCCCATTCAGTAGACTAATCCCTTTAAAATTTGACCTTGACATGTTCTGGAAAAAGTGCTCTTTTTCACTGTCATTTTGTTTTGTTTGGTTTACCTGGCTCATGCTTTTTTCACTAGTAGCTCAAGGTAAACTGCATTCAGAAACAGACATTTCCCTGTCCCCAGAACGCTTACACATCCATAAGTTTAAGTTTTGCCTGAGACAATGGATAATTGAATAACTTGCCCAAGATCACAATGAGTAGCAGTGAGATATGAATCCTGGCTCTGTCTACTGCTCTAACCATTAAGTTACTCCTTCACTACGTTGAAAATGTACTTTCCTTATCATCCCTCCAGTCCAGTCAAGCGGGTTGTCTCTCCCCACCAGCAGCTGGAGACTGAGTATGCCCAAACTTTGGTGATGTCATCATACATAGACCAGCTGCACTGCCTACCAAAGCCAGTATCTCAGTCTCCAGCAGATGGTGGGGAGTGTCTGTCCAGTTCTGGACTGGACTGGATAGACATAGGTTTTGATCTTTGGGTTGCTCAGTATATTGTATTGTCAGGTGTTTCAGCTAACTAGCCCAACAGGAAAAAAAAAGAAAAGAAAATTGTGGGCTATTCCCTTGAGTGGGTGGCTGTCATGGCAATGGCAGTGCTCAGAGCAGGCCAGGAGTGCTTGGGCAGATTTTCTGAGGGACCGGGATCATTAAATTGATCCAGTCCTGCTTCAGGGAAATTACCTCGAGGGCTTCTAGGTCCCTTCTTCACTACTGTTAGATCCGGCTCTGACCTGAGGCATCTGCAGGGAGTTTTATTGCTGGGTTTTCTTGTTTGTGTTAATTTCGGTGCAGTGCGATTGGTACATTGGTGGTGAATGTTCAGTATTTTAAGACAGCTGGGCTTGCAACTGCAGCACAAGTGCTGGAGGGGGAGAGCAGCCTCCTTGGGATGGCTACATGTTTCATGATCGCTGCGTGCGTCAGGGCCCGAGAATGATTGGCAGTGGGGCACATTGGCTCCCATGCGAGTGGTTCCTCTTCTGGTAGGTGCTAGTGATTAGCGAGGTTTTTTTTCTCATTGTGGCTGTCTCATTTTCAGCATGCTGCCAGTGAAAGCCATGTGCGTGGCATGTGGGGCCCACCGGTGCAACCTCTCAGAGATGGAAGTCTGCAAGACATGTGAGGGAAAGACCCGCTCTGCTGAGGCGGCTATGGTAGATGGAAAAGCAGTTTTGGGGGAATCAGCTGCAGGGAATGGCTTGTCACTGTGACTGGGACAGTCATCTTCTCCCAATCTTTCTCCCGCAGTTTTGGTGGGAACAGAGGCCATTTTGGGGACAGTAAGTCAGTCATACATAGAGATGGCTATGATTTATTGTTCCAGTCTCCTCAGACTAGGGATCACCTGGAGGGCCTGGGTGATTCTGGCTCCATTTTCCCCTGATTTTGTGCTGCTCCTGCACCAGTCAAATTGCCTGAGGCAGGGGGCAGGCAGCTGGAACTGCAGCAGCATACAGGAAGGAGGCATTGCAGGCAGCAGCTTCACTTCACAGAGGGGCGGAGTTGGAGTTTTGGGAGAATCCCCAGGCTGGGCTCTACGATGCCTCGGAGGATCCCTTGGAGGACATGTTTGAGGAGGGTTCTTCGATAGACCCCAAAGAGGGGAAGATCCCAATGTGGTGCATGTTTTTTGCAGAGAGGAGTTGCCTGCTCTCAGTGCTCACTCATGGTAGCCTTGATCATGGCTCATACTGCGCAGTCCATCAAGGAGCTCTTGGAGGACCCTCTGTTACAGGGCTTTTGCAAGTCCCAGACAGTGTTTCCAGTGCACAGAGTTATCAGACAGATGATGGAGGTCAAGTGGGAGATGCCAGAAGTAGGACTACGGGGGAGCTGAGCAATGGCTTGGTTGTATCTGCTGCCAGATCAGGACAAGGAACAATTTAAGTCTCCAAGGGTGGATACAGTGGTGTCCACTGTCATAAAAATGACCACCATTCCAGTGGAAAGTGGGGCAGCCTTGAAGGACCCCCAGGACAAGAAGCTGAAAGTGTTGCTCAAGCAGGCATTTGATATCAATGCCTTGGCATTGCAGGCCTCCAATTGCAGGACATACGTTTCTTGAGCATATCTGCAATGGGCCCAGGTTCTACTGGAGCTAGACAGTCGCTCGCAGCAACCCTGTCTGGAGGTGGCTCAGTTGGAGTCGGGGGTGGCCTTCTTGGCAGATGCCTTTTATGATGTGATCCAGGCCTTGCCTGAGGGTTTGGCCTTGGACATTGTGGAATGGCATCTCTTATGGCTGTGCAATTGGGCAGTGGATGTTTCTTGCAAGACGCACCTCAGCTGGCTTCCCTTTAAGGGAAAGCTCCTCAATGGGGAGGCCTTGGAGAAGTTGGTGAAAAAGTTAGGAGAATCCAAGGTATCTAAGCTCCTGGAAGATAAATCAAAGTTGGCCAAGGGACCAGCGTTGGCAAGAGGCCGATGGTAGGATTTCCAGTATTTCTGGGCATCCTATTTTGCCTCTTTTCAGAGGACATGGTATTTGAGCAGGGGCCAGTCCTTTCGTGGTGGCAGGGGAGTCAGCAGGGGCCATTACTCTGCTGCTTCCTTGGCCCCACAAGAAGTTCCAATGAAGCAAGGGGGGCCTAGGGCAGGTCATAACCGGTGGGTGCCTTCAATGATTTCTGCTTGGGGTCTCTGAGGATTGACAGCTGCACCTTTTGAAGTGCGGCACATCTTGCGGAAGTATTTGAAGCACACAGAACAAAGACAATTTGATTTATGAATGTGCACTGTTTGAAGGGCCACATATGGGTAAAACAGCCTCTAAAGCTTTGGTGATGCACTGGATTATGGAGGCGATTGCTTCCATGTACCTCTTGAAATGGAAGCAGATGCCCCAGGGTTTGAGAGTGCCCTCTACCAGGGCATAGGCTGCCTCTTGTGCAGAGTGTTCCTTAGTGCCATCTTTGGACATTGTCAAGTGGCGACTTGGTCATCTTTGCATACCTTTGTGCATCATTACCATCTAGATGGGCAAGTGGCTCAGGATGCAAGATTCAGGGTCTCAGTGTTGCAGGCTGGGTTTGCGGGTCCTGCCCATGTTCAGTATTGCTCTGGTAATCCCGCTCATCTGGACTAGACTGGACTGGATTGGAGGGATGATAAGGAAGGTGAAATTAGGCCTTACCTGCTAATTTGCTTTCCTTGAGTCCCTCCAGGACCCACCCAGGTTTCCAATGTCATGGTAAGGCGAGCCCAGTCCTCAGAGTTCATCGGTTGATTTTAGGGCTGGGTGTGTGGAAGGAAAATTCTTTGGTTCTCTCAGGGAGAGTTTCAGCTATACTGTTGATGTGTTCTCAATATGTCAGGTTGCTTGGGCGACCCACTTGTACAAAAAAAAGGGAGGGGCACTTCCTCAAAGAGCATACAAATGTCCTAGTATATATGATTTGACACATTCTGTTTAGCCTCTGGTTGGTGGTTAGCACATTTTGCTTATCTTGTCTGCTTTGTCAAGAGGATACCAGCTTTGGTGGGCAGTGCAGGTGGTACATGTATGGTGATATCACCAACGTTTGGGCATGCTTTCCTAACCAGGGCTCTACAGATCAACAAACAGTAAGGATTTGAGGGTTTGTTTGTTTGTTTTTATTATATTACATTGCCAGCTCTCTGACTGGCAGCTCTTAAAAGGGTTTTTTGTATATTTTTTAAAGCAAGGTTACTTTCTTTTTGGTGCTTTAGGGGACCTTTTGCTGAACTCTAGTAACCTCCTCAGGTTTAGAAACTGCTAACACCTAATCAGGTGTTAGTTCCCTCCCTACCCACCCTGACTCCCACCCACCCCTAGTGAGCAGTCTCGCTTTATACGGCACCTCCCCCTTTAACAAATCACAGAGAATTGGACCAGCACATTTTGAATATAATTAAAGAGATTTAACTGCTTTTTCTCTGAAAGGACAGCTGCGAAACCGGCTGGTACTTGGTAGATCTCTCTTTTGCTTTAACAGATACCTAAGCTCCACGAACAGAACAATGGCTGGGAAAAATCGTATTGCTAAAGCTGTTGCCCCCGTTACAGCTTCTGCCTCGGTCCAGACAGAAGTCCTAATGCCAGCTGAAGGACCAGTTCCATGTGCAGGGTGCCTGCATGCTGAAGTTCTGAGGAAACAAAGTTGCAGAATAAGTGACCAGAAGGAAACGAAGGGTAGTGGTGGTTGGAGACTCTCTTCTGAGGGGTACTGAGGCGTCCATCTGCCGACCAGACTTGATATCCAGAGAGGTATGCTGTCTGCCTGGTGCCAAAATCCAAGATGTTATGGAGAGTTTGCCGAGACTCATCAAGCCCACTGACTATTTCCCAATGTTGCTAATCCATGTTGGAACAAATGATACTGCCAGGTATACCTCGGAACGTATCAAAAGTGACTTCATGGCTCTGGGACAGAGGGTGAAGCAGTTAGGTGCACAGGTGGTGTTCTCTTCAATCCTCCCTGTTGAGGGTAAAGGCCAAGGCAGAGAGGCTCGCATCCTGGAGATGACTGCATGGCTGCGTGGATGGTATCATCGAGAGCGTTTTGGTTTCCTAGACCATGGGATGCTGTTCCAAGGGTTGCAGAGCAGAGATGGCATCCATCTGTCCAAGAAAGGTCAACGCATCTTCGGTAGTAGACTGGCTAATCTACTGAAGAGGGCTTTAAACTAGATTCATTGGGGATAGGTGAAGAAAGCCCCCAGGTAAGTGAAAGCCCCCAGGTAGGTGATACATTAAATACCTTTATGGAAATGGGTAACAGGGGTGACAATATGGAAACCAGTGTGTATAAATGCCCGTAGCATGGGAAATAAGATCCCTGATGTTGAAGCTTTGGTGGGAGTGGCTGACTTGGATTTAGTGGCAGTTACAGAAACATGGTTCACAGAAAACCATGATTGGGATGTAACTATACCTGGCTATACTTTATTCAGAAAGGACAGGGTAGGAAGAAGGGGAGGAGGAGTGGCACTATATGTAAAAACTACTATTAAAGCTTTGGAATTACAGAGCTTAAAAGGGAGAGAGGAGGGTTAAACTAGAAAGAGGGAAAGAGAAATCTATTTGCATTGGTGTGATATACAGACCTCCCTCACAAGAGGAAGAGGTGGACAGAGAGTTAATTGAAGACATACACAGCATTGCTAGGAAAGGGGAAGTGCTACTGATAGGAGATTTCAATATGCAGGATGTTGATTGGCACATTCCTGCTGCAGTATCATCTAGAAGTAAGGAGATCCTGGATTCTCTACAGGGAGAACTATTCAGGCAATTGGTAACAGACCCCACATGTGAAGGGACCATACTGGACTTGGTGCTTACCAATGGTGAAAGTGTTTCTGATGTTATAGTGGGAGATCATTTTGCATCCAGTGATCACCAGATGGTGTGGTTCAGTAGTAGGACTAGAGCTGTTAGAATCCATTCCAAGGTGAGGATCTTAAACTTTAAGAAGACTAACTTTGCGAAGATGGGCCAATACTTCAGGGAGTCGTTAGTGGGATGGGAACAGCTGGGGGATGTAGAAAAACAGTGGGCAAAACTGAAAGGGGATATTTTAAGGGCAACCAACCTTTTTATTAAAATGGTAAATAAAGGCAAAAGGAAAAGGAGACCGCTATGGTTTTCGAAGGAAGTAGCTGAAAAAGTGAAGAAAAAGAGGGAGGCCTTCATGAAATACAAGAGATCACAGAGAGAGGAAGACAGGCATCTGTATTTGGAAAAACTTAGAGAAGCTAGCAAAGTAGTCAAGAAGGCAAAGATTCAAAAGGAGGAGGAAATAGCCAATGCAATAAAATGGGGGGATAAGACATTTTTCAGATATATTAGTGAGAAGAGGAAGAGCAAGAGTGGTATTGTCAGACTCAAGGGTGCAGGGGGGGGGAATATGTAGAAGCTGATAAGGATAAAGCGGAATTGCTTAACAAATATTTTTGTTCTGTGTTCACAGATGAAGAACCAGGAGCAGGACCTCAGAAAACACCCACAAATAAGAACAGAAGCGAGGAACATCTTGAACTATTTTCAGAAGACTGTGTTCGTGAGAAACTAGCTCAACTTAAAGTAGACAAAGCGATGGGACCGGATGGGATACACCCTAGAATACTGAGGGAACTTGGGGACGTTCTAGCAGCTCCACTGACTGACCTTTTCAATGCCTCGTTGGAGTCAGGAGTGGTGCCAAAGGACTGGAGAGAGGCTCATGTGATGCCTTTACACAAAAGCGGAAGTAAGGATGTGGTTGAAAACTACAGGCCGGTTAGTTTAACTTCGGTGGTGAGTAAATTATTGGAAACGCTGCTGAAAGAGAAAATAGTGAGGTTTCTGGAGTCCAGCGGATTACAGGATCCGAGGCAGCATAGATTCACCAGAGGCAGGTCTTGTCAGACAAATCTGATTGATTTTTTTGACTGGGTGACCAGGGAGTTGGACCGAGGGAGAGCTCTAGATGTGGTGTATTTAGATTTCCGTAAAGCCTTTGACACTGTTCCTCACAGGCGACTTATAAACAAACTGAGCACCCTAGGGATGGACCCTAAAGTTACTGCTTAGGTTAGAAATTGGTTGGGTGGGAGGCGACAAAGAGTACAAGTAAATGGAGCTCACTCTGAGGAGAAGGATGTTACCAGTGGTGTGCCCCAGGGATCTGTCCTTGGTCCGATTCTTTTTAACATCTTTGTTAGTGATATAGCGGAAGGGCTGTCGGGTAAGGTTTGCCTCTTTGCGGATGATACCAAAATCTGCAATAGAGTAGACACCCAGGAAGGGGTAGATAACATGAGGAGGGATCTAGCTAAGCTTGAAGAATGGTCTAGAATTTGGCAGCTGGGATTTAATGTTAAAAAATGTAAGGTCATGCATTTGGGCTGCAGCAATCCAAGGGAGCAATACAGTATAGGAGGTGAAGTACTTTTGTCCACTAAAGAAGAGCGGGACCTAGGCATGGTTGTGTCTGATGATCTTAAAGTAGCTAAACAGGTGGAAAAGGCGATGGCAAAAGCTAGAAGGATGCTTGGGTGCATACGGAGAGGAATGGCTAGCAGAAAAAAGGAGGTGATAATGCCTCTGTATAAGTCTTTGGTGCGACCTCATTTGGAGTATGGTGTGCAATTCTGGAGACCGCACCTTCAAAAGGATGTGAACAGGATGGAGTCGGTGCAGAGGGTTGCTACCAAAATGATTAATGGGATTCATTATAAAGCATATGAGGACAGACTTAAGGATCTTAATATGTACACCTTAGAGGAAAGGCGGGATAGAGGTGATATGATTGAGATGTTTAAATACCTCCGTGGCATAAATGTTCAGGGAGAGAGCCTCTTTCAATTGAAAGCAAGTTCTGCTACGAGGGGACATGGGATGAGGGTGAAGGGAGATAGATTCAGGAGTGATATGCGGAAATATTTCTTTACGGAAAGAGTAGTGGATCCGTGGAATAGTCTCCCAGTGGAGGTGGTAGAGATGAGGACAGTAACTGAATTCAAGAAAGCATGGGACAAACACAGAGGATCTCTAAAGGCAAAAAGTGGACTGTTGTAGTTGTTATGGAAGGACAGACTAGATAGGCCATGTGGTCTTTTTCTGTCGTCATATTTCTATGTTTCTATGCTAGGTATCGACTCCAAGCTTGGTATAGAATGGAGCGATGCTGTTGAAAAAAGCATGGTAGAGGTTTGCCACGATGCTACTGTGGATACCGGTACTGAAGTCAAGACCGGTACCGATGTTGGAGTCGGGCTCGACAAAGACATCGGAGTAGTCATCGGTGATACTTCAATCGGTACTGAGGGAACCGAAGACCTCCGGTTGCTATCCTTGGTACCGAGCCACCGGTATCGATCGGTGTCGGTACCAAAATCTATTGGTACCCAGTCTTCCAGACTAGAAATGGATTCCTAACTCGGCATCGAGGGCAAGGAGCCTGAGAAGTGAAGCATGGAAGGCACCGACTGTGAGGGTAATGAAGACATCGGTACCGACTTCGGTACCATGTCCGATACCGGTGAATGAAGGTCTACCAGTGGCAACTCAAGCGGCCTCAGGGGAACTGAGAGTTGCGGATCCGAGTCATCGGAACCGAGCCTTCGGTACCACCACGAGACGGTACCAAGGTGAGTCGGTACCCAGTCCTCCAAACTGGAGATCGATTCCAGACTCGGCATCGAAGGAAGCGAGGCTGTCGATGCACATCTGGAGGGTACCGACGTCGGTGGTAGTATCGGTGTTGGAACCGATAAGGGAAAGACAATCTGGGACGTATCCATCGGTCCCAAAGGCACCGAGGAGGCCAGATGACGATCCCTGGTGAGGAGTGTTTCATCCAACACCAGTGCCAATGCAGGGGTATCGGTACCGCTCGAAGTGGATGCCACCACCGTGCACGGCTCAGGTATGTTCTGTGGGGGGTGAACCCCAGGAACAACCTGAAACCCCTTATCCGCTTTGGAGACCGAAGACTCCTGCCGGGGTTTTGAAGCCAGGAGGCCATCGAGGGCAAAGCCGGAGCTGTCTACATGCTGTGCATGAGACGTACCACTCGAGGACTGGCTAGTCTTAACAGACTGTTTGTGGGTTATCTGAATCAAAGTGGAAGAAGAAGGGGACGGTGCCCCAAAGTTGGAGGGCACCCTTGTATCGAGGGATTCTCGATGTTGAAGATGTCTTCTCACCAAACTGTTGTCAGGACCCAAACAGGTTAGACACCGACTTCGAGGGTCTAAACAAAGTTTTACCGCCACAAACTGAACATTTCGTGGAGAAAATGTCTGGCGGTTCCATGAAGGAAAAAAAAAAAAAATAGGGGAGGCCTGAAAGGCCTAAGGCCCCGTGGGACACTATGAAGAAAAAATCCCGTTGAAGATTACAAGAAAGAAAAGAAAAACACCGGCGGTACCGGTGGCGTCGAGAAGACAGCCGCAACCACAAGAAAAATAAAAATAAAAAATAAGAATTTTCTGCGTTGACAGGAGGACGTCCTGCCGGCTCCGCGTAAAAACGAAAACTGAGGAGAGGCAGTTGGGAAAGGCGGGAAGGCAGCACGCAGGCGTGCTGGGATGCTTCCAAAAGCTCTTGATTGGACGCTGGGAAGCGTTCCCGCGCAGACTCCATCGGTACCGACGTACCCATATGTGAAGACTCATTCCTGCTTGTTCCTGGAGATACGTGTTAACATTTATACAGATTCCAGGTATGCCTTTGGGATGGTGCATGATTTTGGTCTCTTATGGGGGCGTAGTGGATGGAAAACGGCAGACGGTAAACCAATTTCTCATGCACAATTGGTTAATGAACTGCTGGCTGCCTTATGTAAACCCAAAGAAGTCGCCGTTATTAAATGTACTGCACACAGATGTGACACTTCTATTGCCCCTCAAGGTAATGCCTTAACTGATCTTGCAGCCAAACAGCGTGCACAAGCCCAAATCGAACTTTTACATAATAATATCTCTCAGGGCATGCCGACAGTTTCTTACTATTTGTCTGATCCTCCATTGTCTGAATATTATGTTTCCCCTCTTGAACATTTTTTTTCCTCTGCACCACTTGCAGGCTGCTGCAGATCCCGAGGATATTATGTATTGGGAACAGCATAATATGAGTTTAAATTCAGCACAGATTTGGCAGGAAAAAGGGGGGGGGGCCAAAGAGGACTACCGAAAGGGGCAGCCCCTCTCTTAATTGGTCAAGTACATGGGGTAGGGCATAAAAACAGAAAGACGGTTCTTAAGGAATTACAGGAAATATTTGTTTGCAGAAATTTGCCTCATTTAGTGGAATCACAATTGAGTCAATGCTTAGTATGTGCTAGGAATAATGTTCAGCAGGGAAAAGCAATAGGACAATTGCAACATTAACCCCCACCCCAAGGCCCGTTTCAGGCCCTACAAGTAGATGTCACATGTATGCCACGATTGATAGGGGGTTATAAGTATTTGTTGGTCATTGTAGATAGGTTTTCAAAGTGGCCAGAGGCTTTTCCCACGACCAAGGAAGATGCTACAACAGTAGCAAAAATTCTCTGTAAGGAAGTTATTCCCCGCTTTGGGTGTCCCCTTTCTATAGATTCTGATCAGGGACCAGCGTTCACCTCTAAGGTGTTACAACAGATTACTCAGATGTTTGCCATTGATTGGAAATTTCATGTCCCATATCACCCACAGTCATCAGGGATAGTAGAACGAATGGAATCAAACAATTAAAGAAAAATTAAAAAAGGCTACACAACACACCTCAGGAAGGTGGCCAGTGTATCTGCCAGCTGTATTGGCAGAGATTAGGCTAACCCCCTGGGCATCTGCATTCTCTCCTTTTGAAATTCTGATGGGACGACCCTTACCCTTACCCTGGAAATGGCCCGAGGGAACGGTGATAATGGCGGATGACTTGTTGCTGGCACAGGAAGAATATGCTACACAGCTAGCTAAATATTTGTGCACGGTGTCTGAACAAGTGTATAATGCGTTCCCTTTTCCTTCTAAAGAACCGACGCACCCATTCCGCCCGAGAGACCGTGTGCTGGTAAAGCTGTTTCATAAGAAGGGCCAGTGGGATCCGCTGTTTGGAGATCCGGAGGAGATTATTGCAGTTACTCGCACAGCCATGCCGACTGATAAGCATCCGACCTGGGTACACGCCTCATGCGTCAAGAGTGCACCGGAGGATTCCTGGAAGACGCCTGACTCACCCCAGCCATGAGGACCTTGGACACAGGCACATCGGACAGAGAACAATGCAACTTGGATTCAGGCCCTGCAGAGCTCCAATACTTATGTATTCTTATACACCTGTTTCCACGGTGGCTGATGTACCCGAGTGCGCCACCACCGACCTCCAGTTAATGTCTGCTTAACTGTCCTTCAGAAGACTGTTTGGCTATTCTTATAGTGGGCCTATGCAGACCCAAAGGGGGGGATTGATAGAGGAAAAATATAAGGCTTCAAGTGTGTAGCAGGACTAAGAGGCCCGCAAGGGAAAGTAAGAATCCTGTATATATCTATATATGGAAAGGAATGTGCTGTGCTAAGACAAATTGATTGTTCTACACAGAGACGACTAACATCTGTGAAGTTACTGATAAGCTGTGGTGGGGGCCTCAGAGGATGAGTTGATGACGTATGTATATGTTTCTGTTAATGTATAAAAGACAGACAGCCCCTCTAACCTGTGGAATAAACTTAGATACTACTTATGTGCGAGTGTGTGTGTTTGTTCCCCTGGAATTCCAGACAGAGAAGGTAAGGTGATTCCTGAGCCCAGAGGATTAACGGACGTCCCGAGGGTAAGTGGTATATAGTGCTGGGAAAGGAATAACCCACACTAACAGAAACCCGATGCAGACTGCAAGGGCATCGTAGACGGTACCGGTACCGATGATACTGCTGGTAATGACCTGACTGGTACAGACGCCACTAACAGAGCCACTTGACTCTGCTCAAAGGTCAGCATATGCTGATCCATAGAGATTTATGATGTCTGGGTATTGGTATCGGATGCATGGGCTACTGTTCCAGAGCATGACACCAGGAGCTGTCCTGAGGTTGAGGCTTCGGGAGCATCCTGGACTCCTTTTGTGGCTTTAGGGGGGGGGGGGGGGCGGAGTCCTCCCGCCAAGGTAATTTGTCCAGTCAATCCAACTCCAGGGCAATGCTCAAGGCATCTCTATATTTAGACAGAGAACTACCCTTGGGAAGATGGCCTATCTTGTGTTTCGATACCTGAGATCCATGTGAGGAAGACAATGCCCTTGAAACGAGTGAAACCGTATCTGAGGCAGAAAGGGAGCCGAGTTTTGCAGCCTGATTCTGTAGGCCTCTCTGTCATCTTCTTGCATAGGGGACATTCGGATGGCTGATGATCTGTGCCGAGGCATTTAAGACACCAGTCATGGGTGGTATCAGTAGCAGAGATAGTGCTACCACACTTGGAACACTTCTTAAAACCACTGGTTGTTTTTTCCATCATGTCAATAGAATGGATGGAAGGCCTAGGCATAAGATGGCATCAATGCGCCTAAAAGAACTAAAGTTCTTTTTTTTTTTTTATAGAAATAGAATCAAAGATATCGGATATTGGCTCCGGCATCGACAGGAAGGTAGATGCAACCACAAAAAATAATAAAGAATACGATGACATTTTCTGCAGTGACAGGATTTGCCTCCTGCTGGCTTTGTGGAAAACAAAGAACTGAAGAGGGAGAGTCACAAAGGCAGGAAGGCAGCAACTGTGCAGATTCAGTAGGATGCTCCCAAAAGCTTTCCTATTGGACCCTGAGGAGCATTCCTGCGCAGGCTCCATTGGTACCTGCGTCACCCATATGTAAAGACTACATTCCTGCTTGTTCCTGGAGACTGGCTTTTGCAATCCTTGGAAAAGGAGGCATGGCAGAATTAGTATTTTAATTGATGTGAAATAAGAGCAGGCATTATTGTTAGACAATAGATTTCCTGGTGGCAATAAGGAAGGAGTATTAGTTTTAGCTAAATTGCAAGAAACTTCAATCAATGCCTCCTTGTCTTCTTTAACTATAAAATATAACTTCCACACCTTTTTATTTTTGTTCAGCAGCTTTCTTCCTACTTAGAAAGGTCACATGCCACTTTCAAATCACTGTGGTCACCTACTAAAAATTATATTACTTCAGTTCCATGCATTATTTTGTGTGTTCAAAAATGGTATGTACTAGTCATATGGTGTGAGAACATTCAAACGTGTACAAACCAAACCCTGAGGCTAATGTGCAAGTGCTGGGAAATGTTTGCCCAGGCTGTGATGGTTACTCTGGTCCTGGTCCACCATCAGTCATCAGCTAGGCCTCATGCACTAGGGGCTCCTGCTTCCCTGGACCCTAAATCTGGGCAATAGCCATTTGCAGCATGCACAGGCTATGCCCTCATTAAAAGCTGTGAAAACTACTGCTATAGCAGCCCCCAGCCCCAGAAAACCTGCATTGATAATCAAAGCCAGGTCCCCACATGGCAGTGCTGTCACCAAGCCAGCCTCACTTCAAGACATTTTCATACAAAGAAAAGGTTGTTTTATGTTAAGGTGCTGTGCTGTGCTCTCTCCAATGATATGCAAATGCTTACAGACTCCTTTTTAGTATAAAGCACAGCATACATTTTGTGTACAAGAGATCTGCTGTGTGATTTGCAAATATGCTAATATATGCACATTAAGTTATTTTTACTTTTGCACAAGTTCAACCTTATGGACCAGCACATCCGTTATACAGCTAAGGTTTTCCATTAAATTCATAGAATGCTCACTCAACTCTGAAAGTTAGAGATTTCCTTGCAGCACTACTAGTGCTGCTTCCAGAAGCTCAATGCAGAAGCTCCAACTCACTATTTCCCAGCCTGATTTACAAATTTATCGGAGGGAGCTAACAGCAATACTCGGTACCCTCAGTTTAGCTACTGCATTGTGAGATCCATCACACCAAGAGTCAATGTTCTCCTTTTCTACCCAGTACAGATTGTCTCCTGCAGGAATCCCTGGCAATGCCTTCATTGTACCGAATGCAGATTTTTAGGGATAGCCATATAAAGACAATAAGCTATTAGATCCAATGTACAGAATCTTACTCTGTAGAAGAAAAAGCAGTTACTCACCTGTAGCAGGTGTTCTCCACAAATAGCAGGAATAAGTCCTCACATATGACTGACAACACCGATGGAGCTCCGCATGGGCAAACTCCCCAGCTTCTAAAACAAGCTTCTAGGAGGCATCCCACACATGTGCTTCTGGCTTGGCACCATCTTCTCAAGTCAAATAATAACAGAGCAGGAGCCAACAAGGCAAGTCCCTGGGGAGGTGGGAGGCTGATGAGGATTTATTCCTGCTGTTCACAGAGAACAGCTGTTACAGGTGAGTAACTATGCTTTCTCTGTGAACAAGAAAATAAGTCCTCACATATAGGACTCCCAAGCTACAGGATACTGAAACCCGAGGAGATCAAAGGGGCAACAAAGTAGAGAAGCCAGGAAGAACAGCAAGGTAGGCACCCAAGGGACTCATCTGATTCAACATCTTCAGCAATTGTTGACCTAACAGGTTTTAGCAGGTAACCTGGACAGACAGAAGGGCGGGTGGGCAGGAGTTGACTTTAAGACCCAAAGAGATGCTGGAGCACAGCCTGGCCAAAATTGCTGTCCCATCAGGAATCCCCATCCAGAATGTAATGGGCTGCAAAGGTATGGATTAAAGAGCACATCGTAGCCTTGCAGATTTCTTCTGCAGAAACAGAGCGGAGGTTGGCCACAGACACGGCCATAGCTCGGACATTGTGAGCTGTGACATGACCTTCAAGGCCCAGCCCAACCTAGGAATAAGCATGCACAATGCACTCAGTTAGCCAGAGGGATAGCATTTGCTTCGACACAGCGGAACCCAGCTTACTGGGATCAAAGGAAATGAGTAGCTGGGTGGATTGGTGGTGTGCCTTTGTGTGCTCCAGTTAGAAGGCTAAAACTTGCTTGCAATCAGAGTAATAAACACCACCTCACCTCGGTTAGGGTGAGGCTGGGGAAAGAAAGTCGGTAAGGCTATCGACTGGTTGACGTGGAGCACAGAGACCATCTTCGGCAGAAAGTGTGTGGAGAACCACCCTATTCTGGCAAAACCTGGTGTATGACGGGTGAGTTACCAGTGCTTGAAGTTTACTGATGCATTGGACTGACATAACCGCCACCAGAGGGAGGACCTTCCAGATTGGGAATTTCAGGGGACACACAGCAGCTCAAACAGAGCCTTCATTAGTAGGGAGAGTACCACATTGAGATCCCAAGCCTCTGTAATGGGGTTGGGAGAAGGCTTTGAGAGGAGCAGGCCCTGCATAAAGCGAACCATAAGAGGCTGGGCCAACTGGGCTTCCCACTGGAGTCGTGATAGTATGCCCCTATCTTGCTGAGGTAAAGGTGTATTGAGCTGGACTTCAGGCCAGAATCTGAGAAGTGCAGGTGATACTCCAGCAGCTGGTCCATGGTGTAAGAGCATAGGTCCAGTGCCTTACCTGTGCACCAGGCAGCAAACCTCCTCCACTTCATCATGTAGGCCTTGAGCAAGGAGTCATTATGGGATGGCAGAACAATGTTCTTAACACCCTCAGGTAGATTGAGCTCTGAAAGAACTATCTACTCAGCATACATACCATGAGAGCCAAGGAGCAGACATTGGGATGTAGCAAGGTTCTGTCCTCTTGAGATGAGGTCCAGGGTGGAGCGGCTCCCTCTGTGAGAGCTGCTGCAGTAGTGGGAGCCACAGTTGCAGAGGCCAATAAGTGGTGATAAGGATCATGGTGCCCTTGTCTGCTTGGCGCTTCAGGAGGGTTTTCGCCATGAGTGGTATCAGGAGGTAAGAATACAGCAAGCCCTCCCCCTAGTGGAGGAGGAAGGCATCAGAGGCCAGACGGTTGCTGGCCAGTCTCCAGGAGCAGAATTGACCCGTGGGCATTCTGAGCCATGGCAAAACAATCCACCGCCTACTGAAAGACCCGGTCCACCACCGTCCTATTGAGGGTCCACTTGTGCTGCTGAAGGACTCAGCTAAGATGGTCTGCTAGGACATTGAGCTCACCAGGCAGATAGGTTGCTCTCAGATTTGTGCTGTGGAGCAGAGTGATCTTCCACAACCGGACTGCTTCCTAGCAGAAGAGGTAGGACCCAGTGCACCCCTGCTTGTTCACATATAACATCGCCACTTGATTATCCATCTGGATCAGGAAAACCAAGAGCACTTGGAGGGCATTGGCTATTGCCCAAAGCTCGAGAAAGTTGATCTGGAACAGGATCTCCTGCTCAGACAACAGGTCATCCAGTTGAGCTTCCCAAATGAGCTTGGACGTGTCCATCATGAGTGTCTTGCAGGGGATCACCATCTGGAATGGGAGACCTTTGAGCAGATTCCCCAACTTGAGCCACCAGTCGAGGGACTGCACCAGAGGCACAGTGACTGCTACTCTGTCCCAAAGGTGGCCTGTCACTTGCTTCCATTGCATGCATAAAGTCCATTGGTCCTGCCACATGATGAGATGGGACTGAGGGGAGACAGGCACTATGGCAGCCATGTGACTAAGGACCCTCAACATCCCCTGGGCTATTGAATGGTGCTGGTGTTGCACATCACCCACCACTGCGTGTGGTCTTCTGGTAGTGATATTGAGGAGGCCCCGATGAACTCCAGCTGCCGTGTGGGCTGGAGGTGGGACTTTGGGTAGTTGATCACAAAGACTAGCCACTCAAGCACCTGAATGGTAAGGTTGGCAGGCTGTCAAATGCCGTCCAGCTTGGGATCTTTGACGAGCCAGTCATCCAGGTATAGAAAGACGAAGACCCCCATGGTTCAGAGGAAGGCAACCATGACTGCCAGACACTTTGTGAAGGCCAGTGGAGCCGAGACTAGTCTGAAGTGAAGTACTCTATACTGATAGATATGGTCTGTGATTCGGGTGGATCAGGATGTGTGTATACACATCCTTTAGATCCAAGAAGCATAGCCAATCATCCTGTAGAAGGTATGGAAGCAGCATCCCCTGAACTTCTCAAGCACCAGGAACCGATTGAGATTTCACAGGTCCAGGATTGGCTTGAACCCGCTGGCCTTCTTGGGAACTGGGAAGTATCTGGAATAGAAGCCCCGTCTAACTTGAGGTGGGAGGACTGGCTCGATGGCTAGATTGGTTAACAGAGTGAAGACTTCTTCCTGTAACAAGCTCCTGTGTGACAGGTCCATGGGGTATGCCCCTGAGGTGGCAGCTGGACAAAGTGCAGCCAATATCCACTTTGAACGAGCTGCAACACCCAGGCATTCATGATGACGGACCACCTGTGAGTGAAATGGATGAGCTGCCCCTCCCTACCTAAGGGGGTACCCCAGCCAACAGTGGCTGGCTGGCTATGCTCCTGAGGAACCCATTAAAAGTCTACCCCTGACTTGGACTGGGGGGGCCGGCTGAGACTTTGGAGCTTTCTCCCTCTGCTGCTGGCATGGGACCTGCGCTTCAGCTGGACCAGGTAATACCGGCACAGGCACGGGTAAAGGTCTTTTTATTCTGATGTTTCTTCCTTGAAGGGTCTGTGGTCTTCTTTGAGAGCCCAGAGAGTCTCATGCTTCTTCTCGAGCTCCTCTGTCTTCTCCTCCACCGGCTTCCCAAATGTAGAAAGGGACTAAGTGGGGTACTGGGCCCTCTGAAAGGTTCAGAAATATAGAGTGAGAACTGCTTGGAATTTTGCTGAAAGCCTGAAGCTTGATCTGTAACAGTTTAGCAGTGTATGTGTATAGAAGCCAAGATCATATTTTGCAGAAGCAGCTTGACCTGAAACATGTAGGGTTTAGCTTGATCTGTAACATGTAGATAAACAGAAAATGATAAGCATGATGTAGAGTGATAAGACAAAATTGTACAATGTAGCAGTTTTTTCCTAATAAAAAGACATGCTATGACCTAGCTAAGGAAGGAATTATGGGAAACTGCTCAAATTTGCAGGCCCAAATTCCTCCTTTGAAGCTTTGGTAGTACTGTTATTGATATAATTCTGTGTGTTTTGTTTTCAGTCATTCTTTACTGTATTTGCACTGAATTTAGAGAATTGGAGCCAAAGAATAGAGGGAGGATTTTAGCTTGGTGCACTCAGTCAAGAGTAGATCAAGCAAAAAGGTTCTCACCCTGGCAGGGGACATTGTCTAACTTGTCCTGGACCCACTGTTCCAGGTCATAGGACTGCAGCCACACCAACAGGCAATGCACACCACCGCTACTCTGCCAGCAGACTCAAAAGCATCATAGGCACCATGAATTTAGAGTAGTCCTTGCCATGGCTCACCAGGGCCCAAAAGGCCTTGAGGCTGTCAGCAGGGACATGGGTGGCAAATTCCACCAGGTCCAGCATGTCTTCTTTCAGGAACATACTCATAGGTCTGGTAGGCCAGGACCCTGGCCACCATCATGGAACCCTGATAGCATTTTCTCCTGAAGGAGTCCAGGGTTTGAGCCTCCCAGCCCAGGGGCACCAAAGAATGGATCTTGGTGCTTTTAACCTGATTCAAGCGGGGCCAGCCTGTTCAACAGGTGAGCTAGGTGGCCACCTAGGGCAGCTTGCCCGGTTGGGTGGTGACAACAGTAAACATTGGCGGGCATGCCGCCCCCCAGCTGCTGCTGATTATATTTGGGTTGGGGGGGGAGGCAGGCAGGCAGCAGCAGTATTTCCAAAAGTGGTGGCAAAATGCTGCCGCTTTTATAAATGCTGCTGTTGCCTGCCTGCCTCCCCCTCCCGAAGCTGACTCAGGGGCAGCTGGGGAGTGGCGGTGGAAACTGAGGGGGTGCGGCATCAGCAACAGGGGAGCAGCAAGGTTGGGGTTTCTGCCTAGTGCAGCAGAAATCCTTGGGCGACTCTGGCTTCAAGACTGACTCTACCATGATAGAGCTGTGTGGTAATCAAGGCTTCTTGAAGTCCGAGCCCTTCTAGACCTGGTACATGGAGTTGAGGCTCCAGCTGATGAATGGAACTATGAGAGGCGTTTCCCACAGCTGCTGCAGCAGCAGCAGCCGTTGCAGGATGTAGGGCACAGGTACTGTCAGGGCCTCCCTGGGGGCAGAGGGGTACTGGAGGTGCTCCAGCTCCTCCATCCTCAGTTCCTCCTTCGATTACATTGAGAAGGGGATGGCCTTGTCCTTTCAGGACTTTGTCAGGGTCATGGCCATGTCCTCTGGAGGTGACGGATCAGATGGATGGTCATGGGACCTTAGGTCCAATGTCATCAATTCCTCCTCAGTCTCCCACTCTGACCTGTTTTCTGAGAGGAAGTTGAAGTAATGCTGAGTCTCCTCCCACTGCTGAATCCGTAACTGGGGAGAGGCCAGATGTCGGTGGGACCCGTGCCACACTGCGTGCGAGTGCCAGTTCCCCTGAGCATTGAACTCTGACACAATGAACAGGGAGATGGCCATCAGAACTGGTATGGATTCCGACCTCCCACCTGATGCGCCTTCCTCGGCGGACAGTGTTTAGGTCTCCAGGAAGGGCTGGATGAAGTGCAGAGACAAAGATGTTGGTGCCGTAAAGCCTGTGTTCCATAAGGCTAGAACCGCTGCCAAGTGAGCTTCAAGGGCTTGAAGGCATTCCTCCAACACCACTACCTGCAAGAGAGCCAGTGCCATGGCAGCAGTCGCCGGTGTTGATACCTCAGGTGGGAACTCCATGATGATTGGTATATCAGGAGACAACTGGCTATGGGGGTCTATGACTCTTTTCTGGTAGTAGAATCCTCCCGCCAGGAAAGCTCAGCCGGCTGTTCTCAGCAATCACTTTCTGTGTCGCATCAAAAAGGGCTGCGATGATGATGCACCCAGACCTTATCAGCTGCTTCCCCTTTGACATCGACAGGGTCTCCAAAGAGTCTCCTTTTGATGCTCAGGCTCCCTGGTTCAGATTAGGCATGGACCTCTGTTCCTGTGGATGCTTCAGCAGAAGTCTTGGAAGGCATTAACGTTGGCGTTGTGGCCAAGGATGCTGAATCTGATAAGCCGAAGAGGGGCTTCTGTTTCTCCTGGCTCTTCAGTCCCCATTGCATCATCTGCAGGCCCAGATAACAAGCTGCAGGCTGATAATCGGGTCCAAGGTACTGTAAGCATCAGCTGTGTCAGTCTTGATCAAGATGGTCCTGCCATACTTGGTGCATTTCTTGAAGCCACTAGCTGGCTTAGACATGTTGAAAAATACCGCTGCTGCCAAATTAAACTCAATAATTGCTGCGGGTGGAAAAAAAAGTCTCCAGAGGGGACAAAAATGCCAAAAGACGAGAAAAAAAGACAAGAAATTAAAAAAAATAATCTAAGTCAGTTGGGACCGACTAAATAGATGACAGGCGATAAAAAAAAAAAAAAACTGCCCCAAAAGGCCAAGAAAGAAAACGTTTTTCCCCCGATATGCAGGAACACATCCTAGGGGCTCCGTGGAAAAAATATGACCAGAGAAGATGGCACCACAGCAGGCAGGAAGGCAAGCATGCATGAACAGGGTGCTTCTCAAAAGCTTCCTTTGGAAACTGGGGAGCATTCCTGTGTGGGGCTCTGTCGGTGATATCACCCATGCGTGAAGACATTTCCTGCTTGTTCATGGAGAATGATCTTTGCCTGCAGAATTACCCCCTACAAGGTCCGACATCCATAATCAGACCATTTTCTGAAGGTCTAGCAACCCTTTTCTATTTGTATTTAGATCCTGCCCTTCCAGAAGTATTTGTAGGTGAATTACATTCAAGTACAGTGGATATTTCTGCCCCAGACGGCTTACAATTTAAGATGTAGGTTTACTTAACAGTGCTAGCGGTGCATGAGCGGTATGTGCACCAAGGTCCTATGTTATTCAATGGGACCTCAGTGGACACAGCACATGTGCACCACCAGCAACACTCAGTTAACCTACCCCTATGTTTGTAACTGAGACAGAGAAATCGTGGGATTGGAACCCTGACTTCCCTGGTTCCTAGCCTCCTACTCTAAACACTAGGCTGCTCTTCAGTTTGTGTTGCTGCCTTGTAATATGCATGCCAATGCAGAAAGATTAGTGTGCCCTTTGCATGAAGAAAAATGCAACATATATACCCAAGTAGCACTACACCAAATTCAGAGAAGAGATTGACACATGCATAGACAAAAAAACCCACCATGTAGCACAGCATATTTAAATGATACACAAATGAACTGCACATATTAAAATGAAATGCTAATAAGGTCTGCGTCCAATGCAGAGAAACAAAGAGGATTACATAAAGCATAAAGTTCAAGAGCGCCATTATTTCAACCCCTGGTCTGAGGTAACATTTTATGCATGTAGGGAAAGACTGCTTTATCAGTATCAGTGAACAGTTACCTTCGGCATGAAAATCGGTGTATCTTTCAGCTTATAAGAGAAAGTTCAGCATTCAAGAAAAAATAGCTTTTCCTTCTTATCCTTGTGTGTTCTTTGGATTCATTTCTATTATTTTCAATTTCCTGTTATGATTCCTTGTAGCGATTTAATGAAAAACACATTTTTGGGCAAAAAAGAGATGATTATGGAGCGGGCACCATCAGGCTCCTCCTGGCTTTGCTATTGATGAAAGAACCTGTACATCCTATGCACTCATAATATCAGGGTCTGGCATTTGCATGCACACATGCTCACTTGTAGTGCATCTATGGTTTGCACATGCATTGGCTCCCCTCCTTTTAACTTTATGCTGAAGTTTTGCACACAGCTCATTTGCCTGTACACCCCCTGCTGCATATCGTCATGCTACAAAAATACATACACAGAGTGCAACTTTAGCGCCAGCTTTCTGCAGTGGCACAATGGTTGGGGGGGGGGTGGGGGGGGGAAGAGAAGCAACTAGTTTTGGTTTCCTGGACCATGGGATGATGTTCCAAGGGCTGCAGAGCAGAGATAAGAACATAAGATATGCCATACTGGGTCAGACCAAGGTCCATCAAGCCCAGTATCCTGTTTCCAACAGTGGCCAATCTAGGTCATAAATACCTAGCAGTTTCCCCAAAAGACACAGGTTCCACAGTGCTTGTACTGGGTCAAGCATTGATATCCTGGATCCCTTCTTAATAATGGTTTATGGACCTTTCCTCCAGGAACTTGTCCAAACCTTTTTTAAACCCAGCTACACTAACAGCTCTTACTACATCCTCCAGTAACAAATTCCAGAGTTTGATTACACGTTGAGTGAAAAAATATTTTCTTTTATTAGTCTTAAATAGTTTACCCTGTAGCTTCATTGCATGTCCCCTAGTCTTTCTATATTCTGATAACGTAAACAATCGATCTACGTTTACCCGTTCCACTCTGTTCATTAATTTATAGACTTCTATCATATCTCCTCGCAGCTGTCTCTTTTCCAGGTTAAAGAGCCCTAACCTTTCTAGCCCCTCTTCATAGGAGTATCCTTCCATCCCCTTTACCAGTTTGGTGGCTGTTCTCTGTACCTTTTCTAATTACACTATATCCTTTTTAAGATACGGCGACCAGAATTGCACACAATATTCAAGGTGCGGTCTCACCATGGAATGATATAGAGGCATATCATCATCTTTTGTTTTATTTATGGCGTCCATCTGTCCAAGAAGGGTCAACATGTCATCCACTCCTTAATCACCTCCCGTCTTGATTATTGTAACGTTCTCCTTGCCAGCCTCCCTGCAAGCCACCTCTTTCCTCTTCAGTCAAGTCAACACTCCGCTGCTCGACTCATTTTCTGCCAGTCTCGTTTTTCCCACATCACTCCTCTCCTCATGTCGCTTCATTGGCTTCCCATCCGTCTCCGTATCCAATTTAAACTTCTCCTCCTGACCTATAAATGTATTCACTCTTCTGCCCCCCAGTACCTCTCATCTCTCCTTACACCCCCTCTCGGTTGCTTCGCTCTTCTAATAGTCTTTGTTTATCTGTGCCCTTTACTCGTACTACCAATTTCAGACTTCGCTCCTTCCAACTGGCAGCAACCTTTGCTTGGAATAGTCTTCCTATCTCTGTGCACTAGGCGTCCTCTCTGGCCATTTTCAAGTCCAGACTAAAATCCCATCTCTTCACTATTGCTTTCCGTTCCTGTCTTACTCTATCTTGATCTCTCTATCAACATTTGCTTACTTTGTCCTGTAAATTTTTGTTATTTGTATTATGTAACTTATTTTGTTTTCTGTCTTATTAGATTGTGAGCTCTGATGAGCAGGGACTGTCTCTCTTCTATGTTTGTACAGCGCTTTGTATGTTGCGGCGTTTTATAAGTCTTTAATAATAATAATAATAATGATAATGATAATAATAATAGTAGCAGACTGGCTAACCTGCTGAAGAGGGCTTTAAACTAGATTAATTGGGATGGGTGACGAAAGCTCCCAAGTAAGTGGAACATTAAATACCTTTCTAGAAATAAGTAAAAGGGGCAACACCTGGAAAGAAGTGTCTTTAAATGCCTGTAGCATAAGAAATAAGATCCCAGATGTTGATACTTTAATGGGAGAGGCAGACTTGGATTTGGTGGCAGTTAGAGACATGGTCCACGGACAACCATAACTGGGATATAACTATACCAGGCTATATGTTATTCAGAAGGAGGAGTGGCACTATATGTAAAAAATATTATTAAAACTATGGAAATACAGGTCTTAAAAGGGAGCGAAGAGGCAGTGTGGGTTAAACTAGAAAGAAGGGAAGAAAAATCCAGAGAGCTTTCAGTTAAATTTAAAACCCAGCAGAGAGCTGCTAGTTTAGATTTAATATGCAGACAGGGCCTAGTGTCAGTAAAGAGCTTTAATTTAAATCAAATCAAATCAGAGTATAATTTTGCATAAAAGGAAAAACAGGGACAGTATTCTTTGAGCAATAAATTGTTTCTAAAGACCTTTAGAAAGAGGCGGGGCAAGAGACCTGTGAAATTGTTTAAAATAGGTGTTAAAAAGCCAAGTCACAGATCAAAGGGCCATTTTGAAAGACTCTCTCTGTCAAAGCAAGGCATCCAGGAAATTGGTCACAAACTACCTTAGAAGCACAGGACAGGGTACTATGTAGCAGTCAGCTTTTAATGTCTTCTTTCCCTCCCCAACTCCCACCCGCCCCTGGGATAATCACAGTTTTATAGGTGCTTAAACCTCTTAAAGGGAAGGAGGTGCCATATTCACGCTCAGGTGCAGTTTATTCTCATCATTCACAGATTAAGGACCTGAGATTAATTAATCTTGAGATGAACAAAGTCCATTAAACGTATTAGGAATAGTTTTATTAGTATAAGTATCTCCAGCAAACCTAAGTAAGTAAACAATTTAAATACCTAAACACAACCTTAAAACTAAGATGCAGACAGCAGTCCAGCAGCAAAATGGGGGCTTTCCAGACTTTTGCACTGAGTGTCACATGTATGAATTTCTCCCAGTTGGTGAGGGGTCTCACGTGTGCACTAGGTGCAAAGAGCTCTTTGCTCTCAGTGAATGAGTCTGATCGCTGGAAGCTAGAGGAGCAGACTTGGAGGACATAAGTAAGACAGAGGTACATCGACAAGATCTACAGGGGTGTAGTACTGAAGTCCCACCTCCAGTCTGGCAGCATCCCTGTTGCCAAAGAGGAGAGGTCACATGACAGGAGAGCATCACCCTAGTGTGGCAGGAAGTGATCCTGTAGCTAGGACCTGTTATCCAGGTGATGTAAAACCCTCTTGCACCAAGGAGGTTTCTCCAGGGCCATGTGCCAACAAGGGAAGGGTTAGGACAGCCATTATAGTTGGTGATTTGATCTTTAGGCATGTAGATAGCTGGGTGGCTGGTGGATGTGAGAATCGCCTGGTAACATACCTGCTTGGTGCGAAGATAGCAGACCTCATGCAACACCTAGACAGTCTTAGATAGTGCTGGGGAGGAGTGACATAGGAAAGTGTGGTAGGTTCTGGAGGCCAAGATTTAGGCTTTTAGGCAGGAAGTTGAAATCCAGAACTTCCAGGGTAGCATTGTCTGAAACGCTTCCTGTTCCATGCTCAGGACCCAAAAGGCAGGCAGAGCTCCAGAGTCACAATGCGTGGATGAGACAAGGATGCAAGGAAGAGTGTTTTGGATTTGTTAGTAACTAGGGAACATTCTGGGGAAAGGAAGGGCTTTTCCAAAAGGATGGATTCCACCTTAACCAGGATGGAACCAGGCTGCTGGCATTAACCTTTAAAAAAGAGATAGAGCAGCTTTTAAACTAGATAATAGGGGAAAGCAGACAGTCGCCCAAGAGCGCGTGGTTCGGAACAATATATCCTTGAACGATACTAGCAAAAGATTGAAATTGGGGCATATCAATAGAGAGGTTCCAATAAAGACAAAAGTAACCCAAATGCCCTTGAGTACAGACAGAGCTTAAAGATTCCAAATTACCCCTGCCTACCGATAACCAGATTAATATGAATAAAATACAGCCTCTAAAATGTTTGTATGCAAATGTTAGAAGTCTAAAAAATAAGATGGGAGAGTTAAAATATTTAGCACTAAATGAGAGGTTAGATATGACTGGTATCTCAGAGACATAGTGGAAAGAGGACAACCAGTAGGACACTGTGATACCTGGGTACAAACTATATCGTAATGATAGAGCGCATCCCCTCCACCAATATGATCAGCTCTGTGTTAGAGAGGGCATTGAGTCACAAAGGATTAAAGTTTTGCAGGAAACAAAATTCATTGTAGAATCTCTATGGATTGAAATTCCATGTAAAAAAGGGGAAGAGAAAGGCGATGGCCGGGGGAGGGGGGGGGAGATCTGCAATTGTAAGTATTACTTCTGGGAATTTTTTCTAATCTTGGGGAAAAAGGAATTCTTTAGATTAAAGCTGATTAATCTGTGAACCCAGTGTATTTGCTAAATCAGTCAGGGCCTAGTAGCAGCAAAGAGTTTTCAGTTTACATTTAAAACACAGAAGAGAGCTTTCTGGTTAGATTTAGAACCCATTACACATTTAGAACCCATTATAGAGCACCTGTTACACATAAATTATGTTATAATGTAAACCACACTAATTTTAAATAGTGCGGTATGGAAAAGCAATAAATTAATTAAATAAATAACCCAAGTCTCCCTTTATCCAAGCAAGGGCTGTGGGACTCCCCGATGATTGGTCACAGATTACCTTAGAAGCACAGGACAAGGTACTGTGTAGCAGCCAGCTTTTAATAAGTCTTTTTCCCTCCGTCCCTCCCCGTCACCCACTTACCCCTGGGATAATCGTAGATTTATAGGTACTTAAACCTCTTAAAGGAGAGGAGGTGCCATATTCACTCTCAGGTGCAGCTGTTTATTCTCATCAGCATACATTAAGGACATGAGATTAATGTACTTGGTTCACCTGAAATTTAATTAAACATATTAGGTATAGTTTTATTAGTATAAGTATCCCCAGCAACCCTTAGTAAGTAAAGAACTTAAATATCTAAACACAACCTTAAAACTAAGATGCATACAGCAGTCCAGCAGCGAGATGGGGGCTTTCCAATCTTTTGCATCGAGTGTAACGTATGATTTTCTCCCAGTTGATGAGGGGTCTTACGTGTGCACAAGGAGCTCTTTGCTTTCAGGGAACGAGTCTGATCTCTGGCGGCAAGAGTAGCAGATTGGGAAGACATAAGGAAGACAAAGAGGTACGTAGACAAGACCTACAGGGATATAGTCCTGAAGCCCCACCTCCAGTCTGGCAGCATCCCTGTTGTCATGGAGGAGAGCGGTCACATGACAGGAAAGCATCACCCTGGTGTGGCAGGAAGTGATCCTGTAGCTAGGACCTGTCCTCCAGGTGATGTAAAACCCTCTCGCACCGAGGAAGTTTCTCCAGGGCCATGTGCCCATGAGGGAAGGGTTAGGACAGCCATTATAGCTGGTAATTCGATCATTAGGCATGTAGATAGCAGGGTGGCTGGTGGACATGAGGATTGCCTGGTAACATGCCTGCATGGTGCGAAGGTAGCGGACCTCATGCGCCACCTAGACAAGGTCTTAGATAGTGTTGGAGAGGAGTCTGCTGTCTTGGTACGTGTCGGTACCAATGACATAGGAAAATGTGGTAGGGAGATTCTGGAGGCCTAATTTAGGCTTTTAGGTAGGAAGTTGAAATCCAGAACTTCCAGGGTAGCATTCTCCAAAATGCTTCCCGTTCCATGCACAGGACCCAAAAGGCAGGAAGAGCTCCGGAGTCTCAATGCATGGATGAGACAATGGTGCAAGGATGAGGATTTTGGAATTGTTAGGAACTGGCAAACATTCTGGGGAAAGGAGGAGCTTTTCTGAAGGGATGGATTCCACCTTAACTGGGATGGAACCAGGCTGCTGGCATTAACCTTTAAAAAGGAGATAGAGCATCTTTTAAATTAGACAATGGGGGAAAGCACACAGTCGGTCAAGAGCGCATGGTTCGGAACGATGTATCCTTGAACGATACTAGCAAAAGATTGAAATTAGGGCATATCAATAGAGAGGTTACAATAAAGACAAAAGTAACCCAAATGCCCTTGAGTACAGAGCTTAAAGATTCCAAATTACCCCTGCCTACCGATAGCCAGATTAATATGAATAAAATACAGCATCTAAAATGCTTGTATGCAAATGCTAGAAGTCTAAAAAATAAGATGAGAGAGTTAAAATATTTAGCACTAAATGAGGTTAGATATGATTGGTATCTCAGAGACATAGTGGAAAGTGGACAACCAGTGGGACACTGATACCTGGGTACAAACTATATCATAATGATAGAGCTGATCAAATTGGTGGAGGGGTTGCGCTGTATGTTAGAGAGGGCATTGAGTCACAAAGGATTAAAGTTCTACAGGAGACAAAATTCCCTGTAGAATCTCTATGTATTAAAATTCCATGTAAAAAGGGGAAGTCGATGGCAGTGGGTTTGTACTATCGACCGCCTGGCCAAAATGAACAAATTTATGTAGACGACAGTTTTTGTATACCGCCTTATCCTTCAATCAAAGCGGTCACAACACAATTGGGGGATACATTTAACACGCAGGGATATGAGACACATACACTAATACTTACAGGGAACATGGGCAATGGAGGGTTAAGTGGCTTGCCCAAGACCACAAGGAGCATCTGTGGGACTAGAAACCCCAGTCCTTCCGGCCCAAGGTTGCTGTCCTCTAGTGGGGATTTGAACCCCCGACCTTCCGGCCTGAAGTACCTTGCCCCAACCACTAGGCTACTCCTCCCTCTAGATAGATGAGCAAATAGATGAGGAAATGCTGAAAGAAATCAGGCAAGCTAACAAAAGTTACAGAACACTAATAATAATGGGTGATTTAAATTACAACGGTATTGATTATGTCAGTGTCACTGCAGGACATGCTCGGGAGATAAAGTTTCTAGATGAAATAAATGATTGCTTCTTGGAGCAGCTGGTTCATGAACCGACCAGAGAAGAAGCCATTTTGGACTTAGTCCTTAGTGGAACACCAGATCTGGTGTAAGAGATAAGGGTGTTGGGATCACTTGGCAATAGTAATCATAGCATGATCACATTTGATTTAATTAATGGAGGAGGGATGGTAAGGAAATCCACATAACTACCTTTTAACTTTCGAAAGGGAGACTATGATAAAATGAGGAAAATTGTTAAGAAAAAACTAAAAGGAGCAGTTGGCAAAGGTTAAAGACTTACATCAAGCTTGGTTGTTGTTTAAAAATACTATCTTGGAAGCCCAGACCAGCTGTATTCCACACTTTAAGTGGAAGGAAGTCCAAAAAACTGCCTGCATGGTTTAAAAGTGAGGTCATAGAGGCTGTTGCCAAAAAAGCATCTTTCAGGAAATGGAAAAAAAGAGCCAAATGACGAAAACTGGAAACAGCACAAGCACTGGCAAGTCAAATGCAAGGCATTGATAAGGCAGGCAAAGAGAGAATTTGAGAAGAAACTTGCTGCGGAAGCAAAAACACGAAATAAAGACTTTTTCAAGTACATTCGTAGCAAAACACCTGAGAGAGATTCATTTGAACCATTAGATCAGTGGTTCTCAACCTTTTTTATACCGTGACCCCTTTTACCATTGGTCAACTTGTGGTGACCCCCAATGATAAAATCAAATGTGTCTCTTCCTTTATCGTTAATGCATTGTCGCTGTAATCATTTGTTGAATTATTAATATATTATAGGCCTTTGCAATATGTTTTTATGTATAAAATTTATTTAAACCACAACAACAAGTAACAATATTTGATTTCAAAATTATGATGATTTTGTAGTCAAATCACTAATATGAAATAAAATTATTTTTTCTACCTTTGTTGTTTGACCAATTTATTCTCTGATCATGCTGGTCCCAATCTGAGGCTTCTGCTTTCCTGTCTTCTCTTAGTTCTCTTTCTGTGGTCTATGGTCCATCTGCCATTTGTTATCTCTTCTTTCATTTTCTTCACTTCTTTCCATCAGCCTATTTCCAGTCCCAGTAATCCTCCCCAGTATCAGCCCCTTTCCAGTCCTCACTCTCAGTACCTTCCAATGTCAACTTGCATTCCCATGACTGCCACTGGTGTCCATTCCCTTCCAGTCCTCCTCCTTCCCCACTGACCAGTCCTTTCTAGTACAAATACCATGGCAGCCCCTCTCAGATCCACTCCTTTCCAGTTCCATTCTCCCATCCCCTTATATCAGCCCATTTGTAGCCTTAGCCCACAGTTTTCTTCCAGGGCCAGCAGCTCTATCCTCCCCTCCACACAATCAGCCCATTCCTATTCGAAGCCCCCAATCAGCTCGCTTCCAGTGCTAGTCCCCCCTCAACCCCATTACCAGTGCTAGCCTCCCCTAATCAGCTCAATTCCAGTGCTAGTCCCCCCTCAATCCCATTACCAGTGCTAGCCTCCCTTAATTAGCCCAATACCAATCCTACCCCCCCATCAGCTCATTACCAGTCCTAGCCTCCCCTAATCAGTTCAATTCCAGTGCTAGTCCCTCCTCAACCCCATTACCAGTGCTAGCCTCCCCTAATCAGCTCAATTCCAGTGCTAGTCCCCCCTCAATCCCATTACCAGTGCTAGCCTCCCCTAATCAGCTCATTTCCAGTGCTAGTCCCTCCTCAACCCCATTACCAGTGCTAGGCTCCCCTAATCAGCCCATTACCAGTCCTACCCCCCCCCATCAGCCCGTCCTAGCCTCCTCTAATCAGCCCATTTCCAGCCCTAACCTCCCCCCTCAACCCCATTACCAGTGCTAGGCTCCCCTAATCAGCCCATTACCAGTCCTAACCTCCCCGATCAGCTCATTTCCAATGCTAGCCCTCCATCAGTCCATTACTAGTCCTTTCCCCCTATCAGCACATTACCAGTCCCAACCCCCCCTTGTTCAGTCCATTCCCAGTCCTAGCCTTCCCTAATCAACCCATTACTAGTCGTAGCCCCTCCATCTGCCCATTATAATCCTAACCCGCACTGTCTCTCCTCTCTATCCAGCATTTATCCCCCTTCTGTCCAGTATGTCCCCGTCTCTTTCCTTTGTCTGTCATCCCCCCTCTGTCCATGTCAGCCCTCCCTCCCTCCATGTGAGCCCCCTCTCTCCATGTCAGTCCCCCCTCTGTCCATGTCAGCTCTCCTTCCATGTCAGCCCCCTCCCTCCCTCCATCTATCCATCCCTCCATGTCAGCCCCCTCCCCCCATGTCAGCCCCCCTTTGTCCATGTCAGCCCCCCTCCCTCCCTCCATCCACCAGCTCTCCCCTCCCTCCCTGTCAGCCCCCCTGTCCATGTCAGCCCCCCTCCCTCCAAAAATCAGCTCTCCCCTCCCTCCCTGTCAGCTCCATTGCAGGTTCCCTACCCCCTCCTCCCCTCTCCCTGTCTGCCTGCTACTGCCCTGTTTTTCTGCAGCCGCGGCTCCCTGCCTCTTAGGGAACCGCAGCTGTGCCTGCTGTGAGTGAAGCCGTTGCGGAGCCTTTCTGTCTCTCGATGGGCTCCGTGCAACATGCCATTGTCCTGCCTCCAAAGGAAGTGGTAAACAACTTCCTGCGGAGGCGGGACAATGCTGCACGGAGCCCATCGAGAGACAGAAAGGCTCTGCAATGGCTTCACTCACAGGCACAGCCGCGGTTCCATAGGAGGCAGGGAGCCACGGCTTGCAGACCTGCTATTAGTAATCCATGAACTATCATTAAAATCATCTAATACCTGAAGATTGGAGGATCGCCAATATAACACCAATTTTTAAAAAGGGTTCCAGGGGTGATCCAGGGAACTACAGACCGATGAGCCTGACGTCAGTACCGGGAAAAATGGTAGAAACCATCATAAAGAACAAAATTACTCAGCATGTAGATAGTCATGGCCTAATGGGAGACAGCCAACATGGCTTTAGACAAGGAAGATCTTGTTTTACTAATCTGTTATGTTTTTTTGAAGGTGTAAACAGGTAGACAAAGTTGAGTCGGTTGATATAGTGTATTTGGACTTTCAGAAAGCCTTTGACAGAGTCCCCTCATCAGAGACTTTTGGCAAAACTAAAGAGTCATGGGATAGGAGGCAATGTCCTATTGTGGATCAGGAACTGGTTAAAAGATAGAAAGCAGAGGGTAGGGCTAAATGGCCAATTTTCCCAATGGAAAAGGTGAATAGTGGCATACCCCAGGGATCTGTGCTGGATCTGCTGCTTTTTGACATGTTCATAAATGACCTGGAAAAGGAAATAACGAGTGAGGTTATCAAATTTGAAGATGAGACAAAACTAAAGTTGTTAAAACCGAAGAGGATTGTGGAAAATTGCAAGAGGATCTTGATAAATTGGAAGACTGGGCATCCAAATGGCAGATGAAATTTAACAGACAAGTGCAAAGTTATGCACCTAGGAAAGAACAACCCAGACTATGGTTATACGATGCAAGGTTCCACACTGGGAACCACCACCCAGGAAAAAGATTTAGGCGTCATCATGGATAACATGTTAAAACCCTCTGCCCAGTGTGCAGCGGCAGCAAAGAGAGCAAATAGAATGCTAGGTATCATAAGGAAAGGAATGGAAAATATTATAATGCCTCTGTATCGTTCCATGGTGTGAGCACACCTTGAATATTGTGTGCAATTCTGGTCGCCGTATTTTAAAAAGGATATAGTGTAATTAGAAAGGTACAGAGAACAGCCACCAAACTGGTAAAGGGGATGGAAGGATACTCCTATGAAGAGGGGCTAAAAAGGTTAGTGCTCTTCAACCTGGAAAAGAGATAGGTGAGGGGAGATATGATAGAGGTCTATAAATTAATGAATGGAGTGGAACGGGTAAACGTAGATCAACTGTTTACGTTATCAGAATATAAAAAGACTAGGGAACATGCAAGAAGCTACAGGGTAACCTATTTAAGACTAATAAGAGAAAATATTTTTTCACTCAACGTGTAATCAAACTGGAATTTGTTACTGGAGGATGTGGTAAAAGCTGTTAAGTGTAGCTGGGTTTAACAAAGGTTTGGATAAGTTCCTGGAGGAAAACTCCATAAACCATTATTAAGAGGGACCCAGGATATCACTGACTGACCCAATACAAGCATTGAGGCACCTGTGTCTTTTGGGAAACTGCTAGGTATTTATGACCTAGATTGGCCACTGTTGGAAACAGAATACTGGGCTTGATGGACCTTGGTCTGACCCAGTATGGCATATCTTATGTTCTTATGCAAGGCATTGTTATTGTTTACTGTCTGTCTTTGGTGGCCTCTTTGGTCAGTCTTTCCTTTATTTTATTGGAGTTCCTTTCTTTTCCAACGCTAGCATTTATATATTGTTTTTATTGTAAACCGCTCTCACGTCTCGACAAGGGCGGTATATAAAGTGTTTAATAAAGATAAAAGGCATTGATAAGGCAGGCAAAGAGAGAATTTGAGAATAAGCTTGCTGTGGAAGCAGAATCGCGTAATAATGACTTTATCAAGTACATTCATAGCAAAAAACCTGTGAGTGAGTCAGTTGGACCATTAGATAGAGGGGTAAAAGGGGCACTAAGAGGGGACAAGGCCATAGAGAGACTGAATGAATTCTTTGCTTCGGTCTTTACTGAGGAAGATGTAGGAATGTTCCCCATGACTGAAATGGTATTTAAAGGTGATACTGCAAAAGAATTAAAAGAAATATTGATACACCGGGAAGATGTATTACAACTATCTGATAAACTGAAGAGTAGCAAATCACCTGGACCAGTAGCTGAAAAAGTGAGGAAAAAGAGGGAGGCCTTCATGAAATACAAGAGATTAAAGAGAGAGGAAGGCAGGCATCTATATTTGGAAAAATGTAGAGAGGCGGACAAAGTAGTCAAAAAAGCAACGATACAAAAAAGAAGAGGAAAAAGCCAATGTGATAAAATGAGGGGATAAGACATTTTTCAGATATGTTAGTGAGAGGAGGAAGGGCAAAAGTAGTAGTGTCAGACTCAAGGGTGAAGGGGAGGAATATTTAGAAGCTGATGAGGATAAAGCAGAATTGCTTAACAAATATTTCTGTTCTGTGTTCACAGATGGAGACAGGAGCAGGACCTCAGACAACACCCACAAAAAGGAACAAAAGTGAGGGGCATCTCAAATGATTTTCAGAAGACTGTTTGTGAGGAACTAGTTAAACTAAAAGTGGACAAAGCAATGGGACCAGATGACATGGCTGCGGTAAGGGGCTCACCAAAGGGCATACCCCCAAAAATAGAGAAAATAATCAGAGACGGGAGGGCCCGATTAGGGAAGGGCATGGTCGCTGAATCACAGCCCTCTGAACAGCTGGGAATGGGAGAGTTAGCGGCAGAAATCTCCCAGGTGATGACAGCGGCCCTTGAAGACAAGCTCATTAAGCTTCAGTCCACCATCGATGATGTAAAGGAGCGATTTGAGGGACATGCACAACATATGATGGAGGTGGAAATCCGCCTGGCTTAACAGGAAGATGGTGTGCATTGCTTGGACACAGCAGTAGCCAACCTGACCCAGGAAGAGGTGCAGCTGGTTGACCGACTGGATGAAAAGGAAAATAAGGCCATGAGAAACAAAGAATCATGGGGCTTCCTGAAATGGTAACAGCAGCAGAGCTCTATGACATTTTCCAGATGTGGTTACCCCAATAACTAGGCCTGAACAACAGCAAGATGGTATGGCATTGTGAGAGGGCCCATAGTATTGGGCCACTTCAGGAGGACCACCACCAACCTTAGGCAGCTTTGGGCATTACCTATTGTGGTCAGAGAAAGAACAGATCCTGCGGGAATTCTGCGAAAGAAAAAAACTTGAGTACAAAAACCACCGCCTGCTTTTGTTTAATGACTATTCATCGAGAGTGGCAACTCAAAAATGGGAATTCACGCCAATTTACGGTGAGTTGATTAAAAAGGAAATAAAAGTTTACATTGATGCACCCCTATAAACTGAGAGCGCAACATGGGGGGAAAATATTTTTATTTCAGTACATTGGCAAAGGGCCACACCTTTTTGGATAAACTTCATATTTCTACTGGGGGTGTATCACCACAGCAGCAGAGCCCAGAGTACTCTGCGAGGCAGAGTGGGCCTGCCCTGGAAAGCCTCCTCCCCCACAATAAGGACCCAGGAGTGGCAGACACTGTGTAGGAGGTAGCCAGCTTGGGGGGAGAGCTTGGACATTCAAGGGTTGCCCAACTTGGTGGGGAGAGCTGCTACTTACACCTGAAGATTGGCTTTATAAAAAGAAAGTTCATCAGGTTGAACAATGGAGCTGGAACAGACAATACTTTTATAATTCAAAATTGGAGACTAACAAGACACTAAGGGGCTTGTTTACAAAGCCGCGGTAGTGGTTCGCGATCGCGATCGCAGCCGCGGCCCCATTGAAATCAATGGGGCCGCGGCTCCGATTACGATCGCAAACCACTACCGCGGCTTTGTAAACAAGCCCCTAACAGTGCTGTTGCATTGAGCTCAAGATTAATCACAAGCCATGGACTTGAGTGGAGAAATTTTTTTTCTAGTGGATAAGGATTAACAGCCCTCTGGGCACTGAAGAATTTGGGGATTTGGAGACAAGGGAGGAGGGCAGGGGAAGGCAATGTTTTTATACATGGTTATGGAGTTGGCAAGTTTAGTTACAACAGAGGACTGGGAGAAAGATGGGCAATTAATCCTGAGGCACGCAGGAGACCTGCATGGGGGTGGCTGAGGCAAGGTATGATGTATGTATGTTGAGGAATGTATAGGGGTTGGAATAGGGGCAGGCAGGGCAGGGTGGTAATGGGGAAGGTTAGAAAGGGAGGATGGGACTGCCTGAGGAGGAACCAACAGTATGGGGACCAAAGTAGGAAAAGGGGGAGGAATTTAAATCTGGAATTACCCCTGGGGGCTCAGCTGGGAAGCACCAAGGAAGAATGGATGAAAGCTTTGGCAAAGAATTTCAGGGGTAGCACTGGGAATAGGGTGAGCACCACAGTTACATTAAATGTGGGAGGGCTACATGCACCCATTAAACGTGATTGCATCCTGACCTACCTGTGCTCATTAGGAGCAGAGGTGGCTTTGATACAAGAGACATTTGTCTGCAACAGAGCATCTAAAATTAACACTTGGATAGGTACAGGTGGTCATCTCAGCCCACTATAGTTCTAGGCAACAGGGAGTGGCAATCTTAGTGGGGGAAAAAGCCACAGGAACTTCACAGAGTTGTCCGTGACACCAGTTGGTGATACATTCTGGCTTGGGGTGAATTACATCGCAAGAGCATTCTATTGGGTAGCATCTACGTTCCAAACACATACCAACATAGCTTCTTCTTGCACCTGCTCACACAGCACCTGCTCACACATCCAGCTGATCAAACTAATATCAAATCATTTTAGGAGGGGACTTAAATTTAGTGGCTGATAGTACAGTGGACTGCTGACCACCTCGGATAGTAAGGGGGTGGGGGGAGGGAGACCAGGGTATCGACTGATTGTGCAAGGAATTCGTTAATTGAAGCTGGTGAATGCTGAATCCACTTGAAACAGAATATACACATTACTCTGTGCCCCACCGGGTGCATTGCCACAATGATTATATACTGATCTCCGAGCGCTTATATCCTAATGTTCAAAGTGCTGACAATCAGCCCAAGGTTGTATCTGATCGTGCAACTGTAGCTGCAGGTGGGAGGAAAGGCTGGAAGCCAATTTTTGGCAGTTGAACCCAGTGTATGCTCAAGGTGAGGAATTTCTCACCTTCCTAAGGAAAGAGCAGCTAGACTATGAAGCATATAAGATCTAAGAGGTGGGCCCAGTAATATACAGGGATGCGCAAAAGGCTTTCTGTGGGGAAGAATTCTGGCTATATACCCACACAAAAGCGCAACAGGGCACCACACTACAAGGCTTCTGCGATTTGAGGGGCCCATAGGGTTTAATAAGTGAAACATTAAATATCTTTATGGAAATGGGTAAAAGGGGCAACATATGGAAAGCAGTGTGTATAAATGCCCATAGTATGGGAAATAAGATCCCAGATGTTGAAGCTTTAATGGAAGAGGCTGACTTGAATGTAGTGGCAATTACAGAAACATGGTTCACAGAAAACCATGACTGGGATGTAAATATACCCGGCTATACTTTATTCAGAAAGGACAGGGTAGGAAGAAGGGGAGGAGGAGTGGCACTATATGTAAAATATAATATTAAAGCTTTGGAACTACAGAGCTCAAAAGGGAGAGAGGAGGCACTGTGGGTTAAACTAGAAAGCGGGAGACATTTATTTGCATTGGCGTGATATACAGACCTCCCTCACAGGAGGAAGAGGTGGACGAAGAGTTAATTGAAGACATATGCAGCATTGCTAGGAAAGGGGAAGTGATACTGATAGGGGATTTCAATATGCCAGATGTTGATTGGCACATTCCAGCTGCAACATCATCTAGATGTAAGAAGATCCTGGATTCTCTACAGGGAGAACTATTCAGGCAATTGGTAAAAGAACCCACACGTGAAGGGGCCATACTGGACTTGGTGCTTACCAATGGCGAAAGTGTTTCTCATGTTATAGTGGGAGATCATTTTGCATCCAGTGATCACCAGAAGGTGTGGTTCAGTAATAGGACTAGGGCTGTTAGAATCTATTCAAAAGCAAGGGTCTTAGACTTTAGGAAAACTAACTTTGCCAAGATGGGTCAATACCTCAGGGAGTCATTAGCGGGATGGGAACAGATGGGGGATGTAGAAAAACAGTGGGCAAAACTGAAAGGATATTTTAAAGGCAACCAACCTTTTTGTTAAAATGGTACATAAAGGTAAATGGTTTTTGAAAGAAGTAGCTGAAAAAGTGAAGAAAAAGAGGGAGGTCTTCATGAAATACAAGAGATCACAGAGAGAGGAAGACAGGCATCTATATTTGGAAAACCTTAGAGAAGCAAGCAAAGATGGGGGGATAAGACATTTTTCAGATGTGTTAGTGAGAAAAGGAAGGGTATTTTCAGACTCCAGGGTGAAGGGGCGGAATATGTAGAAGCTGATGAGGATAAAGCAGAATTGCTTAACAAATATTTCTGTTCTGTGTTCACAGATGAAGAACCAGGAACAGGACCTCAGAAAACACCCACAAACAGGAAAAGAAGTGAGGGGCATCTTGAACAATTTTGAGAAGACTGTGCTCGTGAGAAACTAGCTAAACTTAAAGTAGACAAAGCGATGGGACCAGATGGGATACACCCTAGAATACTGAGGGAACTTGGAGACATTCTAGTATCTCCACTGACTGACCTCTTCAATGCCTCGCTGCAGTCAGGAATGGTGCCAAAGGATTGGAGAAAGGCTCATGGGGTCCCTTTACACAAAAGCAGAAGGATGTGGTTGAAAACTACAGGCCAGTTAGTTTAGCTTTGGTGGTAAGTAAATTATTGGAAATGCTGCTGAAAGAGAAAATAGTGAGATTTCTGGAGTCCAGTGGATTACAGGATCTGAGGCAGCATGGATTCACCAGAGGCAGGTCGTCAGACAAATCAAGGAGTTGGACAAAGGAAGAGCCCTAGATGTGGTGTATTTAGATTTCAGTAAAGCCTGACACCGTTCTTCACAGGCGACTTATAAACAAACTGAGCACCCTAGGGATAGACCCTAAAGTTACTACTTGGGTTGGAAATTGGTTGAGTGGGAGGCAACAAAGGGTATAGGTAAATGGAGCTCACTCTGAGGAGGAGGTTACCAGTGATGTGCTCAAGGGATCTGTCCTTGGTCCAATTCTTTTTAACATCTTTGTTAGTGATATAGCAGAAGGGCTGTTGGGATACCAAAATCTGCAATAGAGTAGACACCCAGGAAGGTGTAGATAACATGAGGAGGGATCTAGCTAAGCTTGAAGAATGGTCAAGAATTTGGCAGCTGAGATTTAATGGTAAAAAAATGCAAGGTCATGCATTTGGGCTGCAGCAATCCAAGGAAGCGATATAGTATAGGGGGGAGAAGTACTTTTGTGCACAAAAGAAGAGTGGGACCTAGGCGTGATTGTGTCTGATGATCTTAAAGTAGCTAAACAGGTAGAAAAGGCGACAGCAAAAGCTAGAAGGATGCTTGGGTGCATAGGGAGAGGAATGGCCAGCAGAAGAAAGGAGGTGATTGTGCCTCTGTATAAGTCTTTGGTGCAACCTCATTTGGAGTATTGTGTGCAATTCTGGAGACCTAACCTTCAAAAGGATATAAACAGGCTGCAGTACAAAGGGTGACTACTAAAATGGTCAGCAGTCTTCATTATAAAGAATATGAGAACAGACTTAAGGATGTTAATATGTACACCTCTTAGAGGAAAGGCAGGATAGAGATGATATGATTGAGATGTTTAAATACCTCCATGGCATAAATGCACAAGAGGACAGCCTCTTTTGATTGAAAGCAAGCTCTGCTACGAGGGGATATGGGAAGAGGGTGAAAGGGGATAGATTCAGTAGTGATATGCAGAAATATTTCTTTACGGAAAGAGTGGTGAATCCGTGGAATAGTCTCCCAGTAGAGGTGGTAGAGATGAGGACAGTATCTGAATTCAAAGAAGCATAGGACAAACACAGAGGATCTCTAAAGGAAAAAAAGAGGACTGTTTTAGTGGTAGATATGGAAGGACAGACTGAACATGACATACTGGGTCAGACCAATGTCCATCAAGCCCAGTATCCTGTTTCCAACAGTGGCCAATCTAGGTCATACGTACCTAGCAGTTTCCCCAAAAGACACAGGTTCCACAATGCTTGTATTGGGTCAAGCATTGATATCCTGGGTCCCTTTTTAATAATGGTTTATGGACCTTTACTCCAGGAACTTGTCCAAACCTTTTTTAAACCCAGCTACACTAACAGCCTTTACTACATCTCCGGTAACAAATTCCAGAGTTTGATTACATGTTGGGTGAAAAAATATTTTCTCTTATTTGTCTTAGTTTACCTTGTAGCTTCATTGCATGTCCCCTAGTCTTTCTATATTCTGATAACGTAAACAATCTACCTACGTTTACCCGTTCCACTCCATTCATTAATTTATAGACTTCTATCATATCTCCCCTCAGCCATCTCTTTTCCAAGTTAAAGAGCCCTAACCTTTTTAGCCTTTCTTCATAGGGGTATCCTTCCGTCCCCTTTACCATTTTGGTGGCTCTTCTCTGAACCTTTTCTAATAACGCTATATCCTTTTTAAGATACGGAGACCAGAATTGCACACAATATTCAAGGTGCAGTCGCACCATGGAATGATACAGAGGCATTATAATATCCTTTGTTTTATTTTCCATTCCTTTCCTTATGATACCCAGCATTCTATTTGCTCTCTTGGCGGCCGCTGCACACTGGGTGGATGGTTTTAACATGTTATCCATAATGATGCCTAAATCTTTTTCCTGGGTGGTGGTTCCTAATGTGGAACCTTGCATCGTGTAAACAGTTTGGGTTGTTCTTCCCTAGGTGCATAACTTTGCACTTGTCCACATTAAATTTCATCTGCCATTTTGATGCCCAGTCTTCCAATTTATCATGATCCTCTTGCAATTTTCCACAATCCTCTTGGGTTTTAACAACTTTAGTTTTGTGTCATCTGCAAATTTGATAACCTTTCTCGTTCTTCCCTTTTCCAGGTCATTTATGAATATGTCAAAAAGCAGCGGACCCAGCACAGATCCCTGGGGTACACCACTATTCACCTTTCTCCATTGGGAAAATTGGCCATTTAGCCCTACCCTCTGCTTTCTATCTTTTAACCAGTTCCGATCTCTGAGATTTCAATCATATCTATCCTCTCATTTAGTGCTATATATTCTAACTCTCCCATCTTTTTTAGACTTCTAGCATTTGCATACAAACATTTTAGAGACTGTATTTTATTCATATTAATCTGGCTATTGGTAGGCATGGGTAATTTCGAATCTTTAAGCTCTATCTGGTCCATAATCAAGGGCATTTGGGCTACTTTGCTTTTTTGGAACCTCTCTGCTTTTGGTAGTATCCTTCAAGAATACATTCTTCTGAACCATGCGCTGTTGAGCGACTCTCGGCTTTCCTCTATTATCTAGTTTAAAAGCTGCTCTATCTCCTTTTTAAAGGTTAATGCCAGCAGCCTGATTCCATCCCGGTTAAGGTGAAGTCCATCCCTTTGGATGAGCCCCTCCTTTCCCCAGACTGGATAGGCCATATGGTCTTTTTCTGTCATGTTTCTATGTTTAATATTTGAAAGAGGGGACAGAAGAAACCCACCTAATGCTACAAGAAAGTAGGAATCAGGTGCAGGTGATTCTACAAGAGCTATGTATAATCTTAGATTGTACAAATACAACTTACATAGATTGGGGGAGGGGGTGGGGAGATAAAAAGCATAGTTTCTCACTTGTAACAGGTGTTCTTCAGGGACAGCAGGAGTCAGTCCTCACATATGGGTGATGTCGGCACCGATGGCTGTCGTACAGTAGCATCTCCCCAGCTTTCAAGAAAAATCTTTGGGAGATGCACTACACATTCGTGGTCTACGTCCCACCCAAGGGTGCCATCTTGCCTCAGTCTAATGACATATCTAAGACAGCAAAAATATAAGATGGTAAAGAAGCAGCTCCAAGGGGAAGAGGGAGGGTTGTGAGGACCGATTCCTGCTGTCCTTGGAGCACACCTGTTACAGGTGAGTAACTACGCTTTCTCTGGGAACAAGCAGGAAGTCAGTCCTCACATATGGGACTCACTAGCTACGGGCTACAGAGAACCTATAACCAAAAGAAAAATGCCACGGCAACCTGCAAAGGGAGAGCCTTGACCAGCAGCAGTTGATTCCCGAGGAAGAGACTCTGACAAGGCCTAAGCGTCCAGTGAACACCAGCACTCCAGTAGCCTGAACACAGAAGGGTTGGAGGGCAGGTGTTGCCTACACCCCAAAACAGAATACACCCCAAGATAACAGAATACAGCCTGGCCAAAGGCGCTGTCCTGTTGGGACTCCCTCTCCAGGCAGTAGTGAGCTGCAAAGGTATGGACCAAAGACCAGGTAAATTGCAGCCTGGCAAATTTCCGTCATGGGGACGGAACACAGATTGGCAACAAAGTAGCCATGGTTCTGATGCAGTGTGCCATGACACTCTGGTCCAGTGGGATCCCCACTTGCTCATAGGCAAGGGTAATGCAATCTGCCACCCAGGTGGACAGGGTTCACTTAGTCACTGGGAGCCCCAGACAGCTAGGGTCATAGGATACAAAAAGCTGTTGAGCTTTGTGGTTAGCCCAGGGTCTGTTGCAGGTAATAGGACAGGGCTCTCTAGCAATCCAGAGTATAGAGAACAGTCTCTGCCAGCATGAGGCCTGGGGAAGGTGGTGGGGAGCACCACCTCCTGATTGAGGTGGAATGAGGACGCCACTTTTGGCAGAAACTTAGGGTGTGTGCAGAGCACCACCCTGTTCTTGTAGAAGCTTGTGTAAGGAGGCTTTGCCATCAGAGCCTGGAGTTCGCTAACTCTACGAACTGATGTTATACCACAAAGGCAACCATCCAGGAGAGGTACCGCAGATGGCAGGTAGCTAAAGGCTCAAATGGAGGCTTAGTGAGTTATGAGAGCACCACATTAAGGTCCCATACCTCCGCCGGAGGGTGATTTGGACAACATGAGACACAAGGGGCTAAGCTGAGAAGGGCTTCCTCTTGATGGAGTGGTGATATGCTGCAATGGTGCTTAGGTGTACTCTGAGTTGGACTTCAGTCCCGCCTGTGATAGATGGAGGTACTGGAGTACCATGTGCACTGAGCAGGAGAATGGGTTCATCCATTTCTTTGTGCACCACAGTGAGAAACGTCACCACTTGAAGGCATAACACCACCTCTTTCTCCTACACTACTCACAGCCCAACCTTAGCTACCTTTCACCCGCTAAACAATGATAAACTACAAGACAATTCATAGCTATAATGTACATAGTTGTAGATACTGTAAATAGTTCCCCCAGTTTGAAATCCAAGTTGTATCTCCCATTCACTGTAAGTGCATAACAGACATCCTGAGATGCATAGATGTTACCTGTAAACCGCACTGATTTTAAAGAGCGCGATATATAAAAGCAATAAATAAATATGCCCTTCTCGTGGAGGTCTTCCAAAAGGCCAGGAGGATGTCTTCCACATCTTGAGTTAGGTTGAAGGGGGCTAGTGATACCCTTTCACCAGCCAAGCCATGAGCGAGAGGGACCCCAGGGTGGGGTGAAGAAGAGTGCCCTGGCTCCTGCAAGAGTAGTCCTGGGGCTTGGCCCAGGGGAATCAGCGGTATTGTCGATAAGGAGAGGAGTAGTGGGAACAGGACAGTCTGGGTCACCAAGGGGCTATCAGCACAAGTGACGCTCTGTCGCATTGAGCCTTGAACAGTCTTGGCTATCAGCGGTGTTGGGGGGAGGGAAGGTGTACAGGAGGCCTTCTGCCCACAGGATGAGGAATGCATTCGTTGCTACCCGAGACGGATGCAGTCGGCAGGAGCAGAAACAGGGCAACTGTGTGTTGTCCAGGCTGGCGAACAGGTCCATCACTGGGAAACCCCAGAGCCGGAACAGCCTTGAGACCAATGCTGGATCCAGATGCCATTTGTGCAGCTGGAGTACCCTGCTCAGCTTGTCTGCCAAGATACTGTCCTGGCCCAGGAGGTAGACTGCCCTCAGGAGCATCCCGCTGCATGTGGCATAAGAGCAGAGAGCTACCGCCTCCTAGCAGAGGGGGGGGGGGCACGACCCCATTTCGCTATTTGTTCACGTAGAACATCACAACCTGATTGTTGGTCTGGATCAGCACCATGTGGTGCTGTAACTGATGGAAGTCTTTGAGGGCCAGGAATATGGCCCTGATTTCCAGCAGGTTGATCTACATTTTGGATTTCCTCTGGGACCAGCAGCCTTGTGTCTGGAAGCTGTCACAATGCACTCCCCAGCCCATTAGAGAGGCATTTGTGGTTAGGACTTTCTGGGGAGTGGGTGCCTGGAAGGGCATCCTGGCCGAAGGTGACCTGGATTCTACCACCATCCAAGGGAGTCCACCAGCTAGCAAGTCACGTGCACCCTGTCCCTGAACCTGCCTGTAGCTTGGGTCCTCTGAGAGCAGAAGTACCACTGGGCTGCTCATGTGTAGCAGGAATCTGGGGTCACCTGGACCATGGAGGCTGTCTCCCAGCAGGCGGAGAAGCCGGGTGAGTAGTGTCCTGTGCAGTTGCACCTCTGCAGCTAGTTCCGAGGCATACTGACCTTTCCTATGGGAGAAAGGCTTTTGCCTGAAGGGTGTCCAGCTGTGCCTCTATGAACTCTAGGCTCTGAGTGGGAGTGAGGTAGAACTTGGGACAGTTTATGACAAACCCCACGTTCAGCAGGGCGTTTATGGTGCATCTGGTGGCGCATTGTGCCTCTGTAGCTGTGCCCCTCTTTATGAGCCAGTCATCCAGGTAGGGGAAGACAAAGGCCCCTTGAAGCCTGAGGTGGAATAGTCAGCTAATGGATAGAGCACTGGCTTAGGAACCAAGAGACCAGGGTTCAGTTCCCACTAGCACTTCTTGTGGCCTTGGGCAAGTCACTTAACCCTCCATTGCCTCAGAAAAATCCAAGTTATCAATGTCCCTGTTTAACTTACATTACCAAGTTTAAGTTACAATGTAAACTGCTTTGACCGAAATGATAAAGCGATATAAAATACCTGTTAAATAAGGTGAGCTGCGACTACTGCAAGGCACTTTGTAAAGACTCTTGGAGATGAGGCTAGCCCGAAGGACAGTACCCTGTATTGGTAGTGTTGTCCCCTCACAACAAACTGGAGGTATTTTCTGTGGCTGGGGTGGATTAGGATGTTAGTGTAAGCATCCTTTAGGTCCAAAGAGCAAAGCCAATCTCCCTGTTGAAGGAATGGCAGCAGTGTTCCAAGGAAGAGCATTTTGAACTTCTCCCTGATCAGAAACCTGTTGAGCTCTAGCAGGTCCAGGATGGGCCTGAAGCCCTCAGTCCTCTTGGGGTCGAGGAAGTATCTGGAGTAGAAGCCGGTGCCCCAGAGGTGTTTTGGGACTGGCTCCACTGCTTTGTCCTGGAGTAGTCCTGCTAGCTTAGTGAGGAGCAGGAGCTGGTGAAGGAGAAGCCTGGTGGGCTCACCTGAGAAGAACGGGGCGGTGCGTGATGTAGTTGGAGGAGGTAACCCTCCTTGACCACCTGTAACACCCAAGCATCGGTGGTGATGGCTACCCACCTGTGGGCAAACAGGGCTAGGTGGACCCCTGTAGGCGGCAAAGGACCCCCCCAGTCTGGGCCTGACCTGGTGCTTCAGGGCTTTTTGCTTTATGGGACCATGTCCCTGGCCTTTTTGTTGCTGGGCCTGCTGAGGGCCTGAGAAGGCTTGGAAGTGCAGAGTAGTACTGAAGGCCCCTTTCTTCCTCTGAAAGAAGGGCTTTCTTTCAGGGTCTTTTGAGAGCCTGGTTCTCGTCACATACTCGGTCTGTATCTCCGCTGCTTTGTCCGCCATGGGTTTCTCAAACAGGCTCTCACCTGTGTAGGGGACATCGATCAGTTTGTCCTGTACCGATTGTTCCAGGTTGGACTGCAACCATGCTTGGCATCGTACCCCGATGCCTGCAGTGGCCACCCTAGTCAATGACTCAAAGCCATTATAGGCTGCTCAGGACAGGAACTTTGAACATTCCTTTACCGCTGAGGTTAGGGTCTTGAACCTCTGTAGGGATTCTCCATCGAGGCCTGCAGAGAATCCCCTGAGCTCCCTTGACAGTTCCTTCAGGTACATGCTGATGTAGCTGGTATGAGTAGATTCGGCATGCTAGCATTGAGCCCTGAAATTCCTTTCAGCCGAGGGTTCAGACCTCCTTGCTGGGTGGTATCGATGAGTGTCTTTTGGCTCTTAAGCCGCCGCATGACTGACTCCATGACCAATGAGTTGTGGGGGAGCTGGGCCTTTTGGAACCCAGGGCTCCGGCATACCCAGTATATGGTGTCAAGGTGCCTGATGACAACTAGTACCGACGCCGGTGTTTCCCACATCGGGAGGAGGTGGTTGAGGATCGGGGGCACTGGAACTATAAGGGCTTCCTTCGGGGGTGCCTCATAGTGGAGTATCTCCAATTCCTCAGTTCACGGGTCCTCCTCGACCTCTGTCTCAATTGCGAGAGCCTGGGCCATATCCCTCAGAAAATCGAGGAAACGCAACATCCTCGGGTGGGGAGCAGCTTCGGATCACTGGGGGAGACATGTCTGGGGACTCTTCATCCTCGGTCTCCCATTCGGAATCGAAGTTGGAGTACGAGTCCGATGCTACATGATCACCTTGGTCGAGGACCACTCTCTGTGGTGCAGGTCCTCCAGAGGATCGTCAGTCCACGCTGCGGGCGATCGCTGGGGAGGATTGGTGTCCCAAAGAATGTGACCAGGACCTCAACCGGGGCCGATAGTGCTAGAGGACTGCCTTGACATCCAGGGATGCCCTTGATGTTGAGGGTCCCATTGCTGGGGCAGATGAACCCATGAGCCGGACAAATGCTCGCTGCATGGCCCACTAGGGCAGATATACTGCTCTCTAGGGCTGGCATTCTGGTTTCCATGCCAGTTGGCTCCACAGACTTTGACGCGGGCACTGAGGACTTCAGGCCCAGTGTTGATACTCTCGAGGGGGAATCCTCGATGAGGATGGCCTCAGCCTGAAGCTGGTCAGCAGGAGAAAATGACTCCTTGTGGGGCAACTTGGAGGGCCGCTCCTGCCCCAATTCCTTGGACTCACGCCTGGGGCTGTGGGACCTGGGGTGGGATCTGACCTTCTTCCCAGATCCGTCCTCCGAGGCAGTCTGAGGATTTCATCTTCTTATGTTCAACTTCCAGGGACTTCCGCTTGGAGGAACTGCAGCTGCGGGACTCTGAGGAGGCTCTGGCTTCGCAGGGCACCGAGGTATCAGGGGGGGGGGGGGCCATGGAGCACGGTGTTACAGGAGACTCTGGGGCGGAGTCGGACTTATGGAAACATTTTTCCTGTTACTGATAGCAACTCCTCTTTAAGACCTTTGGGGGTCATTGTTCTGCAGAATTTATAGTAGGAGTCGTCATGCTCCAGGCCAAGGCATCAGAGACAGCAGTCGTATGGATAGGTAAGTGCATAACTTTGCCACAATGGTCACACTTTTTGAAGCCATTTAAGGCCATCGGAAAAAGAGGGCCCCTGCCTCCCAGCAGGGTCCAAGGCCTTCAGCTGAAAAAGGGCGTGAACGCCAGTCGAGGCAGACCTTGATGAAAAAAGTGGAAAAGGGATAGATGAACTTGAAGAGAGACGCAGAGGTGAGCTGGCTCAAAGGCGGGAAGGAACCGGTATGCAAAGCGGAGAAAAGTTAACTATTAAAATATATATATATCAGACTTTTTCCAGGGAGAAAAAAAAAAAAAAGACATTTAAAAAGGAAAGTAGTCACCGTAAGACACAGTTGTTCCTGAAGATAATTTTTTATCATCTGGGAAAAGCAAGTCGGAGGACCAGAAAGTATCATCATCTTTTAGAGTGTCAACTCAGTAGAGAGAAAAAAATTATATTTTATATAAAAAATGGAGAAATGAAAAGAATAAGAAAAAAAGATAAAAGATTTGCAGTTTATGCAAGTTTAAAATCTAGTGATCTAAACAGGTCATTGATGTGTTAAAGGCAAAATACCACACCATACAAGTAGGTCCGGTATACCGCCAAGTGTAACTCTGAGACCTGATCGCTGAAGCATACTCATAAGTTAGTCTTAGGTTAGATATTGAAGCAGACAGATGGCATGTTGGTCACCAGGGAAGCTGACATAGCACAGCTATTTAATTTTTTTTTGAGACGTTGTACTGTGTGGAGGGTAGTGAGTCTGAGCGGTGGGAAGCCTTTTTTGGGGATCTAACGCTTCCGTGGCTCACAGATTAGCAACAGCAATTGAATGCACTGCTCACTGAAGATGAGCTGTGTACTCTTATTTGTAATCTAGGGCGAGCATGGACACTGGGACTAGATGGTTTAGGCCCTGAATTTTATAAAGTCTTGCAGGATTTTGTGGTGGGACCCTGAAGGCTATGGGAGAGGCGGCGGTAGAGGCAGGTAAACTGGGCTACTATGTAGATCAAGCTGCTATTGTATTGCTGTCCAAACCAGGAAGGATGTAGAACTGGTGGACTCCTATAGGCCCATCTCCCTTTTAAATCGGGATCTGAAAATTATCAGCATGGTCTTGGCTAGACACCTAAGTGGAATTCTGCCTATCATTCACCCAGACCAAGCAGGATTTGTGAAGGGCTGTAGTGCAGCAGCGGCTGTCCTGCATGCCCAGACCATGTTCCGGTAAAAATGGAACCCTGACAGCCCGACAGTCATAATGAGCCTAGATGCTGAAAAAGCATTTGATGGGATGGCATGGGACTACTTGTTCTGGGTATCGCCAAAATCTAGAATAGAGGGAAATTTTCTTAAATGGATTCAGACGCTGTATTGCCAACAAAGTGCTGGTGAATGGCTGCCTAGGAGAGCCATTTACACTGATGAGAGGTACCCAACCGGGCTGCCCTCTTTCCAAACTATTATTTATACTATCATTAGAGCTGTTAGCCCACAAGATAAGGGCAGCCTCAGATATACAGGGACTAACCGTGGGTCTATAAAATAAGTCTGTTCGCAGATGACATGCTGATCAGCATGCACTATACACAAGAGGGCTGGAACACTCTGATTAACTTTTTGCACCAATTTAGAGTTGTTTCTAGCCTGCAGATACACATGGAGAAATCAGAGGTACATCTTTTGTGACAGGGGGAGCTGGTAAGGGGCAGTACTGTGTTTAAATGGACTGCAGGGCCCATGAAATACTTCGGGATTTTCCTCCACTCTAATCCCAAACAAGTTTACCAACTGAATATAAATGCTTGTGTGAAAAATGGGGAGATTTGCCGGTCCCTTTATGGTAGGGTGGCGGTGGTTTGGATGGTGGTTTTACCCAAAATATTATATCAGCTACAGATGCCGCCTCTTGGGGTGACTAAAATAGATAAAAACTACTTTAAAAGCATTATACGTACATTTTTGTGGCAAAGCAAACAGGTGCAAATCAGTTATGCTAAAATGTGTTTGGCCAAGGAAGTGGAGGGAGCGGGGCTGCCAGACGTCAGAATATACAGGGTGGCCCAAAAAAGAGAGAACATCTCAAAAATTAAAAGCTTAAAATAGTTTACCTATTTACCTTTTTTTAGCTATATAACGTCTTTATTTTGACAATTTCCGGTCACCATCTTTTTTTTTTTTAAATTTGTCAATCATTTACATCTGTCTTTTTGAATTTTTAAATAACTTATAAGCTACAAGATGTTCTCACTTTTTTTGGGCCACCCTGTATAATGTGGCCTCCTTGTTTTGCTGGATCCATGAGGCTTATACCGGGGCACATCATTATGCACCTGAGGGCCTGTTAAGAGGCATGGTGTTACCCTTACGGACTGCTTAGTGTACTGCGTTATACAAAGGTTATTTGGCCTCTCTGGAACAGGGGATATGGGTAAACACACTCAGGAAAGCGTGGAAGTAGTGGGCCAGAAAGCCCCATAGAGGGTGGCAGGTGACCCCCTTCCTTCAAATTGTGGGTAACCCGGGGTTTCTGCCGGGACAAGGGAATACTAAGTTTAGTCAATGGGAGCTAACAAATAGACTAGACATAGGACACCTGTTGGAGTGGGGATGGGGTGGTATATCTACTTTTGAAAAAATCCAGCAGAAGCTACAGCTGCACAGCCACCACTAGTTTTTCTACCTGCAACTGCGACACTATTTGCAGTCTGTGATGGCTAAATACCCACTAGATGTCCAGATGGGAGTAGGGGATGAAGACGTCCGGCACCCAAGACCTAGGTGGAACCATCTAGGGAACTGGTACCATATCTTGCGAGATACTTTACCCACCTATATTCAAGGTATTGCTAGACAGTGGACAGAGGAGTTGGGGGAACCAGGAGAGGAACAGTTGGAAAAATGTTTTCAGCAGAACCCCAGGGTTATGAATATGGCAAAATATCAGGAAATGCAATTCCAGATTCTCCATTGGGGCTACCTCACTAAAGAATGGGGTAAGCAACAGGGTATCTGGCCGCAGGCTACCTGTGACAAATGCAAGCTACAAACACAGACCCTGTGGCATGCCTTTGTTGAATGTCCCAAGCTGACCGACTTCTAGAACTCTGTGTTGGATTGCTTGACAGGGGTGGTAAAGAAACAGGTGGAGTGGTCATATGAAGTTTTGCTCTTAGGGAAGGATAGGACATTTCAAGAGCAAATAAGGCAAATGGAAGGAAATTTTGATGATAGGCACATGGGTAGTTAAGAAACTTGTGTTACATTATTGGGTGGGGGAAGAGACCCCTGCCTATACACATTTGGGTGGCAATCATGCATGCATGCCACTGCAGAGCAGTACCTCTATGCTTTATACAAAGCCCCCAGGTGGGTGTGATACAGACAACTCTGGAGGCAGATTCAAATAAATGCCCCTCAGGCAGGAAGGGATGAGACGGGAGAGTAAAGGGTGGGGTTGTTAATGAGAGGGAGTATGAGTCATGGGCAGTTCATGTATTTTGATGTTGTGAAACGAGAATGCTTAGACTAACATATTGTTTAGAGGGACTGATGGACATTATAGATGTCTGGAGGAGGTAAAGTAACAAAGGGTTCCCTGGGGATGATTGTTTAGACAAAGATAATAAGATGTAACTGATTTGTTGGAGTGTATGTTGATGTTATAGGAAAAGTCAATAAAGACACAATAAAAAAAAAAATCCAAACAGAAAAGCGACAGCAGATAAAGACCAGATAATAGTCTATCCAGTCAGTTCATCCATAAGAACTAAGTTATACAATCTCTTCCTCTCAGAGATAGTCTGTTCTTGTCCCATGCTTTCTTGAATTCAGATAGAATTCTCATCTCTACCACCTCAACTGGGAGGCTGTTCCCCACATCCACCACCCTTTCGATAAAGTAGTATTTCCTCAAATCACTATTGAGTCTATCCCCCTTCACCTTCTGACCCCTTGTTCCACAACTTCCTTGCAACTGCAAGAGGGTCTCTTCCTGGGTATTTATTCCATGGATCTATTTAAACATTTCTATCATATCTCCTCTATCCTGCCTTTCTTCTAACATATACATATTAAGATCGTAAGTCTATCCCCATATGCTTTATGATGAAGACCACTGATCATTGCAGTAGCCACCCTCTGGACCAACTCCATCGTGTTCATATCTTTTTGAAGGGGTGGTTTACAGAATTGTACAAAGTACACCAGTCACACTAGAGACTTGTACAACAGTACTATCACCTCTTTCCTTCACGTTACCACATGGTATTCTCCATGTATAGGATTATATGTTTTTCATATTTGTTTTGTTTAATTTAGCCAATGTTATAAACTATGTTGCAGTTTATAAGTTGAATGGAAAATTTAGATACACTCACACCATTAAACACACACTCCTTATCTTCAAAAGCTTCTCCTTAGTTTCGTGAAGGCTTGCACCTTAAGCATCAAATGCGACGTGCTGAAAGTCAATGGCAGAAAACAAGACCACCATACAACTTTCATATCTATCACGAATATCCAAGGGCGTTTAAAAATGGTATAGTAACAATAGGTGTTCTCTGGGTACTGCAAGAATCAGTCTTTATGTTTATTTCAGCATTTGATATACCGCCACCGCCACCACCCCCCCATTACATCGGGGCGGTTTACAACGTGACAAAAAGCAAAAAGGAAAAGAACTACAATTCATAAATAGGACAGAGGGAGAAAAGCAACAATCAGTCCAATACACATACTAAGGGGAGAAAGGTCTGGGGGTTAGTCAGAGAATCAGGGAGGAAGGTTAAAAGCAGAGGCAAAGAGGTGAGTTTTCAGGAGAGAGCGTAATTTAGGGTAAGACTCCTCTAGACGCAGGGCTGTTGGAAGGGAATTTCAAAGGGATGGGCCAAGGTAGAAAAAGGCAGATTGGTCGACTGTAGATGAGCCTGGGTCGGAGAGGGTAGATGAAGGCGGTTAACATGCACCGAACGGAGGCTATGGGAGGGAGTATGGAAAACCAATAAATCAGCTAAATACTGGGGACTACGTAAATAAATAGCACGGTGTACCAACGTGAGAACTTTGAATCTAATCCGAAAAGCCAACAGAAGCCAGTGGAGCTGATAAAGGAGAGGGGTAATATGATCCCGAGAAGACGCGTGAAAAATATGGATGATGTCAGCACCTACAGCTCACACAGTAACCTCTCCCCAGCTTTCAAAGAAAGCCTTTGGGACATCCACCATGCATGCATGGTTACCTTCCCAACCAAGAGTGCCAGCTTGCCTCAGTATGACGACATAGCTGAAGATAGCAACAAAAAGAAAAGCAACTCCATGGGAAGGAGGGTTGTGAGGACCGATTCCTGCTGTCCCCAGAGAACACCTGTTACAGGTGAATAACTATGCTTTTTCCGGTAATAAGCAGGAAGTCAGTCCTCACATATGGGACTAACTAGTTACAGGCTACAAAAAAAAACCTGTAAGCCACAGGCAGCACCCAAAAAACAAACCATGAGGAACAGTGAGAGTACAGTTCAGTTGCAAGACCTCAGCGTCGACTAGGAAACCAGATCTCCGGTAGCCTGGACATACAGAAGGGCCAGAGGACAAAAGTTTCCTTAAACCCCAAATGACAGTACTGCCTGGCCAATGGCACTGTCCCATCAGGCAGTAATGTGCTGCAAAGGTGTGAACTGAGGACCAGGTGGCAGCCCGGCAGGTCTCCATTAAGGGGGACTGAGCAGAGGTTCACTACAGAAGCAGCCACAGCCCAGATGCTGTGCGCCATGACACACCAACGAGACTCCGGCCTGACCAGAGCTGACGGCAATGCAGTCTGCCACCCAGGTGGACAGAGTATGATTGGAGACTGCTATGGCCAGGCGATTAGGGTCGTAGGAAAGAGCTGCAAGGAGCGAAGATAGGGCTTGGTCCGCTCTAAGTAATAGGCCACTGCCTGTTTACAGTCCAGTGTATGGAGAGCAGCCTCTGCCCTATTGGCATGACACAGAAAAGTGGGAAGAACCACCTCCTGGTTGACGTGGAACAGGGAGACCACCTTTGGGAGGAACTTGGGTTGCGTCTGAAGCACCACTCTGTTCCTGTGAAACCTGGTATAGGGAGCATGAGCCACCAGCACCTGGAGTTCACTGACCTTGCGGGCAGACGTGAGTACCATGAGGAAGACCACCTTACAGGACAAATACTTGAGGTGGCAGGAAGCCAGCAGCTAAAGGGTGGAGCAATGAGCTTGGAGAGGAGCACAGAGATCCCACACTGCCACCAGCAGCTGAATATGAGGTTGAGAGAGCAGGAGGCCCCTCTGGAAGCGAGCCAGGAGAGGCTGGGCAGAGAGGGGCTTCCCCTCGATGAGGAGGTGGTGGTATGCCAAGAGTGCACCAAGATAAACTCTGATGGACTTAGGTGCAGCACCAGCCGGACAGAACATGAGAAGAGGTTGGCACACCTTTCTGTACACCAAACCAAAAAGCGGCAGCACTTGAAGGCGTACACCTGCTGGGTGGAGTCCTTGCATGAAGCCAGCAGGACCTCCTCTGAGCAAGTCAAATTGGGCCAGGGCTACCTTTTCAGCAGCCAGGCCGTCACAGCCAGGGACCCCAGGTTGGGGTGTGGGAGCGCGCCTGCCTCCTATGAGAACAGGTCCGGAGCATTCCCCAGGGGACTGAGGGTGCCCAAGACAAGCTGAGCAGCAGCAGGAACTAGGGCTGCCGGTGCCACTGGGGTGCTATGTGAATCAGGGTGGCCCAGTCGAGCTGGACCTTGAAGAGGGTCTTGGTGATGAGTGGTGTGGGAAGGAAGGCATAAAGGAGTCCTTCTGTCCAAGGAATGAGAAATGCATCAGCTGCCACCTGGGAGGGGTGCGGAGTTCTGGAGCAGAAGCAGGTCAGCTGAGCACTGGCCAGGCTGGCAAAGAGATCCAGCACAGGAAGGCCCCAATGGCAGAACATTTGGTTGGCAACCCGCAAGTTGAGCCGCCACTCGTGGTGCTGGAGAACCCAGCTCAGGCGGTCCACCAGAACACTGTCCTGTCCGGGAAGGTATAGCACCCTGAGGAGCATCCCGCTCTCAATGGTGAACATGCCAAGACAGACTACCTCCAAGCAGATGAGGGGTGATACTGTGCCCCCTTGCTTGTTGATATAGAACATTGCCACCTTATTGTCTGTTTGGATTAAGATGGCTTGGTTCCGCAGGTGGTGCTGAAAAGTCCAGAGAACGCAGGAAGTTGATCTGTTGGAGGCTCTCCGACGCTGACCAAAGGCCCCAAGTGCAAAGGCTGCCGCAATGGGCCCCCCATCCTAACTTGGAGGTGTCCGTGGTGAGGATCCTCTGCGAAGTAAAGACCTGAAAAGGCATCCCTGCCTGCAGGTTCAGTGGCTGCTGCAACCAGTCAAGGGACTCTGTGAGGGGATGGGTGATGATCACACTGTTCTATGGGCACCCCGACACCTGGGACCACTGGGAGCAGAGGGCCCACTGGGCCAGTCACATGTAGAGACAGGTGTCAGCTGTGACATACACTGTCAAAGGCCATGTGCTCCAGGAAGGGCAGCATGAGCTGGGCGGAGGATGAGTGTCTGCCCTGAACCTCCCCTGTGAGGGGCGCCAGGCCCTGTCAAGGGGGAGAAAGGCTTGGGCCTGGACCATGTCTAGCAATGCTCCTATGAGCTCCAGTCTTAGGGCAGGTTGCAGGTTGGACTTGGGGTAGTTTATGACAAACCCCAGGTGCTCCAGAGTGAGAATGGTGTGGCATGCCACCCCTGAACAGCCAGTCATCTAGGTAGGGAAAGAAACACCCCCTGCAGCTGAATGACCACCACCCTTGGGGTTGAGGCCAGGCCAAAGGGCAGAACTCTGTATTGGTAGTGGCCTCCGACAACAAACCAGAAGTACTGTTGCTCTCTCGGGTGGATGGGAATGTGCGTGTACACATCTTTGAGATCCAAGGAGCATAAACAATCTCCTTAGCGGAGGTATGGCAGCAATGTTCCAAGGAAGTGCATCTTGAGCAACTTCATCATGGATGTGTTGAGATCTCACCGATCCAGAATAGGGCGAAAGCAGCCAGTCCTCTTTGGAACCAAGAGGTACTGGGAGTAAAACCCCTCGTCCCCGAGATGGGGTGAAACTTGTTCCACCTTGTCGGCCAGAAACCTGGTGAGCTCTCACTGGAGCACGTCTCTGTGAAGGGGTCATCGGGAGCTCCTCTGGAAACAACAGGGGTTGCGTCTGGTCGAAATGGAGGTGGTAACCCTCCTCCACCATCTGGAGGACCCAGATGTCTGTGGTGATGCTTGGCCAAAAGCTGGCAAGGTATACCAGATGCCCCCCCCCCATGTGCTATGGGACTAGACCTCCCGGGGAAGAAGAGGCTATACCCAAGGAGTCAAAAGCACACCCCCCCCAGGTTGCGACTGGGGAGCTACCTGGGGCTTGGGAGTCTTAGGCTTACATGGCCCAAGTTCCTATTCCTTGACTTGCTGACCCAAGAGATAGGGGCTTACATGGGCCAAGCCCCTATCCCTTGGCCTTTTGATCCAAGGGATAAGGGCCGAGTACTGGGGTAGTGTCCATAAGCCTTCTCTTCTTTGGGTAAAAGGGCTTTTTCCCCCGAAGCATTCAGTCAGGGTGGGTTAGTGGTTTTCTTGGAGAACCTGGTCATGGTCAGGAACTCAGAAGCATGTTTCAGGAGGGGGAGAGGGGAATCGGCACCATGAGTGTCTCCTTCAGAGGGGCCTCATGCTGGAGGATCTTGAGGTCCTCCGCCTGAGGCTCCTCCTCGAACTCCATGGTGAAGGCCAGGCACATTTGCAGTCAAGGGTATGGAGGATTGCCTCTGCCGTAGACAACTGTGGTCTAGGAAAAAAGACAGGAAGATAAACTGACCGATTCAAATGAAAAGGACACCCCACCTTTGGCATGAAATAGAGGAGAGTTCTGAGGACAACCTTATCATGGTAAAACCGTGTGTAAGGCGGGTTTGCCACCAAAGCTTGAAGCTCAATAATGCATCTAGCTGAAGTGAGTGCAAAAAGAAAGATGACCTTCAAAGGGGGGACTTGAGAAGTTGTCCCAAAACAACGAGATTCCAGGCCACTGGTGGTGGTCTTATGGGAGGTATGGTGAGCAAGATAACTCGTTTAGCATGCTACAAGTGGCTGTGAGGAAATTGATTGGCCATCCAGTTGATGGTGAGAGGCTGCGATTGCACTCAGGTGAACTTTTACCAAGTTGGTCTTGAGACCAGATGAGGATAAGTGGAGGAGATACTGGAGGAGTGCATCCACTGAAGCCAAGAAGGGATTAAGGTTCTTATGGGAACACCAGAGGGAAAATCTACACCATTTGAAAGCATAAGAACGTCTGGTAGATGGCTTTCTAGAGGCTAAGAGGATCTTTCTTACTTCCTGAGTAAGGTTAAGATCCTGTAATACTATGCTTTCAGCAGCCATGCCATGAGGTAGAGACTGTGGACTGGGATGGAGCAGCATCCCCTCATCTTGAGAGAGAAGATCTGGAGCAGATCCGAGATCTAGGGGTTGAGTCTGAGACAGACGTAGTAGGAGAGGAAACCACAGTTGACATGGCCAATGTGGGGCTACAAGTATCATGAAGTCCCCATCCGCCTGCAGCTTGAAAAGCATCTTGGGAATAGGCAGAAAGGCATATAGGAACTCTTGACCCCAATGGAGGTGAAAAAAAGAGTAGTTACTCACCTGTAACAGGTGTTCTCCAGGAGCAGCAGGAATCAGTCCTCACTTATGGGTGACATCAGCACCGATGGAGCCCCCGTGCGGAGCATTTCCCCAGCTTTCTATGAAAGCCTTTGGGAATACTACACGCATGCATGGTCCCTTCCCGCCTAAAGGTGCCATCTTGCTCAGTCAAATGACAGTTAATTTTTTCATTTTTGTGTGCTGTTTTTTAGCTATTGTGGTGACGAATCTGCTCCAGAGCCCAGGGAAATAGAAAAAACACAGACCTTCACCTCCAGGCAGAAAGAAAGTGCAGGGAGCCGTGACTTTAAAAGTTCAGCTGGAGAGAAAAAAAACATATCTAAAGCTGCTGTCCTAAGGCCACGCCCCAACACCATAGCAACTAAGGGAGGTAATGAGAGACAGCTGAGGGAGGAGTGGAAAGGTGCAGGGCATTCCCACTCATTTAAGCCCCAGAGAACAGGAAGTGAGGGAGATGGAAGGGGGAACGGAAGAGAAATCAGGAGCAAGCACAACCAAGAGAGCAGCAGAGAAACAGAAGTGGAAGAAATCCTGAAGGAAACAGAAAGAAAGGATTCTAGCAGAGAGCCCAGAGAAAGGTACTCCAATGACAGCTTAAGGGAAGACTCTCCTCATAGCCAGCAACAGAGTCTTGAGCAGAGCCAGTGTGGTAGAAAGGCTACAGCTGGTCCAGAAAGCAGGAGGTTTATTCCTGAAGACTGCTGTCTATAACCCAGGTACGGGGATTTTCCAGGAGGAGCTGGGTCAAAGAAGTTTACCTCGGGGAAGGCTGTTAAAGAGAGCTGTTAAAAGGAGCTGAATTCTTTAGAAGTTCTAAATAGCTTGCTACGGGATAAGGATTTCCTGTGCCCTGATAACAACCCTGAGCCAAGAGGGAGGTCTCATTGGGAACGGGTTGTTAAGCTGCTGGAAGAAATTAAACCCACGCTGTCCCAAGCTGTTTCCAGTCCGGAGACTGCAGAGTCTGACTGTGAGTGTATGTAAATAGATGAGGCTGATATTGAATCTGATTTCTCAGAATGTGAGATGGACTGTGCTTTATCTTGGAAGGTAAAGTGAAAACCTATAGATTGTAAACCTGAAGAAAATCCCAGACTTATTATGCTTGAATGTCTGTGGTTAAAACAAGCCTAAGAAGATTTGATATGAAGTTGCTGCTGTGGTTTTAAAATGCATGAGACTGTCAGGACTGCTTTCTGAATGTGTCTGGAGCAATTAACAAAACCTGTGATAATCCAAGTAAAAAGGAAAACTTAAAGTATAAGTGCTACAGTTTAAAGACCATTGTTTTGGCTTAAAGTATAAGTGTTGCAGTTTAAAAGAACACTGTTTTGAAGCTAAAGCTAGCCAAAGACTGTAACGTGATAATTTGTGGCCAGAAGAGATATTTACCTTGCTGAGGGAAGCAAAGGTAATTAGAGACTCTGGAAAAAGTTTTGTACAGAAGTTATCTTTCTTTTGAGGAAAAGTATCTCACCTTATATGATGTGCCAAGCTTCTATGGAAGTTCCTTGAACCAAGGAGGCAAATAAATTTCCTGTGTTGCTTTCAAACCCTCGGCTTAATCATTTATTCACAACTACAACTCAGTACAAGCAACTACAACTCCCAGAAGCCCTAGCTCGGGGAGCTCACATAAAGGGGACATTGAAAGGGCCCCCTTTCCCTTCTAAAGGCAACCGCCTAGGCGGGGCAAGGAGGCCACACTATGTACAACTGCAACTCCCAGGGGAGGAGGGAGGGTTGTGAGGACTGATTCCTGCTGCTCCTGGAGAACACCTGTTACAGGTGAGTAACTACTCTTTCTCCAGGACCAAGCAGGAAATCAGTCCTCACTTAAGGGACTCCCCAGCTTCAGGCTACCGGGGACCCAGAGCTGAAAAATGAGCTCCCTCTAGCCTCAGCATCAGAGAAAGGATTTCACTGAAAACATACCTCCACCGGTGGCCCAACCAGAGGGCTGGAGGGTAGGAGTTGCCTAAACCTCAAAGAGATTCCAGAGCACTGCCTGACCGAAAGCACTGTCCCTGCGGGACTCCCTCTCTAGGCAGTAATGGGCCGCAAAAGTCTGGCTTGAGGACCAAGTTGCAGCCCTGCAGATGTCTGCCAATGGTACAGAGCGGAGATGAGCTACTGAGGCAGCCATTGCCCTGACATGATGGGCCGTGACCCAACTCTGCAAAGGAAGGTCAGCTGCCCTGTAACCCCAGGTGATACAGTCAGCTACCCAGATGGACAAGGTACGCTTGGACACAGGTACCCCCAAGTTATTGGGGTCAAAAGATACGAAGAGCTGAGTAGCCCTTCTATGCCCCTGCGTACAGTCAAGGTAGAAGGATAAGGCCCTCCTACAGTCCAGGGTATGCAGGACTATCTCAGCCCAGCTGGCATGGGGCCTAGGGAAGAATGTTGGAAGAACCACCTCCTGGTTGAGATGGAAAGAGGAGACAACCTTGGGGAGGAACTTAGGATGAGTCCTAAGGACTACCCTGTTCCTATAGAAGCGAGTGTATGGCCCGTCACAGACTAGGGCTTGAAGTTCACTCACTCGCCTGGCCGAGGTCAAGGCCACTAGGAATAGAGTCTTCCAGGATAGGAAGCGTAAAGGACATGTAGCCATTGGTTCAAAAGGTGGGCGAGTAAGTTGCTGCAAGACCACATTCAACTCCCACTCAGGGGCCGGTGGACGGAGAGGAGGCTTGAGCAATAGTAAGCCTCTGAGAAATCTGGACACCAAGGAGTGAACTGACAAAGAGTGTCCCTCCCACCAGAGATTGATGAGCCGCCAGAGCAGAGAGGTGGACCCGAACAGAATTGGCCTTACGGCCCTGATTGGACAAGTGCAGTAGGTACTGGAGCACTACTGGCACAGTGCAGATGAAAGGATCTTCCTTGCATTGCTGACACCACAAGGAGAACCTCCACCACTTTAGGGCATATGTTTTCCTGGTGGATTGCTTCCTAGAAGCCAAGACCACCTCTTCCACTTCCTGAGGTAGGCCCCAGGGAGCCAAGACTACCCTTGCAGCCTCCATGCCATCAGATGGAGAGATTTGAGATTGGGATGCAGAAGGGAAACCCGATCCCGAGATAGAAGGTCGGGCTGGAATCCCAGAGGCATGGGTGTCTCCACTGCCAGTTGAAGTAGCAGGGGGAACCAGGGCTGCCTCGGCCACCTGGGTGCAAACAGAAGTACTGAGGCCTTGTCCCTGAGAATCTTGAACAAGCTTCGGGCCACCAGAGGCGTGGGAGGAAACGCATAGAGCAGGCCCTGGGACCAAGAAATCAGGAAGGCATCCGCCGCCACCCTTAGGGGATGCGGTTGCCTGGAACAAAATCTGGGCAGTTGGTGATTCAGGGGACTGACAAAGAGATCATGGATGGAGGTCCCCATTTTAGGAAAATTTGTTGAACCACCAAAGGGTGCAGTTTCCACTCGTGGGGCTGGAGAATTCTGCTTAAGCGGTCTGCCAGAAAGTTCTCCTGGCCAGGAAGATACACAGCCCTCAGCAACATCTGGTGCCTGAGGGCAATAGAGCAAAGGGCCTGTGCTTCCAGGCACAGAGGCCTGGACCCAGTGCCGCCCTGTTTGTTCACATAGAACATGGCCACTTGGTTGTCCGTCTGAACTAGAACAGACTGGTGGGCCAAGGAGTGAGAAAAAGCCTTGAGGGCTAAGCAAATAGCCCGCAGTTCCAGTAGGTTGATCTGTTGCAGGGCTTCCCAAGGGGACCAGAGGCCTTGGGTGCAGCTCCCTTGACAGTGTGCACCCCAGCCCTGCAAGGAGGCATCGGTTGTCAACATCACTGTGGGGGCAGCTACCTGAAAAGGCACCCCCTGCAGCAAGTTGGGGGGGGGGGGGGGTGTAGCCACCACTGAAGAGAATACAGGAAAGGTTTGGATACCCTTACTTTGTCCACTAAGCTCCCTGTGGCCTGCTTCCACTAAGTTCTGAGGCACCACTGTGCAGGCTTCATGTGGAGGCGGGCATTGGGGGTCACATGCACAGTCGATGCCATGTGTCCCAGGAGCTGCAGACAGAGCCTGGCAGGAACACTCGGCAGACTGAGAAACCGGGATGCCAACTCCATGAGCCTTTGAGCTCTGTCCTCTGGCAAGTAAGCCCTTGCTAGCAGAGAGTCCAGCCGTGCTCCTATGAACTCGAGGTTCTGGGAGGGGAGCAAAGTGGACTTTGCGAAGTTTATGACAAAGCCTAGGTCTTGGAGTGTGACAGTCCTGAAGGTGGCCTGCCTGGCCTCCTGGTAGGTCTGACCCCGGATGAGCCAGTCGTCCAGATAGGGGAAGACAAATATCCCTTGAGTCCTCAAGTAGGCCACCACCACAGCTAGGCACTTTGTAAAGACCCGTGGGGCGGAAGTTAGGCCAAAAGGCAGCACCCTGTACTGGTAATGGTTTCCTCCCACCACGAACCTGAGGTACTTTCTGTGGTCTGGATGAATGAGGATGTCAGTGTACGCATACTTTAGATCTAAGGAGCATAGCCAATCTCCCTGCTGGAGGTAGGGCAGAAGTGTTCCAAGAGTAAGCATCTTGAACTTCTCTTTGAGGTTTCGGAGGTCTAGGATAGGCCTTAGGCCTCCTGTTCTCTTTGGCACCAGAAAATACCTGGAGTAGAACCCGTGCCCTTATAGGTGAGGAGGCACCGGCTCCACCACCTTGTCCAGAAGCAGACCCTGAAGTTCTTGGAGGAGGAGGGTGGTGTACAGGCGAGGCCTCAGAGGTTCTCCTGGAAAATAGACAGGAGGTAGCTGTTGGAAATGAAGCATATAGCCTTGGTGAATGATGCTTGAGACCCAAGCATCCCCTGTAATGGGTGGCCACCGGTGGGCAAACAGGGCCAAGCGACCTCCTGTGCAGGGATGGGACAGCAGGGATGGAGAGGCTATGCCTTGGGAGTCAAAAACCCCCTCCCTGCTGGGTAGGAGCAGGAGCCGGAGGCTTGGGGGTATTTTGCCTACGGGGCCCATGTCCCTGTCCTTTGGCCTGCTGCCCCTGAGGGGGAGCTGGGGAGGCCTGGTACTGAGGGAAAGGTTTGTAGGCAGACACCTTTCTCGGGTAGGACTTTTTACCCGAGCCCTTCTTTTTGTGAGAAGGGGCAGAAGTATTTTTGGACAGCCTAGTCCTGGTCAGGTGCTCGGTCGCGAGCTCAGCAGCCTTCTCGGCCATGGGTTTGCCAAAAAGGTTCTCATCTCGGCAAGGGACATCGACCAACTTGTCCTGAACCCAAGGCTCAAGGTCCGATGACTGCAGCCATGCCTGGCGTTGGGCCGCGATGCCGGCGGCCGCCACACGAGCCGAAGCCTCGAAGCCATCGTAGGCTGCTCGGGACATAAATTTGGAACAGTCCCGGATACCTGAAGACAAAGACTGGAACCTCTGCAAAGGTTCCCCGGAGAGACCAGCAGAGAACCCGGCAAGCTCCTTTGCCAGGTCTCGGAGAAACATGCCCATGTATAGCGGGTATGAGTGGACACGGCAAGCAAGCATCGAGCCCTGGAAGCACTTTCTGCCGAAAGCATCCAGGTTGTGGGCCTCCCTACTGGGGGGCACCACGGAGTGCATCTTCTGGCTCTTCAGTCGATGCATGGCCGATTCCACCACTATGGAATGGTGCGGCAGCTGCGCCTTTTGGAAGCCAGGGCTCTTACGGAGTCGATAAATGGAATCGACCCGCTTGCTTAAGACCGGTGCCGAGGCCAGTGCCTCCCACATCCGGAAGAGGAGCCGTTCCAGCATCGGAGGAACCGGCACAGTAAAGGCCTCCTTCGGATGAGAGTCATACTGGAGGGCCTCGAGCTCCTCCTCGGGTCGGTGGGAATCGCCAAGGCCTTGGCCATGTCCTGCACGAACTCCGAGAACCGGGTGTCCTTCAGAGGTGACCTACTGCGGGGCTCGGACTGCGGTGAGTCCGGAAGGTATCGGGGGACTCCTCATCCTCCGTCTCCCAGGCTGACTCATCGGAAGAGTCGTTGAGGGGCTCCGACCGCGCGGGTCGAGATGGCACCCGCCCCGACGCCGAAGGCACTGGCGTCGACGCCCTCGGTTCCGAGTGGGAGGTCGAGGGAGACCTTGACCGAGGACGACCTTGAGCCTTCATGGCCTCGAGTATTGGCTCTGTCTCCGGGGTCCGGGGAGGAGTGGTCTAGTGGTTAGGACAAGGTACTTCAGGCCGGAGGGCCGGGGGTTCAAGTCCCACCTGGGGACAGCAATCTCAGGCCGGAGGGACTGGGATTTCTAGTCCTGTAGGCACTCCTTGGGGTCTTGGGCAAGCCACTTAACCCTCCATTGCCCATGTTCCCTGTAAGTATTAGTGTATGTGTCTCATTTCCCCTCGTGTTAAATGTATCCCCCAATTGACCGCTTTGACCCGGTGAAAAGCGGGATATAAATACAGCTAAATAAATAAATAAAAATAAATAAATAAATGTCCCGGTGGTCGGGGCAGAGGCACCAGGGAGGCTGGCCATCAGTACCCGCTGCTGCTCCATGAAGGCAGACAATCTGCACTCCAAGGCTGTCAGCCTGAGTCCAAGCTCAGGAGACTCAGCAGCTACCGACTCGGGCCCCGGCGGCGGCAGGCCCGACGTCGGCTCCCTCGGAGGAGAGTCCACGAGGACTACAGGACTTACGTGTCCGACGGTCTCCGGCTCTACACGAGGTACTTTGGACGGCTTCTCCTGCTCCAAAGGCCCGGGACGGCGGTCAGGGGTCTTAGACCTGGCCCTCGAGGAACCAGGGACCTCTTCCGACGCTGCCCTTGCGAGCCGTTTCTTCCTCTTGCGTTCCCGGTCGGGGGACCCCCTGTCCGAGGAACCCCGGCGATGCTCGGGATCAGACTCCCGAGACGTCGAGGCCTCAGATGAGGTCCGGGCCCGGCCGGAGGCAGAGTCCGAAAAAATCCTTTCCTTCTGGTGCTGACGGCTTCGAAGTGCCTTGGTGGACATTTTACCACACGGGCCACAGATCATGGGGTCATGATCTGGGCCGAGACACCGAAGGCAGCAGTCGTGGGTGTCGGTGAGAGACAGTTTCTTGCACCGATCACACTTCTTGAAACCACTGGAAGCCATCGGGGAAAAAAGGGCCCCCGCGAGGTCAAAAGACCGGCCTTCCAGGGAAAAACAGAAAAAAGGGTGCAAACGCCAGCCACTAAGGGCAATAACCCGAAAAATAGAGAACAGGCTCGATACCGGTGTACCGAACCCAGCGGGAAGGGGAACCGGCGAACTCGAAGAAAAAGCGAAGAAATCTTCAAGAAAAAAAATCAACTTTTCCCGGGTGACTAGGACGAACGTCCGAAGGGCTCCACGGAAAAAGAGACTGAGCAAGATGGCACCTTTAGGCGGGAAGGGGACCGCGCATGCGTGTAGTATTCCCAAAGGCTTTCATAGAAAGCTGGGGAAATGCTCAGCACGGGGGCTCCATTGGCGCCGATGTCACCCATAAGTGAGGACTGACTTCCTGCTTGGTCCTGGAGAAGCATCCACTTCCTGGTTACCCGACATGGGAGTCCTGGTGCAGAAACAGGGAAGTTTGGCATTCTGCAGAGTGGCAAACAGGTCTATCCCTGGAGTCCCCTGGGTCTGAAAAATGAAGGATGCTGACTCCATGTGGAGAGACCATTCATGGGGAAGGAGGATCTGACTCAACCTGTCTGCTAAGACATTTTGCTCCCCTGAAAGATATACCGCTTGGAGGTGTTTCTGATAAGAAATGGCAAAAGACCAGAGATGGAGAATCTCCCTGCAGAGGGGCCAAGATCCTGTCCCTTCTTGTTTGTTCACACAGAACAAGGCCACCTGATTGTCCATCTGGACTAGGACCCTCTGGGAGGTTCAGATGTCCCTGAAAGACCTTGAGGGCATTGTAGATTGAAGTTCCAGACAGTTTATCTGGAGCTTGGCCTCCTTTTCCATCCAGAGGCCCTGAGCAGAGAGGATCCCTAGATGGGCCCCCCACCCCAGCTTGGAGGCATCTGTTTGCGGGTACATTGATGTGGAGGCATCTGAAAAGGTGACCCGACGAGGAGACTCTCTAGGGAACACCACCATAGAAGAGATGTGGCCAGAGGGGCAGACACTGATATTTTGTCTGTGAGATGGCCAGAGGCCTGCATCCACTGGGAGGCCAAAGTCCATTGGGCTGTGCGCATATGCAGGTGTGCATTAGGTACTACATGCACTGTTGAAGCCATATGACCTAGAAGCTGAAGCATCTCTCGGGCAGTTAGGTGGTCTCAGACACGGGCCTGAGATGCTAGCTGAATCAGATGAGAACAGCAGGGCTGAGGTAGAAACACCCTTGACTTGAGTATTTAAGACAGCTCCTATGAACTCTATTGTCCGAGTAAAAGCAAGGTGTGACTTTGGGAGATTTATCACAAACACCATGGTACGCGAGAGAGACAGGTGAACCTTTTGGGAGGTTCTTACCTTTATGAGCCAGTCGTCTAAGTAAGGGAAGATGAATATCCCTAGAGATCTTAGAAATGCAGCCATGACCGCCACGCACTTTGTGAATATCCTTGGGGCAGAGGAGAGTCCAAATGGCAGGACCCTGTACTGATAATATAAGAACATAACATAAGAACATAAGATATGCCATACTGGGTCAGATCAAGGTCCATCAAACCCAGTATTCTGTTTCCAACAGAGGCCAATCTAGGTCATATGTACCTAGCAGTTTCCCTAAGGGACACAGGTTCCACAATGCTTGTATTGGTTCAAGCATTGATATCCTGGGTCCCTTCTTAATAATGGTTTATGGACCTTTCCTCCAGGAACTTGTCCAAACCTTTTTTAAACCCAGCTACACTAACAGCCTTTACTACATCCTCCGGTAACAAATTCCAGAGTTTGATTACACGTTGAGTGAAAAAATATTTTCTTTTATTAGTCTAAAATAGTTTACCTTGTAGCTTCATTGCATGTCCCCTAGTCTTTCTATATTCTGATAACGTAAACAATCGATCTACGTTTACCCGTTCCACTCCGTTCATTAATTTATAGACTTCTATCATATCTCCCCTCAGCCGTCTTTTCCAGGTTAAAGAGCCCTAACCTTTTTAGCCTTTCTTCATAGGAGTATCCTTCCATCCCCTTTACCATTTTGGTGGCTCTTCTCTGAACCTTTTCTAAAATCGCTATATCCTTTTTAAGATACGGCAACCAGAATTGCACATAATATTCAAGGTGCGGTCTCACCATGGAATGATATAGAAGCATAATGATATAGAAGCATTATAATATCTTTTGTTTTATTGTCCATTCCTTTCCTTATCATACCTAGCATTCTATTTGCTCTCTTGGCAGCTGCTGCACACTGGGCCAAGGGTTTTAACGTGGTATCCACAATGACGCCTAAATCTTTTTCCTGGGTGGTAGTTCCTAATGTGGAACCTTGCATCGTGTAACCATAGTTTGGGTTGTTCTTCCCTAGGTGCATAACCTTGCACTTGTCCACATTAAATTTCATCTGCCATTTTGATGCCCAGTCTTCCAATTGATCAAGATCCTCTTGCAATTTTCCACAGTTCTCTTGGGTTTTAACAACTTTAAATAGTTTTGTCTCCTGCAAATTTGATAACCTCACTCGTTATTCCACTTTCCAGGTCATTTATGAATATGTCAAAAAGCAGCGGACCCAGCACAGATCCCTGGGGTACACCACTATTCACCTTTCTCCATTGGGAAAATTAGCCATTTAGCCCTACCCTCTGCTTTCTATCTTTTAACCAGTTCCTGATCCACAATAGTACACTGCCTCCTATCCCATGACTCTTTAGTTTTGCCAAACGTCTCTGATGAGGGACCTTGTCAAAGGCTTTCTGAAAGTCCAGATACACAATATCAACCGACTCACTTTTGTCCACCTGATTATTCACTCCTTCAAAAAAACATAACAGATTAGTAAGACAAGATCTTCCTTGTCTAAAGCCATGTTGGCTGTCTCCCATTAGGTCATGACTATCTACATGCTGAGTAATTTTATTCTTTATGATGGTCTCTACCATTTTTCCTGGTACTGATGTCAGGCTCACCGGTCTGTAGTTTCCCGGATCACCCCTGGAACCCTTTTTAAAAATTGGTGTCTTCCCTGAAACGTGAAGTGTAGATATTTCCTGTGTTCTGGATGAATCAGGATAGCATAGTTACTCACCTGTAACAGGTGATCTCCAGGAACAGCAGGAATTTAGTCCTCACATATGGGTATCGTCGGTACTGACGGAGCCTGCGCGGGAACGCTCCCCAGCATCCAATTAGAAAGCTTTTGGGAGCATCCCACAGCGCCTGTGTGCTGCCTTCCCGCCTTTCCCAACTGCCTCTCTCCAGTTGAGTTTTAAAGCGGTGACAAAGAGAGAGAGAGGGAAATAAAAAGAGATAGAGAGATACAACTCCTAGGGGAGGTGGGTGGGTTGTGAGGACTAAATTCCTGCTGTTCCCAGAGATCACCTGTTACAGGTGAGTAACTATGCTATCTCCAGGAACAAGCAGGAATGTAGTCATCACATATGGGGACTCCCTAGCTTTAGATGCCAGGGAGAGACCCCAGAAGTTGTGTGTCCCTGAGAAGGGCTCCACGTCCCCCCATGGATCTCTGGCATCCTACCAGGGATGGTGGGTAGGAGTTGATTAGGTATGGAACAGGTGTTGTAGAACAGCCTGACCAAACAAGGCATCCCGGCAGGAGTCCTTGTCCAAGCAGTAATGGGCTGTGAAGGTATGAACCGAGGCCCATGTGGCTGCTCGACAGATGTCGTCGATAGACACAGAGTGCATATGAGCCATTGAGGCTGCCATGGCTCTCACATTGTGAGCAGTGACATGGCCCTCCAGAGAAAGGTTCTTACTCTGATAGGCGAAGGAAATACACTGAGAAATCCAGTTAGAGTTCTCTTGGAGACTGGAAGTCCCAAATGAGAAGGATCAAAAGCAACAAAGAGTTGAGAGGACTTTCTATGTTGCTGTGTTCTTTGTAAGTAAAGGCTAAAGCTCTTTTACAATCCAAGGTATGAAGATTCCTCTCTGCATTTGATGCATGAGGCCTTGGAAAAAACAGGTAGGTAGGCCGCTTGGTTCAGATGAAAAGGCGAGACCACCTTTGGCATAAAGTGTGGATGAGTCCTAAGGACTACCTTGTCACGATGGAACCTTGTATAAGGTGGATTAGCTACTAGCGCCTGCAACTCACTAATGCGACGTGCTGATGTGATTGCAATAGGAAAGATAACATTCCAAGAAAGGAATTTTAAGGAGGTAGTAGCTAAAGGTTCGAAGGGTGGTTTCATGAGCTGCCCAAGAACCAGGTTTAAGTCCCATGCCACCGGTGGTGGCCTAATGGGAGGCTTAGTTAGAAGAAGGCCTCTCATAAATCTTGCTATAAGAGGATGAGAGGAAATAGGCTGTCCATTTAGAGGCTTAAAGGAAGCTGTAATAGCACTCAAATGGACCCTTACTGAGTTAGTCTTAAGTCCTGCATTGGATAAATGAAGGAGATATTCCAGCAAGGATTCCAGAGGTATCGCAAGGGGGTTAAGACTCTTTTGCGAACACCATATGGTAAAACTTTTCCACTTGAAAGCATAAAAGCGTCTTGTGGAAGGTTTCCTGGAAGCAAAAAGAATATCTTTTACTTGCTGAGGGAGATTGGGATCATGGAGATCTAGGCCTTCAGCAACCAAGCCCTGAGATGCAGAGACTGGGGATTGGGATGCCATAACATTCCGTCCTCCTGAGATAGGAGATCTGGAGCAGACCCTAACTCCATGGAGGGAGCTTGAGAGAGATGTAGAAGCAGAGGGTACCACACTTGCCATGGCCAATGTGGAGCTATGAGAATCATATGGCCTCTGTCTCTCTGAAGCTTGAACAGGGTTTTGGGAATTAGGGGAATGGGTGGAAAGGCATACAGGAAGTTTTGACCCCAATAAAGGAGGAAAGCATCCCTGGCCTGAGCCCCCTGAGCCGGAATTCTGGAACAGAACCAGGGAAGTTTGGCATTCCACGGACTTGCAAAGAGGTCTATGTCCGGGGTTCCCCAAATTTGAAAAATCTTGGCCACCTGGTCTGCATGCAGAGACCACTCGTGTGGTAGCAGAACTCGACTGAGTCTGTCTGCCCAAGAGTTTTGTATGCCTGGAAGATACACCGCCAGGAGATGAATCTGATGCTCTCTGGCGAGGGCCCATAGTCGCAAAGCTTCGTTGCAAAGCGACAGAGAGCCTGTTCCCCCCTGCTTGTTCACATAGAACATGGCTACTTGATTGTCCATATGGATGAGGACTGTCTTGTAGCTGAGCAGGGTATGGAACACGCGAAGAGCAAGGAAGATTGCTCTGAGTTCCAGGAGATTGATATGTAGATGAGTCTCCTATGGAGACCAGGTGCCTTGGGTGGAGAGGTCTTGCAGATGAGCTCCCCAACCTATTGAAGAAGCATCTGTTGTGAGAGTTGCTTGGGGTAGAGGTTGTTGAAAAGGGGACCCCAGCAACAGGTTTCGAGTGGACTTCCACCACTGGAGGGACAAAATAAGGCGACTTGTGTTTGCTATTTTGTCTGACAGGCATCCTGATGCCTGGGTCCATTGAGTGGATAAAGTCCACTGGGCTGCCCTCATATGGAGGCAAGCATAAGGCACCACATGCACGGTGGATGCCATGTGGCCTAGTAGTTGTAACATTTCTCGAGCAGTGAGATGAGAGTTTAGAACTGCTTGAGAAGCTAACTGCACCATGCGAAGACAACGGGCCTGGGGGAGGTAGGCCCTTGCCTTTCTGGTATCCAGCAAAGCTCCTATGAACTCCAAAGACCGAATGGGAGTTAGACTGGATTTTGGGATGTTTATGACCAGACCCAAATACTGAAGGTTACGCATTGTGCAGGCTAGAGAAGTCCTGGCCTCTAACTCTGTTTGGGCTCGAATGAGCCAGTCGTCTAAGTAAGGGAAGACGAATATCCCTAGAGTACGGAGAAATGCTGCTACTACAGCCATGCATTTCGTGAACACCATTGGTGCTGAGGCCAGGCCAAAAGGAAGCACCCTGTATTGGTAGTGCTTTCCTTGAAAAAGGAACCGAAGGAACTTTCTGTGGGTTGGATGGATGAGAACATGGGTGTAGCATCCTTGAGATCTAGAGAACAAAGCCAATCCTGACTCTGGAGGTATGGCAGCAGAGTTCTGAGAGAAATCATCTTGAATTTCTCTTTGACAAGGAATTTGTTCAATTCTCTGAGGTCCAAAATAGATCTGTATCCCCCTGTTTTCTTTGGGATAAGGAAATAGGGGGAGTAAAACCCCGTACCCTGTTGAGGAGTGGGTACTTCTTCTATTGCCCCTTGGGCAAGAAGGATAGTGACCTCCTGATCTAATAGGTTGATGAGAGGTGTCGGAGAATTGAACTGCATTATTGTGGGAGGGGGCATGCTTGAAAAATGAAGCCTGTACCCCTACTTTATGATGGAGTGTCCAATGCTCTGCTGTTATCTGCCCCCATCTGGGGGCAAAGTGACATAACCTTCCTGGAATGGTGGAAGGCTCTGGTCCCTCGAGAGCCAGAAAGGCTAAGTTCTCTAGCTGCAAGTCAAAGGCCTTGTGAAGGCTGAGACTGCTGGAGCGGTTGAGGCTTAGCAGTCTTTCCTTTCTTCTGTTTGGGTGGTTGCTGACCTTACCTGACAAGCTGATCTGCAGAACGTCCCTGCTGAGCATAAACAGGATAATATATTTTCTTCTTAGAAGAGAATGGTTTATTGAACAATTTCTTTCTAGCAGGATCAGCTGTGGACTTGGATAACCTATCCAAGGTGGAGTTGTCAGCATCCATCTCGTTGGCCTTTTCCTGCCAATCTTTACCAAACAGGTTCTCACCAGTACACGGGACATTTCCCAATTTGTCTTGCACCCAGAGCTCCAGATCGTATGCCTGGAGCCAAGCAATTCTACGTGCACCTATGGCAATAGCAGAGGTTCTGCTTATGCACGCAAAGCAGTCAAAGGCTGCCCAGTTGACAAATTTAGAAACATCTTGGGCATGTTTGACCAAAGTGAGAAAATCCTGTCTTCTATCCTCAGGAAGAATAGGACTGAAAGCTTCTAAATCATCTGAGACCTCCTTCAGGAACATTCCCATGTAGAGACTATAGGAACTGATCCTGGCAGATAGCATGGAAGCTTGGAAGACACAACGTCCAAAGCATCCAGGGTTCTGCACTCACGTCCTGGAGGATTAGAGGCATGCCTCTTTGCACTCTTGATCCTTCTCATAGCTGATTCCACTACAATAGAGTGGTGAGGAAGCTGAGTCTTTTGGAAACCAGGACAAGGAGGGACTCGATACAGAGTATCCAGTCTGCGAGAATGAGGAGAGGTAGTACGAGGTGTCTCCCACATCCTTAACATGAGATCATATAAAATCTCATGAATGGGCAAGGTATCTGCCTCCTTAGGAGTTTTGGGATATTGTAAAATTTCCAACTCCTTAGCTCTTGGCTCTGTTTCAGGGGCCACAGTAATGGACAGACCCCGAGCCACCTCCCTGATAAAATCCTGGAAGGAAATATTCTCTGGAGGAGACATCCTGCGCTTAGGGGAGAAGGGCTCCTCTGGGAGAAGCATTCCTGCATCGACAGAACTGAGAATCCTCAGATTCTTCTGAGGACTCGAAGTACCGTCTGTCCGGATGCTCTTGAAGAGCCCGATACCTGTACCGACCGAAGTCGGTACCGGGGTATCGGTACCTGAGGGCATCGGATGACCGGGTACCGGCAAAGCAGACACTGATGCCGATGTCGATGCTATCGGTACCGGTACTGATACCGATGCCGGCCAAATTGTCTGTCGCGGTTCTGAGGGCGTCGATGCCGCAAGGAGAGCCGCTAGACTGCACTCAATAGCCAGGACTCTCTGGTCTATCGACGCTGCCGATGCCTGGATGTCGGTACCAGAGAACACCGCCGGTACCCCAGAGCATGGCACCAGTAGTTCTGCCGAGGCCTCGAACATCCTGGAGCCCCGATAATGCTTTGGAAGCCGAAGCCTCCTGCCAGGGCAATTTTGCCGGTGCAGAATCCTCAAGAGCAACGCCTGAGGCATCTCGATGCTTAGAAGGAGATCTACCCTTTGAGGACCGGTTGGACTTATGTTTAGTTACCTGAGATCCACGGGAGGAAGAGGAAGCCCTGGAAGACGTCGATGTCACCAAAGCTGTATCAGAGGGAAACAGGGTACTGAGCTTAGCAGCTCAGTTCTGCCGACCTCTTTTAGACATCATGGCGCAGGACATACAATCCGTGATGGAGTGGTCAGGACCTAAACATTTTAGACACCATTCATGGGTGTTGGTGACGGAAATGGTACCGCCACACTTGGTACACTTTTTGAAACCAGAGGCAGGTTTCTCCATTGTAAGAAAAAGTTTTTGGGCCTAAGGCCCAAAAAGGAGCATGCACCTGAAGTAAAATAGGAAAAATCCTAGTATACATATATATTTTTTAAAGAACAGAAAATAAGAAAAAAACGGCGGGACCAGTAAAGCATTGAGGAAGGCAGACGCGACCACAAAAAAGAAATAAAGAATTCTTCTGTGGTGACAGGAACAACGACCTACTGGCTCTGCGGAAAAAGAAGAACTGGAGAGAGGCAGTAGGGAAAGGCGGGAAGGCATCACGCAGGTGCTGTGGGATGCTCCCAAAAGCTTTCTAATTGGATGCTAGGGAGCGTTCCCGCGCAGGCTCCATCGGTACCGACGATACCATAAGAACATAAGATATGCCATACTGGGTCAGACCAATGTCCATCAAGCCCAGTATTCTGTTTCCAACAGTGGCCAATCTAGGTCATATGTACCTAGAAGTTTCTCCAAGGGACACAGGTTCCACAATGCTTGTATTGGTTCAAGCATTGATATCCTGGGTCCCTTCTTAAAAATGGTTTATGGACCTTTCCTCCAGGAACTTGTCCAAACCTTTTTTAAACCCAGCTACACTAACAGCCTTTACTACATCCTCCGGTAACAAATTCCAGAGTTTGATTACACGTTGAGTGAAAAAATATTTTCTTTTATTAGTCTTAAATAGTTTACCCTGTAGCTTCATTGCATGTTCCCTAGTCTTTCTATATTCTGATAACGTAAACAATCGATCTACGTATACCCGTTCCACTCCGTTCATTAATTTATAGACTTCTATCATATCTCCCCTCAGCTGTCTCTTTTCCAGGTTAAAGAGCCCTAACCTTTTTAGCCTTTCTTCATAGGAGTATCCTTCCATCCCCTTTACCATTTTGGTGGCTCTTCTCTGAACCTTTTCTAAAATCGCTATATCGTTTTTAAGATACGGCGACCAGAACTGCACACAATATTCAAGGTGCGGTCTCACCATGGAACAATATAGAGGCATTATAATATCTTTTGTTTTATTTTCCATTCCTTTCCTTATCATACCTAGCATTCTATTTGCTCTCTTGGCCACTGCTGCACACTGGGCTGAGGGTTTTAACGTGGTATCCACAATGACGCCTAAATCTTTTTCCTGGTTGGTAGTTCCTAATGTGGAACCTTGCATCGTGTAACCATAGTTTGGGTTGTTCTTCCCTAGGTGCATAAACTTGCACTTGTCCACATTAAATTTCATCTGCCATTTTGATGCCCAGTCTTCCAATTTATCAAGATCCTCTTGCAATTTTCCACAATCCTCTTGGGTTTTAACAACTTTAAATAGTTTTGTCTCATCTGCAAATTTGATAACCTCACTCGTTATTCCACTTTCCAGGTCATTTATGACTATGTCAAAAAGCAGCGGACCCAGCACAGATCCGTGGGGTACACCACTATTCACCTTTCTCCATTGGGAAAATTGGCCATTTAGCCCTACCCTCTGCTTTCTATCTTTTAACCAGTTCCTGATCCACAATAGTACACTGCCTCCTATCCCATGACTCTTTAGTTTTGCCAAAAGTCTCTGATGAGGGACCTTGTCAAAGGCTTTCTGAAAGTCCAGATACACAATATCAACCGACTCACCTTTGCCCACCTGATTATTCACTCCTTCAAAAAAACATAACAGATTAGTAAGACAAGATCTTCCTTGTCTAAAGCCATGTTGGCTGTCTCCCATTAGGTCATGACTATCTACATACTGAGTAATTTTATTCTTTATGATGGTTTCTACCATTTTACCCGGTACTGATGTCAGGCTCACCGGTCTGTAGTTTCCCGGATCACCCCTGGAACCCCTTTTAAAAATTGGTGTTACATTGGCGATCCTCCAATCTTCAGGTATTAGAGATGATTTTAATGATAGTTCACAGATTACTAATAGCAGGTCTGCAATCTCATATTTCAGTTCTTTCAACACCCTTGGATGTATACCATCCGGCCCAGGTGATTTGCTACTCTTCAGTTTATCTAATAGTTGTAAGACATCTTCCCGATGTATCGATATTTCCTTCAATTCTTCCGCACCTTTAAATACCACTTCAGTCATGGGTAACATCCCTACATCTTCCTCAGTAAAGACCGAAGCAAAGAATTCATTCAGTCTCTCCGCTATCGCCTTGTCGCCTCTTAGTGCTCCTTTAACCCCTTTATCATCTAATGGACCAACTGACTTTCTCACAGGTTTTTTGCTACAAATGTACTTGAAAAGGTCTTTACTTCGCGTTTTTGCTTCCGCAGCAAGCTTTCTTCTCAAATTCTCCCTTTGCTTGCCTTATCAATGCCTTGCATTTGACTTGCCAGTGCTTGTGCTGTTTCGAGGTTTCGTCGTTTGGCTCTTTTTTCCATTTCCTGAAAGATGCTTTTTTGGCAACAGCCTCTCTGACCTCACCTTTAAACCATGCTGGCAGTTTTTTGGACTTCCTTCCACTTTTCTTAAAGTGTGGAATAGAGCTGGTCTGGGCTTCCAAGATAGTCTTTTTCAACAACAGCCAAGCCTGATGTACGTCTTTAACCTTTGCAACTGCTCCTTTTAGTTTTTTCTTAACTGTTTTCCTCATTTTATCATAGTCTCCCTTTTGAAAGTTAAAAGGTAGTACTGTGGATTTCCATACTATCCCTCCTCCACTAATTAAATCAAAGGCGATCATGCTATGATCACTATTGCCAAGTGGCCCCAACAACCTTATCTCTTGCACTAGATCTGGTGTTCCACTAAGGACTAGGTCTAATATGGCTTCCCCTCTGGTCGGTTAATGAACCAGCTGCTCCAAGAAGCAGTCATTTATTTCATCTAGGAACTTTATCTCCCTAGCATGTCCTGACGTGACACTGACCCAGTCGATACCAGGGTAGTTGAAATCACCCATTATTACTGCGCTGTAACCTTTGTTAGCTTCCTTGATTTCTTTGAGCATTTCATCATCCATTTGGTCATTCTGGCCAGGCGCTCGATAGTACACCCCCACTGCCATTGCCTTCCCCCTTTTACATAGAATTTCTATCCATATAGATTCTACAGCAGATTTTGTTTCCTGCAAAACTTAAATCCTTTCTGACTCAATGCCCTAACACAGAGAGCAACCCCTCCACCAATTTGATCAGCTCTATCATTTCGATATAGTTTGTACCCAGGTATCACAGTGTCCCACTGGTTGTCCTCCTTCCACCATGTCTCTGATATTCCAATCATATCTAACCTTTCATTTAGAGCTATATATTCTAACTCTCCCATCTTATTTTTTAGACTTCTAGCATTTGCATACAAGCATTTTAGAGAATGCATTTTATTCATATTAATTTGGCTATTGTTAGACATGGGTAATTTGGGATCTTCTAAGCTCTGTCTGCTCCATACTTGAGGGCATTTGGGCTACTTTACTCTTTTGTGGAACCTCTCTGCTTTTGGTAGTATCCTTCAAAGATACATTCTTCTGAACCATCCGCTCTTGGGCGACTGTCGGCTTTCCCCTAATATCTAGTTTAAAAGCTGCTCTATCTCCTTTTTAAAGGTTAATGCCAGCAGCCTGGTTCCATCCCGGTTAAGGTGAAGCCCATCCCTTCGGAAGAGCCCCTCCTTTCCCCAGAATGTTCCCCAGTTCCTAACAAATCCAAAACCCTCATCTCTGCACCATTGTTTCATCCACACATTGAGACTCCGGAGGCTCTGCCTGCCTTTTGGGTCCTGCACGTGGAACAGGAAGCATTTTGGAGAATGCTACCCTGGAAGTTCTGGATTTCAACTTCCTACCTAAAAGCCTAAATTTAGCCTCCAGAACCTCCCTACCACATTTTCCTGTCATTGGTACCGAAATGTACCAAGACAGCAGACTCCTCCCCAGCACTATCTAAGACCTTATCTAGGTGGCGCGTGAGGTCCGCTACCTTCGCACCAGGCAGGCATGTTACCAGGCGATCCTCACGTCCACCAGCCACCCAGCTATCTACATGCCTAATGATCGAATCACCAACTATAACGGCTGTCCTAACCCTTCCCTCATGGGCACATGGCCCTGGAGAAACGTCCTCGGTGCGAGAGGGTTTTACATCACCTGGAGGACATGTCCTAGTTACAGGATCACTTCCTGCCACACCAGGGTGATGCTCTCCTGTCACGTGACCTCTCTCCTCCATGGCAACAGGGATGCTGCCAGACTGGAGGTGGGACTTCAGGACTATATCCCTGTAGGTCTCGTCTATGTACCTGTCTGTCTTATGCTTTCCAAGTCTGCTACTTTAGCCTCTAGAGAACGGACTCGTTCCCTGAGAGCAAAGAGCTCCTTGCACCTAGTGCACACGTAAGACCTCTCACCAACTGGGAGAAAATCATACATGTGACACTCAATGCAAAAGACTGGAAAGCTCCCATCCCGCTGCTGGACTGCTGTCTGCATCTTAGTTTTAAGTTTGTGTTTAGATCTAAGTTCTTTACTTACTAAGGGTTGCTATGGATATTTATACTAATAAAACTGTACCTAATACGTGTAATATACCTTGTTCACCTGAAGCTTAACTAATCTCAGGTCCTTAGTGTATGACTGATTTGGGTAATGAGCTTCACCTGAGAGCACCTCCTGTCTTTTAAGATGTGTAAGTACCTATAAAGCTACCATTATCCCAGGGGTGAGTGGGTGTGGGGAGGGAGGGAAATAACACTTATTAAAAGAGGGCTGCTACACAGTACCCTGTCTTGTGCTGCTGAGGTAAGCTATATTCTGATTTGATTTAAATTATAGCTCTTAGCTGCTGCTAGGCTCTAACTTCTTATGAAATTTAAACTACAAGCTCTCTGCCGGGTATGAAATGTAACCAGAAAGTTCTCCTCTATGTTTTAAATTTAAACTTAAACTGCTGCTACTAGGCCCTGACTGATTTAACAAAAAATAGTGGGTTCACAGATTAGCTTTAATACAAAGAATTCCTTTTAGAAAAATTACCAGAAGTATATACTCACAGTTGCAGATCCCTCTCCAGAAGTAACAGTCCCTTTTTCTAGTCCTTCAAGACATTCCTGCTTGTTCCTGGAGATATGTATGTATGCTTCCTTTATATCTAGAGAACAGAGCCTGGAGGGTCCTTACTCTGGAAATAGGGTAGGAGGGTCCCTAGAGAGACCATCTTGAACTTCTCGTGGATGAGAAACTTGTTTAGGTTTCTGAGATCTGGAATGGGTCTGTACCTTCTAGTTTACTTTGGTATGAGAAAGTACGGAGAGGAGAAACGCATTCTCTGTTGGGATGTTGGAACCTCCTCTATGGCACCTCCTCATAGCAGGGAATTGACCTCTTATAGCAGAAGGGCAGTGAGAGGAGGCTGAGAAGGGTATTCCCCTATCAGTATGGAGAAGGGCAGTGTTTGTAGGTGAAGTCTCTACCCTTCTGTCACTATGGTCAGGATCCAGTTCTCTGAAGTGATTAGATGCCATCTGTGGGCATAGTGACAGAATCTGCTGGAAATGTTGGGGGGGGGGGGGGGTGTCTCTAGAAGCAGAGTGGCTATGTTCTCTAGGAAAAAGTAAAAAACCAGGTACAGATTGAGTCTGCAGAGCTGGTTGGTTTTTGGGAGGCTGTTGCCTCTTTTGAGTACCCCCGAGGTTGGTACTGCAAAGCAGGTGTGTAGAAAAGTTAAAACATTTTCTTATTGAAGAAAGTTTTCTTTGCAGCCGCTTTCTTCTTAGCTGAGTTGGCAGTGGTGGTTCTAGAAAGCCTATTTAGGGTAGTATTCTCAGATTCCAACTGAGATGCTTTATCTTGCCAATCCTTGCCAAAAAGGTTCTCACCTGTGCAAGGAATATTACTCAGTTTATCTTGAACCCATTGATGAAGATCTGACACTTGAAGCCAAGCAATCCTGTGTGCTCCAATGCAGATTGGAGGTGGCTCTACTGGTACACTCAAAGCAGTCAAAGGTTGCCCTATTTACAAACTTTGATACATTTTGGGCATGTTTGACTAAGGTGAGATAGTCAGCTCCCTTATCACGGAGAAGAGGAGCCATTGACTCAAGATCCCTAGTAACCTCCTTGAGGAACATACCCATATAGAGTATTATGAACTTATTCTGGCTGAAAACATGGAGGCCCGAAAGCATCAAGAGTCTTCACATCTCTACCGGGAGGGTTTGAAGAATGTGTCTTTGAACTTTTAATTTAACGCATTGACGATTCCACTACCACTGAGTGATGAGGCAATTGAGTCTTATGGAATCCGGGCTACTCCAGTACTTGATACATATTTTTTAGGAGCCTGTGGTATCGAGTCATCGAGTATGGGTAGATATGGTAAGGGGAGTCTCCCACATCCAGAGCACGAGGTCCTGAAGAATGCAGTGAACCAGAAGGGTGGCAGCCTCTTTAGGAGCTGTAGGATATTGGAGGAATTCCAATTCCTCGGCTCTAGGCTCTTTTTTGGATGTTACTGCAATGGACAGGCCCCTGGTCAGGTCCCAAATGAATTCTTGAAAAGATGTCCTCAGGAGGGGACATGCACTGTTCGAGAGGGAGATGGATCCTCCGGTATAATCTGAAGTTCTCTGGTATCGATCAATTCATCATTAGATGAATCAGAATCGGAAGATTCAAAGTATTGACGAGAGCAATGTTCGCGCTCTGCTAAGGCCTGGTACTAATCAAAATCAACATCGGACCGGGGAAGTTGTCTGGAGGAGCCACTGGTACCGGGAATGGACGAGGGCAGACATGGGTGGTAGCAGTTCGATCGGTACAAACACCGATGCAGTCTGCATCGGTACCGTGGACGGTGCTGTTGTAGGCAGTACCGCCAGTATGGATTTGATCGTAACAGACACTGCTAGTAGAGCTGCTAAGTTGCGCTTGATGGGAGGATACCTTGATCCATAGAGCCCACTGATGCTTGGGTTTCAGTACCAGATGTGCGGGCTACCATCCCAGAGCATGGCACTAGGAGTTCTTCAGAAGTGGAGGCCTCAGGAGCATTTTGGGACCCCTCGATGGCTTTGGAGGAAAGGTCCTCCCGCTGGGGTAATTTGGCTGGGTGATCCACCTCCAGGGCAACGCTCAAGGTATCTCGATTCTTAGAAAGAAATCTATCCTTGGGGGATCAGTGTGTCTTCAAAGACGACTTGTTTTGATACCTGAGATCCATAAGAGAAAGATGATGCCCTCGATGACGCTAATGCTAAAGGCACTGCGTCTGAAGCAAAGGATGTGCCTAACTTTGCAGCTCAATTCTGTAGGCCTCTCTGCCATCTTCCTACACAAAGGACACTCCAAAGGCTGGTGGTTGGGCCCAAGACACTTGAGACACCAGTCGTGGGTGGCCGTAGCCGAGATAGTACTGCCACACTTAAAACATTTCTTAAACCACTAGCTGTTTTTTCCATGTCGCCAGAAAACAAATGGTAGGCTTAAGGCTTAAAATGGCATCGATGCACCCAATAAAGTTCTACTTTACTTATTTTTTTTGAAGAAAAAAAAAAAAGAACTGATGGTAGTCTGTTCGGCGTCGACGGGAGGCAGACGCAATCACAAAAAACAAAAGAAATAAATTTTCTGCAGCGACAGGATTTGCTTCCTGCTGGCTCCGCAGAAAATGAAGAACTGAGGGGGGAGAGTTGGGAATGCAGGAAGGCAACAACGCAGGCACAGTGGAATGCTCCCAAAAGCTTTCCTATTGAACGGCTGGGGGAGCCTTCCTGCACGGGCTCCATCGGTACCGACGTCACCCATATATGTGAAGACTACATTCCTGCTTGTTCCTGGAGATAGATCCCAAAGGGCAAAAAAGACCAGAGAAAAACAGCGCAGAGGCTGCAGTGGACCGGGGAGAGCAAGGCACCAGTACACATACTGGAGAAGGAAAAATGAAAGAGCAAAATAGAAAAGTCAATCTTTTCCGGGGTGCAGAGGAATGTCCGATGGGCTCCACGGAAAAATGGAGACTGAGGCAAGATGGCACATTTGGGCAGGAAGGCAGCCAAGCATGCATGGTGGATCTCTCAAAGGCTTTCTTTGAAAGATGGGGAGACATTACTGCGTGGGCTCAGTTGGTGCTGACATTACCCATATGCGAGAACTAACTTCCTGCTTGTTCCCAGACAAATAAAAAAACCCTCATAATCCTGTTCCTTACCAATAGAAAGCATAATTACTCACCTGTAACGGTGTTTTCCAGGGATAGCAAGAATCAGACCTCACATATGGGTGACTGACGCAGATGGAGCCCTCGCGGAAGCATCTCCCCAGCTTTCAAAGAAAGCCTTTGGGAGATGCCATCATGCATGCATGGTCCCCTTCCTGCCCAAGAGTGCCATCTTGATCAGTCGGGTGCCACAGCTAGAGCCCAACCAAGAAGACGGCCAAAATGAGCAGCAACTCCAAGGGGAAGAGGGAGAGTTGTGAGGACTGATTCCTGCCGTCCCTGGAGAACACCTGTTACAGGTGAGTAACTGCGCTTTCTCCAGGAACACGCAGGAAGTCAGTCCTCACATATGGGACTCCTTAGCTCTAGGCTACAGAGGACTGATAGAAAAACCACGGCCCAGCCATGAGCAGCCACAAGCAAATCTGAAGGCAGACTGAGGACCCCAGTGTCCAGGGAGAACTATGGCTCCAGTAGCCTGAACAAGAAGGGTCAGAGGGCAGGAGTTGCCTTAATCCCGAAGAGGTGACTGAGTACAGCCTGGCCAAAGGCGCTGTCCTGTTGGGACTCCCTCTTCAGGCAGTAGTGGGCTGCAAAGTTCTGGACAGAGATCCAGGTGGCGGCCCAGCAGATGTCAGCCATTGGCCCCGATTGGAGGTTCATGACCAAGGTCACCATTGCTCTGACATTGTGCACCGTGGCCCGGCGCTCCTGTGGGACTCTGGCCTGGCTATGAGCGAAAGCGATGCAATTCACCACCTAGACGGATATGGTCAGTTTTGTGACTGCCCGCCCTATGTGGCTGGGGTCAAAAGAGACAAAAGGTTGTGAGGCTTTGCGGTGGCCCTGGGTCTGTTGTAGGTAAAAGGACAGGGCTCATTTGCAGATCAGGGTATGGAGGATGGCCGATGCCGTGTCGGCGTGAGGCCACAGGAAGAAGGTAGGTAGAACCACCTCCTGGCTGAGGTGGAAGTCGGAGACTACCTTCAGTAGGAACTTGGGGTGAGTGCGGAGCACCACCCTGTTCCTACAGAACCTAGTGTAGGGAGGCTCAGTCACCAGTGCCTGGAGTTCACTGACCCTGCGAGCCGAGGTGAGCACCATGAGGAAGATGACCTTCCAGGACAGGTAATGTAGGGGAAGGGAAGCAGGTAGCCAAGGGCTCTAATGTTGGCTTGGTCAGTTGTGCCAGGACCACATTGAGATCCCATTCCGCCAGTGGCAGCCGAAAGGGATGTCTGGAGAGCAATAGGCCCCGCATAAACCTGGTGATGAGGGGCTTGCCCTCAATGGGGTGATGATTAGCCGAGAGAACACCAAGATGCACCCTGATGGAGTTGGACTTGTCCAGACTGTGATAGGTGGAGGAGGTACTGAAGGACTGAGTGCACCGGGCAAGAGAATGGGTCGAGGAGGTACCCCGTGCATCACATGGTGAACCTCCACCACTTGAAGGCATAAGCCCATCTCGTGGAATTCTTGCGAGAGGCCAGGATGATTTCTTCCACCTCCCTGGGAAGGTGTAGTGAGACTAGGGTGACCTGCTATGCCACCATGCTGTGAGGAATAGGGTTCCCAGGTTGGGATGGAGGGGATCAAGCCTCTCTCCTGTGTCAGAAGTCCCAGAGAGCTCCCGAGAGGAACTGGGAGCTCCAGCAAGAGGTGGAGCAGTAGAGGGACTACCAGGATAATCGATGCCTTGTGTTGGACCTTGAAGAGGGCCTGAGCAATCAGGGGCGTTGGGGGGGGGGAATGCATAAAGGAGGCCCCCTGTCCACTAGAGGAGGAAGATGCTGTGGCCACCAGGGAAGGGTGGGGTGGAGGGCTGCAGAACAGAGGCAGCTGAGCATTGACCAGGCTGGTGAAGAGGTCCATGCTAGGGGTTCCCCATAGCCAGAAGAGTCTGAGTGCTACCTTGGGGTCCAGACACCACTCATGCGGCTGGAGGACCCTGCTCAGCCTGTCTGCCAGGACGTTGTCCTGGCCCAGGAGATAAACCGCCTTGAGGAGCATCCCTGACTGGATGCAAAGGAGCAGAGGGTCACAGCTTCCTGACAGAAGGGATAGGAGCCTGTGCCACCCTGCTTGTTCACATAGAACAATGTGACCTGGTTGTCCATCTGGATAAGCACCAACTGGTGTCGTAGGCGTTGTCTGAAGGCCCTCAGGGCGAGGAAGAAGGCTCTGAGCTCAAGCAGATTGATCTGTTGCTGCTCTCCTCGGAAGACCAAGCCCCTTGGGTGCACAGCACCTCACAGTGGCCACCCCAACCCATCAGGGAAGCATCTGTTGAGGATTCTATGGGGGTTCGGAAATTGAAAGGGCATGCCCGCTTGCAGGTGCCAGGCATCCTGCCACCAGGTAAGGGACTCCATGAGCTGACAAGAGACTGTGACCCTGTCCCAAAGTCTGCCCGTGGCCTGGGTCCACTGGGACTAGAGGCACCACTGAGCTGCCCGCATGTGGAGGCGTGTGTTGGGGACTACATGGACCATGGAGGCCAAGTGGCCCAGGAGGCGGAGGAGCGCTTAAGCTGACACAGTGCGGCACCTTTGTACCTCAGCTGCGAGGACCATGAGGCGGTCTGCCCTGTCGAGGGGAAGGAAAGCCCTGGCCTGCATGGAGTCCAAGCAGGTCTCAAACTCCAGAGCCTGCATTGGAATGAGGTTGTCCTTTGGATGATTTATTACAAAGCCCTGGTACTATAATACCTGAATAGTGTGGCCGGTGGCCTGTCTGACCTATGAGGCCATGCCCCCCTTGACGAGCCAGTCATCGAGGTAGGGGAAGACCAAGGCCCTGTGGAGGCGGAGATAGGCCACCACCACTGCCAGGAACCTGGTGAAGACTCTTGGGGCGAAGGTGAGGCCAAAGAGGAGTACCCTGTACTGGTAGAGGTCACCTCCTACCACAAACCTGAGGTACTGCCCGTGACCTGGGTAGATCAAGATGTGGGTATAAGCATCCAAGGAGCATAGCCAATCTCCCTGCTGGAGGTAGGGCAGCAGTGTTCCAAGGGAGAGCATCTTGAACTTCTCCAGCACCAGAAACTTGAGGTTTCTCAGATCCAAGATGGACCTCAGGCCCCCTGTTCTTTTGTGGGAACAGGAAGTACCTGGAGTAAAACCCTCTGCCCCTTGCGTGGTGTGGAACGGGCTTCACAGCTCTGTCCTTGAGAAGGACTGGGAAAGAAGGGTGGAGGGACTTGGTTGAGGTAGAGGCGGTAGCCCTCCTTGACTACCTGAAGCGCCCAGGAGTTTGGTGGTGATAGAGGCCCACCGCTGGGCAAAGTGAACCAGATACCGCCCTGTCAGGAGCTGGTCCTCCAGTGGGAGAGAGGCTATGCCGATGGCATCAAAATCCTGACCCTGGCTGGGCCGGGGCTGGCTGCTGGGGTTTGGGGGCCCCTTGGGTTTGCACGGGACCTGGCCTATTCCTTTGCCATGAGGACCCTACCACAGTAAGCGTGGCCCTTCTGGAAGAAAGGTGGTTTCTTGCCCTGTGGCTTCTTCCGAGGCAAGGTGGAAGTTTTCTTCGAGAGCCAGGTACAAGTGATATACTCTGTCTCGATTTCAACCACTTTGTCCTCCATTGACTTACTGAAGAGCCGTTTGCCGAGGCAGGGGACATCAAGAAGTTTCTCTTGCATCCACTGCTCGAGATCCGATGACTGGAGCCAGGCCCAAGACAAGAACTTGGAGCACTCCAAGACAGACTTCAAGAGAGTCTGTAAACGCAGGAGGTGGTCTCCATAGAGGTCAGCCGTGAGGCCCCTAAGCTCCTTGGCCAGGTCCCAGAGGAAAATGCCAATGTAGAGCTGGTAAGTCTGAATACAGCATGTCAGCATCAAGCCCTGCATGTTGGTGATGGACATATTTTTTGAACACCAATCACATTTTTTTTTTCTTAAACACCGGTGGTCAATGGGGTGAAAAGGACCCCCGTGAGGTCAAAGACCATCATCACAGCCAGTGGTTGAAAAGGGTGCGAAAGCATTGAAAAACAAAAATACGACAAGCAGCAAAATTTTGGGGCCTGATACCACAGCAGAGGGTCCAAAGGCAGGAAAAAGCCAGCGCAAGCTAGAAAGGTACAAGAATGTACGAATTAAAGAAAACTTTTTTCCAGGGGACAAGACGAACGTCTGTAGGGCTCCGCAGAAAAAGGGAGACTGATCAAGATGGCACCCTTGGGCAGGAAGGGGAACACAAATGTGTGGTGGAATCTCCCAAAGGCTTTCTTTGAAAGCTGGGGAGATGCTTCCGCGAGGGCTCTGTAGGCATCGACGTCACCCATATGTGAGGAATAACTTCCTGCTTGTTCCTGGAGAATATTTATAATCACTCCCTTAGTTCTTCCTTCTTTTCAACAAAGATTCTGACCATCCAAACCACATCTCCAGCTAACGCTTCTATGGTCCTGCATCTTACAAGTCAGCTTAGAGCTTTTGCACTAGCACCAATAGATATTTGGGGAAAAAAAAACTGGCTTCCATGAATCCATCCATTTCACTAGGAGATCCTACACCTTCTAGACTTTAATAAGCATTAATTTCATCAAATAAGTGAGTTTAAAAAGAATAGCTTTTTCTACCAGTTTATCTACCAGATAAATTGAATAAGGCCAGTAATGTTCAACTTTTACAGGATCAAGCTTTAGATCTGTAAATAGTATTTAAAGTTCTAGTTAATCTGTGTTCTGAGTTCCATGAAAATGTATGTTATGATGTTCTACTGTATGCAAACCACTTTGATTACTTGACTAAGCAGTATAGAAAAACAGTGAAATAAATAGTTCTGTTAGATGAGGGTGCACTTGAGCAATTTTCAAACCGTCTTGACATCAAGGCTTGTGCTAAACTAGAGTTAACCAGTGAGTGGAGGTATGGTGGATGTTGTACCATACCTCCACTCACTGGTTAACTCTAGTTTAGCACAAACCTTGATGCCAGATGGTTTGAAAATTGCTCAAGTGCACCCTCATCTAACAGAACTGTGACAGTTATCGCATGCTAATTCCCACATTAATTGCTCATTGTATGATAGGGTAGAGAGTGGGTATGGATTGCACATTGACAGTGTGTGGTAAGTATCATCTGCTGCAATGTTGTCATTAGCACAGGTGTAGTTAATGTCACCTATAGAGGTGATGTTAAGTGCACCTACTGTAATTGTGCATGACCTTAATGCACATAAATGACTTTTCAGTTCAGAAACTGCAGGGAACATGCTGGGCATGCCCCCAACCTTTGCGTTTACTATGTGTTAACTTTTACTCAAAACACAGTAAGTGCAAAAATTTGTTGCACTTTAGTAAAAGGGCCCCCAAAGTACAAATGTTAGAGAATAATTCAAGATGATGCAACCTTCCTGGTGGTGGTCTCTTCAATCCTCCCTGTTGAGGGTAAAGGCCGAGGCAGAGAAGCTCGCATCCTGGAGCTGAATGCATGGTTGCGTAGATGGTGTCATCAAAAGTGTTTTGGTTTATTGACGATGGGATGTTTCAAGGGATGCAGAGCAGAGTTGGTGTCCATCTGTCCAAGAAGCGTCAAAGTGTCTTCAGCAGCAGACTGACTAACCTACTGAAGAGGGCTTTAAACTAGATTCACTGGGAATGGGTGAAGAGAGTCCCCAGGTAAGTGAAAAAAGTTATCAGGTAAGTAAAACATTAAATACCTCTGTAGAAATGGGTAATAGGGGAAAACCTGGAAAGCAGTGTATACAAATGCCCATAGCATAGGAAATAAGATCCCAGATGTTGAGGCTTTAATGAAGAGGCCAACTTGGATTTAGTGGCGGATACAGAGACATGGTTCACAGAAAACTATGACAGGGATGTAATTATACTAGCTATACTTTATTCAGGAAGGACAGGGTAGATAGAAGGGGAGGTGGCGTGGCACTACATGTAAAAAATAATATTAAAGCTATAGAATTGCAGAGTTTAAAAGAAAGAGTAGGCACTGGGGGTTAAACTAGAACGAGGGAAAGAGAAATCCATTTGCATTGGAGTTATATACAGATCCCCCTCACAGGGAGTAGAAGTGAATGAAGATTTAATAGAAGACATACGCAGTATTGCCATGAAAGGAGAAGTGCTACTGATAGATGATTTCAATATGCCAAATGTGGACTGGCACATCCCTTCTGCAGTGTCATCTAGAATTAATGAGATCCTGGATTCTCTACAGGGAGAGCTATTCAGGCAACTGATTACAGAATCCACACATGATGGGGTTATACTGGACTTAGTGCTTACCAATGGGGAAAGCGTTTCTGATGTTATAGTGGGAGATCTCCTCCTATCCAGTGATCACCAGATGGTATGGTTCAGTATTAGGACTAAGGCTGATAAAATCCATTCAAAAGCAAGGGTCTTAGACTTTAGGAAAACTAACACTGCCAAGATGGGACAATACCTCAAAGAATCGTTAGTGGGATGGGAACAGCTGGGGGATGTAGAAAAACAGTGGGCAAAACTGAAAGGGGATATTTTAAGGGTAACAAACCTTTTTGTTAGAAAGGTAAATACATGTAAAAGGAAAAGGAGGCCGCTATGGTTCTCAAAAGAAATAGCTGAAATTCAGGAGATCACAGAGAGAGGAAGACAAGCATCTATATTTGGAAAAACTTAGAGAAGCTAGCAAAGTAGTCAGGAAAGCAAAGGTATAAAAAGAAGAAAAAGCCAATGCAATAAAATGCAGGGACAAGACATTTTTCAGATGTTAGTGAGAGAAGGAAGCACAAAAGTGGTATTGTCAGACTCAAGGGTGCAGGGGAGGAATTTGCAGAAACTGATGAGGATAAAGTGGAGGAGTGGCCTAGTGGTTAGGGCAAGGTACTTCAGGCCGGAAGGTCAGGAGTTCAAATCCCACTAGAGGACAGCAACCTTGGGCCGGAAGGACTGGGGTTTCTAGTCCCATAGGTGCTCCTTGTGGTCTTGGGCAAGCCACTTAACCCTCCATAGCCCATGTTCCCTGTAAAATAGTTATCTCCAAGTTATAATGCCCTATTCAATGTAATTTCAGTTTATTCAATGTAAACCACACTGATGCAGAATAGCACGGTATATAAGAGAATGTAAATAAATAAAATAAAATAAATAAAGCAGAATTGATTAACAAATATTTCTGTGTTCACAGATGAAGGGCCAGGAGCAGGAGTTCGAGCTCAGAAAACAATAGGAACAGAAGCGACGGGGATCTCAAACAATTTTCAGAAGACTGTGTTTGTGAGGAACTAGCTAAACTAAAAGTAGACAAAGCCATGGATCACGATAGGATACCTCCAAGAATACTGAGGGAAGAGGACGTTATAGTGGCTCCACTGTCTGACCTTTTCAATGCCTCTTTGGAGTTGGGAGTAATGCCAGAGGAATGGACAAAGGCACATGTGATCCCTTTACCCAAAAGCAGACAAACAATGACATTGAGAACTACAGCCCTGTTAGTCTCACCTCTGTGGTAGTAAATTATTGGAAAGGCTACTAAAAGAGAGACTAGTGAAGTTCCTGGAGTCCAATGGATTGCAGGATCCAAGGCAGGATGGATTCACCAAAGCAGGTCTTGTCAGACAAATCCGATTGATTTCTTTGACTGGGTGACCAGGGAGTTGGTCCAAGAGAGCCCTAAATGTGGTGTATTTAGGTTTCAATAAAGCCTTTGAAACAGTTTTGCACAGGTGACTTATAAACAAACTGAGCACCCTAGGGATGGACCCTAAAGTAACTAACTGGGTTAGAAATTGGTTGAGTGGGAGACAACAAAGGGTTTAAGTAAATGGCGCTCACTCTGAGGAGCAGCTGGTTACCAATGGTGTGCCGCAGGGATTTTTCCGTGGTCTGATTCTTTTTAACATCTTTGTTAGTGATATTGCGGAAGGGCTGTCAGGTAAGGCTTGCTTGCTTGCAGATAATACCAAAATCTGCACTATAATAAACACTCAGGAAAGGAGTGGATAACATGAGGAGGGATCTAGCTAAGCTTTAAGAATGGTCTAGAATTTGGCAGCTGAAATTTAATGCTAAAAAATACAGGATCATGCATTTGGGCTCCAAAAATCCAAAGGATCGGTAGTGTAGGGGTCAAAGTACTTCTGTTCACAAAAGAAAAGTGGGACCTGGGAGTAATTGTGTCTGAATCTTAAAGTAGCTAAACAGGTAGAAAAGGCGATAGCAAAAGCCAGAAGAATGCTTTAGTGTATAGGGAAAGATATGGCCAGCAGAAAAAAGGAGGTGATAGTGCCTCTGTATAAGTCTCTGGTACGACCTCATTTGGAGTATTGTGTGCAATTCTGGAGGCTGCACCTTCAAAAGGATATAAGCAGGTTGGAGTCAGTGCAGAGGGTGGCTATTAAAATGGTCAGTGGTCTTCGTTATGAAGCATATGAGGACAGACAAAGATCTTAATATGTAAAGGAAAGGCAGGATAGAGGAGATATGATTAGACATTTAAAATACCTCTATGGCATAAATGCACAGGAGAGTCTCTTTCAATTGAAGGCAAGCTCTGCTATGAGGGGACAAAGGATGAGAGTGAAAGGGGATAGACAGGAATAATATGCAGAAATCTCTCTTTAAGGAAAGAGTGGTAGATGTGTGGAATAGTCTGCCAGTGGAGGTGGTGGAGACTAGGACAATATCTGAATTCAAAAAAGCATGGGCCAAACACAGAAGATCTCTAAAGATAAAAAGGGGACTACAGTAGTTGATATGGAAGAGCAGACTAGAGAGACCATGTAGTCTTTTTCTGCCGTCGTGTTTCTATGTACATTTTTCTAAATATCTAACCAAGGTATTAACATTTTCTTTTGCCTCTCCCTGCTACAGGGAGAGTCCAACTGCTTCCTATCCCCCAGGAAGAGGCAGCTAGAAGTGGAGAGGAGGAATAGCTGAACTCTGTTCAGGAGAAGGTGTTCAAATTTGATCCTTTTATTGGATTGATCACAAGCAGCAGCAATAAACAGAATGACTATGTTGGTTTCTTTTCTGTTAAAACCAGACACACACTGGATCCACAGAGCTTTTCCCCCCCTCCTCATAATGCAAAATGCAATGCAATGTGTGCCTTTGAAGCAATGCTGACTCCTGGAGACCCAGTAGCTCCTGGGTTTTCTTGGCAGTGACACGGGAAGTAGATTGTCAGGCCTTTCTTCCGAGGCAGTGGAGGATGAAATGACTTGCCCAAGGCCACAAGGTGTGCTAGCAGGAATCCTAACCCTGCTTTCTTGGTTACCAAGCCAGTGCTGTAAACATTAGGCTACTACTCCTTTCTCTCCCCATAATAAAGATATAGTTTTTAACCAGGTCAGTGTGCTTCCTGACTTTTTTTTCTTTTTTAACAAATTTACACAAGATATAATGCATTGACAAACCTTTTCCTATGGAGAACAACAAATGAAATCTATGAAAATGAAATAAGATTAATAAAGGAACACAGAGATAGCAGATCAGGTCTGCAAGGCCCATCTAGACTGCTCAATTTTACATCCCACTACAATAGTACGGACCTGAGGCAGCTGTAGCTTTACTTCACTACTGTGCTATTAAGAGAAGATCACTTCAGTTCCTATAGGAACTGGTGAGGCATTTACGCATTTGCTTCTAAATTCTCACCAATCTGGAAAGGGGAGAGAGAAGGCATATGCAGAGTCCTCTCACCATCTTCTAGTTGGATAACTGCATAACCCCAAATTCTCTACAAAAAATGCTCTAGGTCAGCGATGGCGAACCTATGGCACGCGTGCCAGCTGTGGCACGTGAAGGCCTTGCAGCTGGCACGCGGGAAGGTCTGCAATCAAGATATGCGGCATTAAAAAAAAAAAAGCTGCCGCTGCCGGGGCCGGGGCCGCCGCGGCAGAATCGAGTGTGCCGCGGGGCCCCCTGCCCAGCAGAGCCTGCCCTCCGTCCCCGGTATCACCTCTCTCAGCTGCCTCTAGTCAAACGCGCCTGCTTTCAGAGCGCGAGTGGAGTTTCTTCCTCGCTCCTCTGTTATGCCCGCGGGTGCTGATGGGAAGTTCCCATCAGCCCCCGCGGGCTTAACAGAGCAGCGAGGGAGAAACTCTTCCCTCGCGCTCTGAAAGCTGGCGCGTGTGACTGGAGGCAGCTGAGAGAGGTGATACCGGGGACGGAGGGCAGGCTCTGCTGGGCGGGGGGGCCCCACGGCACACTCGATTCTGCCGCGGCGGCCCCGGCAGCGACAGCTTTCTTTGTATAAGAAATTTGGGGGGGGGGGGTAGGAGTGGTGATGGGCTGGGGGGGTTAGGAGGGGTAATGGCTGTGGGCTGTTGGGGGGTTAGGACTGGTGATGGGTTGGGGGGTTAGGAGTGGTGATGGGTTGGGGGGGTTAGGAGTGGTAATGGCTGTGGGCTGTTGGGGGGGCTAGGACTGGTACTGGGCTATGGGGGGCTAGGACAGGAAATGGGCTGATGGGGGGGTTAGGAGTGGTGATGGGCTGGGGGAGGTTAGGAGTGGTGATGGGCTATGGGCTATGGGGGAGCTAAGTCTATATGGGCTGATGGGATTAGGACTGGAAGTGGGTTGATGGGGGCTTAGGACTGGTAATGGGCTATGGGGGGCTAGGACAGGAAATGGGCTGATGGGGAGGGGTTAGGACTTGAGGTGGGCTGTTGGGTGGGGTTAGGACTGGTAATGGGCTATGAGGGGCTAGGACAGGAAATGGGCTGATGGGGAGGGGTTAGGACTTGAGGTGGGCTGTTGGGTGGGGTTAGGACTGGTAATGGGCTATGGGGGGCTAGGACAGGAAATGGGCTGATGGGGAGGGGTTAGGACTTGAGGTGGGCTGTTGGGTGGGGTTAGGACTGGAAATGGGCTGATGGGGGGTAAACACTGAAGTAGGAATGATTGGGTTAGCACTGGTAATGGGCTATGGGGGGGTTTAGGACTGATAATGGGCTATGGGGGGGGCTGGGACACGAAATGGGCGGATGGGGAGGGGTTAGGACTTGAGGTGGGCTGATGGGGTTAGGACTGGTAATGGGCTGTGGGCTGATGGGGGGGTTAAGACTGGTAATGGGCTGTTGGCTGATGGGGGCTGTCTGGTAATGGGCTATGGGGGGATAGGACTGATAATGGACTATGGGGGGGGGCTAGGACAGGAAATGGGCTGATGGGGAGGGGTTAGGACTTGAGGTGGGCTGATGGGGTTAGGACTGGTAATGGACTGTGGACTGATGGGGGGGTTAGGACTGGCAATGGGCTATGGGGGGCTGACTGGAAATGGGTTGATGGGGGTTAGGACTGGAAGTGGGCTGATGGGGGGTTAGGACTGGAAGTGGGATGGTGGGGGTTAGGACTGGTAATGGGTTATGGGGGGGCTTAAACTGAAAATGGAGTGATGGGGGGTTAGGACTGGAAGTGGGTTGATGAGGGGGGGCTAGGACTGGTATTGGGTTGGGGGGTTTCTAGGACTGGAAATGGGTTGGGGGGCTGCTAGGACTGGAAATGGGCTGATGCAGGGACTAGAAGGGAATGGATGCTGGGTGAGGCTGGAACTAGAAGGGAGCTGGTGTTGGGGGAGGATTAGAATGGGATGGGGCTGGGAGAGTAAAATGGAGAGGGGAAAATATTTTGTGTGGGAGGGATAAAAAATCTACAATTGGCCGGGTATTGGGAGAATAAGTGGGGATTGAGGATGGAGGGGTAAATTTTGAGTAGATGAAATAGGAATGAGGAAAGAGCAAAAGGAGAAAGATTAGTATGTTAAAGCAGATGTAGAGAGAGAATGGAAAAAAAAACCCAAGAAGACAGAAGAAAGGACAAATGGACAGCAGATGGAGAGTTAGCAGAAGACACGAAGAAACCAGAAGAAAGTGGCTGGAACAATTGCAACTGAAAAAAAATGCACAAAAGGTAGAAAAAATATCTCTTTATTTTGAATTTATTAACTGGAATATGTCAGCTCTGGGAAATGTGCATCATTAATTTTTGCGCTTTGTTTAGTACAAGAGGAAATTAATTTATAGTTTTATTTCTACAGTGTTGTTGTATATTCCAAGTTTGGCTTTTGGGGTTCCCAGTTTAATTATTGTCTTCCTGTTTCTAAATTGTGATTCCTTGTTTGGTGATGGTCTGTTCTGCATGTGTAACTGAGCTGAGGTATTCTGTTTATATAATTCCTATTTGACATTGCCACTTGTTCTTTCCCCAGTAGGTCATGTATTGTTGTTCTCTGAAATGTATTGGTTTAATATTTGCAGTGTTGCCTTTTGATAGTTAGGGTATGGTGCTTTGTGAGTCCTGGTAGTGCTGTTAGGATACGGCGGGTTTGCTATGGGTTCTAAATGGGCAGCGTTTGTAGTAGTTCCTAATGTGCCTGGCGGTTGGTACTGGATTATAGTAATGTAGAAACCTTTTAGTCTTTCTTTATCCATATACTCATTAAGAGGCATGTTTACTAAAAGTTAGTGTATGGTAACATTATGCAAATATTTATGCAAATGAGGCACCTTATGCAAATGAGGCTTTAATTGACGTGCTGGCACTTTGAGGAAATTCTTTGGTTTTGTGCGGCAGTTTGGGCACTCGGGCTCAAAAAGGTTAGCCATCACTGCTCTAGGTAATACGAAGGACACAGTTTCATCATGTTTGCATTTTTTGTTTTTTTGAGAAACACAAAAACAGTCAGTGGAATTGATTAGAAAAACATACGCTACAACATCAAAGAATTAAGACAAATAAAAATTCTTTTCTACTTAAGTTTCTCTAAATAAATCTCAGATCTCTCACAATTGTTACAGAATAATGTATAAGAACATACAGAAAACAGTATAATATATATTTTTTCATTTAACCACCATTCATTATATTAGCTCTGCAGCAATTTTTTTTTCAGGGGGAGGGGGGAGAAGGGGTAGGTAGATGACTAAGAAGGCACCAACAGTACAAAGCAAATACAAAGCAATTTTACTCTACACTGGGGGAAAAAAGAGCAAAAGTAGAAGCAAAGTTATGAAATCGGATGCATCATTTAAAGTTTGTTTTGGCTTTGCAAATCAAGTCCAACTTTCACTATTCTTGGATGTATCACTTCCAATCTTGAACACAGTACTGTAACCAGGAACAGATAGAGTTTGTTACCATTTCCGAGCACTCTAACATTCTAGTGCCTTGTACTTTTAATTCTTACAATGTTGACAAACATACAGAGTTAAAGAAATAACAGCAAAAGAAAAACATGTCACAATCTGTATAAGCAAAATTATATCTTGGGTTACACCAAAACCTGACATGCTAAATCCTTTTGCAGGGTCCAGAGAACATTTGAAAACAAACTCTTGCTGTTCTGTATGATTGTGTGGTATCACCCATATGCACAAATCCTGGGCAAACCGTAGAGATTTCTAGTACAAGCAGGTTTTGGAGTGCCAGCAGCTCTTAGCGAGTCTCTGTATATCACATACAATTAATACAGAGCCACCAAGACTAAACTGCATAGATACTATTTATCAGGAGAGACATGCTGCCACTAACTCATGAGAGGAAATTCACATTGTAGACAGCAATTCGTCTTATTTCACATATGTAGGGTGTATTGAAATTTGAGCAAGTTAGGATATTATGATATGACAAAGTTAAAGATCTTCTATCCTGAACAGAGGCAGCCTGAGTAACTAGATGGTGGGTGACAAGAGGGCAAGTCTCCATCAATCGCCATCTTGTAGATAACATAGCAATGCTAAAGAACATGTGCTATTGAATATTTATATTTAAAAAAAAATCATACATACATATATATGCAGACCAAAAATGAATTTTCTAAGAAAATGCCTCTCAGGAATGTCCTTAAAATGCGCTTCCATCCATCTCAACTGTGCTTCTTTATTACAGACTTTGCAAAACATCCAGTGAACCCCCTATGATTTCATACCGATAGTAAAAAGAAGCTACAAGAAACCAGACAGGAGGAAGCTGATCCCAGGGCTTCCTGCTTCTAAAGATGTAAAGCAAAAGGAAGCTTATAATCTAATATCTGAAGATGAATTAATGCCCCGCCACATTCAGCGAGCATTAACCAAAGTGTCTTATCTAGAGGAGAAAGTAAATGTTACATGCCAAATGGGATTAACTGAAGTCTTCTCAAATAATTACCCTGATCAGAAGGATTTTTATGCAAAAGATCCGTGGCACATAACAGAATCAAAAGTCAATATTTATCCGTTCTAGGTGAAAGTAAACTGACAGACTATGCATGTGAGATGAGGAAGGCTCAGAGAAGTACATGAGATAGTAATCAACTATGCAGTGCACTGTATGTAGCTAGCTTTATAGCACTCAGATCACATTTTGTTGGGGAAAAAGTGCCTCTTGGTGCGTAAGGTCTTACTGCAGGAAAACATCAATTGAAACCAAACACACTGTTATTAAAACTGATTGACAGACAAGGCAATGCCCAACAGATCAGGGCATTTTCATGCAAAATCATTTAAGCACCCTTACAATGAAAGCCCAAATATCTTTGTCTATGATATCAAAGGGAAAAAGTTATCAGTTCTAGAAGAAATTCTGGAATGAGGATACAGCAAAGACCCTCACAACAGTAGGAAGAAAACATAACTGCCCAACCAAAAGCATAAAAAAATAAATACAAATAAAAAACTAGATGCTTACTATAAATGTGAAGCTACAAGATTTAAATGCATTTCCATTCATTACAAGTGCATTTGTTGATTCATATTACTAGGCAGTATCACTACTGACCAAAGAGGAGAAAGCAAAAACTAAAATAAAACTTTTCTCTTCTAAGCTACTTGTTGGGCAGCATTTCCACAGAACACGACTCAGCGGTAACTATAACTCAAACATAAGTACGTGGCACGCAAGACAATTATCCTTGCACAGAAAGCTTTAACAGTCATGCGAGGGCACAATAAATTTTTAAACAAGGCAAATTCTTCACCACAGAGCAGTGGGGAAAGAGGAAGAGGCACTGCACCGTCACACAAACACCTAGAACTCCACATTTTCAGTAACAAATACTCAAAATTCATGAAAGAAGAGTATGCATGTGCCCAAAAAGCATGATTTACTGCTAGCTTTGTTTGGCTGCATTAGAAGAAAAACGACCCCAGCAAAACAACTGCCTAGCTCAATCAGTGTGCTGCCCATCAGCACAAAGAGGTCCTGACACAGGCAAATCCCCAGACCTTTTACCTTCAATATCAATTACAGAACTGCCAAAGTCCTAAACGTGTTTCCTGTTTCAAATTAGGAACTAAGACAGATTCACATCACTACAGCAGCTGCTACAGGTAGAGGGGGTTGTTTCTAGCTGCAGTGGGAACCTCATATTCAAAGAAAGATTGGATGACTGTGTCCAGTCAGGCAGGCACTTTCATGAGCTTAGACAATAAACTAGAATAGCTGCCCTTCCAAGTTAGTTTTCCCAGAAACTTGATAGTACTTGACAGAAGATCATAGAGGTTTTAACAATCACAGCCATACAGGTTCCAGATAAACAGAAGATGCAAACATTCTACAAGAGCCAAAAGGATGGCACACTTTCATTTAAAGATGCAGTTTTGTTCCTCTTTGCAGCCTCCGTCAACAACTAAATTAGAAAGATAATCTGTTTATTGCCTAAATTGCCTAGGAATTTATAGAGGAAGAAAAATGGGAACACATACGATTTTGCTTTTGACAGGTTCCATGGATTAGATTACTGGGACTGCATGTGAAAAAGATTTCACCCTTAATTCTTAGATGTGGTCAAGCAGGATCACTTGCTAGTATTTGCTCTGAAAGCAGCCATCAAGCTTGACAATACTGGACTTTGAGAAAATGTCCTTTACCAAAACCCATTCATATAATTCTCACAAATTCATGGGCATAAAACTAATATTGAGTTGAATTACCTTCAAGCAGCAACTATCTTTATTTGAAATATTTTACATAGAGACGTAACACGTCAATTTGCCATTTGTTTGCTTGCTAACTCATACGGTTGCCTTCTGCTGAAGTAAATCAGTTCTGCTCTTTAATCACTCTCCACCATAAATATACCCACACAGATAACAGTTACTTACCTGTAACTGGAGTTCTCCGGGGACAGCAGGATAAGTCAGCCACAATTGGTGACGTCATCTGATGGCGCCGAGACGGAAGTACTCTCCATAGCTCAGAAGGGCTTTGCCCTTCTGAGCATGAGCCAACTGGCCCCACCCCTGGCCCGCCCCTAGCTAACCAGTTCTTCACTAGCTGAGCCTTAGCCGCTAGGAGGCGGGCACCAGTTCCTGAGGACTAGTCCTTCCCCCTTCCAGGGGAGGAGGGTGGGATGTGTGGCTGACTTATCCTGCTGTCCCCGGAGAACTCCAGTTACAGGTAAGTAACTCCGTTTTCTCCTAGGACAAGCAGGATGAGTCAGCCACAATTGGTGCCTCCCAAGCTGCCATGCGCTGTGGTGGATGGGGGAAGGACGAGGCTGAGGTAACCTCATCAGGGCCAGCGCGCAGTCCTGCGTGTCACAGCTAGAGCATGTGGGTTTGCAGTTGGCATGTCTCAGGAAGAGCCTGTGGGCTTGCAGTCGGGCAGCATGCAGACGAAACAGCTGCGGTTGTGAAGTACGCCGATACTGGGCAACCTCCAGATGATGAAGCACGCATATGTAACAGCTGCGATGCGAAGTATGCGGATCATAGGCGGTCAAGTACAGCGGGACTTCAGGCCAGTAGCCACGAGGGTAGTGTAGATCGGAGCCTCACTACGGAGCATTAGAGTGCTGGTCACTGTAAGCAAGCATGGGATGGCATGTAGATGGGAGTTGAGGGTGGCGTGAAAGAAGCATTGAGACGACTTAGGGGCATTGCTAGGATTCAGCGAGCATAGAGGAACAAGTGTCTTCAACTGCCAGGTGCTTTCAGCAGGAAGGAAAACCGAGATTGGTGGGTCTACGGGAAGCTAGGGCCCACAGCCTATACCATGCCATGTGGTAACTCATAGGTGATGACGACTACATCATGCTCTTAGGTGATAACTCTTAGGTGATGGCGACCTAGATTTGCCACTTTAGAAGAGCAGACTGGGTTTGGTGGGCTCATTAGGCCACGGCATATCCTATGTTGATATAATAGCAGCGAGTAGCAAGCTCTGTGCTACGAGATCTGCGAGAGATGCCCCTCAAGCCTGCGGTAGGTTTGCATTGGTAGTAGGTGGCCCTGCCAGGATCATAACCTGTCGACGAGGATTCAATCTGTCGACAGGGTCAGGCTATGCATGGTGTGTGTGCGTGCTGCTATCAGGGAGTGAAGCACGCTGGTGCCTGAGGGAGGGCAGGTAGTGCCCCTCGCAACAGTAGCACTTCGTGCTCGCCACGTGGCGAGTGATCAATTCGTGGTCAGCTCACGGACTGTTTTTTTTTTTTTGTAGTGTTAGAGGCCGTGGTCGGTCTGGCAACTGGCTGGGGTATCCCATCGTCACATACAACCAAGGGCCTAAGTGTAGGGCATTAGGCACCGCTATACGGCGTAGTGGGGTGATGGTTTGCATCTCCCGGCCCAGGTCGGAACCTGTGATCGTGGCGCACTTTCCTTGGTGCGCGTAGATGGCTAAAATCAGATTTGTGCACGCTAATTAAAGTGCTGCCCTTGGGTTGATCATAACGTAAGAAGCCAATCTGGCGTTCACAAGGCTGGCCTTGAGTCTGCCTTCCTGCCCTTACACGCTCCTTGATAGGGCTTGGATGCTTAGCAGGGTCCATTAATACGTGGACTGTATTGGCAGTAGCCCGACTGGGCGTTCTGTGACATTCTGTGGTCGTACACACTGTCCACGTGTACTGCACCGCATGTACTGCACCATCGTGTTGCCACTGGTAGGGGCCCAATTCGGGGAATAGCTGCTCCTTGGCAGCAATGAAAGCAATGCGGAGACCGAGACGTGGAAGGTGTTTCCCCACATGTTATTGGGCAGCGATCTGTTAGCCACCTCAACCCTGGGGGAGCGGAGGCAGGTCTCTGCGGGCAAAATTGTACCAAGCTCTGACCCTTAGGTGGTATCTGCGGATGAATAGAAGATGCGAGGTCCGCAATGAGCCTCCTGTTAATAACACCTCAGCTGGCCATGTTAATAGAGCCCTGAGGGGGATTGAACCCCTGATCCCTGCACCATTGGTCCGAGTTTAACCATGGTGCTGAGGTTCTGTTCTGTCTGATAGATGCAGGCCTTATTGTCCCAGAATCATTGAACAGGGATTGGGTTGCAGGGACAACAGCTGAGTTGGGGCTTGAACCCGCGGCCTTTAGCTTCTGAACACACTGGCGGCTTCTGCCCCAGCTGGGGCTCAGCCCGCGACCTTTAGCTTCTGGACCCACTGTGAGTGGTGCATCACCGTGCTGCCACAGAGATGAGGGTTGTCTTCTGCATGCTCTCAGTATGCTGTGACTGTTGTTTCCAACATTCCCCGATGCGGTATGAGCTTAAGAATGGCTGGTCATGCCCTGCAGTCATTCGAGCTTCCTGATCTTCTAGGAAGTGCAGCTGTAGGTGGACCTGCAAGCATTCTTTAGGAGCGACGGGGAGTGTATCTCACCGTAGCTGGTTAGATTGGCAAGGCTTTCTCTGGGTGCCACAGCAATTTCGATTCGTAGGGCAGGCAAGCAAGCACTGCTGTCCTGTATGGGACAGTCTGTCTAAGGGTAAGACATCAACTCACTACCCCTGGCAGGAGGGTGCTCACTTGTTTCTCTACTTCGGGCAGGCACTCGGAAAACTTTCCCTTTGGACGCTGGGGAGCGTTTCCGTGCAGGCTCCGTCGGTAGCGACGGTAGCCGTATGTGAAGACTCACTCCTGCTTGTTCCTGGGGATAGTGGATCGCCCAAGGGCCCAAGCAGAGGCTTGGGTGTATCGTGTTGCGAGCTACAGTGCCGAGAGGGGTGCAGCAGGTGCTGCCGTCGGTGTCCTGACTGGGGATCTGAGGAGCCTGTAGTCGGGTCCTCTTTTGGGAGGAGATGCAGATGGAGTCCCAGAAGTGCGATCCACTGGGGCTTAATTGCCTGGTAGATGGTAACGTATTCTCATGTCATTTTTAAAGTATCAGCCCCTCCCTGAAGGGGATCCTGCAAGCCGGGGAGCCGGCTGGCCAGGGGTAGGGTAGCAGGTAGGATGGTGGTAGGTAGTGCCACCAGGGCTGGCAGTTAGGATGCTGGACCCATTCGTGACGTGACTGGAATCTGGCTGCAATGGTTCCATTTGCGACGTGGCTGGGATCTGGTTGCCCCATACTAGCTGAGAGGCTCGGGGCGTCCGCGAGCAGCCGAAGGTATTGGGTGGCACGGCATTGATGGAATCCCTGGGGATACGGTAGCCAATTACCAGTAGGGTTGCAGGTGCCCCAGTTGGGATTTGAACTGCTCACTTTTGGATCCAGAACACACTGCCTGTGTTCACCGCACCACCTGTGTCCACCTCTGGGTTGCTAGGTCCGTGACCTTAACCCTTAGGCTACTCCTAATAAATTGCCCCCTACAGCACTCATCCCCATAATACACACTGCCTCAGTGAGCCTTCTTCATTGGGCACCGTGGGGGATTGAAACCCTGATTCTTGCACCATTGGTCAGTGTCTTAATCATTGTGCTGTAGCTCTGTTTAGGCTGACGTAGTATCTTTGCATCCTTTGAGAGCCTCGGTGAAGTGTGAGGGAGGCTAACGCAGGTTGACAGGTACTGCCTCAGCCAGCCTTCTGCAGTAGGCACCGTGGGGGACTGAACCCATGTCCCCTGCACCATCAGTCAGTGCCTTAACCATATGTTACACTGCTGTTTCAGAAGACCTGCTTGTCGTAGGGGAGAGAAGGCCCCATGGATAGTGAGAGCACTATCACAGGCCACTGACGATTCCTGCTAGCCTGGGATCACACAGCAGTGGATAGATAACGTGTAATCAACTCTGGAATTTGTTACCGGAGGATGTAGTAAAGGCTGTTAGTGTAGGTTAGGACAAGTTCCTGGAGGAAAGGTCCCTAAGCCATTATTAAGAAGGGACCCAGGATATCAATGCTTGAACCAATACAAGCATTGTGGAACCTGTGTCCCTTGTGGAAACTGCTAGGTACATATGACCTGGAACAGAATACTGGGCTTGATGGACCTTGGTCTGACCAGTATGGCATATCTTATGTTCTTATAACCGTGCAGGCATGGAGATGCTGACAGAGCGCTCAGGGTTTTTAGTATGATATAAATGGGCCCACTCGGGAAACGAACTCATGACCCCTGTAGCATCAGAGGTGCAGAGACATAGTGCTCATGATTTCCTTGGGTGTTAGTGATCCCGCAGCCCAATACTGGGCCTCCAAGGCTAGTGTTACTATTTATTCAGTAGAATTAAACGTTGCACTACATGTGACAGCTTTAATGCACTGACCAGTGCTAGCATGGGAGCGGATGATTGAACCGGCGCAGAGGCGTCTGCCGGGCTTACAGCAGTGGCAGCAAACACTCTGACTCCTCCGATGTGTGCATCTGCTCCGAGTGGTAGGGGCACAGTGCGACCGGCCTGGAGCGCTGGGCTATTTCAGCATCATCATTGAGACGCTCCGATTGCAGCCTCGGGGGCAATACGCCAGAGACATATTCCCTGCGTGAAGAGAGCAAACCTGCTCCGTGGCGTCTCTGTACCGTCGGGTCATCGCCAGGGTATCTTTACCTCTCTGCACCGTCGGGTAGCGCCAGGGAGTCTTTACCCCTGCGCAGTATATACGTGATAAAGAGAGCAGCTGGCTGAGAGCAAATGAAGCCAAGGGGAAACCCACTGCCGCTCCTTGTGATCGTACGGCTGTAAGCGTTAGGCTAGGTAAAACGGCAGTCTGATGTTGCCGCTGCTGCAATCCAGATTTCAGCACTGTCCGTGCCGATACCTATGCGCCGAGCGGGTGACATCTTCGCGGCGCCGAGCAGCCCATCGCACGGCCCCTCCTTCCAAGTAGGAATGATGCCGACCAATGGGGCTCAGTGGGAGGAGCCTTGCCTATGACATAAGAGTCAAGATGGCCGCCGCCATGAGACCCTCGTGGCCGGCCAGCGAGGAAGGACAGAGACTGCCGCAGGGCTTTTCCAGCCGGACCCGATGGCTCACCCACGAGCGAAGAAGGACAGAGCCTGCCGCAGGGCTTTTTATTTCACCCGGAGGGTCCTTGAGTGCGCTGGAACCGAGCTCGCTGCTGGGGTTGGAGGCCCTTAGGCACAACCTGAGCGGCGATGAGCCTGCAATCGGGGTGGAGGCCCTTAGGTACACCCGGAGCGGCGGCACAGCTGGAAACGGGCGCAGGAACAGTTATTCTGCCGACTGAGAGCGTCTGGTATAGGAAAAACAAAACGCAACAGATGCAGTTTTCTAAGATTTGAGACTGGAGCACATGGACCCCTGGAACGAGGTTCCGTCGGGGCCGCTCAGAAGGGGGCCTTGGAACATTAACTTAGCAAGAGAGGGACAAGGCTCCGAAGAAATTAGATATCAAGATACATATGCTTAAGAATTGTTAGGTAAAAATATTAAGATACATACGCTTAGGATTTCTTAAGTTAAAAATTTTGTGGAGAGTAGAAAGGTCCGTCTTGCTGGCAAGGCGGAAGAAGTGAAACTGGTTAGCTAGGGGCGGGCCGGGGGTGGGGCCAGTTGGCTCATGCTCAGAAGGGCAAAGCCCTTCTGAGCTATGGAGAGTACTTCCGTCTCGGCGCTGTCGGATGACGTCACCAATTGTGGCTGACTCATCCTGCTTGTCCTAGGAGAACTACCAATTAATTTACATAAAATATCAAGCACTTCTGCCAAACACAATGAACTTCAGGATGGTGCTTGGTACACCTGGCACACATACCCTTCTGCAAATAGAGATGTAGGTACATTGTCTAAAAAATTATGAAAGAGAAACCAATTTGTATCTTCTACATTTAGTTCAGATTTACAATTCCTTAGACTGTACCTCAGGGATATTATGGGATGGTTTGAAGACAGTGGTATGGGGCCACCTGATAAGCTTAGGCGCCCACAAGAAATGGGAGCGGGAAAAGGCCCTGAATCTTCTTTATGGGGAGACTGAGCTAATGGAAGGGTGAGTGAAGCAAGGCAACCATGACCCATGTTTGGTAGCGGAACTGGCAGGTAAGAAACAGAACTTACAAGATCTCCAAGCTAGCTAAGATTAGGCATGCGCTGGACCTGCTGCGACAGGAACACTTTGAATATGGGGACAAAGCTAGGAAGCTTTTGGCTTTCAGGCTGTGGAAGGCTCGCTCCAAAAAACAGATTTGGAAAGTTAAAGACAAGCATGGGGTAGAGATTTTTGCCCAAGAAGGTATACAGAGGTGCTTCATGAGTTTTACCAGTACCTCTATACCCCGGAATGGGAGGCCACCGAGCACCAAATCAGCCAGTATCTTAAGGGTTACGGACGAGAACAGGGGTGCTTTGGGGCATCCCATTTTGGAAGTTGAGATCCTGCATATTATCAAAGGGCTACCAAAGTCGAAGGCCCTAGGCTTGGATGAGTATACTCATTTCTTTTATAAAACATTCCAAGCCAATTGGTGGGTTTGCTCATAAGGGTGTACAATGGCTTTTTACAGGAAAAGCTTTTACCCGTGTCCATGTGGGTGGCGGGTATTATGCTACTCCCTAAAGAGGGGAAAAACCCCATGTGTGGTTCATACCGCCCCATCTCCTTATTGAGTATCGATCAGAAAATCTTTGCCAGGGTCTTACCTAACCACCTTTAACCTTTGCTGCCCAACATGGTCCATTGTAACCAGCAGGCCTTCATACCGGGGAGGCAGTGTTCAGACAATGTCTGGAAGATCCTCAATAGGATAGTGAAGTGCAAGGAGAAGTCGGCCCTGCTCCTCATGGTGGATGTGGAGAAGGCCTTTGATAGGGTCTTTTGGCCATCTCTCTTTCGGGTCTTGCAGAAGGTGGGCCTTGGGGGCCCCTTCATGCAATGGATTCAAGTATTGTACACCTGCTCCTTGGCTCGGCTGAAAATTAATACATCCTATTCCCTGCTGTTTGCACTCCATAGGTGTATCCACCAAGGATGTCCTTTGTCACTTCTTTTGTTTGCCCTGGCAATGGAGCCTTTGGCACAGCACGTCTGCCTTCAGGAGGATATCAAGGGGACAGCAGGGTGCTCCCAGGCATACAAGCTCTTGATATTTATGGATGACCTGCTGTTCATGCTGTCGAACCCGGTGCAATCCTTAGTGGGGGAGAGATTGGAGCGGTTCAGTTAGGTATCTGTCTTTAAAATGAATGCATCCATGTCAGAGATTCTTGATATATCTTTGGGACCTGTGGAGAGGAAGTTTACACAGGAGTCTTTCCCCTATCACTGGGCTAAATCCTATGTTCGGTACTTGGACATGAACCTAGCAGATTATGCAGGCTCAACTATGAACCTTTGTGGCGGTCTATTTGTGTGGACTTCCAACAATGGAAGAAGGTGAGCTTGATGTCAAAATGATGATCCTTCCTAAATTTCTGTATTTGTTTAATGCCCTCTCGGGAGGGACATCAGAGAGCCTGCTTCATAGGTGGCAGCGGGGCATTATGGCGTTCATCAGAGGGAGTGGCGGCTCAGTGGTTAGGACAGGTTACCTCAGGCCGGAGGTTCAATTCCCACATGGGGACAAGCAAGCTCAGGTCAGAGGGACTGGGGTCTCTAGTCCCATGGCCACTCCTTGTGGCCTTGGGCAAGCCACTTAACCCTCCATTGCCTCAGGTACACTTAGATTGTGAGCCCTTCGGGGACAAGGGAATAAAAAGTTAGTATACATGTAAACCGCACCGATTCTAAAGAGCACGGTATAAAAAATAAATGTGGGTGTATAAGCGCCCCCGGATGACTAGGCGAGTACTTTATAGATCAAGGGAGGAGGGGGGATTGGCAGTACTGGACCTCCTGCAGTATTATGAGGTGGCCTTGCTCCAGGGTGCGGTTGATTGGCACATATATGAATGGAAAGAATGGGTGACCTTGAAGCAGGCATCTGTTGGGACCTTCCCCTTACATTACCTTTTGTGGCGAGGGAATCTGCAACTGGGCATGTTGACGGAAGCTAATCCCTGGGTGGGACCTCACCCTGTGGATCTGGGACAGACAAGGAAACAATTTGGGAACCAACAAGTATTTAGGATCACACCTATTCACTAAAATTTATTTCCCCCTGGCCTTGCTGACATGGCCTACAGGAGAAGGGAGGGTGTGGGCCTTTACTATCTTGGGCAGTTCCGAAAGGATGGGGGTTTAGTTTCCCTTTCTGATGTGCAGCAGGAGTTTGGATTGGAGGAGCAGGATCACAACCCGTACTTACAAGTGTATCATTACTTGAGGGAGGGGGAGCGAGTTTGATGGGGCATCAAGATGAGCACCTTGGAGTTTGTTTTTGTACAGGGATCCACAAAAGACTGCCTATCCCAGAGGTATAAGGTCTTGGGTGAACACAAGATAGGGAAACCAGGGCATCAGTCTCGATGGGAAGCAGATCTCAGGTTATGATCAGATAATGAGAGGGGGTTCTAGAGATCCAGAACATGTGTAACGGCCTCCAGGCAGTGTACCTGATCGAGAATGCTTATAATTTGTACTATAGGTGATATTATACCCCGAGAAATTGCATAGATTGGGTTATGGGGATGAGAAATGTTGGCACTTGTATGGGGAAGTTGAGACCTAACTCCAAGTCTGGTGGAGTGCCCTCATGTTATTCCCTTTTGGGAGCGGGTTTTTGACCTCATTTTTCAGGTCCGTCAGATCGCCCCCTTGGCTGCTATGGCATTGCTGCTTATTGGCTTAGGTGAAGGACGTTCCACTGGTAATAGTTACACTTTTTGTTTATAGCTCAAGGCTTGCTGTAGCTCAATACTGGAAGCGGCCAGAGGTCCCCCCCCCCAGTGTGTGGTGGTGGTGAAGGTTACATTTCTTCACATGATGGACAAACTCACCGCCATGCAGCAACAGAAACTATTAGTTTCCAGACGATTTGGGCCCCATTTGCGGAGTGGTGTGAGGCTGCAGATTGTGGATGGTGTGGCCAGTTGGGTGGAGAAATGAGTGGCTGAAAGGCACGAGGAAGCCAGGGAGTTGGTGAACGTGCGTGACTTGTGGGACTTTGTTACTGTGTTTGGGGCCTACCATATTGCCTTCCATTGATGAGCCCTCTAGATGTAGTATGTTTAGTTGTATTATGCTTATCCTGTACAATCTGCTTCCTGGGGTAATGGTTCTTCCCCTGGGAGGGTGGGAGGAGAGGTCCACACTGGAAAACCTTGTTGAGTAAATATCTGTGTTATGATGACTAATTTTTTGCTCTAGTTGTTGGAAGAGTATTGTTGGGTGTTACAGTCAAGCTATTGTTTGTAACTTGATTTTCAATAAAGTTTAAATTAAAAATAAAGAGATTTGCAATTCCTCAGTTTCAGGAAAAATGAATGCATAAAGCTACTGGCATCCTGAGCTGGATTTGGGGTGTGGCACCAAGTACTCACGTCAGTGAGTGACCTGAATTTACATGGCTACTCTTGAGAATATGCTGTGCAATAAATATGGCAGATCACTGCCTTAAAGTGCCCTGAATGGAAATTCTCCCAGATGAAGGCAATGCTGCCAGCCGCCATGGCACAGTGTGGTTCAGTATGTAAACGTTTCATCTCTGCATGGGTAAGAACCCTAAAGGGAAAGGAACTACTGCATCTTTCAAATAAAAAAGCAAGATGTTAACAAAATGTCAAAGTAATAAAGATTAGCAGTAGGCGCACTTGCAGTACCACCTTGCAAGAGATGAGTGATGAGAAGCTTTACAAAGGAGTGTCTATGGCAGCACTTCAAATATTAAAAAACTCATCAAAAGCATGAAAAGCCACAATGAGCAACCACTTCCCTCCTAAATGGCTCAAAAGGAGGGAAAGTGGACAAATCAAGACAGATCACAGGATATGACCAAGGGAAAAGAACCAGGGAGATCCCCACCAATGGTGCAAGTTACCCAGTCCTCAGCATCCTTGCCCTAGAGAGAAAAAAAACACAAAGCAGCATGTTAGCCAAAGCATGGAATCAAAGAAACAACTCAAGACATTGGTTTATTTAAGGTCAAATGAAATCAGCAACAACCATTCAAGACTGGCAAGTCTGAGCTTTCACTGTTAGTGCTAATTAGGAGCAATCTACTTTTCAGATAAGACTCAGTTGCTAAGTAACCAAACTCATGAACCTTTTTTTTTTTTTTTTTTTTTTTTTTTTTTTAATATATTTAGTTTGCATTGAAGTTTTAAACATTGGATACGCCAACATACTAGAAAGATCAAAACCAAAAACAGATGTTCTTACAAAATAAACTAAACCACTCCAACCCTCCCCCACCCAAAGAGAAAACAAATAGTCCAATAAGGGTTGTGATTAGGCCATGAAGCGATCACTCTTCTGCCGCCTCAGGGTCATGAGCCACTATCAGCACAACTTGCTGAAGGCAGGTACGCCAGGCCTCCAGCTCCAGGGCCTGTAGCTGTTTCCATGCCCAGGCTTATCACTCCCCAGGCCACCTGCAGGCAGACCCAGACTGATAAGAGTCCATCTCATGCACCATGTCCGGCCAAATCCCCAGTCGACAGAACCCCATGTCCATACCTACATCCATCTGGAAGATGGAAAGCACTTGATCCCAGATTTGGCCCCAAATACTGGACCATCTCCGGGAACTCCCACCAAATGTAAATGGACGTACCCACCCTCCTACAGTTCCGCCAACACTAATCAGAAGCTTGGGGAAACATCTGCTGCAGTCATTCAGGGGTGCAATACAATTCAAATAACACATCAACAGACAGGGCCTGCAGAGTAATTCAACCCCTTTTTAAATATTTTTTCCCCACGTTTCAGGTCCTCTCACAAAATATAAAACTTCTCAAAAATTTACAAATAAAAATGCAAAGGGAATAATAAAAGATTAATAGATCTTCTATCAGGCTATCATAAAAAATGGATGCACAGCTCATGGGATCACATTGGTTTACTAGACTGCCTTTTCTTTAACACATCAAATTGCTCTCCTTTAAAAATACTCAGGATTCTGAAAGTGGCAGAGCAGAGCAGAATAGTAGCAATATTTAATGATACAACAGGACATAGGTTCCCTATTACATTCTAAATGCTCATTGCCTCCGAGGAGTCGAACAAAAACTGTGCAAAATACAAGCAAGCCAACCAACAATAGCTGTAAGGTACTAATGCTCGAAGTCTAGCCAATAAAGTTTCTGACTTAGAAGACCTGATGGTGAAAATGAACTTGGATACTATCACCATTACAGAAACATGGTTTAACAAGTCACATGAATGAGATATAGCCATAGCTGGCTATAATTTATTTAGAAGAGATAGAGAAAGCAGAAAAGGAGGAGTAGCCCTATATGTTAAAAAGGCAATATTAAAGCTGCTAAAATGCAGAGGACATGGGAAAAAGAAGCAGCGCTGTGGATTGTGTTAGAAAGAGGAGATGGCACTATCATCCACACTAGTGAGGTCTACACGCCTCCAACTCAAACTGAGGAAACAGACAGAGACTTGATCATTGATAGGTAGCTATGAAGGGAGAAGTGATCATATTGGGGACTTTAATCTACCAGATGTGGATTGGAGTTTTCCTTCTGAAAATCTGGAAAGAAGACCTGTTAAGGGTAAAGGCCAAGGCAGAGAGGCTCGCATCCTGGAGATGAATGCCTGGCTGCGTGGATGGTGTCATTGAGAGCGTTTTGGTTTCCTTGACCATGGGATGCTGTTCCAAGGATTGCAAGCAGAGATGGCATCCATCTGTCCAAGAAAGGTCAACGTGTCTTCGGTAGTAGACTGGCTAATCTACTGAAGAGGGATTTAAACTAAATTCGTTGGGTATGGGTGAAGAAAGCCCCCAGGTAGGTGATACATTAAATACCTTTATGGAAATGGGTATCACCTACCTGGGGGCTTTCTTCACCCATACCCAACGAATTTAGTTTAAATCCCTCTTCAGTAGATTAGCCAGTCTACTACCGAAGACACGTTGACCTTTCTTGGACAGATGGATGCCATCTCTGCTTGCAATCCTTGGAACAGCATCCCATGGTCAAGGAAACCAAAACGCTCTCAATGACACCATCCACGCAGCCAGGCATTCATCTCCAGGATGCGAGCCTCTCTGCCTTGGCCTTTACCCTTAACAGGTCGTCTTTCCAGATTTTCAGAAGGAAAACTCCAATCCACATCTGGTAGAATAAAGTCCCCAATATGATCACTTCTCCCTTCATAGCTACCTATCAATGATCAAGTCTCTGTCTGTTTCCTCAGTTTGAGTTGGAGGCGTGTAGACCTCACTAGTGTGGATGATAGTGCCATCTCCTCTTTCTAACACAATCCACAGCGCTGCTTCTTTTTCCCATGTCCTCTGCATTTTAGCAGCTTTAATATTGCCTTTTTAACATATAGGGCTACTCCTCCTCCCCTTATTCCTCCCCTGTCCTTTCTGAATAAAGTATAGCCAGGTATAGTTACATCCCAATCATGGTTTTCTGTGAACCATGTTTCTGTAACTGCCACTAAATCCAAGTCAGCCACTCCCACCAAAGCTTCAACATCAGGGATCTTATTTCCCATGCTACGGGCATTTTTACACACTGGTTTCCATATTGTTACCCCTGTTACATTAAATACCTTTATGGAAATGGGTAACAATATGGAAACCAGTGTGTAAAAATGCCCGTAGCATGGGAAATAAGATCCCTGATGTTGAAGCTTTGGTGGGAGTGGCTGACTTGGATTTAGTGGCAGTTACAGAAACATGGTTCACAGAAAACCATGATTGGGATGTAACTATACCTGGCTATACTTTATTCAGAAAGGACAGGGTAGGAATAAGGGGAGGAGGAGTGGCACTATATGTAAAAACTACTATTAAAACTTTGGAATTACAGAGCTTAAAAGGGAGAGAGGAGGCATTGTGGGTTAAACTAGAAAGAGAAATCTATTTGCATTGGTGTGATATACAGACCTCCCTCACAAGAGGAAGAGGTGAAGACAGACGCAGCATTGCTAGGAAAGGGGAAGTGCTACTGATAGATTTCAATATGCCAGATGTTGATTGGCACATTCCTGCTGCAGTATCATCTAGAAGTAAGGAGATCATGGATTCTCTACAGGGAGAACTATTCAGGCAATTGATAACAGGCCCCACGTGTGAAGGGGCCATACTGGACTTGGTGCTTACCAATGGTGAAAGTGTTTCTGATGTAGTGGGAGATCATTTTGCATCCAGTGATCACCAGATGGTGTGGTTCAGTATTAGGACTAGGGCTGTTAGAATCCATTCAAAGGTGAGGATCTTAGACTTTAGGAAGACTAACTTTGCCAAGATGGGCCAATACCTCAGGGAGTCGTTAGTGGGATGGGAACAGCTGGGGGATGTAGAAAAACAGTGGGTAAAACTGAAAGGGGATATTTTAAGGGCAACCAACCTTTATGTTAAAATGGTAAATAAAGGTAAAAGGAAAAGGAGACCGCTATGGCTTTCGAAAGTAGTAGCTGAAAAAGTGAAGAAAAAGAGGGAGGCCTTCATGAAATACAAGAGATCACAGAGAGAGGAAGACAGGCATCTATATTTGGAAAAACTTAGAGAAACTAGCAAAGTAGTGAGGAAGGCAAAGATTCAAGAGGAGGAGGAAAAATCAATGCAATAAAATGGAAGACATTTTTCAGATGTTAGTGAGAAGAGGAAGGCAAAAGTGGTACTGACAGACTCAAGGGTGCAGGGGAGAAATATGTAGAAGCTGATAAGGATAAAGCGGAATGGCTTAACAAATTTCTGTTCTGTGTTCACAGATGAAGAACCAGGCGCAGGACCTCAGAAAACACCCACAAACAGGAACAGAAGCGAGGGACATCTTGAACAATTTTCAGAAGACTTTGTTCATGAGAAACTAGCTCAACTTAAAGTAGACAAAGCGATAGGACCGGATGGGATACACCCTAGAATACTGAGGGAACTTGGGGACGTTCTAGCAGCTCCACCGACTGACCTTTTCAATGTCTTGTTGGAATCAAAAGTGGTGCCAAAGGACTGGAGAGAGGCTCATGTGCTGCCTTTACACAAAAGCAGAAGTAAGGATGTGGTTGAAAACTACAGGCCGGTTAGTTTAACTTCGGTGGCGAGTAAATTATTGGAAATGCTGCTGAAAGAGAAAATAGTGAGGTTTCTGGAGTCCAGCAGATTACAGGATCAGAGGCAGCATGGATTCACCAGAGGCAGGTCTTGTGAGAAAAATCTGATTGATTTCTTTGACTGGGTGACCAGGGAGTTGGACCGAGGGAGAGCCCTAGATGTGGTGTATTTAGATTTCAGTAAAGCCTTTGACACTGTTCCTCACAGGCGACTTATAAACAAAATGAGCACCCTAGGGATGGACCCTAAAGTTACTGCTTGGGTTAGAAATTGGTTGGGTTTGAGGCGACAAAGAGTACAGGTAAATGGAGCTCACTCTGAGGAGAAGGATGTTACCAGTGGTGTGCCCCAGGGATCTGTCCTTGGTCCGATTTTTTTTTAACATCTTTGTTAGTGATATAGCAGAAGGGCTGTCTAGTAAGGTTTGCCTCTTTGCGGATATCATCAAAATCTGCAATAGAGTAGACATTCAGGAAGGTGTAGATAACATGAGGAGGGATCTAGCTAAGCTTGAAGAATGGTCTAGAATTTGGCAGCTGGGATTTAATGTTAAAAAATGTAAAGGTCATGCATTTGGGCTGCAGCAATCCAAGGGAGCAATATAGTATAGGGGGTGAAGTACTTTTGTCCACTAAAGAGCGGGGCCTAGGCGTGGTTGTGTCTGATGACCTTAAAGTAGCTAAACAAGAAGAAAAGGCAACTGCAAAAGCTAGAAGGATGCTTGGGTGCATACGGAGAGGAATGGCTAGCAGAAAAAAAGGACGTGATAATGACTCTGTATAAGTCTTTGGTGCGACCTCATTTGGAGTATAGTGTGCAATTCTGGAGACCGCACCTTCAAAAGGATGTGAACAGGATGGAGTCGGTGCAGAGGGTGGCTATTAAAATGATTAGTGGTCTTCATTATAAAGCATATGAGGACAGACTTAAGGATCTTAATATGTACATCTTAAAGGAAAGGCGGGATAGAGGTGATATGATTGAGATGTTTAAATACCTCCGTGGAATAAATGTTCAGGGAGAGAGCCTCTCTCAATTGAAAGCAAGCTCTTCTACGAGGGGACATGGGATGAGGGTGAAGGGAGATAGAGTCAGGAGTGATATGCGGAAATATTTCTTTACGGAAAGAGTAGTGGATCCATGGAATAGTCTCCCAGTGGAGGTGGTAGAGATGAGGACATTAACTGAATTCAAAAAAGCATGGGACAAACACAGAGGCTCTCCAAAGGTAAAAAGGAGACTCTTGTAGTTGTTGATATGGAAGGACAGACTAGATAGGCCATGTGGTCTTTTTCTGTCGTCATATTTCTATGTTTCTATGTAAATATATTATGGATGCCTTCCAGCAGCATTGCTCAGACAATGGGTGATGGAACCAACCAGGAAAAAGTTTGATGCTGGGATTTAGTACTAACCAATGGAGATAGCGTGTCAAATGTCCGGAAGGGTGCCCATTTGAGCAGCAGTGATCATCACATGATGTGGTAAAAGCCAAGGCAGATTCCAATCACAGCAGACTCAAAGTCCTGGCCATCAAAAACGCCGACTTCAGTAAAATGGGAAAGTACCTGAAGGAGAAGTTGGCAGGGTGGGTGGAGATAAAGGAAGTGGAACTGCAGTGGGCTAAACAAATAAAAACAAGAGGAAAAGGAAACCAATTTGGTTTGCTAAAGTCGCAGCTGCAAAACTAAAGGCAAAAAACACAGCTTTCACAAAATTCAGAAGATCTTAAAAAGAGAAACACAGAAAAGAATACAGGATAAAGCTAAAAGAGACAAAGAGAGAAATAAGGATAGCAAAGGTAAAGGTGGAAGAAAAGATGGCTAAAGATGTGAAGTGTGGAGACAAACCTTTTTCGGGTATATTTGGGAGAAGAGGAAGATCAGAGGTGGGATTGCAAGACTCAAAAGTGTCAAGGATGGATTTGTGGAAAGTGACATTGAAAAAGCAAAAATGCCAAATACTTCTATTTTCATGAAAGAAAATCCTGGCAAAGGACCACATATGAGTGACAAATATACAAATGAGAATGGAGTAGATACCACACCAATCACATAAGATGTTTTTGAACAGCTTGCAAAACAAAGTGGACAAGGCCATGGGACCAGATGGGATACATCTAAGGAAACTGACAGATCTCAAGAGAGGTTCTGGCAGGGCCTTTAAAGGATGTTTTTAATAGAGTCTTGAAGATAGGAGAGGTTCCACAAGACTGGCGAAGGGCTGATGTACCTCTTCACAAAAGTGGTAATAGGGAAGAGGTGAGAAACTATAGGCCGGTAAGCCTTACCTCTGTGGTGGAAAAAGTAATTCCTTTCTAGAAACCAATGGACTGCATGATCTAAGGCAACAAGGTTTTGTCAGAGGAAGATCATGCCAAACAAATTTGACTGAGTTCTTTGACTGGGTAACCAGAGAACTAGATCAAGAGCATGCGATGGATGCAATATACCTAGATTTCAGCCTTTAATACTGTTCCTCAGGCTTATCAATAAATTGAGCAGACTGGGGATGTCTCAAGGCAGGGAACTGAAACAGAAATTAGTTGACAGATGACAGAAAGTAGTGAAAAATGGAACTCACTCAGTAGTGGCGTGCCTCAGGAATCTGTCCTGGGACAGATACTGTTCAATGCATTTGTGAGTGACATTGCGGAAGGACTGAATGAAAATCTGCCTATATGCAGATGAGACACAAAAATGCAATGGAGTGGAACCTTCTGATGGAGGAGGAAAGATATAAAAGCACTGGAAGAATGGTCTAATGCTTGGCAGTTACAATTTAATACGAAGAAATGTAGTCATGCACTTGGGATGCAGAATTCCAAAGGAAATGTATGTGACAGGGGGAGAGAGGATGGTGTTCACCGACCAGGACAGGGACCTTGGAGTGCTAGTGTCTGAGGATCTCAAGATGGCGAAACAATGCAACAAGGTGGTAGCCCAAACCAGAAGGATGCTGGGCTGCATACAGAGAGGAATAACCAGCAGAAAGGAGGAAGTATTAATGCCCCTCAAGAAGCCGTTGGTGAGGCTGCACTTGTATTGTGTTCATTTCTGGAGTCCTTATCTTACAATGGACAAAGACTTGGAACGGTTCAGAGGAAGGCGACCAAAATGATTCAGATCCTGTACCAGAAGATATGAGAAGTGACTTGAAAACCTAAATATGTACACCCTAGAGGACAGGACAGGACAAATAGGGGAGATACAAACTTTTAAATACTTAAAGGGTATCGTATCAATGAACAAACAAACCTTTTTCAAAGAAGGGGAAAGCTGTAAGACCAGAGGCCATGCGATGAAGATGTAAGGCGGTAAACTTAAAAGCAACATCAGGAAATACTTTTTCACTGAAAGGGTGGTGGATGCATTTATTTTTTATTTATTTACATTCTCTTATATACCGCGCTATTCTGCATCAGTGCGGTTTACATTGAACAAACTGAAATTACATTGAACAGGGCATTATAACTTGGAGATAACTATTTTACAGGGAACATGGGCTATGGAGGGTTAAGTGGCTTGCCCAAGACCACAAGGAGCACCTGTGGGACTAGAAACCCCAGTCCTTCCGGCCCAAGGTTGCTGTCCTCTAGTGGGATTTGAACCTCTGACCTTCCGGCCTGAAGTACCTTGCCCCAACCACTAGGCTACTCCTTCACTGCATGGAATGCCCTCCCGATGGAGGTGGTGGGGACAAATACAGTGATGGAATTAAAAATGGCATGGGACAGAGATTGGATCCCCTTTTACAAGAGGATGAAATCAAAGCAACCTTTTAATAGAGGGAGGCTGACCTGCACGGAGCAGCAGGTACAACCCTAAACACAGGCATAGAAGGGGGGTGGATCTGAATGAAGCTACAGTTACAACCACTCTAGTCACCTTACTGGGCAGACTGGATGGATTATGCTGGTCTTTATCTGCCATCAAATACTATGTTAACTCATTCATCTATACATTTTTTTAAAATTAACCGAAAAAACTTTAAAAGCTCTCTCACATCACATGCTCTCGCATGATGTTCTGGTGATGATCTTGAACATGAACGCTTTTATTGGACACTGCATCAGAGCCAGGGAACACAGAAACATGCTGGAAGGAACTGGCACCAGCAACATTTCCAGTTGCTTTATAAAAAACACATTGCAAACAGTTGCTTAGTTACACTCCTGTGTAAGACTATGTACACCTGTAGACAGTTTTGTTTTAATGAGAAGCATTGGTGGAACAATTAGCAAACTTAATATGAAAGCCTCTAATTCTAAACCAGTTGATCCTCACTGCTCAGCCTTGTTGGGTTGTTTCAAAAGGAGTGGGATGAAGTGGGCTTGCATGTTCATGGAAAAGCTAGGTTTGGCGAGATAGAGATGCTCTATAGTGTGATGCATAGGTGGTTCAGGGAGGTACTTAGGGCACAAGTTGGAGGTAGCAGAATGATGGCAACAGCTCGACTAGATGATCTGAGAAGTACAAAGGGAAGGGTATCAGCTGCAACAGACTGGCAGTGCCATAAAGAACTGGATTGCTCTCTATTTATGTATGCCAAGAACCATGCTAAACACATTGTGAGCACCAGATGATAAAAGCTGTGTGATGAATGCTTTACCTTGGACTTCAAAACTCAGCCAAAAGGAAAATAAATTTCAATATATCACAGATTAGAGTTCACCTCCACTCTGACCTACCATGGAGAACAGAATGGTGTTTGGGAAAAATTTGCTACAACTCTAGTACTTGCAGTTTACAATGTACTAATACCACCCTACTTTTTTAAATTAGAATTCTGAAAATATATTTAAAATTACCATATTCAAAAACAGTTAATATGACTATACAGTCAATTAAAGGAAACAAGTGCAACTACAAAATCAGTACAATTGCTATTAGCCCACATCAAGAAAAGAGAATGTGAACCAAGTCAAATAAAAAAATACTAAGTTATAAGAAATGAAAGGAAGAAAACTCTTTCCCGCTTAAAAGAACCACCCCCATTTTACTACTACTACTAAACCATACATAATACTTCACCCTATCCACCAGGAATGTCTCCAAGTGTGCCACATTAAAAAAAAAAAATCAATGATGCCTCTGATGCTCATAAGGTATTTACTTGGAAACTTTAGAAAGTGGCTCCCAAAGCAAGTACCTGACTCTTCAGGAGAAGGGAAGATTTCCTACACTGCTGGTTTACCCGAGCCACATCAAGACAAACCTGCATTCCTCATCCACAAAAAAGGTGGTCTATTTTAGCTTTCAAAACTCCAAGTTCCCAGTAGAGAAAGTAGCTGAGAGGGTGTCCTGATTTGCAATCCGATCCAGAGAATGTTCAAGAAGAATCAGTTAAATCAAAGCTAACTTCTGGAGCCAAAACATCCATAATTGCCTCTGTCTCATTCTCTATACCAGGCATGTCCAACTTCGAACACGTCGTGATCTACTTTTTCCGACCAAAAGTGCTGGTGATCTACCATGAAAATTAAGTTTCAAATTAGTTTCAAATTAAATTTTAACCCAATAAAGTTGGAGGATCCCCACCCCATTTTTAATGGCCCTTCTGTCATTTACTTATTTATTTATTTAAAGTCTCTTTTATACCGCGCTATTCAGCATCAGCGCGGTTTACAATAAACAGTGAACATACACATTTCCAATAGTACTTTGTGTTTACATATGAACAGGATAATCAACTTGGCTAACAGGGTAACTATGTACAACCACAAAATATACAATATATACAATTTCTAGGCTGATCATGTGTTTGTATGGTTTTAGACAGTGGTGATTTGGGTGGTTTCGGCAAATGGTGCTGAGTTTCTATTAGGTTCAGGGTAATGTATGAGGAAGAGGTAGTGTTTCACGGCCTTCCTGAATTGGAATATGTCTGGGATTGATCTAATGTTGTGAGGGAGGTTATTCCAGATCACTGGTGCATAAAGATTGAAAGTCCTGCTGGATGTTGACTTGGAGCATTGAGTTATAGATCTTGGGACTATCAAGGTGTTTTGAGCTACTGACCTTCTGTCTCTGTTGTGGGGTGTCATCTGGATTAGCTCAGTTAGTGAAGTTGACGAGAGACCTTTGGTGGCTTTGAAGGTGAGCAGCAAGGTCTTGAATGTAATTCTACCTTGAATCGGGAGCCAGTGGAGTTGTTTCATTATAGGTGTGACATGGTCTTTCCTGGATGCTCCGTGCAGTACTCTTGCTGCGGTGTTCATTGCCATTTGCAGTGGGTTTAGGGTGGTTTGGGGGAGACCTTGAAGTATTGCATTTGCATAATCGAAATGCGGGATAATTAGTGCCTGATAGATAGTCCTGAAATCATCTGGCTCCAGCAGAGATCTTAGGTATCTAAGGGATCTAATTTTATGATATACTGCCCTTACAGTGTTACTTATATGAGCTTGCATATTTAGGTTCTGGTCTAGTGTGATGCCGAGGTATCTGATCGCAGATTTGGTCTGGAGGTCTGCTTCCTTCACTTTCAGTACTGTTGGGGCAGTGAAGTTACGGTTCCTTGTAATGAACATCACCTCCGTCTTCTTGTGTTGAATCCGGAGGTTTTGGGATTGTAGCCAATTGGATATTTCGTTTATGCAGCATGTTATTGGTTCGAGGTCTGGGTTATCTGTTGCAAAAGGCGTGTATAATAGCACATCATCTGCGTATATCATGCAGTTAATGTTGAAAGACCGGATCAGGTTGCAGAGAGGTTGCATGTATATATTGAATAGTAAGGCGGAGAGGGAGGATCCTTGTGGGACACCTTGGCTTTGGTGGAATGGTTCTGATGATGTGTTTCTGGATCTCACCTGCTGCCATCTGTCCGAGAGGTAGGACCTGCACCACTCGAGTGCTTTACCGGAGATTCCTTTTTCTTTGAGGCGTTCTAGGAAGCGCTCATGGCTAACGGAATCAAACGCTGCCGCGATGTCAAGGAAGACAAGGACAAAGCCTTGGCGGGTATTGTCGATGCCTGATATTATGTTGCTGAAGAGTGTGGTGAGAAGGGTCTCGACCCCGTGAGATTCTCTAAATCCATGCTGGCATGGATCCAGTGGTGCATTGGAATCAATGTGATCTTGTATTTGTCTCTGAACTATCTTTTCCATTATTTTTGCAAGCAATGGTATGCTTGCTATGGGTCTGTAGGATTCTGGTTTCTGTTGGTTGAGTTTGTTGTTTTTTAGTAGAGGTCTTATTGAAGTTTGTTTGAGGGTGCGTGGGAAATCACCTGTTGTGAACGATTGTTGAATAAGTCTGGATATGATTGGACTGAGGTCAGTCCGGAGTTCCTTGACCCAGAAAGCTGGGCATGGATCAGATTGCGCTGTGGACGTATTGATGGCTGCTATGGTGTCTTCGATGCATCGTTTGGATGGAGTTGAGAAGGTAGTGAGTGGTGTTTGATTGTAGGGCTGAAGGATGATGCTGGACGCTGGGTTGTTGTTTATCTGACAAAGTTTCGTTTGTAGATAATCCGCATATGTTTGAGGATGGATTCCATTTGTTTGTTCTGATGCAGGTTCTGTTGTAAGTTGCTTAACGAGGGCAAACAGGTCACGAGGTTTGTTGAGGGATCTCTTTAAAGTGTCGGCGTGGTAACGTCTCATGGTTTCAGTCACTGCGGTACGGTGCGCTGTGAGTTGTAAATTGTATGCCTTTTGGTCTGCTTCTGAGCGTGAGCGGCGCCAGCGTCTCTCAAGTTTTCTTAGTGTCGCGAGTGAGGCTTTCAACTCAGTAGAGTACCATGCTGCTGTGTGTCGTTTCGCTTGAGGTTTGTTTTTTGCTGGGCGAACAGCTATTGAACTGACTATTTCGTTCCAGTTGGAGACTAGTTCATCAGGGTTGTGTGCTGGTGAGTTCATTAGTGGGATTGCTGATTTCAGGATTACATCTTTGTTGAATGGTTGGAATCTTCTCGGCGGATTGTTGGACTGACCGATTGCTGTGCTTTCATCTTTTTGGACATGGCTTGGCTGAGGAATTTGGAATAGGATTAATGAGTGATCTGACCATGGGACAGCGGTGATTGATATATCAGGGATGGTTGTTTCTCTGATGGTTGGGTCTGTTGTGAATATTAGATCTAGCATGCCTCCTTTTATATGGGTAGGTTCCTTGATTAATTGGCTATATCCTAGATCTTTCATGGCTTCGAGGAACGCCTTTGAGTGAGAGTCTTGCAGGGAGGGGAGGTTGAAGTCTCCTAGTACCCAGCTTGTTGTATGTGGGCTCTGGGAGTTTGCGGCTGCATCTATTATTGTTGTTAGTGCATCTGCATCAGATGATGGTGCTCTGTAGAGTAGATTGATGGAGGAACACTTGTTCTCTATCGAGATTGTGTCTAGGAGCGGTGAGCTGGTTGCATCTTTTATGTTGAATTGAAGATCAGATCTGGTGATGGCGAGGACGCCGCCTCCTCTTTTGGCTGCTCTATGACATGTATGGATAGAGAAGTTAGCAGGCAGGAGCTGGTTGAGTATCACGTTGTCATCACAGGAAAGCCATGTCTCGGTGATCAGTAGTAGGTCAAGGTTATGTAGTGATATCATATCTGAGATTACCGGCCATTTTTTACGTACAGATCTTGCATTTACAAGGGCACATTTCATGATTCGAGGGAGGGGGTTCTCTTCTTGTTTCTTCTTCTTGTTGTGCTGTAATGATACCTGCAGGAGGTGGTGGTGGTGAATTTGGGAGGTTTCCTGTGATTGATAGAATGGGGTATCTGGCCATCTCTTTCTATAACTGTGGATAGTTGGTATGTGGTTGTTGTTAGTGTATAGGCCAGTGACATTGCTTAAGCCTGTAGCAAGGAGGTAGAGGGCAATCGAGATGATGCAGGGTAGGGCCATTTTGTGTGCTTTGTTGCGGTGTGAATCTGGGCTGGGAGGTTGGTTGGTGGTGGTGGGTAGGTATGTTGCCTGGTTGTGATAGTTTGCTCTATCTTTGGTTCAGTCGTAGGAGGGCTGCGGTTTGTGGTGGGCTCTCGATCTATCGGGAAATACTGGAGCTTACATATTACATTTTAAATCATAGGATAAAGATACTTCAGGATTTTAAGTTGCTTGTACACAGTCTGTTAGTGATGGTTACCGTGGTTGCTGATGGCAGATAAAGGCTGGTAAAATTAGATAACTGCAAATTACACAGGTATATTGAGCCAAAGTTAACTGGGACTGGCTGGTTACATAGATTAAACAACCTACCTTAGAGGTAATTGTAAATAGGAGGTTAAACTGGTAAAATCTGTAAGAATAAGACTAGTAGCAGGTTACACAAGTATCAATTATTTGAGCTAACTAGGTCTAGTAGGTTATATAGATATGCTACATACATCATAGGACAAGTATAGATGATACGTTAATCTGGCAGTATCAGGATATATGTATGAGAAATATATTCTTGGAGTTTACAGTAAATGGTACTTCTGTTTGGGTTGTCCAGTCCTCTGATTCTAAGATAGCTACAGTGTAGGGTAGGTACTATGCTTAGAGTGCATTGACTTTACTTGCGTTTTCGCGGTCTGGTGTTCTGGGTTTGTTCCTTGCTGGTCTTCGGGTCTGGTGGTTGGAGAATGGCCTCCGTCACTGGCCTCCGCCTAAGGGCCACGCCAAAGGGCCCTCTGGTGAGGACCTCAGGCGCGGGCCCGCCAGGCGCGGGCGCGCCCGATGGCGCGAAGATTTAAATCTCGTTGCACAGCCCTGACTGGGCTGTGTGCAGCGGTTGGCCCCTCCTGCCGCTGGTGGCTCGATCCCCGGGAAGGGGAGAGCTGCTGGTGGTGGTGGGGGCCGAAGAGGATCAGCGCCCGATGGCGCGAAGATTTAAAACTTGTTGCACAGCCCCGACTGGGCTGTGTGCAGCGGTTGGCCCCTCCTGCCGCTGGTGGCTCGATCCCCGGGAAGGGGAGAGCTGCTGGTGGTGGTGGGGGCCGAAGAGGATCAGCGCCTGATGGCGCAAAGATTTAAAACTTGTTGCACAGCCCCGACTGGGCTGTGTGCAGCGGTTGGCCCCTCCTGCCGCTGGTGGCTCGATCCCCTGGAAGGGGAGAGCTGCTGGTGGTGGTGGGGGCCGAAGAGGATCAGCGCCCGATGGCGCGAAGATTTAAATCTTGTTGCACAGCCCCGACTGGGCTGTGTGCAGCGGTTGGCCCCTCCTGCCGCTGGTGGCTCGATCCCCGGGAAGGGGAGAGCTGCTGGTGGTGGTGGGGGCCGAAGAGGATGTGGATGTGGATGTGATCAGCTGTTAAGCAAATTAAGCAAAAACAAAACAGACACGAAGATCCAGTAAGAACTGCGAGAGGAAATGGAAAGTACATTTTTTCTTAAAGTTTTATTGAGTAATAACTTTCATTAACTGTCTTAATAACTAACTTTTATTGAGTAATTTGTGTTAAATTTAGGTTGCGTATTGATCCAGGCTGATTTTGCACAATCTTTAATATTTCGCTCTTGCTCATTAGTGAGACGTCTGAGCCTGCATTTCATCCACCAGCTTTTTGAAGTTGGGTGAATATTGCGTGAGGGCCAGTCTCAGGGAATCCTGGAGATGTTCATCTGTCATGTTGGAATGCTGTGTACTCTTTTTCAGATGGGAAAACACAAATTCACACAAATAAGTTGAACCGAAACAGGAGTGTACAGCTTCACTGCATCTTCTCAAGTTGGGAAATTTGTCTCTAGTCACTAGCTTCCAAAACGATTCTTGTTCAGCATGGGTCTTGAAAAAAACATCATTTTTAAGGGTTAATATTTCGTTTTCAAAAGATGGCTTGTTCAATGAGTAGTTTTTACTGATAGCAGCTGCAGTTTCTTTAATGTCCACATCTACTTTGAATGGGTATGACAAGTACTCCACAACTGTTCCAATTTTTTGAAGTCACAGAATCTATTTTCGAATTCCTGGATTACAGAACAGATTCCTGTCACATACTTCTCGTTCTGAAAAACAAAATTTGGATATTGTCCCAGATAAGAACATAAGATATGCCATACTGGGTCAGACCAAGGTCCATCAAGCCCAGTATCCTGTTTCCAACAGTGGCCAGTCCAGGTCACAAGTATCTAGCAGTTTCCCCAAAAGACACAGGTTCCACAATGCTTGTACTGGGTCAAGCATTGATATTCCAGGTCCCTTTTAATAATGGTTTATGGACCTTTCCTCCAGGAACTTGTCCAAACCTTTTTTAAACCTAACTACATTAACAGCTTTTACTACATCCTCTGGTAGCAAATTACAGAGTTTGATTACATGTTGAGTGAAAAAATATTTTCTCTTTTTAGTCTTAACTAGGTTACCCTGTAGCTTCATTGCATGTCCCCTAGTCTTTCTATATTCTGATGATGTAAACAATTGATCTACGTTTACCCATTCCACTCCATTCATTAATTTATAGACCTCTATCATATCTCCCCTCAGCCGTCTCTTTTCCTGGTTGAAAAGCTCTTTTAGCCTCTCTTCATAAGGGTATCCTTCCATCTCCTTTACCATTTTGGTGGCTCTTCTCTGTACCTTTTCTAATAATGCTATATCCTTTTTAAGATACGGCAACCAGAATTGCACACAATATTCAAGGTGCGGTCACACCGTGGCATGATACAGAGGCATTATAATATCCTTTGTTTTATTTTCCATTCCTTTGTATTAGGAAAATGATCAAAAGTGTTGTTTGCAAGGTCAGTCATCAGCTCAAATTTGCTCTTGTAGGATGAAACTGTACTCATCTCACCAATGCATTTGTTTTTACCTTACTTACAGTGGTGTGCAAAAGTCTGGAATCACTTGTGAGCAATGTTCCCTCTAATTTTCTGTAGGCTGTGTGCGCATAAAATATCAGCTGTGCAGCTTTTGAAGGAAGGTTAAATTTTTGTGCGCCACATAACGACACTCAGAGTTATATACTTTAAAATTTGACTACACGTCAGAATACAGTACGTACACCACATTGATAGCACTAGAAAATATTGTAGAACTTGTGAAAACCATAAATATACAACAACTTTTCAATTTTAAGAATGTCTGTTTTCTATCAGAATCAGAACCGTAATTTTTGTGCGCTCTGTTGTAAAGTATGTGCGCTCACTCGGCGAGGTGTGTGCGCGCGCACACACACACACAGCTTAGATGGAACAGTGCTTGTGAGTTCTGCGTTTTTAGTACTAACGTTTTTTTTTAAATTTTGCGTTAGCCCAGCATATTCATCTTTCTACCACGTTAAAAGGGATACATTTGGCTATTAGAGTTTTATTTTATTTTAATTTATTTATTTACATTCTCTTATATACCACGCTATTCTGCATCAGTGCGGTTTACATTGAACAAACTGAAATTACATTGAACAGGGCATTATATCTTTATCTTTATTTGCATATTTTGATGAACCGCCCAGGCTAAAGCATCAGGGCAGTGTACAACACAACAACAGGCTACTGGAAACAAAGTCAGAAAAGAACGCCAAAAACCGATAGGAAAGGAAGAGACAGATTAAAGATAGAAAGGGGGAAGAGCCCAGTAGAGGCAAGAGGGACAGTAGGGCGGGAAGGGGAGAAAAGGAAGGGGGAAGGGGAGCGGACTATCAAGGGGATAATCGTGGGGGGTGGGGTGCACGGCCAGGGGACAAGGCACCATCATCGGGGGGGGGGGGGGGGGGGGTCGAAGGCTTGGCAGAAGAGATGTGTCTTGAGGAGATTCTTAAAGCGGGGGTAGGAGAGTTCTAGACGAAGGAATAAAGGGAGTGAGTTCCAAAGAGCAGGGCCCAAGAAAAAGAAGGCGGAGTGGCGGGTTAGTTCTAAGTGGGCCTGGGAGGGGGAAGGAAGAAAGAGGCGGTTACCGAAGGCGGATCGGAGAAGACGTGGGGAGGGCTGGAGACAAATAACGTCCGACAAGTATTGGGGGGGTGCTGGAATGGAGATCCTTGTGTGTGAGGATGAGAACCTTAAAGATGAAACGGAATTTGACAGTGAGCCAGTGCAAGGCAAGGAGGCAGGGAGACACATGGGAACGGGCCGGGGAGCCGGTGATGAGGCGGGCGGCGGCGTTCTGTACTACTTGGAGGCGGCGAAGCTGGGAAGAAGGGAGACCTGCGTAGATGACATTACAATAGTCTAACCGGGTCATGACTAGGGACAAAACGAGGGTAACTGAGGAAGGGGGAAGTGACGATTGAACAGCCCGAATCCTGCGTAAGTGAAAAAAAGAAGTACGTATGACAGAAGAGATGTGTTGATGAAAAGAGGGACGAATCCAAGGTAATGCCCAAATAACGAAGGGTCGGGACCAGAGGGATGGAACGGGAAGACATAACAGGCGACAAGCTAGGAGAGGAAAGCCCAAAAGAAAACCAAATCGCGGAGGACTTGGCGGGGTTAGCGTGTAGAAAGTTAGAGTCAAACCATGATGCAACAGAAGACAGACAACGGTTGAGAAGGACAAGGTCGGGGGCGGAGGAAGAGGTGTGGTGAACCAGCAGGATGTCGTCGGCGTAAATGTAAAAGGAAATGCCAGATTGTTGAATAAGTAGGGCTAATGGAGCGAGAAAGGCATTGAAAAGTAGGAGGGCGAGAATAGAACCCTGAGGGACACCGCAGACTGAAAGGGATGGAGTGGAGGCGGAGTGAGAGGAGTGCACGGAAAAGGTGCGTGCAGACAAAAAGGAATGGAACCATTGCAAAACGGTCCCACCAATAACAAAGTCAGACAGATGAGCCAGAAGAGTGCGGTGATCAACCACATCAAAAGCGGATGAGAGATCCAGAGACACCACCAGAGAGAAATCACCACGGTCATGAGCACAGTGAAGTTCAGAAAGTAGGGCTGTGAGAATGGTCTCAGTGCTATGGCCTACTCGAAATCCGGATTGGCGAGGGTAAAGGGCGAAAGTAGAATCCAAGTGAGTGGCAAGTTGAGAGAACACCAGTTTTTCAAGGACTTTCGAAAGAAAAGGGAGATTAGTGACAGGACGCCAATTTGCGGGGGTGGCGGGGTCAAGAGTAGGCTTCTTCAGGAGGGGACGGACAATGGCGTGTTTCCAGCTAGAGGGGAAGAGACCGGAAGAAAGGCTAGTGTTGAAGATGGAGAGAATGTAGGGCATGAGAGCAAGGTCAGAGCTAAGCAACCAGGAGGAGGGCAAGGGATCAAGGGGACAGGTGGTCCAATGGGCGGAGAAAACAACTTTGAGGACTTCAGGGGCGGAAACGGGCGAAAAGGCACGCCAAGTGTGGGGAAAGGCGAGAGAGGGGAGTGGGGAGCTGGCAACAAGAAGAGCAGAAGGGGAGGCAGGGGGAGGGGAAAAGGAGGAGGGCAGGCGGGGAAGGAGGAGCGGAGAGAAAGTACCTTGTTGGTAAAGAAGGAAGCAAGGGTAGACGGGCTAGGGGCCGATGGAGTAGAGTGTGGGGGGAGAGTAGAGGTAGAGGAGAGGGATTTGAGGATGAGAAGGAGATGTCGAGAGGAGTTAGAAGAGGTGGTGATGAGCTGGGAGTAATAAGACTGTTTAGCCAATGTTATCTGAGAGCGATAGGAGAGATGAGCTTGCCGAAAAACTGAGAGGGAGTCGGGAGTACGACGCTTCCTCCACAAGCGTTCTGCCCGATGGAGGTGGGAGCGGTGAAGGAAGAGTCCGGGGTGATACCAGGGGTGGCGAGAAGAGGGACGGAGAGAAACGGGGTGAAGGGGAGCAAGATCATCAAGGGCGGCAGAGAGGGTGGAGGACCAGGTGTGAGCTTGTTGGTCAACAGGAAGAGTGAAAAAAATCTGGAGGGAAGAGTGAACTGGCAGGGGAGAAAGAGCGTAAGGTATGGGGGGTAAGGCGCCATCTGAAAATTGAGATGGGGGTATCAGGGGGAGGACCCAGCGGACTGGGAGAGGGAAAAGGGAAGGAAAAGAGAAGGCAATGATGATCTGACCAGGGAACAGGAACAGCGAGAATATTAGACGGTAGGTGGGGGGAAGAATCAAGGGTGAGAACAAGGTCCAGTGTCCGACCGGAAGCATGTGTAGGACAGGTAACATGCTGAGTAAGGGACAAATCGGAAAACAGAGAAATAAGAGTTATCACGAGAACGTAACGGAGGGGCCAAGTGGACATTGAAATCACCTAAAGTAACTAAGTGAGGAGACAAAAGGACGGAGTCGGACAGGGTAAGCTGAAGGGAGTCCCAGAGGTCCGGGCGTAGGGAAGGGGGAACGTAAAGAAGGAGGAAATAGATTGGGGAGGAGAATTGGAGCGAACTAGAAGGGATTCGGGATAAACTGGGGGAGGGCAACACTAGGGAGAGTGAGAGGGCGGACCTAAAAATTAACGACACCCCACCCCCTGAGCGGCGGGCAGGGGGTATGAAACGCTGAGTAGCCGGGAGGGAGACACTGATGAAGAAGGGCGTCCTCCCTCTAACGGAGCCAGGTCTCCGTGAGGAAGAGGGAGTCCAAGGAATGTTGGACCAAAAGGTTGTGGACAAGATGGGTCTTCGAGCGAATGGACCGACAGTTCAGGAGGGCCAATGAGAACGTAAGGAAGGAAACAGCTGGGGGAGGTGTGGATGAAGGGAGAGCAGGAATCAAGGGGGTCAGACGGGAGCTGCATGGGAGGAGATTGGAGGGATTACGCGCAAGGAATCCGGGGGGGAGGGGAGCAACCGGCAGCGGCCGATGACCCCAGATAACGGGAATAGCGGCCATGCCCGCGGAGGCAGGGCTGAGGCTGGCTAGAGCAGGAACAGAACGGGGAACCACGAGTGAGGAGTGAGGGGGTAAACAGGGTGGACAACAGGAGCAAGGCGAAGGTTACGAGAAGGGGACGCATCCAGAGAGAGGGAGTGCACGGAGACTGACGGTGCCGGTCACCCCGGTCGTCGCCACAAGGAGCTTCGGCGTGCGCCCACGGCACGGAACGCCGCACCAGGAGCCTTTAAATAATGGAGAGTACCTGGATGATAACTTGGAGATAACTATTTTATAGGGAACATGGGCTATAGAGGGTTAAGTGGCTTGCCCAAGACCACAAGGAGCACCTGTGGGACTAGAAACCCCAGTCCTTCCGGCCCAAGGTTGCTGTCCTCTAGTAGGATTTGAACCCCCGACCTTCCGGCCTGAAGTACCTTGCCCCAACCACTAGGCCACTCCTCCACTCACTTGACTTGAGTTGACTTTTTGCATTCCTTGCTTTGAATTTAAATACTTTACAGACACTGGGAGATAGCTACTGCGATTTTTGTGGATCCTGCGTCAAAACTGGATCGAGATTATCCAATATGCACACGTTATTTCTGACCAATCAGGAGGCTGGTTTCACTAACCAATCACAATGCAGATATCTAGCCAACAGTGCAGCTATAAAAACGCACAGAATTTTTGAATTTCATATGCTTTCTGGATCGACCATGAAGATGACTCGGACCCTGACGTTGGAGGAGTGTGTTCGTGTGTCCTTTATGAGTGAGGAAGGATTTTCAAGCCGTCAGATAGTCAGGAAAGTTGGCTGAAGTCAGAGCGGTTAAGATTGTACAGAAGAAAAACGGGTTCAGTGGTGGACAAGCCTCGTTCAGGTTGTCCACGTGCATCATCACACCAGGACCGTGCACGACGACGCATTTCACTGACTAATCGCAAGTTGACCTCTCCTCAGCTACTTCGAGAGTGGTCAGACAAGAGTGAGGTCAGTGTCAGCTCATCAACAGTTCATCGCCGGTGCCTGCAGTTAGGTCTCCGGGGCTGCAAAGCATGGAATAAGCCACTGATGACTGACATACAAAGGCGCAACCGGATCGTGTGGGCGAGAAAGCACTCAGCCTGGTCGACTGAAATGTGGGAAGAGTAGTTACTCACCTGTAACAGGTGTTCTCCAGGAGCAGCAGGAATCAGTCCTCACATATGGGTGACATCGACGTCGATGGAGCCGTTGCAGAGCATTTCCCCAGCTTTCCATGAAAGCCTTTGGGAATGCAGGCACGCATGCGCGGTTCCCTTCCCGCCTAAAGGTGCCATCTTGCTCAAATGACATAGCTAAAAACAGCACACAAAAATGTAAAAATAAACTATGTACAACTGCAACTCCCAGGGGAGGAGGGACGGTTGTGAGGACTGATTCCTGCTGCTCCTGGAGAACACCTGTTACAGGTGAGTAACTACTCTTTCTCCAGGACCAAGCAGGAAGTCAGTCCTCACATATGGGTGACTCTCTAGCTCTGGGCTACCAGGAACCCAGGCTGAACAAGAGAACTCTCTCTAGTCCCAGCATCAAAGAAAGGCTTTTCACTGACAGAACCTCCACCGGTAGCCCAACGGAGGGCTGGAATTGCCTAAACCTCAAAGAGATTCCGAAGTACTGCCTGGCCAAAAGCACTGTCCCTACGAGACTCCCTCTCCAGACAGTAATGGGCCGCAAAGGTTTGGCTTGAAGACCAAGTTGCAGCCCTGCAGATGTCTACCAACGGTACAGAGCGGAGATGAGCCACTGAGGCAGCCATTGCCCTGACACGATGGGCCGTGACCCGAACCTGCAAAGGAAGGTCAGCCGCCCTGTAAGCCCAGGTGATACAGTCAGCCACCCAGATGGACAAGGTACGCTTGGACACAGCCAACCCTAAATTATTAGGGTCAAAAGATATGAAGAGCTGAGTAGCCCTTTTATGTCCTTGCGTACGGTCAAGGTAGAAGGATAAGGTCCTCCTACAGCCCAGGGTATGCAGAACTGCTTCAGCCTGGCTTGCATGAGGCCTAGGGAAGAATGTTGGAAGAACCACCTCTTGGTTAAGGTGGAATGAGGAGACAACTTTGGGGAGGAACTTTGGATGAGTCCTAAGGACTACCCTGTTTCTATATAAGCGGGTGTAAGGCCTGTCACAGACCAGGGCCTGAAGCTCACTCACTCGCCTGGCCGAGGTTAGTGCTACCAAAAAGAGTGTCTTCCAGGACAGGAAGCGTAGAGGGCAAGTAGCCATCGGCTCAAAAGGTGGGCGAGTCAGTTGCTGCAAAACCACATTCAACTCCCACTCAGAAGCAGGACGACGGATTGGAGGCTTGAGCAATAGCAAGCCTCTGAGAAACCGGGACACCAAGGGGTGAACTGACAGAGAATTTCCTTCCACTAGTGAGCTGCTAGAGCTGAGAGGTGGACCCGAACAGAATTGGACTTAAGTCCCTGATTAGATAAGTTCAGTAAGTACTGAAGCACTACTGGTACAGTACAGGAGAAGGGATCCTCTGTACGGAGCTGACACCACACAGAAAACCTTTTCCATTTGCGAGCATAGGTTTTCCTAGTGGACTGTTTCCTAGAGGCTAGGACAACCTCTTCAACTTCTGGAGGTAGGCCCCAGGGAGCTAAAACTACCCTTGCAGCCTCCAGGCCATCAAATTGAGGGCTTTGAGATTGGGGTGCAGAAGGGAACCCTGATCCTGAGAGAGAAGGTCGGGTTGCAACCCCAGAGGCAGTGGGGGATCCACTGCCAGCTGAAGTAGAAGTGGAAACCAAGGCTGTCTCGGCCACCTGGGAGCTACCAGCAGGACCGAGGCCTTGTCCTGTAGAATCTTGAACAGGGTTCGGGCCACCAAGGGCGTGGGAGGAAACGCATACAGGGGGCCCTGAGACCATGGGATCAGAAAAGCATCTGCCGCCAGCTGCACAGGATGCGGATGTCTGGAGCAGAACTTTGGCAGCTGTTTGTTCAGTGGACTGGCAAACAGATCTATGGATGGAAGTCCCCATTTCAGGAAAATCCTCTGAACCACCAAAGGATGGAGCTGCCACTCGTGGGGCTGCAGAATCCTGCTCAACCTGTCGGCCAGGTAGTTTTCCTGGCTGGGGAGGTACACAGCCTTGAGGAGCATGTTGTGCTTGACAGCAAATAAGGAAAGGTCCTGTGCCTCCTGACAAAGGAGCCTGGATCCAGTTCCGCCCTGCTTGTTCACATAAAACATGGCTACCTGGTTGTCTGTTTGAACTAGGACAGATTGATGAACCAGGGTAGGAGAGAAAGTCTTGAGGGATAACCGAATAGCCCTGAGTTCCAGTAGATTGATCTGCTGTGCAGCTTCCCAGGGAGACTATAGGCCCTGGGTGCACTTGCCTAGACAATGTGCTCCCCAGCCCTGCAGGGAGGCGTCCGTAGTCAAGACCACTGTGAAGCGAGGAATCTGAAAAAATACCCCTTGCAGCAGATTGGGTGGGTGCAGCCACCAGTTGAGGGGGTTCAGAAATTGTCTGGACACCCTTATCCTGTCTGAGGCTGCCGGTGGCCTGTGACCACTGAGTCCGAAGGCACCACTGTGCAGGCCTCATATGGAGCCTGGCATTGGGGGTCACATGTACTGTCGAAGCCATGTGGCCAAGAAGCCTCAGGCAGAGTCTGGCGGAGACCAGTGACCTGCTGAGAAACTGGTTTGCTAAGTCTATCAGTCTTTGGGCTCTGTCTTCTGGCAAGAATGCCTTTGCCAGCAGAGAGTCCAACCTTGCCCCATGAACTCCAAGTTCTGGGAGGGGAGCAAAGTGGACTTTGCGAAGTTTATTACAAACTCCAAGCTTTGAAGAAGAGCAATAGTTCTGAGGGTGGCCTGTCGGGCCTCCTGGCATGTCTGGTCCCTTATGAGCCAGTTGTCCAGATAGGGGAAGACAAAGATTCCCTGATTTCTTAGGTAGGCCGCCACCACTGCCAGGCATTTGGTAAAAACCCTGGGAGTGGAGGTGAGGCCAAAAGGCAGTACTCTGTACTGATAATGGTTTCCTCCCACAATGAACCTGAGGTACTTTCTGTGGTCTGGATGAATGAAGATGTGAGTTGTATGCATCCTTTAGATCTAAAGAGCATAGCCAATCTCCCTGCTGGAGGTAGGGCAGAAGTGTTCCAAGAGTAAGCATCTTGAACTTTTCCTTCTCTAGGAATTTGTTGAGATTTCTGAGGTCTAGAATAGGCCGAAGGCCACCGGTTCTTTTGGGTACCAGGAAATACCTGGAGTAGAACCCTTGACCTTGCAAGTGGGGAGGCACAGGCTCCACCGCCCTGTCCACCAACAGACCTTGGAGCTCTTGAAGGAGAAGATCTGTGTGCAGGGGAGGCCTTGGAGGCTCCCCTGGAAAGTATGGAGGAAGCAGTTGTTGGAAGTGTAGCAGATAGCCCTTGTGGACTATGCTTAACACCCAACTGTCTCCAGTGATAAGTGGCCACTTGTGGGCAAACAGGGTGAGGCGACCTCCTGTGCAGGGTTGGGAGAGCAGGGATGGAGAGGCTATGCCTAAGGAGTCAAAAACCCCCACCCTGCTGAGTGGGAGCAGGGGCCGGAGGCTTGGGAGTCCTCTGCCTACGGGGCCCATTACCCTGCCCCTTGGCTTGCTGACCCTGAGGGGCAGCTTGGGCGGCCTGGTACTGTGGGTACTGTTTGTAGGTAGTGCCCTTCCTCGGGTACCCAAGCCCTTCTTTTTGTGAGAAGGGGCAGAAGTCTTCCTAGACAGCCTTGTCCTCGTGAGGTGCTCGGTTTCGAGCTGTGCGGCCTTCTCGGTCATGGGCCTGCCAAAAAGGTTCTCACCTCGGCAAGGGACACTGACCAACTTGTCCTGAACCCATGGCTCGAGGTCCGATGACTGCAGCCATGCCTGGCGTCGAGCCACGATGCCGGCTGCCGCAACACGGGCCGAAGCCTCGAAGCCATCATAGGCAGCGCGGGACAAACTTGGAGCATTCCTGGATCCCCGAGGACAAGGACTTGAACCTCTGCAAGGGTTCCCCGGAGAGACCAGCAGAGAACCCGGCCAACTCCTTGGCCAGGTCTTGCAAGTACATGCCCATGTACAGCTGGTAAGACTGGACACGGCAAGCAAACATCGAGCCCTGGAAGCACTTTCTACCAAAACCATTGAGGTTCCGGGCCTCCCTGCTAGGGGGCACCGCGGAGTGCATCTTCTGACTTTTCAGGTGATGCATGGTCGATTCCACCACCATAGAATGGTGTGGTAGCTGCGCCTTCTGAAAGCCAGGGCTCTTCGGGAGTCGATAGATCGAATCAACCCGCTTGCTTAGAACAGGCGCCGAGGCCGGTGCCTCCCACATCCGGAAGAGGAGCCGTTCCAGCATCGGAGGAACCGGAACAGTAAAGGCCTCCTTCGGAGGAGAGTCATACTGTAGGGCCTCGAGCTCCTCGGCTCGAATCTCCTCCTCGGGATCCGCAGGGATAGCCAACGCAGTGGCCATATCCTGGACGAACTCCGAGAACTGGGTATCCTCCGGGGGGGGGGGGGAGGATCTACTCCGAGGCTCAGACTGCGGTGAGTCCGACGGGACGCACCGAGTCCGGAAAGCGTCGGGGGACTCCTCGTCCTCCGTCTCCCAGGCGGACTCGTCCGATGAGGAATCGGGGTCTGACCGCGCGGGGCCTACGAGCACCCGCCCCGATGCCCTCGGTCCCGAACGGGAGGTCGAGGGAGACCGCGACCGAGGTCGACCTTGAGCCTTCATGGTCTCTAGTATCGGCTCGGTCTCCGGGGTCGACTTCGATGTCGATGTCCTGGTGGTCGGGGCAGATGCGCCAGACAGGCTGGCCATCAGTGCCCGCTGCTGTTCCATGAAGGCAGACAATCTGCTCTCCAAGGCTGTCAGCCTGAGACCCAGCTCAGGAGACTCAGCAGCCTCCGACTCGGGCCCCGGCGGCGCCGGGCCTGACGTCGGCTCTCTGGGAGGAGAGTCCACGAGGACTACAGGACTTACGTGTCCAGCAGACTCCGGCTCCACTCGAGGTACTTTTGGAAGCTTCTCCTGTTCCACGGGCCCGGGGCGACGGTCGGGGTTCTGAGACCTAGCTTTCGAGGAGCCAGGGACCTCTTCTGACGATGCCCTCGCCCCGACGGTGCTTGGGATCTGATTCCAGAGATGTCGAGGCCTCAGACGAGGTCTGGGCCCGGCTGGAGGCCGAGTCAGAGAAAAGCCTTTCCTTTTGGTGCTGATGACTTCGAAGCGCCTTGGAAGACATTTTTCCACATGGTCCACACGTCTTAGGATCGTGGTCAGGACCGAGGCACCGAAGGCAGCAGTCGTGTGTGTCGGTGAGAGACATTAGCTTGTTAACACCGATCACACTTTTTAAACCCACTGGAAGCCATCGGGGAAAAAAAAGTCCCCGCGAGGTCAAAGGACCAGCCTTCCAGGGAAAAAGAAAAAAAAAGGGCGCGAAAGCCAGCCACGAAGGGCAAAAACTGAAAAAAGAAGATCGGGCTCGATACCGGTATACCGAACCCAGCGGGAGGGGAACCGGCGTCGAACCGGAGAAAAAATAGCGAAAGAATCGTGAAAAAAATCTAACAATTTTCCGGGAGGACTAGGATACATGTCCGGTGGGCTTCACGGAAAAAGATAGACTGAGCAAGATGTCATCTTTAGGCGGGAAGGGAACCGCGCATGCGTGCCTGCATTCCCAAAGGCTTTCATGGAAAGCTGGGGAAATGCTCCGCAAGGGCTCCATCGACGTCGATGTCACCCATATGTGAGGACCGACTTCCTGCTTGGTCCTAGAGAAAAGGTGCTATTCAGCGATGAAAGCACCTTCTGCCTGTTTGGTAACCAGGCCTATACCTATGTGAGGAGATTTCCTGGAGAGGAATTCAAGCCCGAGTGTCTCAACCTCACTGTGAAGCATCCTTTGAAGGTCATGGTCTGGGGCTGCATGGCTGCCAGTGGCGTTGGATGTCTTCACATCGTCGATGGAATGGTCAATGGGGCCAAGAACATCACCATCCTGCAAAAGTGCATGGTGCTATCAGCACACCAGCTGTTTCCTGGCTAGTTCCTGTTACAAGATGACAATGCACCCTGCCATCGCTCCAGACAGGTGATCAGCTGGAAGCAGTGGAACATCAAGTCAATGGACTGGCCTGCCCAATCTCCATATCTGAATCCAATCGAGAACCTGTGCCACAAGGTGGCCTTGGAAATATCCAAGAGGCATCCGACATCAAAGCGTGAGCTGATTGAGTCACTCACTGCTGCTTGGAACCGTGTTGTCACCAGCGATCACCTTGTCAGACTGGTTCATTCAATGCAGACTAGGTGCAGTCAGGTGATCAAGAACACAGGGTGGCCCATCAAATACTGAGCCATCACTGACACATAAAAACAGCCTTTTTCAAGGCCACATTCATTAATTTGAAGGAAACCTGGCGTGCGTCCATAATATTTTAAAGCATACTTACAATAATATATCGCTGGCCAACGATGTACATTACGCAATTTTCACAGAAAATCTATCAACAGGACAACTATGGGGAACAAACTCAGAAAATAAGGGCCAAACCAATACTAAAAGTTGGCCCTAATAGCCAAATCTATCACTTATCATGAGATACGCAGAAAAAGCCACTGGGAGGAAAAATAAATTAAGATATAAGGTCACTAAGTTGAAAAAACATCAAATTTACAAGTGATTCCAGACTTTTGCACACCACTGTACCTGGGGGCTTTCTTCACCCATCCCCAACGAATCTAGTTTAAAGACCTCTTCAGTAGATTAGCCAGTCTACAACTGAAGACGGATGCGTCAACCTTTCTTGGACAGATGGATGCTATCTTTGCTCTGCAACCCTTGGAACAGCATCTCATGGCCTAGGAAACCAAAACGCTCTCGATGACACCATCCACTCAGCCATGCATTCATCTCCAGGATGCGAGTGTCTCTGCCTTGCCCTTTACCCTCAACAGGGAGACCACCACCTGTGCACCTAACTACTTCACCCTCTGTCCCAGAGCCATGAAGTCACTTTTGATACGCTCAGAGGGATACCTGGCAGTATCATTTGTTCCGACATGGATTAGCAACATTGGGTAATAGTCAGTGGGCTTGATGAGTCTCAGCAAACTCTCCGTAACATCTTGGAAACAGTGCCTCTACAGTCCAAAAGAACTTCCAATCTTTGGGAGAGAAACTCAAGCCCATTGTTAACACTGTTGCATTCTCAGAGGTTCTGCCTGTTCTTGGTAAGGGGACAAAAAGGCTGCATCGCATTAACAGCTTTAATACATGGCTCCAGACCTGGTGCAAACAAGAAAGATTCAGATTTATTGGCGAGTGGGGAAAACAGATGGACCAACAAGAGACTATACTGTGCTGATGGACTACATCTCTCTGTCGCAGGGAAAAGCATCTTAAGTGAAAAATTCAGGCAGCATGTGGATATGCATTTAAACTAGGAAAAGGGGGTGACGGATGTGGAAGGTCAAGACCTGCACGCCACCCCCCTGCAAAAGCAGATCATCAGAAACAGCCACACTTTTAAACCACACATCAAAAACAAGTAGGAAGATGTGGGCAGAACAAAATAAATGCAAAATACACACAAGCCAGGTAAATGCTGGAAAGCAATGAGCACAAATACTCGAAGCTTAGCCAACAAAGTTCCGGACCTGGAAGCCCTAATGGTGGAAATGGATTTGGACATTGTGGCAATTACAGAAACATGGCTTAATGAATCGCATGATTGGGATATAGCCATAGCTGGCCATAATCTATTCAGAAGAGACAGAGAAAATAGAAAAGGAGAAGTAGCCTTGTATGTCAAAAGCAATATTAAAGCTACTGAAATGCAGGGGTCATGGGGAAAAGAAGAAGCGCTCTGGATGAGGAGATGGCACTGTCATCCATACTGCTGTAGTCTACAGACCTCCGACTCAAATTGAAGAGATAGATAACGAATTGATTATAGATATTGCCAAGATAGCCATAAAGGGGGAAGCGATCATTTTGGGTGACTTTAATCTACCTGATGTGGACTGGATTACTCCTTCTGATCATCTGGAAAGAAGCAAAAAAAATTGTAGATGCTCTCCAAGATGCATCACTTAGACAAATGGTCATGGAACCAACCAGGGAAAGCTCAACACTGGATTTAGTGCTCACCAACGGTGATAGCGTGTCGAATGTCTGCATGAGTGCACCTGTGAGCAACAGAGATAAAACAGAGATAAAAGCCAAGGTACAGGCCAAACATAGCAAGCTCAAAGTCCTAAACTTCAAAAACACTGACTTCAAAAAATGGCCGAGTACCTAAAGGAGGAGATGACAGCATGGAAGGAGATAAGGGAAGTGGAACAGCAATGGGTTAAACTAAAGGTGGCAATAAAAGGGGCAACAGATAAATATATAAAAAAAAACTAAATAAAAACAAGAGGAGAAGGAAACCTATTTGGTTTTCCAAAGAAGTGGCTGCTCAAATGCAAAACACACAGCTTTCGCAAAATTCAAAAGCTTGCAAACAGAAGAACACAGAAATGAATACAGGATCAAACAAAGAATCAAAAAGAGAAATAAGGATAGCAAAATCAAAGGCAGAGGAAAAGATGGCTAAAGATGTTAAGGGTGGTGACAAAACTTTCTTCAGGTATATTCAGGAAAGGAAGAAGATCAGAAGTGGAACTGCAGGACTCAGAAGTGCTGGGAAAGGACTCGTGGAAAGTGACAGAGCGAAATTGCTAAACAAATACTTCTGCTCTGTTTTTACTAAAGAAAATCCTGGAGATGGACCAGCTGTGACTCCCAAATATAAAAATGGGAATGAAGTAGATACCACACCATTCACAGAAGATGAGGTGTTGGAACTTGCTAAACTGAAAGTGGACAAAGCCATGGGACCGGATGGGATACATCCCAGGATACTGAAAGAGCTCAGAGAGATTCTTGCAGGGCCGTTAAAGGATGTATTCAACAGATCCTTAGAAACAGGAGAGGTTCCTCAGGACTGGAGAATGGCTGATGTCGTACCTCTACACAAAAGTGGTGACAGGGAAGAAGTGCCAAACTACAGACCCGTGAGCCGGGAAAAGTAATGGAGGCGCTCCTGAAAGAGCGAATAGTGAACTTTCTCAAAACCAACAGGTTGCAAGATCCAAGGCAACATGGTTTTACTGAAGGACGGTCTTGCCAAACAAATCTGATTGAGTTCTTTGACTGGGTAACCAAGGAACTAGATCAGGGGCATGCGATGAATGTCATCTACCTGGATTTCAGCAAAGCCTTTGATACTGTTCCTCATAGGAGGCTCGTCAACAAACTCAATAGCTTGGGGATGGGTCTCAAGATGGTGAACTGGATTAGAAATTGGTTGACTGACAGACAGAAGGTGATGGTACATGGAGCTCACTTGGATGAAAGGAAAGTGATTAGCGGGGTGCCCCAGGGTTCGGTCCTGGGCCCGGCACTGTTCAATGTATTTGTGAGGGATATTGCTGAAGGACTGAATGGAAAAGTCTGTCTTTTTGCAGATGACACAAAAACTTGCAACAGAGTGGACTCCCGTGAGGGAGTGGATAACATGAAAGATCTACAAAATCTGGAAGAATGGTCTAATGCTTGGTAATTACGATTTAATGCGAAAAAGTGCAGTGTCATGCACTTAGGTAGCAGAAATCCAAGGGAAATGTACGCAATAGGGGGCGAGAGGTTGGTGTGCATGGTTCAGGAGAAAGACCTTGGTGTGATTATCTCTGAAGATCTCAAGGTGGCAAAACAGTGCGACAAGGCGGTGGCAAAAGCCAGGAGGATGTTGGGCTGCATACAAAGAGGGATTACCAGCAGAAAGGATGAGGTACTTATGCTACTGTACAGGTCGCCGGTGAGGCCTCACTTGGAATACTGTGTTCAGTTTTGGAGACTATATCTTGCAAAATATGTAAAAAGACTAGAAACTGTTCAGAGGAAGGTGACCAAAATGATTTGGAGTCTGCGTAAGAAACCCTATGAGAAGAGACGAAGACCTAAATATGTACACTTTGGAGGAGAGGAGGGATAGGGGAGATATGATTCAGACCTTTAAATACTTAGAGGAACGATGAACAAACAAACCTCTTCCAAAGAAGGGGAAGCTGCAAAACTAGAGGGCATAACATGAAGCTGCAAGGTGGAAAATTGAAAGGCAATGTCAGGAAATATTTTTTCACTGAAAGGGTGGTGGATGCTTGGAATGCTCTCCCAATCGAAGTGGTGGGGGCAGACATGGTGACAGAATTCAAAACAGCATGGGATAAGCACAGCGGATCCCTTTATAGCAACAGGATGAAAACAAAATAAACTGAACCATCTAACTTCAACAAATAGGGGTGTCCTACATGGAGTGGTGGGTCCACCCCTAAACAAAGACATGGGGAGGGGTGGCCTGCACGGAGCGATGGGTGCACCTACTCTTGCGGTATAGTTGCTGGGCAGACTGGATGGACCATGCTGGTCTTTATCTGCCGTCATTTACTATGTTACTATGTCTGTGTTCTGAGTGTGTGAGTGAGGCCAGGTGTTCTGTTAACATGGAGTTTGTACATAGGGATCTATACTGTACTGTAGTAATTTGACTTGTTGAGCTTTTCAAATAAGTGTATGGATGTTCTAGGGCCTGCTGCAGTATGTATAGTGTTGCTTTTTTCTGGGTAGGTACCCTGTATGAGTTTTGGAAGTTTATGATGGTATGGTATGGTAGATTTGGCCTTGTAGATCTTAGGTGATTTCTACAGGGTTTTATATTAGTTCCCAATATGTCTCGTACTGGAGAATGTTTGTTAGTGAGATGACCAGAATCAGATTTTTTTAAAAAATATATTTAATTCTGTGGCTGAATGCCCTACTTCTACTATGCACCCATTGTCGAGGGAGAGGTTTCTGTGGATGCAGAATATATATTCAAAAAGAAAAAATGAGACCCATAACGCAGTTTATAACAGAATAAAATGATTTATAATTTGGTCTTATAAACTGTGCTGTGGTTCTCACTTTTTCTTTTAGTTCATGTGCGAGCATCTTGCATTTCCGTTTTTTTTTAAGGAATATATATTTACATTAACACCGTGCTGGTCCAGTGCGCAGTTTCGGTAGTTATGGGGGGTTGCTAAGCATCCTTGGTGTTTATGTTGGAGGGGGAGGTGTTGTGTTGGGGTCTCAAAGTCCCTCTTGTTTTTCAGAGAGTGGGAAGTGTTGTTTTGGGGTACCAAATCACTCTTGTTTTTGTGGAAGTGGGAGATGCTGCATGGATGCTATATGCTTGTTTGGCATATTTAGCAGCATGTTTCCTAGACTCGGCACTGGTAATATATGAAGAAAAGAAATGCCATACTGGGTCAGACTAAGGTCCATCAAGCCCAGTATACTGTTTCCAATAGTTGCCAATCCAGGTCACAAGTACCTGGCAGGTTCCCAAAAAGGCAAGCAAGTTCTACAATGCTTGTCCCAGGGCAAACAGTGGATTTCCCAGGTCCTCTTTAAAAACAGTTTATGGACCTTTCCTCCAGGAACTTGTCCAAACCTTTTTTAAAACCAGCTACACTAACAGTTTTTACTGCATTTTCTTATAACTAATTCCAGAGTCTGATTGCACAGGGCCATAGGCTAACTGCAGGGAGGAAGTTACATCCCCCTGCAGTTACTGCATTTCAGCGTGGCAAAACAGTTGCTGGTGCAAATAAGGCCACCCACTGAGGTGGCTTTAGTTGCACTTGTGCTACTTGCGCTGAGCCATTATGTTAGTTTCTGCTGACAATGCAGATGCCTGTGTGTGACAGTTCTTTCTCTCACCTCACTCTGCAATAAAGTATAATTTTGGGAAAGAAATCCTGTAAACCTAACAATAGGTAAAAGCATTTTTTTTTTTACTACATATGTCTGGTTTTAGTTTGTACTAATACATTCCCTACTCGAAGATCTCTTTCTGTTTTGCATAGGTTTGACTGAGGCATGGAGTTTCTATGTAGTAATTTGGCTTGTTCAGTTTTCTGAATGGGAATATGGATGTTCTAGGGCCCACTACAATATTTATGGTGCTGTCCTTTTCTGGGTAAGCTCCGTGTTGTGTGAGTTTTGAAAGTTAGTGCCGTTATAGAATAGTAGATTTGCTCTATGGGTCCTGTACTCTGGGTTCTTGGTGAGGTCAACTGTAGGGTGTTGGTTGGGGTGGGAGGGGCGTACTGGAATATAAATTGCTTTTGAGATTTGCAGTTTTATGTACTTTATGCTGCCAGACTGAAATTTAAGATATTTTGTCAATTCAGATTCAAGGAAATTTCAAATTTTAAGGGAACATCTCAGTTTAATTTTGTTTAGAAGCATGATAGTTTCAGCGCTGCTGAATTCTGGACTTTTCCAGCTCTAGCACAATACAATCCAGCATTTGAATTCATGGCTACCAGGATTAATTTCTCATTTTATATCTTCCCGCCTCATCAATAATCTGGTCATAGCAAAATAAATCTGATGTGTAGATACTTATAATGGTTTGATAGGGGAGGGCTGTGTGTCTTTTCATTGATCAAATTTAATGTTTTATTATGTTTGTTTTATTGTAACATCTGTTATACTAAATTGCATGTGTATGTTTAGAAGCCTCCTAGGATTTTAGATGGGTGGCATATACATTTAAAAATAAAGTATACTAAATTTATGCACATGCCGCCAGTGAGTCTCCGCATGTGGCCCTGCATCACTGGGAGACAGAAGAAAGCAGAAACCTCAGATTGGGACCTACATGATCAGTGAATAAAATGGTCAGACAACAAAGTTCAAAGAGAATTTTATTTTCCATGTAATTATCTGACTTGGTGCTATCTTTATATTTTATACAGTACATGGAAATGCATCTCTTTCTATTTCTCTGGTATTGCACTGTATGCAGAAAGCGTAGTTACTCACCTGTAACAGGTGTTCTCCAGGAGCAGCAGGAATCAGTCCTCACTTATGGGTGACGTCGGCGCCGACGGAGCCCTCGCGGAGCAATTTTCCCCAGCTTTCAAAGAAAGCCTTTGGGAATTGCAGCGCGCATGCGCGCGCGGTCGTCTTCCCGCCCGAGGGTGCCATCTTAGCCAGTCAGATGACATAGCTAAAAAAGACAGCATAAAAATTTGCAAAAAGAACATAAGCAGACGATTGCAACTCCAAGGGGAGGAGGGAGGGTAGTGAGGACTGATTCCTGCTACTCCTGGAGAACACCTGTTACAGGTGAGTAACTACGCTTTCTCCAGGACCAAGCAGGAAGTCAGTCCTCACTTATGGGACTCCCAAGCTCGAGGCTACCGGAGACCCTAAGCACAAAAACGAGCTCCCTCTAGCTCAGCAGCACAGAAGGATAGAATCTTCGCTGAATTATCACCCACCGGTAGCCCACATCCGGGATGGAGGGTAGGAGTTGCTCAGACCTCAAAGAGATTACGGAGGACTGCCTGTCCGAAAGCACTGTCCCTACAGGACTCCCTCTCGAGACAGTAATGGACCGCAAAAGTCTGGCTCGAAGACCAAGTAGCGGCCCGGCAGATGTCTGCCAGCGGAACAGAGCGGAGGTAAGCCACTGACGTAGCTTTTGCCCGAACGCAATGAGCCGTGACTCGACTTTCTAAGGAGAGTCCGGCTGCCCCATAAGCCCAAGAGATACAGCCCGCAACCCAGATGGACAGAGTACGCTTGGAGACCGGGAGCCCCAATTTATTGGGGTCAAAAGACACAAAAAGCTGAGCAGCTTTACGGTGCTCCCGCGTACGGTCAAGGTAGAAGTTCAACGCCCTTCTACAGTCCAGGGTATGGAGGACCGTTTCAGCTCGGCTGGAGTGTGGTCTGGGAAAGAAGGTTGGAAGTACCACCTCCTGATTGATGTGAAAAGGGGAGACCACTTTTGGCAGAAATTTTGGGTGAGTCCGTAGGACTACCCTATTCTTGTAGAACCTAGTGTAAGGGGGATCAGACACGAGGGCCTGCAATTCACTTACGCGTCTAGCGGAAGTGAGGGCTATCAAGAACAGTGTTTTCCAAGACAGAAAACGGAGAGAACAGGTAGCCATAGGTTCAAAAGGCGGACAGGTGATCCGCTGCAAAACCACATTCAGGTCCCAGTCAGGCGCTGGCGGGCGCAGAGGTGGTTTAAGTAGAAGGAGACCTCGGAGAAACCTCGCTACGAGAGGGTCGCTCGAGAGAGGTCTACCGTCCACCGGCACATGATGTGCCGAAAGAGCACTGAGGTGAACTTTGACGGAGTTGGACTTAAGTCCCAGATTAGAGAGGTGTAGCAAGTATTGCAAGATCACCGACACCGGGCAGGAGAAGGGATCCTGAGACTGTTGGGTACACCAGACTGCAAAGCGACGCCATTTAAGGGCGTAGCATTTGCGGGTGGAAGGCCGTCGCGAAGCCAAGACGACCTCCTCCACCTCCGCCGGCAGGAGAAGGGGAGCAAGGACTACCCTCTCAGCAGCCAGGCCATGAGGTTGAGAGACCTGAGGTTGGGGTGCAGTAGGGACCCCTGATCCTGAGTGAGGAGATCCGGTTGTACCCCCAGAGGGAGTGGATCCTCCACCGCCAGTTGCAGTAGGAGCGGAAACCACGGCTGCCTGGGCCAGCGAGGGGCCACCAGGATCATGAAGGCTTTGTCTCGGAGAACCTTGAAAAGAGTCCGAGAGACTAGCGGGATGGGAGGGAAAGCGTACAGAAGGCTCCCCGACCATGAGATCAGAAAGGCGTCCGCCGCAACCCGAAGGGGGTGCGGCTGACAAGAGCAGAAGCGAGGAAGCTGCCGGTTGCGAGGACTGGCAAAGAGATCCACCGTGGGGAGGCCCCACCTGAGGAAGAGCTTCTGAACTACCAAGGGATCCAGACGCCACTCGTGCGGCTGGAGGACCCTGCTGAGTTTGTCCGCAAGGCAATTTTCCTGGCCCGGGAGATAAACTGCCTTGAGGAGGATGCCGTGACTGACGGCCCAAGAGCAGAGCTTCTGTGCCTCCCTGCAGAGGAGGAAGGAGCCCGTGCCCCCCTGTTTGTTCACGTGGAACATGGCAACTTGATTGTCCGTCTGTACAAGGACGGACTGTTGGGAAGTCAGGTGGGAGAAGGCCTTGAGAGCTAGGCGGATCGCCCTGAGCTCCAGGAAGTTGATCTGCTGAGCAGACTCCCACATGGTCCAGAGGCCCTGAGTACGTGCCTCTTGGCAATGTGCTCCCCAGCCCAGGAGGGATGCATCGGTGGTCAGCACCCGGGTCGGTTGAGGTGACTGGAACGGCATCCCGAAGATCAGGTTCGGCTGCCGGAGCCACCACCGGAGAGACGAGACCAGCGGCTCGGAGACGCGCACTAGGTCCGCTAGGCCGCCTGTGGCTTGTCGCCACTGCTGGCGGAGACACCATTGAGCAGACCGCATATTCAGGCGGGCATTGGGGGTCACATGAACGGTGGAAGCCATATGGCCGAGCAGTCTCAGGAAGCGCCTGGCGGAGACCAGGGGCTGGCTGCGAAAGCGGTCGGCTAGGTCCATGAGCCGTTGAGCCCTGTCGAGCGGTAGGTATGCTCGCGCCTGAGGAGTGTGCAGCCTCGCGCCGATGAACTCGAGATCCTGTGAGGGGAGCAAAATGGACTTTGCGAAGTTTATAACAAAGCCTAAGTGCTGCAGAAGAGTCACCATGCGGCACATGGCGTTGGTGACCTCCTGAGCGGACGCTGCTCTGATGAGCCAGTCGTCGAGGTACGGAAAGACATAAAGGCCGTGAAGCCGGAGATGGGCCGCCACGACCGCGAGACATTTTGTGAAGACTCGCGGTGCGGAGGACAGGCCAAAGGGCAGTACCCTGTACTGGTAATGATTTCCTGCCACCACAAACCTTAGGTATTGGCGGTGGCTTGGGTGGATGAGGATGTGCGTGTAGGCATCCTTTAGATCCAAGGAGCATAGCCAATCTCCCTGCTGGAGGTAGGGCAGAAGGATTCCAAGGGTAAGCATTTTGAACTTCTCCCGCACAAGGAACTTGTTGAGGTTGCGCAAGTCCAGGATGGGTCTGAGGCCCCCTGTTCTCTTTGGTATCAGAAAATACCTGGAATAAAAGCCTTGACCTCTCAGGTGGTGGGGCACCGGTTCCACCGCCTGTTCCTGCAGAAGACCTGCTAACTCCTGAAGGAGTAATTCCCTGTGCAGAGGGGGTCGTGGAGGTTCTCCCGGAAAATAGGAGGGAGGGACCTGATGGAAGTGGAGAAGATATCCTTCTCGCACGACTTGAAGCACCCAGGCATCTGCGGTGATGCTGGACCACCTGTGGGCGAAGTGAACCAGCCGGCCTCCGGTGCTGGGAGGAACCAGCGGGGGGGGAGAGGCTATGCTTTGTGAGTCAAAAACCCCCACCCTGCTGAGCAGGGGCTGGTGGTGCAGGCTTGGGGGCTTGCTGCCTACGGGACCCGTTTACCCCGTCCCTTGGCCTGCTGGCCCTGTTGGGGAGCTGCAGGGGCCTGATAATGGGGGTACTGTTTGTAGGCAGCCGCCTTCCTCGGGTAAAAGGACTTCTTCCCCGAGCCCTTCTTTTTCTGGGAAGGGGCGGAGGTCTTCCTAGAAAGCCTGGTCCTGGTGAGAGTCTCAGTCTCAATTTGTGCAGCCTTATCCGCCATGGGCTTGCCAAAGAGGTTTTCGCCTCGGCAGGGGACATCGACCAACTTGTCCTGCACCCAGGGCTCAAGGTCTGACGACTGAAGCCAAGCCTGTCGGCGGGCACCGATGCCGGCTGCGGCCACTCGAGCCGATGCTTCAAAGCCATCATAGGCTGCTCGGGACATGAACTTTGAGCATTCCCGAATGCCAGTGGACAAGGCCAGGAACCTCCGCAAGGGTTCCTCGGACAAACCAGCGGAGAATCCGGCTAGCTCTTTAGCCAGATCCCGGAGATACATGCCCATGTAGAGCTGGTAAGTCTGGACACGACATGCGAGCATAGAGCCCTGGAAGCACTTCTTACCAAGGCCATCCAGGTTACGGGCCTCCCTGCCAGGAGGCACCGAGGAGTGCATCTTCTGGCTCTTAAGACGATGCATGGCCGATTCCACTACCATGGAATGGTGTGGTAGCTGTGCCTTTTGAAAGCCAGGGCTCTTGCGGACTCGATAGATAGAATCGACCCGCTTGCTCAGGACCGGCGAGGAGGCTGGACTCTCCCACATGCGGAAGAGTAGTCGTTCCAGCATAGGAGGAACCGGTACAGTAAAGTGTTCCCTCGCGGGAGAGTCATACTGGAGGGCGTCGAGCTCTTCGGCTCGAGGCTCCTCCTCGGGATCCGCAGGGAAGGCCAAAGCCTTGGCCATATCCCTAACGAAGTCCGAGAACCGGGCATCCTCCGGGGGGGACTGCTTCCGAGGCTCGGACTCCGGTGAGTCCGAGGGGACACACCGAGTCCGGAAAGAATCAGGCGACTCTTCCTCTTCGGACTCCCAGACCGACTCCGACGAGGACTCGGTGGGGTCGGCCCGGGCAGGGCGCGGCGCCTGCCGCCCCGACACCGAGGGAGTCGGCGTCGGCGACCTCGGTCCCGAACGGGAGGCCGAGGGTGACCTCGACCGAGGATCGACTCGAGTTCTCATTGACTCGAGGATCGGCTCGGTCTCCGGGGTCGACTTGGACGTCGACGTCCCGGCGGTCGGGGCAGCGGCGCCAGCGAGGCCAGCGAGCAGTGCCCGCTGCTGGTCCATGAAGGCAGACAGTCTGCTCTCCAAGGCCGTCAACCTGAGTCCGAGCTCAGGTGACCCAGCAGCCCCCGACTCGGGCCCCGACGGCGTCGGGCCCGACGTCGGCTGTCGTGGAGGCGAGTCCAGAAGGACTACAGGACTTACCCGAGCAGGCATCTCCGACTCCAGGCGAGGTCGCTTCGGGAGGTGTTCCTTCTCCAAGGACCCGGGGCGGCTATCGGGGCTATGCGACCTGGCCCTCGCGGAACCAGGAGCGTCCACCGACGCCGCCCTCGCGGGTTTCACCGTCCGACGATGGTCCCCGGAGGGAGAACCCCGGTCGGAGGAACTCCGGCGACGGTCCGAGCTGGAGCCTTTTGACGCGGAGGCCTCCGACGAGGTCCGGGTACGGCTGGGGTCAGCGAAGATTCGATCACGCTGATGCCGCCGACTCCTCAACGCTTTTGAGGACATTTTGCCGCAGGGCCCACAGATCAGTTCCTCATGATCCGGGCCCAGGCAGCGGAGGCAAAAGTCGTGTGTGTCAGTTAGTGACATATTTCGGTCACACTGACCACACCGCTTAAAGCCACTGGCAGCCATCGGGGGAAAAAGGGCCCCTGCGAGGTCAAAGGACCGGGCTGCCAGGGAAAAATCGAAACTAAAGCTGACAAAGTCAGAAAAACCGAAAAAAAGTAGGAGGACTCGTGACCGGCGTCGCGAGTCCGGGCGGGAAAACGATCGGCGTCGAACCGAAGGAAAAAGAATAAAATAATGAAGAAAATCGACTTTTTCGCGGGGACAAGACGGGTACGTCTGTAGGGCTCCGCGGAAAAAAGAAGACTGGCTAAGATGGCACCCTCGGGCGGGAAGACGACCGCGCATGCGCGCTGCAATTCCCAAAGGCTTTCTTTGAAAGCTGGGGAAAATTGCTCCGCGAGGGCTCCGTCGGCGCCGACGTCACCCATAAGTGAGGACTGACTTCCTGCTTGGTCCTGGAGAATCTGGCTTCCTGGGGTGGCAGTTTAATTTTTATCTACATGTGTTTATTTTTAGGTTATGGTCTCTTATTCTGTGCTTGGTGAGGGACTATGTTATGAGTATGTGACCAAGACCAGGTGTTCTGTTAATATGGAGTTTGTGTGTAGGGATCTGTACTGTAGTAATCTGAATTGTTCAGCTTTTCAAATAGGTGTTTGGATGATCCAGGGTCCACTGTAGTATTTACAGTGATGCTTTTTTTGGACGGGCTCCTTATGTGAGTTTTGGAAATTGGTGCTTATATGGTATAGTACGGTAGATTTTCTCTATAGATGCTCAGTGACTTTGTTGTAGGGTTTTGTTTTAGTTCACAATATGCCTGATACTGAAGAATGTTTGTTGTCGTTAGTGAGATGATCAGAATTAGATTTTTTTTAAGATATTGAGTTCTGTGGGTGAATATCCTGGTTCTGCTCTGCAATCAATGTTGAAGGGGGCTCTGTGAATGCAAAATATATGTTCAAAAAGAAAAAGCAAGAACCGTAATACGGTTTATACCAACAAAATAAAAATGTTATAATTTAGTTTTATAAACTGTGCTATGGGTCTTGCTCTCTTTTAGTTCCTTGTGTGCAAACATCTTGCATTTCCTCCATATAATCTAATTGGCTTTTTGGTTTGATTCAGTCCAAGCCTCTACGGGGGAGGAGGGGGGCACCATTCTCATCCTTTGCCTCAGGCAGCAGATTGCTTTGGGCTGCCCCTGCTCCAAGCTAACCAAACCCTACTAATCAGATACTTCCTGCAACATTCTCTAAACAAATATTCACTTGCTTTAAAACATCGCTCTCCCCCCCTTGTCAAAATACACAAACTATTGTATGATCCTTCCCACCGGACTCATGAAGATATTAAAAAGAGCAAGGGACAATGCCAACCCATGAGGCATCCCACACAACAAACCTCTAATAAAAGGAGAGATGATCACCTCATCAAATCCAAAAGTTCCATCCATATAAAAATGAACCAAACCATCTCAATACATTCCCTCCCATCCCCAGTGCTTTAACACCTCTCCAACAAAACGTTCCAAACCACTAAATTAAAGGCTACGGAAAGGTCCAAGCTGATCAGCATCAGCTACCTTCTCACTATCCTTTACCCAACAGAGCAAATCCAGAACAGATACTTTTAGGGAATCAATGCCCAACCCCCTCCGGAAACTGCCTGCCCACAATCAAGCCCACCTTCCTCATCTAAAAAGCTATCCAACTTCACCAAGACTATCTTTCTCTAAAATCTTTTCCAGACACATCAAGGATGATACTGGTCACAAAGGACCACCATTGTTTCCTTCAATGCTTGTGAATACTGGCCCTGAACCAATGAGGCATTCACAAGATCCACCATCCAATCTGGCACATTATCTGGGCTCTTTTTTCAGTAACTGACCTGGTATAGGGTCCAGGTTCATCCAAGTAAGATGCATCCTCTGGATCAAACACCTCAGCAATTCCCGTGTTACTCACAAAGAAAATTCCCACTAAATCCTCTCAACCAACTCACCTTTCTCTCCAAACCCCCACCCATCACCACACCCAAATTCCGCAGAGTCGCAACCTTCCCCACAAAATAATCCGCTTAGCTTTTTGGAATAACTGCCTATAATCATTAGCTTTCCTTCTCCAACTCTGTCCATCCCCCCTTCCCTGACTTCCACTAATATGCCAGACGTTGCAATTCCCTCTTCAAAGTTAATGGAGAGGGGGGAGAACCAGGCCCTATTGCTCAACTTCCCCTCCTGAACCCACATCTGTCTCAATGGTGCTACCCCCTCTAATACCCCCTTCATAGCTGCTACCCAATCCCCCACCAACCCCTCCTGCCCTGTCCTGCTCTACCCTATCCTTCTCCAACTAAGGGCAACCTTCTATACCTAGATTCATCATCAATTGTTCCCCCTCCTCCAACAAATCACAGTCTCTACCATCCTCTTCCACCCCATTTAAAATGAAAGGGGACCACATAGTGGTCTGACCAGGGAACATTAACACTATTTCTCCACAGACAGAGCAAGCTGTTCCACTAACACCACTGACACAAAAATCCAATCCAACATATTCCCCTTAACATGAGTAGGGCCTCTCACTGACTGACAGAACCCCATATCCTACAACATAGAAGGCAAAAACTGCTTCTATCCTTCCTCCGGACCATATTAAAATCCCTCAATACAACCAACTCCTGAAATTCTAAACATGCCTCAACAATTTTATCCTCCACCTCCCCTCATTGTTCCTGAGACAAACCTGGAGGACAACAGTAAAAAAACCCACATTCTCCACTCCATGCAAGTCAACCAACAAGCCTTCAAAGGCCTTCTGCACGTACCACCTTCTCGGACTCAAAATCTACTTTCTATTATACACTACTGCCCCTCCCCCTTTTCCCGTTCCTCGCCACCTGAAAACAAGCTTAATGATCAGGACATATCAAAGAACTTCCCATCCCCCACCCTGACAAAATCACATTTCAGTTATAAATAAAAAAAATCCAAACCTCCCTCCACAATAAAATCATGCAAAACATGCCATTTCTGACTAGCAGAATGAGCATTTTCCAAGGCACACACACAACCAAATTCTCCATACCCACTCCCCTCTGTACAGAAACCAATACAAGCCCACCATCACCACCCCCCTTCACCCCCCTCTCCACCACGACTGCAATGGCCTGGGCCTGAGTCCCCCCCCTCCAACCAGGCAAAACATTTTCACAAAACACAACCCCTGAACCACAAGAAAAAAAATACTCTCCCTTTCCCAAGACAACACTTATCTTCCCACTCCAGCAGTATCCGCTTGCGTCCAAGGGTGTTCCAAAGGACATGCTAAGTAGCATGCCCCTTTGCCAGGACCTGCCTGGGCTGCCATAATTTTAAGGGGCAGCTCTTGCATCACTACAGATTATGTCAGCGACAAGGGGAGGAGCCAGCACCATTCCATAGCCTCTCCACCCCAATACTTCAGCTCCCAACAGCAGCAGTTCTCGACAGGGTACTCAGAGGCAGATAGCACACCAGGCAATTCAGACGAATGTCAAATATTTTGCTGTTTACTGGTAAAAATAAAAATGCTCTTACAGTCAGACTTTCATAAAGCAAAGTTGTTTTACCTCTGAAATGTTTTCTTAGAGGAAAGCAGGATGTATCCAGGTCAGAACAGGGACTCAAATTTCCAAAGCTACTTGACATGTTTGGGGGTTCAAGTCCCACCTGGGGACAGCAATCTCAGGCCGGAGGGTCTGGGATTTCTAGTCCTATAGGCACTCCTTGTGGTCTTGGGCAAGCCACTTAACCCTCCATTGCCCTTGTTCCCTGTAAGTATTAGCGTATGTGTCTCATATCCCCTCGTGTTAAATGTATCCCCCAATTGACCGCTTTGACCCGGTGAAAAGCGTGATATAAATACAGCTAAATAAATAAATGTTTGAGCATGAATGAGATGTCCCACATCATGGCTGTCATGTGGATCGGGCCTCCCTTAGTTCTATATATAGCTTACATCTATTACCAACTTCTTGAAAAGGCAAGTGTGTTTAGCAAGGATTGATAACCTGCTGTCCTTGGAGAACAGAGAAATTGGTAACGTTATTGCAATTTTGTACTTTTGTACCTCCCTCTGCATCTAAGCTGAACTCTTCAATTGGTCCAAAATGCTACAGGCTAAGTGGTGATAAACTATTAACTGCAGCAATCATATTACTCTAGAACTAAAACGTCATCTATTTGGCGAATAAAATTTAAGGGTTTGCCACCTTGATGTGTTTGGCCGTGAAAGGTAAAACTCCAGACTCTTTTACAGATAGGCTTCAGTATTATGCACCAGCTTGTTGCTTGTGCTATTGTAATTCTCAGACATTAAGGGGTTCTTTTTATGAGGGCTGGACTTTAGGAAAGAGTGCGGGTCCTCCACTGTCAAATCTGTCCAAATGGTTGGCTCATCGTCCCTCTACAGTAGTGGCTGCTTCTAGACCAAAAGCAGCACTTAATGAACCAGAATTCAAGCAGGACTTGTAAGTCCTCCTGCACTGACAAGGACTTGTGATGCTCCACTATCACAGGGCCCTGTCAGCATGGGAGGGCTTGCAGGCCCCATGCTGACTTCTGGCTTTAGAGTTCCTGCTCGGTCCAGCCAATGCTGGGTAGGACAGGCACACCATTACCTGAGGCCCAAAATAAGGCATTGTTGCAGTGGCAATGCTCTGGCGCCTATTTAAAGTTGGCATAGAAGACAAGTTACCTGTGCCTAAACTTGGGCCTGAATGTTACCAAGTTTTTTCCATGTGTAAAGCCTGTTATATATACAGTAAAAGGCTTTTATAAAACTGCATGGCCACATGTGTGCATAAAAAGTAGACAGGTGGAAAAAGTGCATGTACTTTGTATGCAGTCTCGGGGTATAGTCTGTGTCCAGCTGCAATGTACTTCAGAAAATATGTAAGTATCTGCATGGAGTGCATGCACATATTTATCCCATTTTTGGAGCAGGGGTGAATGTGTGCATTGGGCATTTGCTTGCTACTGGAACTGGTTTTCAGAGTTCATTTCATAAAGGTACATAGGCACCTATCTTGCCTCTATAAAACAGGCACCTTTTTGGACTTCTCACATAGGCATCTTCTTATACAATTACCTCCTAAGTATGCCCTCTTAACAATGGTTGTTGAATATTTGTGCTAGAGTCTATTTTTCAACTTATTTTTTTTTATCGGGCACTGCAATCATACACTTATCAAGTATATGAAAGCAGTAATACATATAATCAGTTCCCCGGTTTCTTGACATTTTACCCTGTCCTCCTTCCTTAAGAACCATACCCTTCCCTTCCCCTAGACCTGGTAACTGCTCATTCTCAATACCCATACATCACAGCTCCTAAGAAAACCACTGGCTCCCAATTTTTTTCCCTAATGAAACAAGTTTGTTTACACAATCTGCATGCATTCAAGAGGGAATATATATACACTACAGTAACTTCCCTTTGGCTGGGATAGATACCTTCTTCTGAGCTAATACAATCTCTAGACAAGCAGCCTTAGCATAATACACTGTCAATCCTTCTATATCGGGATGCCGATCATTAATGCTTTGATGCAATAGTAGATCCTTAGATTTATTGTACTTTCATGCTATCCTGCACAACCCTAAAACTTATTCATAAAAACATGTTGGCAGAAAAAGACAACATGGTCTATCTAGTCTGTCCTTCCATATCAACTACAATAGTCCCCTTTTCTCCTTTAGAGATCTTCTGTGTTTCTCCCAGGCCTTTCTTGAATTCAGATATAGTTATGGTTATTGTTTCATTTGATATACCACAAAAATGACAAAACTATCTATGCGGTTTACACAATTAAAAGTAACACTGGAAATAAAGGGATGCCATTAAATAACAGAAAAAATTCAAATAAAACAAACACATTAAAAAAGTGGAAAAAGAAATAAGGAGGGTCTGCTAGATACCATCACCCAATGAGGAAACTGCTGCCTAAAAAGAGGATGGCAAATTAAAGGTGGTCCTTGTCTCTACTACCTCCACTGGGAAACTGTTCCACACATCTACCACTCTTTCCGTAAAGAAATATTTCTGCATATTAATTCCGAGTTATCCCTTTTCACCCTCATCCTATGCCCCCCTCATAGCAGAGCTTGCTTTCAATCGAAAGGCTCTCCTCTTGTGCATTTAAACGTCTCTATCATATCTCCTCTATCCCACCTTTCCTCTAACACATACATATTAAGATCTTAAGTCTGTCCTTATATGCTTTATAATGAAGACCACTAACCATTTTAGTAGCCACCCTCTGCACAGACCCCATCCTGTTTATATCCTTTTAAAGGTGTGGTCTCCAGAATTGCACACAATCCTCCAAATGAGGTCACACCAGAGACTTATACAGAGGCACTATCACCTCCTTTTTTCTGCTGGCGATTCCTCTCCCTATGCACTCAAGCACCCTTCTGGCTTTCGCCATCACCTTTTCCACCTTTTTAGCCACTTTAAGATCAGAAAATCACGTCCAGATCCACTCTTCTTTCGCGAAAAGAAGTACGTCACCCCCCACCACCATATAGCTCACTTGGATTTTTGCAGCCCAAATGCATAACCTTGCATTTTTTTAGCATTAGATCTCTCAGCTGCCAAATTTTCAACCATTCTGCAAGCTTAGCTAGATCTCTCCTTATGTTATCTACTCCTTCCTGGGTGTCTACTCTATTGTAGATTTTGGTATTATCCACAAAAAAGCGTAAAAATCAAGAACCGTATTGGATTATAAAATACACAACACCCACAACACAATCCAATCAAATTAGGGAAAACACAAGGCTGAAACCATTTCATGTGTCGGAGTATGTCAGCCCAGTGTCAGGGAAGCATCCCGCAGACACCACTGTGACCACTCACTTTATTATAAATAATTTTTGTTTAAAAATGTGCAAAAGTGCAAAAATAGAGCAATGAACTTAGCTTCTTAAGTAGAGCACCGCCGAAGTGCCTTCATCAGTTAGATTGACATGGTCCACGTTTCGGGTTATAGCAATTCTAACCCTGCTTCAGGTCCTGCTTCTCGGCAAATGGCGATTGAACTTGCATAGCCCAGAAAACCCGTCTTCTTTATCTTCGGCGGCGTCTGACGTCATAGGAGGAAAGCAGATGATGAACCAATCACAGCAAAACATCCTCTGAGTCAATACATAGGGGAATCCCACAACATAGGGAATACCCTGAAAGGCTCATCGGATTAAAAAAACGATCAAATAATCGTGTACCAGTCCAGTTGAGAGTTAAGCCCACTAGATCAAACCCATTTCCTTGTATCCTTGGACGTTCAGTCCCTTTATACAAATATTGATCAAGGGGAGATGTTGCGATGTTTGTCTGATTACCCTCTGACTTTGCCTGATCGAATACCTCGGTCGTTCCTATTATCATTGCTGGAGCTTGTACTGGACCAGAATTTTTTCTTATTCCAGGGTGTTTACTATCGCCAAATACATGGTATCGCCATGGGGGCCACTGTGGCACCATCTTTGGCCACTATCTACATGGCAGTTTTTGAACAGCTCTATGTGTATTCAGATCCAGCATTTGCTCAAGTAGCCTTCTGGAGGCGTTTTCTTGATGATATTTTTTTCTTGTGGAGTGGTGCTCGGTCTGATCTTGAACAATTTTTGGTTCGATTGAATTCTCACATGCCTCGGATACAATTTACGGCACAGATTTCAGCCATGACTTTACAATTTTTAGATGTTCAGGTTATTCGCACACCTATGGGTTTTCAGACTACCTTGTACAGGAAATCAGTGCAACGAAACACTCTTGAGTTATCAGAGTTTCCATCCAAGGGCTCTAAAACAAGGTCTTCCATATGGGCAATTTTTAAGGCTACGCCGAAACTGCTCGACTCTGATGGAATTTAAGAAGCATGCCCGTGAGCTCATGTCCCGATTGCTTCAGCGGGGGTATCCCTCCCAGGTGATATCACGGGCATATAAGAGGGCGCGTTTCACGCATCCGGAATGGTATACTTCCTCTTCAACATCTTCAAATTTAGTCTCTGACCCCTCTGTAATCACAGGAGTTTTACCATATACCCGACAAATCACAGCAGTTACAAAATTATTGCACCAGTTTTGGCCTCTAGTTGGTGTACATGCTTGTTTTCGAGATAGTACCCTGCGGATAGCCTATTCTCGATCTGCTAACCTTAGAGACAAAGTCATGTCTACTGTTTCTGAAGTGGATCGCCCTTTACGGTTTCACGGGGATTGTGGTCATGAAGCATGTGGACGATGCTCATATTGCTCTACCACTATTGGGGGCTCTGAATGGACTGATTGTCATACATCCCGGACCTACACTACTCGTTGGCATACCGACTGTTCTACAGATTTCGTAGTTTACCTGGTGATCTGTCCCTGCTCTTTGTACTATGTAGGTCGGACAAAACGAGCGGTGAAACTTCGGCTTGCAGAACACGCTTCACGTTTACGTACCAAGACACTCTCTGCCCCGATGGTTGAGCATAATTTACAACGGGATCATGATTTCACTTCACTACGGTGGCGTGTGTTGGATCACATTCCCCTGGATCCCCGAGGGGGAGACCGTGAACAGTGCCTTCAATTACGCGAGCAGAGATGGATTTACACTTTGAATGCTGTGGCCCCGAATGGGCTTAACTCTCAATTGGACTGGTACACGATTATTTGATCGTTTTTTTAATCCGATGAGCCTTTCAGGGTATTCCCTATGTTGTGGGATTCCCCTATGTATTGACTCAGAGGATGTTTTGCTGTGATTGGTTCATCATCTGCTTTCCTCCTATGACGTCAGACGCCGCCGAAGATAAAGACGGGTTTTCTGGGCTATGCAAGTTCAATCGCCATTTGCCGAGCAGCAGGACCTGAAGCAGGGTTAGAATTGCTATAACCCGAAACGTGGACCATATTGTCAATCTAACTGATGAAGGCACTTCGGCAGTGCTCTACTTAAGAAGCTAAGTTCATTGCTCTATTTTTGCACTTTTGCACATTTTTAAACAAAAATTATTTATAATAAAGTGAGTGGTCACAGTGGTGTCTGCGGGATGCTTCCCTGACACTGGGCTGACATACTCCGACACATGAAATGGTTTCAGCCTTGTGTTTTCCCTAATTTGATTGGATTGTGTTGTGGGTATTATCCACAAAAAGGCAAATCTCACAAGACAGCCCTTCCACAATGATGTTGTTAAGAGCTGTCGAGTTGGTGTCGACTCATGGCGACCCTCTGGATAGTTGTTCTAAATTGTGTTTGGTCTTCAGTCAGGCAGCTCATTGTTAACAGAATGGTACCCGTAGCTGCTGTTATTGTATTGATCTATCTCATTGTTGGCCTTCCTCTTTTGCGTTGACCTATCTAGCCAAGCATGATGTCTTTCTCTAATGATCTTTCTCTTCACATGTGCCCAAAATATGAAAGCCAAAGTCTCGTCATCTGAGCTTCTAAAGAAACTTAGGTTTGATCTCCTCTAATACTGACTGGTTTGTTCTTCGGGCAGTCCATGGTATACGCAGTATTCGCCACTAGCACCATAATTCAAAGGCATCAAGTTTCTTCCTGTCTGTCTTTTTCACTGTCCAGCTTTCACATCCATATGTTATTGAAAATACCATGTCTTGAATGAGTCGAATATTTGTATGGAGAGAGACATCTCTGCTTTTAAGAATCTTGTCTAGGTCTCTCATAGCTATTCTGCCAAGAGCAATGCGTCGTCAGATTTCTTGTTGCTTCTTTATTGATAGTTGATCCAAGTAGGTTAAAGTTGTCCACGATTTCAATTTGTTCTCCTTCAATGATGAACTTATTGATTTTGCCAGTTGTCATGAACTTTGTCTTCTTTACATTAAGGTGCAGGCCCATTTAAGACTATGTTTCTTGATTGTGAGAAACAAATGTTTCAAGACCATCTTCACTTTCAGCCAGTAATGTGGTATCAGCATAGCGAAGGTTGTTGATGAGCCTTCCACCAATCTTCACACCTCTGTTTTCATACAATCCTGTTTCTCTGATGATTTGTTCTGCATATAAATTAAAGAAATAGGGGAAAAGTATGCAGCCTTGTCGTACACCTTTGCTTATTTTAAACCATTCTGTTTCTCCTAGTTCCGTTCAAACTGCTGCTTCTTGATCAATGTACAGATTGTGCAAGAGAACGATCTGGTATACCCATGCTTCTTGATGTGGCCCAGAGTTTCTCATGGTTTACAAAGTCAAAAGCCTTGCTGTAGTCAATAAAGTACAAATAGATATCCTTTTGGTATTCTTTAGTCTTTTCAAGGATCCATCTCACGTCCGCGATTGTGTCTTGTTCCTCCCCCTTTCCTGAACCCTGCTTGCACTTCAGGTAGTTCTTGTTCCAAGTATGGTTGTAATCTTCAGTAGAATCTTGCTGGCATGTGGGATCAGAGCGATTGTGTGATACTTTCCACGTCAGTTGGATCACCTTTCTTTAGTATTGGTATAAACATAGATCTTTTCCAGTCAGTTGGCCATGATGCTGTCTTCCAAATTTCTTGGCAGAGCCTTGAAAGTATGGTAACAGCTGCATCAGATTGCTGTAATACTTCTATGGGAATGTCATCAATGCCTGGGGCTTTGTTCTTTGATAAGGCTTTCACTACTGCTTTGACTTTTCATCACCAATGGTTTCAGATCATAAGGTACAGGTTGAAACGGCTTTTGGTTCACTTGATCTTTATCATATAAAAACTGTATATTCTTTCCACCTTTTCTTGATCTTCTCAGCATCACTCAACATAGAATCTTGAGCATCTTGTAACATTCCAATTCAAGGCTGGAATTTTTTCTTTAACACTTGTAGCTTTCTATTTCCTTGCATGTGTCACTGTAGTACTTTTCCTTGTCCTGTCTTGCTGCACAATGGAAATCTGTTGAGTTCTGCGATTGTCTCTCTCCTCTGGCTTTAGTTTCTGGGCAATTTTCAGAGTTTCTTCCGTCATCCATTTTGGCCATTTTTTGCTTTTTCACCTTTTATATAGAGACTTCTTGCTTTCTTCCAACACAACCTTCTTGATGTCTTCTAGAGCTCTGTCATTTGTATCTAAAGCAGCAAATGATTTTGCAGGCAGTCTTTAAATTCCAGTGGTAGATTCTCAAGATCATAATTTTGCTACATTCATGAGTGGCTTGCTTATTTTCAACTTTAGCTTGAGTTTGTATATAGTAGTTGGTGAACTGTATCACAAACAGCTCCAGGTTTTGTCTTTGTTGATGTTATATAGCTTTTCCATAGTTGACTTCCACAGATGTAGTCAATTTGATTTTTGTACAGTCCATTAGGTGAAGTCCATGTGTACAGTCGCTGCTGATGTTGCAAGAAGGTTTTTGAGATGAATAGATCTTGCAAAATTCAATCAGTCTTTCTCCAGCTTCATTTCTGTTGCCAAGTCCATATTTTCCAACCACTTTGCCTTCTTTGCTGCCAACGTTTGTGTTCGTCACCCATGACTATCAGGATATCCTGTTTGTATGTTGTGTCAATTTCAGCTTGTACTTGTTTATAGAACCCAATTTCATCCTCTTCTGCAGCTGTTGTTGGGGCATATACTTGAATTATAGTTATGTTGATAGGCATTCCTCGTAGATGAATAGAGATTAAGCGTTCACTGACTGCATTGCATTTCATTACAGATCTTGCAAGTTTCTTCTTTATTATAAATGCAACACCATTTCTTCTTTGTCTTTCATTTCCAGCATAGTAGACCATGTTATCATTTGATGCAAAGTGCCCAATATGCCAGTCCATTTCAGTTCGCTGACACCCAACAGATCAAGTTGTACACGTTCCATTTCATTCTTGACCACCTCCAACTTCCCTTGGTTCATGCTTCGTATGTTTCATATCCCAATATGTAAGACAGCTTTACAGCTTCTCTCATTTAATGTGCAGTTACATCAGCATTCAGACATCCTGAGGGCTTTGATCCAACCACATCATGAATGCTGGCTTTACTCTGAAAAGTCTTCAGCTCCTCCCCAGTAGCTAGTTGAGTGCCAATGTTAAAAAGAATCAGACCAAGGACCAATCCCCTGCGGCACACCACTGGTAATCTCCTCCTCCTCAGTGAGCTCCATTTACCTGTATCCTCTGTCGCCTCCCACTCAACCAATTTCTAACCCAGTCACTCACTTTAGGGTCCATCCCTAGGGTGCTGTTTGTTTATAAGTCGGCTGTGTGCAATGATGTCAAAAGATTTTCTGAAATCTAAGTACACCACATCTAGGGCTCTCCCTCAGTCCAACTCCCTGGTCACCCAGTCAAAGAAATTAATCAGATTTGTCTGACAAGACCTGCCTCTGGTAAACCCATGCTGCCTCAGAGTCTACTAAAACTAGAAAAACCCTCTATGACGGTAAAACTCTAAGAGATAAGTTGTAAACCAATCATAAAATTAACCCACTTTTTATTCTTTTGTCAAAGTCCACCGAGGGAGGGTTAGGACGGTTAGCCAAACCCCCACCAGACTGTGAACTGCTGGATTTTTTTGTTACATACCATACAGCCTTTTGGGCTCAACCGAGACATTGACTGGATTACTATTTTGTGACGTGGAGATATCTGACTGGTGCGTCTTTCTACCTATAGAAAAGTGGACACCTCTAGCAGTGAGGTTTTTTCCTCTTTCTATTGGTGTTTCCCTGTTTAAATGCTGCTTAGGTAAAAGCCGTTTATACATAATGCCCAGAACTAGCCATGTGGAAGGTGGCGTTTTTTCAAGCGGGCAGAGAAAGATAGCAGTATATTGCATTATTCTATGATGAACACACTTGACACAGGGCGGATACCCGAAACGTGCACGTCGTGAACTGAATGTCTTACCATTTGCAATATGAAAAGAATCGCTGCTGTTTTGGAGATAAAGATAAGTGTTTGATTTTTTTGAAATTCACAAGGGTTATTTAATAAGAATAAAAGCAGTTCACAGTCTGGTGGGGGTTTGGCTAACCGTCCTAACCCTCCCTCGGTGGACTTCGACAAAAGAATAAAAAGTAGCCTCAGAGTCTACAACACATTGGACTCCACTAATCTTGCGCCTTCGTACATTCCCACTGTGCCCCTTAGCCCACACTCCCTCCAACAAGTGTCAGCTTAGTATGCAACCTAAACAGGGTCAAATACCACCTGAGAAAAATGTTGTACTCATTTTCTATAAGAGAAGCAGATATTAATCCTTGAAATACTGTCACACACCAATGAAACAAACTGTTCCTGAAGATTATGCGTCCATATGTTTTTGCTTTCTGGTAGGCCTTACTAATGTCTTAGCAATTTTGGTTAGCAACCTCCTAGCTGTTACACTACTCAAATATTTCAGTAGTAATTTAAGGAAATATTTCCTTACCAAAAGGTTGGTGGATGTGTGAAACAGCCTCCCAGTAGAGGTAGTGGTGATGGGGAGGGGGGGGGGGGGGGTCTGGAAGACAAACATAATATCGGATTTCAAGAAAGTACATAAGAAATGCCATACTCAGACCAAAGGTCCATCAAGCCCAGTATCCTGTTTTCCAACAGTGGCCAATCCAGGTCACAAGTATCTGGCAATTTCCCATAAAGACAGAGGTTCGACAATGCTGTATTGGAGCAAGCAGTGGATTTTCTGGGTCCTCTTTAATGGTTTATGGACCTTTCCTCTAGGAATTTGCCCAAACCTTTTTTAAACCCAGCTACACTAACAGCTTTTGCTACATCCTCCGGTAACAAATTTGAGTTTGATTACAAGTTAAGTGAAAAAATATTTTCTCTTATTAGTCTTAAATAGTTTACCCTGTAGCTTCATTGCATGTCCCCTAGTCTTTCTACTTTTTGATGGTGTTAATCTACTTTTACCAGTTACACTCCATTCATTAATTTATAGACCTCTATCATATCACCCCCTCAGCCATCTCTTTTCTAGGTTGAAGAGCCCTAACCTTTTTAGCCTCTCTTCATAGGGGTATCCTTCCATCCCCTTTACTATTTTGGTGGCTCTTCTCTGTACCTTTTCCAATTCCGTTATATCCTTTTTAAGATATGGCGACCAGAATTGCACACAATATTCGCACCATGGAACGATTCAGAGGCATTATCATATCCTTTGTGAGGAAGGAATTTTAGAGCTGAGAAGTTGGTACTGATGGGCAGACTGGATAGGCCCTATTGTCTTTTTCTGCTAACATGTTCTATGTTTCTATACGCCAACAAACTGTTTTTCTTTTTTAATACTCCTTATCCTTGTCCACTAGTACATAAGAAGTCATGTCAAATTGAATATAGCATTCTGATAAATCTCTCTCGCACAAGGAGGATGTAGCAAAAGTTGTTATTCTAGCTGCATTTAAGAGAGGTTTGGACAAGTTTTGGGAGGAAAAGTCCATAAACCATTAATTATTAAAGTGGACTGGGGAAATTAGTTGCTTACCCATGGGAAAAGCAACATGGAATCTTTCTACCTTTTGGGAATCTGACAGGTACTTGTAACCTGGAATGGCCATTGTTAGAAACAGGATACTAGGCTCGATGGACCTTTGTTCACCCCTGGCCTTATTGAGAATGGATTTGATTAACAGACTGATGGGATAAGCTGGTGTCTTAAGAATTTGGGAGCCTTCTGGATACAATACATAGTTAGTCTGCCTTTTCATTAAGGAGTGGTGCAGAGGAGTAGCACCCCCCATATTCTCATTTGGAGTGGAATAGGAGCCTAGTGGTTAGAGCAGTGAGCTAGAATCAGAGAAGTCCATATTCCAGTCTCACTGCTGCTCTTTGTAGCCATTTAACCCTCCCAATGCCTCAGGTATAAACTTAGACTGAAAGCCTTCCGGGGAAGAAAAATACCTACTGCATCTGATTGTAATTCACCCCGAATTACTACTGGAAATGTGTAAGCTAAATACAAAAAAAAAATATCTGCATCTTAGGTATACTGCAGACAGGCACTGCCACAATGTTCTTAAGAAGAGGGGGGGGGGTTTGAGAAATTGGAGGACACCCTGGATGTTAGTCCTACACTCTGCCTTTATCTCCAAACGGGAAATAGAATGGCCTCCAATGGAGAGATTTTCATTGCCTATGGACTTATCAAAGCAGTCCTCAGCTTCACATTAATAATCCCAAGAATGCTCAGACACTTACTCAGCATCATGAAGTAGGAAAAAAAAAAAAAAAAAAAGAGTGCATCTTTGCTTTAAAGCAGTCAAGGCCCCAAGAAAGGCCTTCAGTTGGCTGGGTGACAGTGGCATAAATTTTCCCAAACAGCCCCTATGGTGAGGGGGCTCCAAAGAAGAAGCCCCCCCCCCTTGCAGCTGCTTCCATATCTTCAGAAATTGACTTCCCCTGCTCTGGGGACCCTTTAACATTGTTGCTTCGGGCCCATAATTTGAATTTCTGCCATTGCTGTGTGGTCTTAATTCCGATGCAACTGGTATACTGAGAAGATTCCCCTCCATTTGCCTTCTGTGGACAGGAAAGCACAATTACTTACCTGTAACAGGTGATCTCTGGGAACAGCAGGAATAAGTCTTCATATATGGGTATCGTCGGTACCGACAGAGCCTGCGCGGGAACGCTCCCCAGCGTCCAAAAGGAAAGCTTTTGTGAGCATCCCACAGCGCCTGCACGCTGCCTTCCCGCCTTTCCTAACCGCCTCTCTCCAGTTTGAGTTTTAAAGCTGAGACAAAGAGAGAGTGAGGAAAGGAAAGAAAGAGAGAGAGATACAACTCCTAGGGGAGGTGGGTGGGTTGTGAAGACTTATTCCTGCTGTTCCCAGAGATCACCTGTTACAGGTAAGTAACTGTGCTATCTCCAGGAACAAGCAGGAATGAATCTTCACATATGGGGACTCCCCAGCTAGAGATGCCTGGGAGATCACCCAGGTTGTGAGTCCCTGGGAAGGGCTCTACCTCCACCCATGAATCTCAGGCATCCAGTCAGGGATGGAGGGTAGGAGTTGGTTAGGTATGGAACAGGTGTTTGAGAACAGCCTGACCAAACAAGGCATCCCGGCGGGAGTCCTTGTCCAAGCAGTAATGGGCTGTGAAGGTATGAACCGAGGCCCAGGTGGCCGCTCGACAGATCTGGTCGATGGACACAGAATTTAGATGAGCCATAGAGGCTGCCATGGCTCTCACATTGTGAGCTGTGACATGGCCCTCCAGAGAAAGGTTCTTACTCTGGTAGGCGAAAGAAATACACTGAGCAATCCAATTGGACAGAGTTCTCTTAGAGACTGGAAGTCCTAAATGAGAGGGATCAAACGCAACAAAGAGTTGAGAGAACTTTCTATGTTGCTGTGTCCTTTGTAAGTAAAAAGCAAGAGCTCTTTTACAATCCAGGGTATGAAGATTCCTCTCTGCACTTGAAGCATGAGGTCCTGGAAAAAAAGACAGGTAAATAAACCTCCTGGTTTAGATGAAAAGGTGAGACCACTTTAGGCATAAAGTGTGGATTAGTCCCGAGGACTACCTTGTCATGATGGAACCTTGTATAAGGAGGATTAGCCACCAAGGCTTGCAGCTCACTGATGTGGCGAGTTGAGGTGACTGCAATGAGAAAAATAACCTTCCAGGAAAGAAATTTCAAGGAGGTAGTGGCTAAGGGTTCAAAAGGTGGCTGCATAAGCTGGCCAAGAACCAGATTCAAGTCCCAGGCCACTGGAGGTGGCCTGATGGGAGGTTTAGTCAAAAGAAGGCCTCTCATGAATCTTGCTATAAGAGGATGAGAGGAAATAGGCTGTCCATTGAGAGGTTTAAGGGATGCTGCAATAGCACTCAGATGGACTCTTACTGAATTCGTTTTAAGGCCTGCATGGGATAAATGCAGCAAATACTCTAGTAAGGAATTCAGAGGAATTGCAAGAGGGTTAAGACCCTTCTCTGCACACCAAATGGTAAACCTTTTCCATTTAAAAGCATAGGAACATCTAGTGGAAGGCTTTCTGGAAGCATGAAGGATATCCTTCACTTGCTGAGAAAGATGCAAATCTTGAAGGTCTAGGCCTTCAGCAACCAGGCTCTGAGGTGAAGAGACTGGAGATTTGGGTGCCACAACGTTCCCTCCTCCTGGGACAGGGGGTTTGGAGCAGATCCCAAGTCCAGGGAGGGAGCTTGGGAGAGATGCAGAAGTAAAGGGTACCACACTTGGCGTGGCCAATGTGGTGCTATGAGGATCATAGACCCCTTGTCTCTCTGAAGTTTGAAGAGTGTCTTGGGAATTAGGGGAATGGGTGGAAAGGCATAGAGGAAGTCTTGCCCCCAATGAAGGCATCCCTGGCCTGAACTCTCTGACACGGAATCCTGGAATAGAACCGGGGAAGTTTGGCATTCCACAGACTTGCAAAGAGGTCTATGTCTGGGGTTCCCCAAATTCGGAAGATCCTGGCTATCTGGTCCCCATGGAGGGACCATTCGTGTGGAAGCAGAACTCGACTGAGTCTGTCTGCCCAAGAGTTTTGAACCCCTGGAAGATACACTGCCATGAGATGAATTTGATGCTCTCTGGCGAAGGTCCACAATCTCAGAGCTTCGTTGCAAAGCGACAGAGCCAGTTCCACCCTGCTTGTTCACGTAGAACATGGCTACTTGGTTGTCCGTGTGGATGAGGACTGTCTTGTAGCTGAGCAGGGTGTGGAAAACTCAGAGCTAGAAAAATTGCTCTGAGCTCTAAGAGGTTGATATGTAGAGATGTCTCCTCTAGAGACCAGATGCCTTGAGTGGAGAGATCTTGAAGATGAGCTCCCCAACCTCTTGGAGAGACATCTGTTGTAAGGGTTGCTTGGGGTAACACCTGTTGGAAGGGGGACCCCAGCAACAGATTTTGAGTGGACTTCCACCAGTGGAGGGACCAAAAGAGGTGACTGGAGGTTGCTATTTTGTCTGACAGGCAACCTGATGCCTGGGTCCATTGGGTGGACAGAGTCCACTGAGCTGCTCTCATGTGAAGGCGAGCATAAGGAACCACATGCAGAGTGGATGCCATGTGGCCTAACAGTTGTAACATCTCTCGAGCAGTTAAATGGGATTTTAACTGAATTTGTGAAGCTAACTTCACCAAGCGTAGGCAACGGGCCTGGGGAAGATAGGCCCTTGCAGTTGTGGTATCCAGCAAGGCCCCTATGAACTCTAGAGATTGAGTAGGGGTGAGATGGGATTTTGGAAAGTTTATTACAAGTCCCAGATACTGAAGGATACTGCTTGTGCAGGTTAGAGAAGTCTGGGCCTCTGACTGGGATGGAGCTCGGATGAGACAGTCGTCCAGATATGGGAATACAAATATCCCTAGAGTGCGTAGAAATGCAGCTACTACTGCCATGCATTTTGTGAACACCCTTGGTGCAGAAGCCAGACCAAAAGGAAGCACTCTGTATTGGTAGTGCTTCCCTTGATAAAGGAACCGAAGGAACCTTCTGTGTGTTGGATGGATGAGGACATGGGTGTACGCATCCTTGAGGTCTAGAGAGCAAAGCCAATCCTGACTCTGAAGGTATGGAAGGAGAGTACCGAGAGAAATCATCTTGAATTTCTCCTTGCATAGAAACTTGTTCAATTCTCTGAGATCTAAGATGGGTCTGTAGCCCCCTGTTTTCTTTGGAATAAGAAAGTAGGGGGAGTAGAACCCTGAGCCCTGCTGAAGAAGGGGTACTTCTTCTATTGCCCCTTGGGCAAGAAGGGTAGTAATCTCCTGACTCAGAAGGTCGAGGAGAGATGTTTGAGAATTGAACCGTCTCACCATGGTGTGAGGAGGAAGATTTAAGAAATGAAGCTTGTACCCTTCCCTTATGATGGAGAGGGTCCATTGCTCTGCTGTGACTTGTTCCCATCTGGGAGCAAAGTAAACCAACCTTCCTGGAATGGTGAGAGGCTCTGGAGGTTCTAGAGCCAGAAAGGCTAAGCTCTCTAGTTGTAAGTCAAAGGCCCTGAGGAGGCTGAGGCTATTGGGCCGTAGCAGTCCTAGCAGCCTTAGGCTTGGCCTGTTTGGGTTGTTGCTGTCTCTTTGTAGCAAAACGACCTGCAGTAGATGACTGCTGACCATAAGCAGAATAATATTTCCCTTTTTTGGGAAAAAAACCCTTTTTGAACAACCTTTTCTTAAAAGGAGCAGAAGTAGACTTTGAAAGTCTATCTAAAGCAGAATTTTCAGCATCCATTTGGGTAGCTTTTGCTTGCCAATCTTTGCCAAAAAGGTTTTCACCTGTACAAGGAAGGTTACCTAGTCCATCTTGAACCCAAGGTTCCAAATCAGAAGCTTGTAACCAAGCAACTCTGCGTGCACCTATGGCAATGGCCGAGGCTCTGCTGGCACCTTCAAAAGAGTCAAAGGCTGCACGGTTGGAAAACTTGGAAATATCCTGGGCATGTTTGAGCCAGGTGAGGAACTCTTCACTTATCTTCTGAAATAAAAGGAGATAAAGTTTGTAGGTGATCTGTAACTTCTTTTAGAAACATCCCCATATAGAGACTATAGGAGTTGATTCTGGCAACAAGCATACTGGCCTGGAAAATTCTCCTGCCAAAGGCATCTTTCTGCATTCTCTTCCTGGAGGAGCAGGAGAGTGCCTTTTTGTACTCTCTCTCTTCTTCATAGCAGACTCCACCACAATGGAATGGTGAGGAAGCTGAGTCTTATGAAAGCCAGGACAAGGAGGAACACGATACATGGTGTCCAACCTGCGAGAATGAGGGGAAGTGGTGAGAGGAGTCTCCCATATGCCCAACAAGTGATCATAAAGAATCTCATGTATTGGTAAAGTGGCTGCCTCTTTAGGAGCCTTAGGATACTGTAAAATATCTAATTTTTTGGCTCTAGGCTCTGTCTCAGGGGCCACTGAGATGGAAAGGCCCCTGGCCACTTCCCTAATAAAGTCTTGAAAAGACAAGTCCTCTGGAGGAGACGCTCTCCTTTTTGGAGAAGAGGGCTCCTGAGGATGAATTACTGATGCTTCGACAGAGACCTCTGATTCATCAGAGTCTTCAGAGGAATCGAAGTATCGCCTGTCTGGATGCTCCTGCAGAGCCCGATACACGTACCGGGTGGTATCGATATCGGGAGTGATCGGTACCGGTTCAGTACCGATGGGCATCACAGAACAGTGTACTGCTGCAGTCGACACCGAAGCGGATGTCGATGCAAGCGGTACCGGCACCGGAACCGATGTCGGTACCGGTGCTGGAGTTTGTTGCGGTACCGAAGGCGTCGCAGCTTGTATGAATGCCGTGATGGCACGCTGCATGGTCAGGATATTCTGATCCATTGACGCAACCAATGTCTGGATGTCGGTACCAGTGGAAACCACCGGTACTCCAGAACATGGCAACAGGTGATCGGTCGAGGCCGAGCCATCGATGTCAACCTGTGACCCCATAGATAAAGCTTTGGAAGCTGGTGCGGATTCCTCGAGGGCAAGCCCGGAGGCATCTCGATACTTAGAGGGAGATCTACCCTTCGAGGACCGGCTGGATTTAAGTTTGGTTACCTGAGATCCATGTGAGGAAGCAGCAGCCCTGGAAGACGTTGATGCAACCGAAGCTGCATCCGAGGGAAACAGGGTACTGAGCTTAGCTGCTCGATTCTGTAGACCTCTTTTAGACATCATGGAGCAGGACTCACAATCCGCAATGGAGTGGTCAGGACCTAAACATTTTAGACATCATTCATGGGTGTCAGTGACAGAAATAGTGCTGTTGCACTTTGTGCATTTTTTAAACCCAGAGGCGGGCTTTTCCATGAGGAAAAATGTCCTAGGCCTAAGGCCAAAAAAGAAAATGCACTGAAGTGAGAAAAAACAGTAGGTTGTTTTTTTTTAGAATAAAGAAAGAAGAGACCGGCGGTACCGGTCCAGCGTCGAGAAGGCAGACGCGCGACCAAAGAAATAAAATAAAGAAATTCTTCAGCGGTGACAGGAACACGACCTGCTGGCTCCGCAGAAAAGAAGAACTGGAGAGAGGCGGTTAGGAAAGGCGGGAAGGCAGTGTGCAGGCACTGTGGGATGCTCCCAAAAGCTTTCCTTTTGGACGCTGGGGAGCGTTCCCACGCAGGCTCCGTCGGTACCGACGATACCCATATGTGAAGACTCATTCCTGCTTGTTCCTGGAGATAAATATCTACTGTACCTGAATATAACTCATCTTGAACTTTACAGAAAAGGCATGAGCTAAATCAAAGTCCCTTTAGATATAAATAGTTGTATAGCCAGTGCTGACAGCCATGCCTTTCAGGCCATTAACACTAATATGCTACTGCCAGAAGCAGGGGAAATCTCCAGAATCAGATGCACAGATATTAGCAGCATGCGATCCAACCTTTATTGGATCATCTCATATTACCAATACTAAAACAGCATGGGGAGCAGGAGAAGTAGCAACATCCTCTTGTAACACTTAAGAGTATCAATGGCAGTAATTGAGTCTTGGTGATTGGTGCAATCCACCAGGTTGTCTTGAGGGTGGGCCTTCTCTGTGGGAATATGTTTGGGAGAATATATGGCCCTAGACAGTATCTCCTAGCTCTCAGCAAAATACATCAACAGGGATAGAGGTTAATGCTTTTCCACTTTCACATAATGCTGAGACCAATGAAGTGGAATCTCTCTCCTTTCATCTGTTCAGAGGAGCTAATAAATTCACTCTCTTCCCAGTGCTTGACTTAGGAAGAGTGATGATGCAGTTCCATGGCTCTCCAACACCAAGGCTCCTAACATTGATATGCTTGGATTAGACATATTCCCTGTTATAGAGAACCCTGAAAGAGATCTTCCGACGGGCATCAAATCAGAGATATCATGCATAGCACCCAGGCACAGCATTCACTGGGGTGTTGTAGCTGCACTTCTTGAAGTTGATGGTAGTCACTTTTTGGAGTATTACCAAAAATGTTTCTGCTGCAAGTCACTTAACCCTCCATTGCTCAGAAAAATCCAAGTTAATGTCCCTGTTTAATGTACGTTTACCAAGTTTAAGTTACAATGTAAACGCTTTGATTGAAATGATAAAGCGGCATGTATAAATGAATGTATGAATGAATGAATAAACAAATGAATAAATGCATACATACATAAAATAAATAAATAAAATGAAGTGGAAACCTGAACTCTACATATTTTATTTATTTATTTATTTAACAGTATTTCTAAACCGCCTTATCTTAATAATCAAGGTGGTATCACAGCAAGCAATCAAGTAAAGTGTGTGCGTTATACATGCAGTGAGGGTGAAACTTAGTTGTGTGAGGGCTGTGTTGGGTGCTTGATTTGTTTGAGCTATGGAGTTGACCTTCTTGCACACTGGAAGTACAAAGAAAGGGTCCTCCCATATTCTCATCTGTAACCTCTGAAGAATGTAGTGCACAGGCGCTTAGGGGCTGGGACTCCTCCACTGTCTCTAACAGAAATGGAATGGACTTGGTAATTTCTCTGACAAAACCTTGATAAGTAAGCTCTTCTGGTGGGGACTTGCGACACTCATGAGGAGGAGTAGGGTCTGAGGGCAGTTCTGGAGACCTCTTCTCCAAGAAGTATTCAGACTAACTCAAAACTCCCAGGAGTGCTCAGAATCCGAATCAGATAAGTACTCAAATGACATTCAAGTCTCTGCCTAAGTCAACCTCTGTCTCTGAAGTGAGACAAATCTCTAGGAGCATTGATGTTCTGATGATTTCTGATGCCATGAGGAACAATCACCTCCTGATGCACTGGAAAGTGATACTGACAGGACAGGAGGCAGTTTTGAGGCCCCTCTAGATCTTGGTAACTATTCCTCTCCCACAGGCAGTGCCAATGTTTTGAGGATAGGCTCAATGCATTTTTGCACCATTGTCAATGCTGTAGCCTTGTGAGGGATGCATACACTTTGGAAAGTTAAACAAATGAGTAGTAGTAGAAGTAGTAACCCACACTTCAAGGAATAGCACCAAGGTATGCAGCAGATTTGGCTGATGTCTCCAGAACCTACAGGGTAACCTATTTAAAACTATTAAGAAAATATTTTTTCACGCAACGTGTAATCAAACTCTAGAATTTGTTACCGGAGGATGCAGTAGAGCTGCTAATGTAGCTGGGTTTAAAAAAGGTTTATACAAGTTCCTGGAGGAAAGGTCCATAAAAAGTAATTAGACCTTACCTGCTAATTAATGTTCCTGAAGGAACGACAGTCCAGTCCCTTTACTTCTGGGTTGCGTAACCCTTCCAGCAGCTTGGAGGCTGAGCCCATCCTTTTTGAGGATGGTGCGGTATAAATACCACTGGCACCACCCACAGGACCCAGTAATCTAATGAAAAAGCAGACTTAACGAAATTCAATTAATAGCCTATGCAAAAACAACAACACACAAGTAACTCTCCCAATGTTTTCCTTTTTTTTTTTTTTAGTGTCAAGGAGGAAAGGAGGGAGGGGGAGGGAAGGAGGAGGTTTACCTGAGTCTGACCGAGCCATCCTCCACTCTGGCCACCACCCCAGCCCCAAGGGACCCTTCCCCTTTGATCTGGTCCTGAATTCGGTCCGCTGATCTTCACATACCCAGTGGAACATTACGCCAATTGAAGAACCGGGTGGGATCAGGGACTGGATTGTCGTTCCTTCAGGAACATTAATTAGCAGGTAAGGTCTAATTACTTTTTCCTTATCGTCACTCCAGTCCAGTCCCTTTACTTCTGGGATGTAACAGAGCAGTTCAAGCTTGGGTGGGATCCAATAACCCGGACTGAAGAATTGCGTGCCCAAACTGAGAGTCAGCTGAACTCTGAACGTCCAGTCTGTAGTGTCTGGTAAAGGTATGGAGGGAGGACCACGTAGCTGCCCTACAGATGTCCAGCGGCGGAACTAAGCTATATTCTGCCCAAGAGGTTGCCTGCGCCTGCGTTGAATGAGCGCGCAGCCCCCCCGGGACCTGCTTCCCCTTGAGGATATAGGCGGAAGCAATAGCTTCCCTGATCCACCTGGAGATGGAAGCCTTGGTCGCCGCCTCCCCCTTGTGCGGCCCTCCAAACTGAATGAACAGACGGTCGGACTTCCGAAAAGGAGCAGTGCGGGAGAGGTAACGCTTCAAGGCTCTCTGAACGTCCAGGAGGCGCAGCTGTCTGTCCCGCCCCTCCGCAGAGAACGATGGGAGCGTAACTGTCTGGTTCACATGAAAGGGGGAGATGACCTTGGGCAAGAAGGAAGGTAGCGTCCGTAAGACCACTTTATCTTTGAAGAATGAAAGGAAGGGGGGCTGGGAGGACAGTGCTTGAAGTTTGGAGACACGTCTGGCCGAGCAAATAGCGACCAAAAAAACCGTCTTCAGTGTCAAATCCTTTAGAGAGGCTTCCTTTGCCGGCTCAAAGGGTTCCTTGGTCAAGGCATTTAAGACCAGGTTGAGATCCCAAGGGTGAATGACCGATCTCCGCTGAGGGCGTGACGCCTGACCACTCTTAGGAACCTGGACACGTCCGCGTGGGCCCCTAATGACTTCCCGCGGACCTTACCTCTATAGCAAGAGATGGCTGCCAACTGGACTCGTAAGGAACTGTGGGCTAGGCCTTTGTCAAAACCCGCTTGCAAGAACTCCAGAACCTCCGGAATAGAGGCCGAAAGAGGTTTCCTCCGGTGCTCTGCACACCATGCTTCAAAGATGCGCCAAACTCTTACATAGGAGAGACAGGTCGAGCGCCTTCGAGCACTCAGCAGAGTCAAAATTACCGATCCCGAATAACCCCGCTTCAGGAGCCGCGCCCTTTCAATAGCCAGGCAGTAAGCGAGAATCGATCCACGTGAGGCATCCGGACCGGACCCTGCCTCAGCAGATCCCTTCTGCAGGGCAGCCGCCAAGGCCGATCGGCGATCAACCTCACCAGGTCCGCATACCAGGGGCGGCGCGGCCAATCCGGGGCTATGAGGATTATCAACCCTTGGTGAGCCTCCACCCGCTGGAGGACCTTTCCGATGAGAGCCCATGGGGGGAATACATACAGGAGACCCTCCGAGGGCCACTTCTGGGCCAGAGCATCTAAGCCTTCGGACATCCTTTCCCTCCTTCGACTGAAAAATCGGCTTGCCTTGGCGGAGGAATACCGTGCCATGAGATCCATGACTGGTGGGCCCCAAAGGGCTACTATCTGGTCGAAGACCTCCTGCTCCAGCACCCACTCCCCATGGTCTATCTTGAACCTGCTGAGGTAATCGGCCGTAGTGTTGTCCGTGCCAGCCACGTGCTGAGCTGAAAGGGCCTCCAAGCGGACCTCGGCCCATCGGAATAGGCCGTCCGCTTCCTTCTCCAAGGCGGGGCTGCTTGTGCCGCCCTGGCGGTTGATGTGAGTCACCGCGGTGACATTGTCGGAGAGGACGCGAACTGCTCTTCGTAGCACTAAGGACTCGAGTGCCCTGAGTGCCAGGGTTACCGCCCGTAATTCCAGTCTGTTGATGGACCATTGTGACTCCAACGACGTCCAGCGACCCTAACTGAGGGAGGAGTGGTCTAGTGGTTAGGACAAGGTACTTCAGGCCGGAGGGCCGGGGGTTCAAGTCCCACCTGGGGATAGCAATCTCAGGCCGGAGGGTCTGGGATTTCTAGTCCCATAGGCACTCCTTGTGGTCTTGGGCAAGCCACTTAACCCTCCATTGCCCATGTTCCCTGTAAGTATTAGCGTATGTGTCTCATATCCCCTCGTGTTAAATGTATCCCCCAATTGACCGCTTTGACCTGGTGAAAAGCGGGATATAAATACAGCTAAATAAATAAAAATAAATAACCGGTCCTCGCAATGAGCTCCCCAGCCTGTTAGACTGGCATCCGTCAACAGTAACCACTGCGGAGGCTCGAGAGGCATCCCGCAATCCAGGTTCCTTGGGGACCGCCACCACTGGAGGGCCTTCTTGGTTCGAGGAGCACAGGGCAACTGCATGGACAAAGGATGATGCTGAGGGGACCAACGACGCAACAGGGCCCGCTGCAAGGGCCGCATGTGAGCCCTGGCCCACGGTACTACCTCTATTGCTGCAGCCATGGTACCCAGCAGTTGGAGGTAATGCCATGCCGTAGGGCTTCGCCTGCTCAGAAATTGCATTACCAGGATCCTTAGGTCCCTTGATCTTGACCTGGACAGAAACACCCTGCCCCTGTTGGTGTCGAACCTTGCTCCGAGATACTCGAGCTCCTGGGAGGGCAACAACCTGCTCTTTACTCGATTGATGACCCACCCTAACTCTTCCAGAACTTCTACCACTCTGGCTGTGGCCGAGCGGCTTTCCTCCTCCGACTTTGCCCGTATCAGCCAATCGTCCAGATAGGGATGTACTAGAATTCCTTCTCTTCGTAGGGCCGCAGCTACCACCACCATCACCTTGGTGAAGGTTCTTGGAGCCGTAGCCAGACCGAAGGGCAGAGCCTGGAATTGAAAATGACCTCTGGGCACCGCGAATCTCAGGAACTGTTGATGGGACTTTCTGACTGGTATATGCAGATAGGCTTCCGTCAAATCCAATGACGTCAGGAACTCCCCGCTCCTTACGGCCACGATGACGGATCTTAGAGTTTCCATCCGGAAATGAGGCACTTTGAGACAGCGGATGACTAGCTTTAGATCTAGGATCGGGCGATAGGAGCCTTCCTTCTTTGGCACCACAAAATAAATCGAGTATCGACCGGAGCTGCATTGGTCTGGCAGGACAGGGACCACAGCTCCGAGCGCTATGAGCCGTGAAAGAGTTGTCTCTATCGCTGCCCCCTTTATCGGAGAACCGCAGGGAGACTGAATGAAGGCTGGAAGTATTTGCTTTGCAAATTCGAGAGCGTAACCCTCTCGGATCACCTCCAGGACCCATTGATCGGATGTGACCCGGGACCAGGCGGGAAGAAACTGCCTTAAACGGCCTCCCACCAGCAGGCCGCCCTCCTGGACCCCCGGATTGTCATTGCGGTTTTCTAGGTCCCGAGGAGGAGGAGGAGGCCCCAAAGCCTCTCCCTGCCCCCCGAAACCCTCTGAAGTTTTGACCCCTCGAAGGGAAACGGCCCCTAGGGAAGGGGTTCGATCTGGCTGGGCGAAATCTCCGGGAGTCCCTTGGCTGATTGCGGACTGGAGCTAGAGAGCGAACTTGTTTAGGTCTGTCCTCCGGGAGTCTGCCTCCCTTAGATTCCCCAGGGTCTTTTCCCAGCTTATCTAGGTCTTCACCAAACAGAAGCTTCCCCTTAAAGGGGAGACGACTCAGGCGCGCCTTCGACGAGGCGTCTGCTGCCCAATTACGCAGCCATAAATACCGCCTAGCTGCTACTACAAAGGCCATGTTCTTAGCTAGGCTCCTGATGAGGTCGTACTGGCTATCCGCCAAATAGGCCGCCCCGGACTCCAACCTGGCTGAAATAGATTGGGCGTCGCCTGAGGGAGCCTCCGCTATTTGAAGTTGCTGGGACCATCTCAAACAGGCCCGAGCCACCCAAGCTCCAGAAACTGAGGCCTGCAAGGCAAGCGCACTAACATCAAAGGCTTGCTTCAGTAGTGTGTCCAATTTCCTATCTTGAGAGTCTCTCAAAGCTGCGCTGCCCTCGACCAGAATGGTCATCTTTTGTCACTGCAGATACCGCTGCATCCACCCTGGGAGACCTCAGCAGTTCTTTATCCAGTTCTGGCAAAGGGTACAACCGTGACATAGAACGTACTCCTCTCAAGCTTGATTCTGGTTGGTCCCATTCCTCCTGGATCATCTGGTGCACTACTCTGTGAACCGGAAAGACCTTTTGAGACCTTCTCACAGCTTGGATTAAGGGATCTTCCAACGCTTCCTCCTCTGTCGGGACGTCCGAAGTCACATTGAGTACCTTGAGGGATTCATTAATCAGCGCCGGGAGCTCCTCACGCCTAAAAACACGTACTATGCGGGATTGATCCTCCTCTGGAATCTCTCCCTCTTCAAGCTCCTCCCCATCCTCACCCAAATCCTTGTCCGAGGACTCCTCCTCCGGAGTATCCTGCGACAAGGGTGTGAGAGGCTCCTCACTCACCAGCCTTGCGCGCTTGGGAGGGACACCAGAGTCCTGGAAGCTGGTCTTCCAAGGTCTGGACCCCTCAATCCCCTTCACCACACTCGACTCGCCAGCTTCGAGGCCCTGCTTGCGCAAACAGTAGGCCTTGTGCAGCAAAAGAACAAATTCGGGGGAGAAGGGGTCCCCGGCCCCCTCGTCCTCCACCGCAGTGGGGGGGGGAGGGGGGGGAGAGAAGAGACTGGCAAAACTGTGGAAGGAGGAAGGGGAGGGTGGGAGGCCCTTGCCCCCTCCAAAAGGTCCCCTGACCCCTGAGAAGATTGGGAGATGGGCAATTGAATGTCTTGCTCCGCCGAAGCCGCTTCTGCAGCACAGCCCCTGCAAATTTCTGATTCGGAGTCCGTGCCTCTACGAGTGCCACAAGACGGGCACCGTGGTTTGCCAGTCATGCTTTAAACACACAACCGATTAGGTCTTTCTATCTGAACGCGTTACTGTAGTGCTATAAAGAGTACGTTCAATTTCAGTTCTAAAGTAAATTAGAATGAGTTCTGTTTTTTTTCCCAACACTGTTAACGGGTCTCAGATTCAACTAGCACTCCTTTCTGGACTCTCGTCCTTTATTGCAGTGCTGTGCTTAACATCAACGACCCCAGTGTATTTTTTTAATAGAGATTTAAAAACGTGGCTTGACTTAACTTAAAGAACTTCACCCCATATATTTGCTGCTCTGGTGAAACGGATCCCGACGCTCTAATGTGGCGCCATTACGGCGTTTCAAACAAAGTTTTTCTTCAGGAGATCCTTCCCCAACCTTAAAAAACACAAACAAAATCCTTAAAACCTATCCCTCAATTACATTACTAACCTTATTCCCGTAAAATACTCTTAAACTCTAACTACTGTGAACGATGCTGCCCGCGTCCTCCAACTCTCTCTTACAATGACGACTGAACACCTCCAAAAGACGCCGCGCATGCGGGCTGGAACCCTCCACCCCAATTTAAACCCTTCCGATTTGTCGTCCGATATGCTACAGCTGTTCCATTAAGAGCTGGGACCCTGCTTCCCGGGCCGTGCACTACTCCTGAATCAAACACACTAGCATTTGTTTACCTCAAGAAAGTCCACCAGGGGCATTGCCCTATTTTTCGTGCAAATAACCCCCTTGTCTATCAATGGAAACTGCTATTGTTGTCCTGCCCTCTTCCTGTTAAACTACTGCTCAAGTGCATACTTGCCAGTCAACTGTTAAATTGAGCCCTCCCGGGCTAACTGTATTTAATCTATATATCCATTGCTGTTCCTTTACTAGAAGAGTTTCGTCCAGCGTTCGACCCCCCAATGAGTGGTTTACCTGCTCTATGGCAAAACAACGTAACTGTTCAAAAGTATGTCTGAGCTAGGCAGTATGCCACTATTGGGGCCTCTAATCTATGGCATCTCAAACGGCTTCTATGCTCACGTACCCTAACGCATAACGAACGCAAAGTTTTGCCTATGTACATCAAGCCACATGGGCATATGAGGCTATACACCACTGTCTCTGAGGCACACGTGGTGCTGCTTCAAAGAGTAAAACTATTGTCATGGTAATTAAATTGCGTTTGTTCTAACATAACAGGGCAGACATCACACTCACCACATTTTTTATGACCTCCCTCTTCCCGAATAGAACTTAACTGGGGGAGTACTGTGGGACTAAGATACTCCTTCAGATTTCTCCCCCTCTTCCAAACACATCTAAATAAATACTCTTGTAAATAGTTGCAGTAATGACGTCCCATGTTTTATTCCAAGTTCTCTGACCTTGTTCTCTGTAAAACCTAACAGTTTGTTGTTATGGTATGTTGTTATATTGTGAACCGCGCTGATTCTGAATAGAGCGGTATATAAGAGCCTGTAATAAATAAATAAAATAAATAAATAATCCTTTTGTCTCGCAGACCAGGAACCACAGCCAGCACATTACTATGTTTACGACAAAATTTCTGTATGTGTTGGCTCATAGGGGAATAAGATGTTATGAGATTAACAGTTAAACAACAAGCACGTATTTTGAAGCGTGATTTTGAGCAAAGGGGATATCCTCAACCGATAGTCCAACAGGCGTATCAAAGAGCGTTGTATAATCATCGATCGGGGTTATTGATAATGAGACCGCCAGTTAAGGTACAATATGAAGGAGATACTGTTAATCTCATAACATCTTATTCCCCTATGAGTCAACACATACAGAAACTTTGTCGTAAGCATAGTAATGTGCTGGCTGTGGTTCCCGGTCTGCGAGACAAAAGGATTAGATGTGTTTGGAAGAGGGGGAGAAATCTGAAGGAGTATCTTAGTCCCACAGTACTCCCCCAGTTAAGTTCTATTCGGGAAGAGGGAGGTCATAAAAAATGTGGTGAGTGTGATGTCTGCCCTGTTATGTTAGAACAAACAGAATTTAATTACCATGACAATAGTTTTACTCTTCGAAGCAGCACCACGTGTGCCTCAGAGACAGTGGTGTATAGCCTCATATGCCCATGTGGCTTGATGTACATAGGCAAAACTTTGCGTTCGTTACGCGTTAGGGTACGTGAGCATAGAAGCCGTTTGAGATGCCATAGATTAGAGGCCCCAATAGTGGCACCCTGCCTAGCTCAAAGACATACTTTTGAACAGTTATGTTGTTTTGCCATAGAACAGATAAACCACTCACTAGGGGGTCGAACGCTGGACGAAACTCTTCTAGTAAAGGAACAGCAATGGATATATAGATTAAATACAGTTAGCCCGGGAGGGCTCAATTTAACAGTTGACTGGCAAGTATGCACTTGAGCAGTAGTTTAACAGGAAGAGGGCAGGACAACAATAGCAGTTTCCATTGATAGACAAGGGGGTTATTTGCACGAAAAATAGGGCAATGCCCCTGGTGGACTTTGAGGTAAACAAATGCTAGTGTGTTTGATTCAGGAGTAGTACACAGCCCGGGAAGCAGGGTCCCAGCTCTTAATGGAACAGCTGTAGCATATCGGACGACAAATCGGAAGGGTTTAAATTGGGGTGGAGGGTTCCAGCCCTCATGCGCGGCGTCTTTTGGAGGTGTTCAGTCATCATTGTAAGAGAGAGTTGGAGGACGCGGGCAGCATCGTTCACAGTAAGTTAGAGTTTAAGAGTATTTTACGGGAATAAGGTTAGTAATGTAATTGAGGGATAGGTTTTAGGTTAAGGATTTTGTTTGTGTTTTTTAAGGTTGGGAAAGGATCTCCTGAAGAAAAACTTTGTTTGAAATGCCGTAATGGCGCCACATTAGAGCGTCGGGATCCGTTTCACCAGAGCAGCAAATATATGGGGTGAAGTTCTTTAAGTTAAGTCAAACCACGTTTTTAAATCTCTATTAAAAAATACACTGGGGTCGTTGATGTTAAGCACAGCACTGCAATAAAGGACGAGAGTCCAGAAAGGAGTGCTAGTTGAATCTGAGACCCGTTAACAGTGTTGGAAAAAAACAGAACTCATTTTAATTTACTTTAGAACTGAAATTGAACGTACTCTTTATAGCACTACAGTCATGCTTTAAAGACAAAGTTATGTTTTTTTTTCTGCCTGCTAAAAGGTATGCAATTTACAATAAATATAATTTCAATATTTCTTCTGTCTCAACTGCGAATAAGGAGAGAGGCCTCTAGGCATTAAAACCCAAATGGAGCCCTCACCAACCCCCTAAACTAATAACCCGGTCAGGAAATGGAAGGAGAAATTAAAATTAATTAAATCAAGTAAATAATGGAAGAAATCAGGCCCCCAAATCGCTTCCCAATACTTGCGGTTTGCTGCTCCTGCGCTGCGATGCACCGCGGAAGAGAGAGAGAGGCACTCCGGAGGCTCACACGTGGTAGGCCGCACCACGTGGAGCCGTACCCGGCGATCGGCGGCTCTGCTCACGCCGGCAAAACAAGTTCACCCCGCCGAGTCCTGATCGGCATTAGGAACTGGGCTCCGGTGCAGGCTTCAACACCCGAGGCTTCCGGCGCTGATCCGTGACTGCGGAGGATGCGGGGGGAGCCACACGTTGCTGCCTCAAGCGCTCAGCCACCAGAGGGCTTCGGCGCGAGGCAGGACTGGCCTGAAGGAAGATCCGTGGGGAGCCGGCTGACCAGGAGGGAGCGAGGGGCCTTAGCGATCTTCCTCTTCGCTGCCGGTAAACCACCTCCTCTGTGGTGCCTTGCAACAAGCCGGGGAGAGGGGAGAAAATTTAAAGGAGCAGTAAGCCAAATGAAAGGCAAGAAAACAAAGTAAAATAAATTTAAATTAAATTGAAAATAAAGCAGAATTAACAGGTAAAATAACAAACAGGAGACTCCAGTAAGCTCTTGGCTTACGTAACCCTCCAGCTGCTTGGAGGCTGAGAATACTGGGTCCTGTGGGTGGTGCCAGTGGTATTTATACCGCACCATCCTCAAAAAGGATGGGCTCAGCCTCCAAGCTGCTGGAAGGGTTACGCAACCCAGAAGTAAAGGGACTGGACTGACGATAAGGAAACCATTATTAAAAGGGACCCGGGATATCACTGCTTGACCCAAGACAAGCATTGAGGAACCTGTGTCTTTTGGGGAAACTGCTAGGTACTTATGACCTAGATTGGCCACTGTTGGAAACAGGATACTGGGCTTGATGGACCTTGGTCTGACCCAGTATGGCATATCTTATGTTATGTTCTTATAACCTGATGGGCAAGATCAGCTAATTGGTCTCAGCTTTGTTAATGCTGGCACTGCCCTTCCAATACAGAGGAGGATGAGTAGTCCTCATGGTGGGGCTGCTTCGAGGATCAGGCATCGTCCAATAGCTCTGTACTCTGGACATTGTGCTCCAATGGATCTCTATGCTGATGGATCAAAGTCTCCGCCCATGCTCATGATTCTCTGGTCTTTGATGTCCGAGGATTAGGACAAATCCTTCCTCTTCTTTGGAGTGGTATTGGTAAGTGACTGATTCTGGGGAGAACGATCAGTGTTTGGCTCAGAGAATTCAAGGGCTCCTCAATGTCGATACACCACCAGCGTCCAATGCAGCTCTGTAAGCCATGAAGACCAAATGCCGCCAATGCTGAAGATGATGGATTGGTCTTCTGAGCTCCAAAAATGCACTTGTGATGTTTCTCTTAACCTTGAAGCCCCCCCTCTTTATCATCTCTAAATAGGAAACAGACTATGCTCAGGCCCCAAGCACTTCAGGTATTATATATGCGGTTCTGTCACATACATAAGCCTGAGGCACCTTATACAGTTTAAAACCACTGGCTAATTTCTGGAACATGTCATCTGGAAAAATAGCAGTTGTGAAATCAAATGACTGAAATAAAGAAAAATATATATGAATGCAGTCAAAAACAGTCTAAGTAACTGGTATTGTGGAAAAAGGAAAAAACCTGAAAATCCTAAGGCACTAAAAAAAGGGAGAGAAAAGTATGAACAGTAGAGGAAGGACAGGAAACCTTAACAAAAAAAAATGCAGTAAAGAATCTGTAGGACTGAGACGTGCATGTGCATGGAGTCCTGTGAAAAAACAGACTGAGGAGATGAGAGCGTGGTGACAGCTGACAGAAATGCGTGTGTATGCATGCATGAAAGGTTTATTCTAAAAGTTTCTAAAAAGGCAGAGAATATTTTGGTACAAGGCTCCATCAATGTCGCCGCCCATATGCAAGGACATTATCCTGCTTGTTCACAGAAAAAATAGGCGTCTCTAGACATAGGCACCCTTTGGTAAAATTATTCCATTGTGTTCTTGGTTTAGAAGATGCTCTACTCTCTCAAAACAAAGAAAAAGAAAGGTACTTGAGTACAGAATAATCTGAAAAGAGCATATTTTAAATAAATGTTAATTTATAGGAACTCTGATGAAAAACATTTGAATACGAAACTGCTCCTGTAATTTGTTCCATTAAGTGTCTTTTCTGCTGTCATTCTTTTTATACTCTTGCAAACTAATGTTAAATAAGCATGTCAAAAAATTCATAAGATTCTCAGTAGATTAGAAAATGGAAGAGGGAGAAACAGTAGACCAATTCAAATTGGTATTCTTAAAGTAAAAAACCTATTGGACGATGTTTTAGGGATGTATGTACGATGGTGGGAATTATCTGCTGTCTCTTTCATATCATATCGTGCACTGTTCAAGATACCTGTGTAGTTTACCATCAGTATATTATCTGAAACTGAGCAGTTTCCTCAAAAATCAGTTCCTTCAATGTTTCCTTCGGAAGGTCATCCAACTCCATTTCAAATTTGAATGGTGCTTCAGCTACAGGCTTTGGGAAAAAAAGAAAGGTTATGAGAATTAAACTTTTTAAAAATTATTTTCACAATAATCAACTTGTTTGTGAAATGTTATCAATTACCCTTTTCCCAACTTCTTAACATGCAAAGAGAAAAGAAGCCATGTGTGACAAATAGAGAAGGTTAAAATTAAGTAGCATAAAAGGTAAAGGGGTTTACTTGGATTTTTACCAAGCTCTCAATCTTTGGGGTGGTAGAGGAAAGAAAAGGGCATGTAGGAGGAAGTGACATCATTGGGGTTATGGCAGCCTAATTGTGGGGCTCCGCTCTGGGTCGGCGATTAAAAAGAAATTGGGCACAAACTCACCCCTCAGCTTTCTCAATTACCCCTTGAAGCGATGGCGGTGAGGAAAGCTAGAAAGGTTTAAATTCCCCAGAGTCGTCAGGGATTTCGGTGAACCAGGCTCCTTGAGAGCAGCAGCCAGTTAAAATGGCGGCAGGAGGATCTGCATCGGATTTGGAGGACAGCACTGATGACTGCATGGTGAAGGGCCCAGTTCAGATACATGAGCTGCGCAGCTTGTTCAAAGAAATGAATACCAATCTTAAAAATGAGCTAGCCATGATAAAAAAAGGAGGTGCTAGGGGTTGTGACTGTTATAATTAAGGAGGTCCGAAAGCTGAGGGGATTTGTCTGGCAGAGTTTGACAAGAGAGTCGATGAACAGGCTGAGATGACCATGGATTTGAAGTGGCAACTGATATAATTAAAGGAGCAGCAGCTGGAGGCGGTCGATAAACTTGAGGATCTCAAAAACAGGTCTTGCCGCAATAATATCAAAGTGCAGGGCTGCAAGAGGAGTAGTTTTTGGATGTGCATGCTGTCATAAGGAGATTTGCGCCTTCCTTTTGGGGGCTGAGACTGAGGCAGGAATGGAGGAGTTATGGCCAAAGGTGGAGTGGGCTCACTGGAGCTTGGGGCCACAAAGAGCCAATCAGCTCCAGGACTTGGTGGCCTGCCTGCATTACTTCCCCACCAAAGAAAGAGGTGATGCTGCAAGCCCAATAGAGGGGGTGTTCTGAATGGTGGGGCCATCAACTGGAGATCTCCAAAACTGTCACTCTCCAAAAAATGTCGAGTCTTGCTAGAGGTGACAGTATCTTCACAGAGTCCATTAAATATGGGTGGCAATTCCCTTTTGCCCTGCAGTTAACACAACAAAGGAGCCACCTGTAGGGCAAAGACTGCAGTGGAAGCTTGCAGGCTTTTGGTGGCTAATACCCCAAAACTTTCTTCTGCGCAGTTAACTTCAGTGTTTTGCATTTGTCACAGAAATGTGATCCTCCACTTACAACACCGCCCCATTCTACTGCTGCCCAGATGGGTGGTTTGTCTTAAACAAGACTTCGACTTTCATACTTTGGACACATCATGCGAAGAGAGAGATCATTGGAGAAAGGAAATGCTTGGCAAGGTAGGTGGTCACCATAAAAGAGAAAGGCCGGCAATGAGATAGAGTAGTATCCATAGTTGCTGTTATTGTATCGATCAACAATGAGCCAACTGGCTGAAGATCGAACAAAGTTTAGGTCAACTATCCAGAGGGTTGCCAGGAGTCGACACAGATTCGATGGCACTTAAACCACCAACTCAAACTTGCGAGAAGAAGCACAGAAGCTGATCTTGTGGGAGAAAGTGCAGGAGAGCAACATTGGACAAGGTTTGCAAGTGGTGGACGCAGACTTCGCAGATAGTTTATGGGTGATGTGAGGGAACATGGAAGCCGAGCTTTGTGGAGCAGATGACATGTGCCCAAGTGTGATCTAAGAATTTTGTGATGCTACTACCACTGATCATTTGTATAGCATTACAAGGTGTATGCAGTACTGTACAGACATGTAAAAGATGGTCCCTGCTCATCACAGCTTACAATCTAGTCAAGGCAGACAACACAACAGTTGAGGACAAGGATACAACTAGGGGAATGGTAAGGTAACACATAGGAGACTAAGTGGATCAGGATCCAAAAGCTGCCTCAAAGAGGTGAGTTTTCAGCCTAGATTTGACAAGGGCCAGAGCTGAAGCCTGACGTACATCTCAGGTAGTTTGTTCCAGGCATAAGGAGCAGCAAGGTGGAAGGATCGAAGTCTGGAGTTGGCAGAAGAGAAGGGCACAGATAGAAGGGATCTGCCAGAAGAGCAGAGTTCCCAAGGAGGGGTGTAGGGAGAGATAAGAGAAGAGGGAGTGAGGAGCAGCAGAATGAGTGAACTTATAGGTCAGTAGAAGTTTGAACTGGATACAGAAACAGACAGGGAGCCAATGAGGCGACTTGAGAAGAGGGGGTTATATGAGCATATCGAGGCTGGCAGAAGATTAGCTGAGCAGTTGAGTTCTGAACTCTTCCTACATCCCTCCTCGGGAACTCTGCTTTTCTGGCAGATCCCTTCTGTCTTCCCTTCTCTTCTACTGCCAAATCCAGATTTCAATCATCACACCTTGCTGCTCCTTATGCCTGGAACCAACTACCCGAGCCGACATCAGGCTTCATCTTTTTTTTTTTTTTAAACTTATTTCTAAATTTAACAAAAAAATGTGTCAAGCAATATTAACATACTTGAAGGAAAGGAAAAGCACATATGAAATACAATAAATCTGAAGCAAAACAAATAAGAAAAAAAATTTGAAAATACAATATGTGTGCAAGCCACTGATAGCCCACAAAACTGTCTGAGAGGATCTGGAAGGAGGCTAGATAACAAAAATATCACAAAATATAAGAAAATATGATCCTAGGATAAAGCAAGCTATATGGCCCAATTCAAAACTATTAGCATCCTAGAGAGAATAGTTCTTAAGTTAACCCTACTGTGACTACTACTGAACCCGGGAACTTCCTAGCATCCAGAAACGCCAGCAACCGTTTAGGATCATAGAAAATATATCTACATGAAGATTTAATTAAACATTTGCATGGAAATCGTAACAGATAGGTAAAACCTAATGAGACTACCTCAGGATGCATTGACAGAAACTGATGCCTTTTAGATTGCGTTACCTAAGAAATGTTTGGAAAAATCCAGACCTTTTGACTGAAAAACAACTCTGCAGAATTTCTAAAATAAAGTTTAAGAGCCCAAGCCAGGTCAGGTTCCAACACATATGTAACCAAAAAAGTTGTTCTCCGCATAGTCTTATTGGATGTTCCTTCAAGAACCTGAGTCAAATTCAGGGTGTCAAGAGAAGCAGCCCCCCATCATCTTCCTCCACAGTGAGACTGCTGGAGCACTTTTTCATAAGATGGTAATAGACCTTAGATGCTGGGGGTAATACATTTTCTGGCATCCCCAATATTTCCAACAGATATTTCTTAAAAAGTTCAGCCGGCGAGATATTAGCGGCAATAGGAAAATTCACAAGGTGCAAATTTAGTCTAGGAGAAGTTTTCCATTTTCTCCAGTTTTGCATGCATTGTAGAGCTATCCCACACAAAGGATACACACTGTGCTTATAATGAAAGAACCCGACTAGAAAGGGTTTCCACCATATTAGTGAGACCTGTATAGGCTTGCTCCTGCGATTCTAACCTTGTCCTAAGTTCCTGGATAGTCTCTTCCATAGCATTCAGGCGACTAGAAACTGATTTTTACAATGAGACAATTGCAGTCCAGATGGCATCAAGAGTTACCACCAGCGGCTTCACTAGGATGCTACCACTGGACGGAGTATGGGGGGCTCTCCTGTGGCCACAGTGCAAAGTGGTCTGCCAGGTGAGACGCCTGACTAGACGCCATGCCACCAGCCCTCACACCGGACTCATAGCAGGAAGACTCCCCAGCCCCTCCGAAGGCTATTGGCAGCGTACCTGGGCTTGTCAATTCCCCCAAAGATGGCAGCACATCCCCAACCCAAACAGGGAGGGAGACTGCTGGTGCGGCAAGTCACTTGACAGTGGGACACGCTGCTCCAGGCTCAGACTAGTGTTTGAGGCCGAAAAGACCGCCTTAACTTCAACTCCAGCACAAATCCCAGCAGAATCTTTATCAGCTCCGATGGTAATGAACTTTGTAATGGGCTGCTGCAGTGGCAAACGATCAACTTTGGGGTAAGTTTTAACCTTCCCCTCTCTTCCCCATCGAAATAGGAGTAAAGTAAACAGAGAAAATAGGTACAGAAAGCAGGAGCCCCCGTCACAAGTAAACCAGCCAGAGCAGGCTAAGATGCAGCCGCCATCTTGGATCCCCATCTCTGGCCTTTTTTAAATCCAGGCTGAAAACTCACCTCTTCGAGGCTGCTTTTAGATCCTGATCTGCTTAGTCTCCTATTATATGTGTTTCCTTACCATTCCCCTAGATATATCCTGCTCTTCAGCTGTTGTGTTGTCTGTCTTGCTAGAATGTAAGCTCTGATGAGCAGGGACCATCTTTTACAGGCGTCTGTATAGTGTTGTGTATGCCTTGCAGCACTATACAAATAAGTAGTAGTAGTAGCAAGGGGAGAGAGATGATTCAGAAGGAGACCAGAAAGGAGGAAGTTGCAATAGTGTAGATGGGAGGTGACTAAAGAGCGGATAAGTGTCTTAGAAGTGTGTTCAGAAAGGAAGGGGTGAATTTTGCTGTTATAGAGAAAAATGACAGCTATCAGTTGGATGTATGAAGAGAAGGAAAGGAGGGAGTCAAAGATGACCCCAAGGTTGTGAGCCAAGGAAACCGAGTAGAGTCATGACTGACATAGCTTTTTCTAACCTTCTATCAAGCTTGCATGATTGGTGGACCTTGCATGGTCCATGAGCCAGGTATACTTTTAACATCTCGGGGAGATGCAAGTGTGATGTGTGACAAGCTGGTGTTGGGGGATAAGGAGACATGAGATGCATCAGGAATGAGAGCTGACAGATAAGTGTAATTAGTGGATTTGATTGAGTGATTGGGTGGGTGAGCATTTTGGTTGGGGTGGCCTAGTGGATGCTTCCTTCTCTGACACTATAGGGGCTGCATTGCCTATATAGTAGTTGCATACGTTGCCATCTATCCTTTTAACTTGGGTTAAAGCCCACATCTTTTTCTTCCTTTCTTCTTCTTCTTCTTCTCCTTCTAGCACTGCTTATTCAGCATGTCCTGTATTCATTGCAATAACTGAAGTACATTCATTCCAAGACGAATCATTTGGAAACTAAGAGCTTGTCCTCTGTGCCTCAGGTCAGCTGCCATGCATAAAGTACTGACTCAACTAAGGGAAGACCTAGCTGCCATGCATAAAAAATATAGCCTCTAATTCCTCTGACGAATCCAGCACTATCACAGTGGGTAACAAACACCTAGCCATCAGCCTACTATATAGAGCACCTCATGCCCCAGCTGAAGAGCTAACCTCCATTTTAGAAACAGTCTGTGCAGTCAACTCTCACCATAAACCTCTAATTTTACTAGGAGACTTCAACCTCAACTCCTCTTCCAATATAGATAAGGAAACCTTCTTGCAAGCTATGGACTCCTTACAATATACCCAATTAATAAACGCTCCCACCCACAAATACGGATCCATGCCAGATCTCATCTTTGCCCCCAACCACATCATAAATAATGGCAACTTCTCATCACCCATAATTACCCCAGTTCCATGGTCAGATCACCATAGAATTAAAATAGAATTCAAATGCACGTTTGACAAGCTCGATAAAATAAAAGCTAATACGTTCACCCCAAGAAGGTTCAAAGCCTTCAATAGAGATCAATTCTTACTAGACACAATACCTCACCTTAACTCAGCTGAACTTGATTTGAACAAACAAGTAAACAATTGGTATGACACCATCAGCACTGCAGCCAAGGCTATAACAGACTCAAAAAAGATCAAAAGGAAACATCACGCACCATGGTATTCAAATAACATACGCGATGCTAAGAGAGAATTAAGGAAGTTAGAACGCCAATGGAGACGATCCAAATCTACCACCTCTCAGGATTTATATTTAATTCAGCAAAAGAGTTATAATGATCTCATCAACAAATCAAAAAAGAATACCACACAAACACTATCCAGAAAGCTTATAACAAACCTAGAGAACTTTTTGAGATAGTAAAATACCTAGTTAATGAACCTTGTTCTGATAAAGACATCCTGATCAACCCTCAAGTGTTTGCGGATTATCTTTGAGAAAAAATAGGCCAGACTCCACCTTTAAAACAATCTGAAAAAAACAATCTTATTTTACCAAGTACAATTTGGAACAAGTTTCATATTCCCTCAACTAAGCAGCTTTCAGACATCATTGCTGCACTTAACACAAGTACCGCACCCACAGATCCTTGCCCAGTACCTTGGGTCAAAGCTACTAAGTCAAACTTCATTAATTTTATACACCACCTCGTAACCAACTCCCTAAATCAAGGAATCATGCCAGAACAGCTGAAATTAGCCACAATAAGGCCTATCCTTAAGAAAACCAACCTTGAAAAAAACAATCCAGCTGCATATAGACCAATTTCCAGCTTACCACTCCTGGCAAAAATTATCGAGAAGGTAGTACAACTACAGCTCCAAGACCATATTGATGAGCATGCGCCACTTGACATACATCAGCATGGCTTCCGCCCGAACCATGGAGTTGAGACGCTGCTACTTTATTTAATGATATCACTCAAACCATAGACAACTATAATAGAGGAACCTTAATGATTTTCTTAGATATTTCAGCGGCCTTTGATTCAGTGGACCATTCAATACTATTAGCCAGACTAAAGAGCATCGGTCTAACTGGCACTGTCCTAAACTGGTTTGAGTCCTACCTAATTGGTAGACAGTTCCAAGTTAAAGTCGGTCTAAACACTTCTCATCATACAGTTATCAAACAAGGCGTACCGCAGGGATCTGCACTCTCATCACTTCTTTTTAACTCTTTATCCAACCAATATGTCACATAATATCAACTCATCATATAGACTACACAATTTACGCAGATGATATTATGATCTACACTCCGATTGATATCAACTGCCCAAACTACAACAAGATTTCAAACTGCATTACCAGCATTTCCATTTGGCTGTCAAATAACAACCTTGCAATAAACTTGAAGAAGACTGAAGCACTTATTGTCACTAGAAACACCAACTTTAATCCCCCACCGTACATCACATGCAACAGTACTGAGATTCCAATTAAGGATGAAGATAGATACCTCGGGGTAACCCTCGATAAGAAGCTAGACCTGCGATCTCACATAAAGAAAACTGTTAAAAGCGCTTATTACCGAATGAAAATAATTAGACGCCTCAAGCCTCTTATCTCTAATGAACACTTTCGTACAGTCTGCCAGGCACTTATTACCCCCATTCTGGATTTTTGCAACCCTATCTACAATGGGCTGTCAAAACATGCTCTCAAACCTCTTCAAATGGCACAGAATACAGCAGCCAGAATAATTAACGGATGAGGATGCCCAATCCAAAGAAACTAAAGGGCCCTTAAATGAAACAGACGATGCCCAATCTCCTGCTAAAGGACCAAATATGAAGAAAACCTCACCAAACAGCAAGCTACTACTACTTGGTGATTCCATCATCAGTGGCATCAACTTGGGAACACAGTTCAAAGGAGTGAAGATAGTCAGGTGCCTCCCAAGCTCTTCAGCCAGCAGAAATACAAACCACGTTGTTGAAGTACTTAGAGCAGAAAGTGAACACTCCAAACTTGATGTTGTTATCCACTTGGGCACAAATGACCTGGCTAGAAACAGTGCCTCTACAGTCCAAAAGGACTTCCAATCTTTGGAAGAGAAACTCAAGCCCATTGTTAACACTGTTGCATTCTCCGAGGTTCTACCTGGTAATGGAGCAAAACGTCTGCATCACATTAACAGCTTTAATACATGGCTCCAGACCTGGTGCAAACAAGGAGGATTCAGATTTATTGGCAACTGGGGTAACAGGTGGAACAAGAGACTATACTGTGCTAATTGACTACATCTCTCTATCGCAGGGAAAATAATCCTAAGTGAAAAACTCAAGCAATATGTGGCCATGCATTTAAATTAGAAAAAGGGGGTGACGTAAATGGAAGGTCAAGCTCTGGACATCACCCCTGCAAAAGCAGATTAAAATCAGAAACAGCTACACTTTTAAATCACACATCAAAAACAAGTGGGAAGATGTAGGCAGATCAAAATCAATGCAAAATACACAAAAGCCAGAAAAATGCTAGAAAGCAATGAGCACAAATGCTCGAAGCTTAGACAACAAAGTTCCGGACCTGGAGGCCCTAATGATGGAAATGGATTTGGACATTGTGGCCATTACAGAAACATGGCTTAATGAATCGCATGATTGGAATATAGCCATAGCTGGCTATAATCTATTCAGAAGAGACAGAGAAAATGGGAGGAGGAGTAGCCTTGTATGTCAAAAGCAATATTAAAGCTACTGAAATGCAGGAGGCATGGGGAAAAGGAAGCGCTCTGGATTGTGTTGGAAAGAGGAGATGGCACTGTCATCCATACTGCTGTAGTCTACAGACCTCCGACACAAACTGAAGAGATAGACAATGAACTAATTATAGATATTGCCAAGATAGCCACAAAGAGGGAAGTGATAATATTGGGTGACTTTAATCTACCGGATGTGGACTGGATTACTCCTTCTGCAAATCTGGAAAGAAGCAAAAAAATTGTGGATGCTCTCCAAGATGTGTTACTTAGACAAATGGTGATGGAACCAACCAGGGAAAGCTCAACACTGGATTTAGTGCTCACCAACAGTGATAGCATGTTGAATGTCTGCGTGAGTGCCCCTGTGAGCAGCAGCGATCACCACATGGTGTGGTTTGAGATAAAAGCCATGGTACAGGCCAATCATAGCAAGCTCAAAGTCCTAAACTTCAAAAACACTGACTTCAATAAAATGGCCAAGTACCTAAAGGAGGAGCTGACAGGGTGGAAGGTGATAAGGGAAGTGGAATTGCAATGGGCTAAACTAAAAGTGGCAATAAAAGGGGTAACATAAATATGTAAGAAAAGTAAACAAAAACAGGAGGAGAAGAAAACCAGTTTGGTTTTCCATAGAAGTGGCTGCTCAAATAAAGGCAAAACAAGAGTAGTTACTCACTTGTAACAGGTGTTCTCCAGGAGCAGCAGGAATCAGTCCTCACATATGGGTGACCTCGACGTCGATGGAGCCCCCGTGCGGAGCATTTCCCCAGCTTTCTAAGAAAGCCTTTGGGAATACTGCACGCATGTGTGGTCCCCTTCCCGCCTAAAGGTGCCATCTTACTCAGTCTGATGACATAGCTAAAAAAACAGCACAAAAAATGTAAAAATGAACTATGTACAACTGCAATTCCAAGGGGAGGAGGGAGGGTTGTGAGGACTGATTCCTGCTGCTCCTGGAGAACACCTGTTACAGGTGAGTAACTACTCTTTCTCCAGGACCAAGCAGGAAGTCAGTCCTCACATATGGGACTCCCCAGCTTCAGGCTACCGGGGACTCAGAGCTAAAAAATGAGCTCCCTCTAGCCGCAGCATCAGAGAAAAGATTTCACTGAAACATACCCCCACCGGTAGCCCAACCAGAGGGCTGGAGGGTAGGAGTTGCCTAAACCTCAGAGATTCCGGAGCACTGCCTGACCGAAAGCACTGTCCCTACGGAACTCCTTCTCCAGGCAGTTATGGGCCGCAAAAGTCTGGCTTGAGGACCATGCTGCAGCCCTACAGATGTCTGCCAACGGTACAGAGCAGAGATGAGCTACTGAGGGAGCCATTGCCCTGACACGGTGGGCCATGACCCGACCCTGCAAGGAAAGGTCAGCTGCCCTGTAAGCCCAGGTGATACAGTCAGCCACCCAGATGGACGAGGTACGCTTGGAGACAGGTAACCCCAAGTTATTAGGGTCAAAAGATACGAAGAGTTGTGTAGCCCTCCTATGCCCCTGCGTATGTTCAATGTAGAAGGATAAGGCCCTTCTACAGTCCAGGGTATGCAGGACTGTCTCAGCCCGGCTGGCATGGGGCCTAGGGAAGAACGTTGGAAGAACCACCTCCTGGATGAGATGGAAAGAGGAGACAACCTTTAGGAGGAACTTAGGATGAGTCCTAAGGACTACCGTGTTCCTATAGAAGCGAGTGTATGGCCTGTCACAGACCAGGGCTTGAAGCTCACTCACTTGCCTGGCCGAGGTCAGGGCCACTAGGAATAGGGTCTTCCAAGAAAGGAAGCGGAGAGGACATGTAGCCATCGGCTCAAAAGGTGGGCGAGTCAGTTGCTGCAAGACCACATTCAATTCCCACTCAGGGGCCGGTGGACGGAGAGGAGGCTTGAGCAAGAGCAAGCCTCTGAGAAACCTGGACACCAAGTGGTGAACCGACAAAGTGTCCCTCCACCACTGAGTGGTGAGCTGTTAGAGAAGAGAGGTGGACCCGAACAGAATTGGACTTAAGGCCTTGATTGTTCAAGTGCAGCAGATACTGAAGCACTACTGGTACAGTGCAAGAGAAAGGATCTTCCTGGCATTGCTGACACCACAAGGAGAATCTTCTCCACTTCAGGGCATAGGTGTTCCTGGTGGATTGCTTTCTAGAGGCCAAGACCACCTCTTCCACTTCCTGAGGCAGGCTCCAGGGAGCCAACACTACCCTTGCAGCCTTCAGGCCATCAAATTGAGAGACTTGAGATTGGGGTGCAGAAAGGAACCCTGATCCTGAGAGAGAAGATCGGGTTGCAACCCCAGAGGTAGTGGGGTTTCCACTGCCAGTTGCAGCAGAAGTGGGAACCAGGGCTGCCTCGGCCACCTGGGGGCTACCAGAAGTACCAAGGCCTTGTCCCTTAGAATCTTGAACAAGGTTCGGGCCACCAGAGGCGTGGGAGGAAACACATACAGGAGGCCCTGGGACCAAGAAATCAGGAAGGCATCCGCTGCTAACCTTAGGGGATAAGGTTGCCTGGAACAGAACCTGGGTAGCTGCCAGTTCAGGGGACTGGCAAAGAGATCTATGGATGGAAGTCCCCATTTCAGGAAAAAATTTTGAACCACTAATGGGTGCAGCTGCCACTCGTGGGGCTGAAGAACCCTGCTCAACCTGTCTGCCAGGAAGTTCTCCTGGTCAGGGAGATAAACAGCCTTGAGAAACATGTTGTGTTTGAAGGCAAAAGAGCAAAGGGCCTGTGCCTCCAGACACAGGAGCCTGGACCCCGTGCCTCCCTATTTGTTCACATAGAACATAGCCACTTGATTGTCTGTCTGTACCAAATCAGACTGGTGAGTCAGGGTGTGAGAGAAGGTTTTGAGGGCTAAGCGAATAGCCCGGAGTTCCAGTAGGTTGATCTGTTGCGTGGCCTCCCACGGAGACCACAGGCTCTGGGTGCGCCTGTCCAAACAATGTGCACCTGCGCCCTGCAAGGAGGCATCGGTCGTCAACACCACCGTGGAAACAGGCACCTGAAAAGGCACCCCCTGTAGTAAGTTTGGGGGGGGGTGTAGCCACCATTGTAGGGAGTTCAGGAACGGTCTGGACACCCGTACTCTGTGAGGCTTCCTGTGGCTTGCTTCCACTGAGTTCTGAGACACCACTGTGCGGGTCTCATGTGGAGTCGGGCATTGGGGGTCACATGCACTGTAGATGCCATGTGGCCCAGGAGCTTTAGACAAAGTCTGGTGGAAACCTGCGGCCTGCTCAGAAACTGGTTCGCCAAGTCTATGAGCCTTTGAGCCCTGTCTTTTGGCAAGTAAGCCTTTGCTTGCAGGGAGTCCAACCTCGCCCCCTATGAACTCCAGGTTCTGGGAGGGGAGCAAAGTGGACTTTGCGAAGTTTATGACAAAGACTAGGTGTTAAAGGAGGGAGACAGTTCTGAGGGCGGCTTGCCTGGCCTCCTGGGAGGTCTGACCCCGTCGTCCAGGTAAGGGAAGACAAAAACACCCTGATTCCTCAAGTAGGCCACCACCACTGCCAGGCACTTTGTAAAGACCCTTGGGGCGGAGGTTAGGCCAAAGGGAAAAACTCTGTACTGGTAATGGTTTCCTCCCACAATGAACCTGAGGTACTTTCTGTGGTCTGGATGAATGCGGATGTGAGTGTACACATCCTTCAGATCTAAGGAGCATAGCCAATCTCCCTGCTGGAGCTAGGGCAGAAGTGTTCCAAGAGTAAGCATCTTGAACCTTTCTTTTTCCAAGAACTTGTTGAGATTCCTGAGGTCGAGAATAGGCCTGAGGCCCCCAGTTCTCTTTGGTACGAGGAAGTACCTGGAGTAGAAACCGTGGCTTTGCAGGTGGGGAGGTACAGGCTCCACCGCCTGGTCTAGAAGCAGACCCTGAAGTTCTCGAAGGAGGAGGTCTGTGTGCAGAGGAGGTCTTGGAGGCTCTCCTGGAAAGTAGGGAGGAGGCAACTGCTGGAAATGGAGCATATAGCCCTTGTGGACTATGCTCAATACCCAAGAGTCTCCTGTAATGGATTGCCACCTGTGGGCAAACAGGGCTAGACGACCTCTTGTGCAGGGATGGGGCAGCAGAGGTGGAACGGCTATGCTGTGGGAGTCAAAAACCCCCTCCCTGCTGTGTGGGAGCAGGAGCCGAAGGCTTGGGGGTCTTCTGCCTATGGGGCCCATGTCCCTGCCCCTTGGACTGCTGACCCTGCTGGGGAGCTGGGGAGGCCTAGTACTGAGGGAAAGGTTTGTAGGCAGTTCCCTTCCTCGGGTAAAAGGACTTCTTACCCGAGCCCTTCTTTTTATGAGAAGGGGCAGACGTTTTTCTGGACAGCCTTGTCCTAGTCAGGTGCTCGGTTTCGAGCTCAGCAGCCTTCTCGGCCATGGGCTTGCCAAAAAGGTTTTCACCTCGGCAAGGGACATCGACCAACTTGTCTTGCACCCAGGGCTCGAGGTCCGATGACTGCAGCCATGCCTGGTGTCGGGCGCCGATGCCGGCTGCCGCTACATGGGCCGAAGTCTCGAAGCCATCATAGGCCGCTCAGGACATTAACTTTGAGCATTCCCAGATTCCCGAGGACAAGGTCTGGAACCTCTGCAAAGGTTCCCCGGAGAGGCCAGCAGAGAACCCGGCAAGTTCCCTTGCCAGATCTCGTAAGTACATGCCCATGAACAGCTGGTAGGACTGGACACGGCAAGCAAGCATCGAGCCCTGGAAGCACTTTCTGCCGATGGCATCCAGGTTCTGGGCCTCCCTGCCGGGAGGCACCGCAGAGTGCATCTTCTGGCTCGTCAGACGATGCATGGCCGATTCCACCACCATGGAATGGTGCGGCAGCTGCGCCTTCTGGAATCCAGGGCTCTTACGGAGTCGATAGATGGAATCGACCCGCTTGCTCAAAACTGGCGCCGAGGCCGGTGCCTCCCACATCCGGAAGAGGAGCCGTTCCAGCATCGGAGGAACCGGCACAGTAAAGGCCTCCTTCAGAGGGGAGTCATACTGGAGGGCCTCGAGCTCTTCGGCTCGAGGCTCCTCCTCGGGGTCCGCGGGAATCGCCAAAGCCTTGGCCATGTCCCGGACGAACTCCAAGAACCGGGTGTCCTCGGGGGGGACGACACACCTACTCCGGGGCTCGGACTGCGGTGAGTCTGAAGGGACGCACCGAGTCTGAAAGGTGTTGGGAGACTCCTCGTCCTCCGTCTCCCATGTGGACTCATCCGAAGAGTCGTCGGGGGGCTCCGACTGCACGGGCCTCGGCGGTACCCGCCCTGATGCCGAAGGCACCGGCGTCGACGCCCTCGGCCCCGAGCGGGAGGTCAAGGGTGACCGTGACTGAGGACGACTTCGAGCCTTCATGGTCACGAGTATCGGCTCGGTCTCCGGGGTCGACTTAGACGATGTCCCGGTGTTCGGGACAGATGCACCAGTGAGGCTGGCCATCAGTACCCGCTGCTGATTCATGAAGGCAGACAATCTGCACTCCAAGGCTGTCAGCCTGAGTCCAAGCTCAGGAGACTCAGCAGCTACCGACTTGGGCCTCGGCGGCGCCGCCGGGCCTGACGTCGGCTCCCTAGGAGGAGAGTCCGAGGACAACAGGACTTACGTGCCCAGCGGACTCCGGCTCCATGCGAGGTATCTTGGACAGCTTCTCCTGCTCCAAGGACCCGGGGCGGCGGTTGGGGGGGTCCGAGACCTGGCCCCCGAGGAACCAGGGATCTCCTCCGATGCTGCCCTCACGAGCCTCTTCTTCCTCTTACGCCAGGGGTGTCAAACTCAAATACACAGTGGGCCAAAATGTAAAACTTGAACAAAGTCGCGGGCCAGCATTGAACAAATGAACCTTTCAATATGGACCCAAACAAGATTTGCTTTAACATTGAATATGAAGCAACACTTATTACTATACAATTTATAACTTAATAGTTCAGATATGCAAAAACCAATTTCAAATAAAAAAAACATCAATGACATTCATTTATTAAATAAGATTTAAATAATAATAAATAATAATTTTTAAAATAAAACAATAATAAAATTAATCAACCATTCAAGCCCATGTCTTGGAGTAGCAAGAAAAAGTGCATAAAGAAAACGTTAATTATTGCTCAGTTTGCTGCACACTGATCTAATCTGATGTGCCCAAGCCAGATACCTGGCATCTCTTCTTGGATGATAGTTCATCAATGTCTGGGCTCAGGCTTTGAGCTGAGGAAATCCTCAGTATCGAGCGAAGGTGTTCATCAGTCAGACGTCTCCTGTGAGATGTTTTGGTCATCTTCATCGAGGAGAAAAGTTGCTCACATAGATAAGTGCTGCCGAACATGGAGAGCATCTGAGCAGCTTGGGTGCGGAGCTGAGGCATTGTGTCAGGGATGAACTGTGGAAACTGGGCGGCGCCCACAGCATCATACTTTGACTTCAGCGTGTCATTACACTGGAGTTCAATTAGCTCCATTTGGAGGTTGGTTGGTGCGTTTTCCACATTAACTGCAAAGGGATTACTGAGCAGTTCAAACCTACATTTCTGGACATCAAAGTCGGCAAATCGCCGGCTAAACTCAGCGCCGAGTACACTGAGTTTTTCAGCAAACTGTGCGCATGGGAACAAGTTGGTAAAGAACTGCGTTTTCATGGTTTGGCAGCAGGGAAAATGGCCAAGGTTTCCTTGCAGCATCTGATTCTCCCACAGGCACAGTTTTGTTTTAAAAGCCCTCACTGCAGCATACATGTCTGTGATGATGCGCCCCCGCCCCTGAAGCTGCAGGTTCAGCGCATCGAGATGGCTCGAGATGTCACACAGAAAGGCCAGCTCACACAGAAACATTTTCTCCCGAAGCTCTGCTGTGTCCTTCCCCTTTGCTTTCCAGAAACTGACATATTTCCTCATGCAGCTCAAAACATCTATTCAGTACTTTTCCTCGGCTTAACCATCTCACCTCTGTGTGATACGGCACGTCTGCGTATTCTGAACCACACTCCTCCAGAAAAGACTTAAACTGGCGGTGATTCAGACCTTTGGCTCTTATAAAGTTAACTACTTGTGTTACTGTGGTCATAACATGTTCCATCTTTAGGGCTTTGCCACACAATGATTCCTGATGTATGATGCAGTGATAAACAGTTAGTTCACCTGCACAGTTCTCTTCCTGCATCTTCTCCCGGACCCTGCCCACCAGTCCACTTGTTTTACCGCACATCGCTGGCGCACCATCTGTCGTTAATCCCACGAGTTTATCCCACGGCAGCTTTATTTCAGTTACGCATTTGGAAACCTCCTCAAAAATTTCCTTTCCTGTGGTTGTGCCATGCATTGATTTGAATCCCAATAGCTCCTCCGTAACACACATATTTGAGTCCACTCCACGGATGAAGACTGACAGCTGAGCAGTATCAGATGCGTCGCTGCTCTCATCCACAGCAAGGGAGAATGCAACAAAATCTTTTCCCTTTTCCAAAAGCTGGTCATACAGATTGGTGGCAAGATCACATGTGCGATCAGCTACTGTGTTTCTGCTCAGGCTCACGTTTGAAAAGGCTTGCTTTTTCTCTGGGCACACGATGTCACAAACTTTCAACATGCACTTTTTCACAAACTCTCCCTCATTAAAGGGCAGGGCTGATTTTGCGATCTCTGCTGCCACAATATAACTAGCATTTACAGCAGCCTCACTTTGTGATGTGGCTTTTTTGAACATATTCTGTTGTGAAACCAAACTTCTTTTCATCTCCTCCACTTTCTGGCTCCTTTGAGTCATGTCCAGGTCCTTGTACTTGTCATGGTGTTTTGTTTCATAGTGTCGTCGAATGTTATACTCCTTAGTTATAGCCACGTTGACTCCACAAATCAGACAAACAGGTCTGTCTTTTACATATGTAAACAAATATTCTGTCTCCCACCTGTCCAGAAAGTTCCTGTTGTCTGCCTTTCTTTTTGCCATTTTTGGGAAGGGGTTCCACAGTGACAGTTGTAGCTTGAGATCGCTATGACTTCTGTCACACAGGAGAGGGCGTTTCTGGGACCTGTCCTGATTGACGCGCCAAAACAACAGCAAGGCATTATGGGATTTGTAGTATTAGCGATGAATGAATGCGCTGTATAATACCGGCGGGCTAGCTCTAGTAGTCATTTGGTATAGCCTCGCGGGCCAAATATAATTACACTACGGGCCAAATTTGGCCCGCGGGCCAGTTTGACACATATGTCTTACGCTCCCGATCGGGGGACCCCCTGTCCAAGGAACCCTGGCGATGCTCAGGGTCAGACTCCTGATATGTCGAGGCCTCAGACGAGGTCTGGGCCCGGCCGGAGACAGTCAGAAAAAAGCCATTCTTTCTGATGCTGGCGGCTTCGAAGTGCCTTGGTGGACATTTTGCCACACGGGACACAGACCTTAGGATCATGATCCGGTCACAGGCACCGAAAACAGCAGTCCTGTGTGTCGGTGAGAGACATCAGTTTCTTACACCGATCACACTTTTTGAAACCACTGGAAGCCATCAGGGAAAAAAGAGCCCCCGCGAGGTCAAATGACCGGCCTTCCAGGGAAAAAGGAAATAAATGGTGCAAACGCCAGCCATGAAGGGCAAAAACCGAAAAATAGAAGACTGGCTCGATACCGGTGTACCAAACCCGGCGGGAAGGGGAACCGGCATCGAAACGGAGAACCACCGTGAAGAAATCGCAAGAAAAAAAGTCAATTTTTCCGGGTGACAAGAGCAGACGTCCGTTGGGCTCCACGGAAAAAGAGAGACTGAGCAAGATGGCACCTTTAGGCGGGAAGGGGACCACGCATTTGTGCAGTATTCCCAAAGGCTTTCTTAGAAAGCTGGGGAAATGCTCTGCACGGGGGCTCCATCGACGTCGATGTCACCCATATGTGAGGGCCGACTTCCTGCTTGGTCCTGGAGAAACACAGCTTTCACAAAACTCAAACTGAGGAACACAGAAATGAATACAGGATCAAACTCAAAGAGACAAAAAGAGAAATAAGGATAGCAAAATCAAAGGCAGAGGAAATTAAGGCTAAAGATGTGAAGTGTGGTGACAAAAAACTTTATTCAGGTATATTGGGGAAAGGAAGAAGATCAGAGGTGGAATTGCAGGACTCAGAAGTGCTGCGAACGGACTCGTGGAAAGTGACATTGAAAAAGCGAAAATTGCTAAACGAATACTTCTGCTCTGTTTTTACTAAAGAAAGTCTTGGAGAAGGACCTCCTGTGACTTCCAAATATAAAAATGGGAATGAAGAAGATACCTCACCATTCACAGAAGATGAAGTGTTAGAACAACTTGCAAAACTGAAAGTGGACAAGGCCATGGGACCGGATAGGATACATCCCAGGATACTGAAAGAGCTCAGAGAGGTTCTTGCAGGGCCGTTAAAGGACGTTTTCAACAGATCCTTGGAACAGGAGAGGTTCCTCAGGACTGGAGAATGGCTGATGTCGTACCTCTACGCAAAAGTGGTGACAGGGAAGAAGTGTCAAACTACAGGCCTGTGAGCCCCACCTCGGTGGCGGGAAAAGTAATGGAGGCACTCCTGAAAGAGCAAATAGTGAACTTTCTCAAAACCCACAGGATGCAAGACCCGAGGCAACATGGTTTTACCGAAGGATGATCCTGCCAAACAAATCTGATTGAGTTCTTCGACTGGGTGACCAGGGAACTGGATCAGGGGCTTGCGATGGATGTCATCTACCTGGATTTCAGCAAAGCCTTTGATACTGTTCCTCATAGGAGGCTTATCAATAAACTCAGTAGCTTGGGGACAGATCCCAAGATGGTAAATTGGATCAGAAATTGGTTGACTGACAGACGACAGGAGGTGATGGTAAATGGAGCTCACTCAGATGAAGGGAAGGTGATTAGCGGGGTGCCCCAGGGATCAGTCCTGGGCCCGGCACTGTTCAATGTATTTGTGAGCGATATTGCTGAAGGACGGAACGGAAAAGTCTGTCTTTCTGCAGATGACACAAAAATTTGCATCAGAGTGGACTCCCCCGAGTGGTGGTTAACATGAGGAAAGATCTACAAAAGCTGGAAGAATGGTCTAATGCTTAGCAATTAAGACTTAATGCAAAGAAGTGCAGAGTCATGCACTTGGGTAGCAGAAATCCAAAGGAAATGTACGCGATAGGGGGCGAGAGATTGGTGTGCACGAATCAGGAGAAAGACCTTGGTGTGATTATTTCTGAAGATCTCAAGGTGGCAAAACAGTGCAACAGGGCGGTGGCAAAAGCCAGGAGGATGTTGGGCTGCATACAAAGAGGAATTACCAGCAGAAAGGAAGAGGTACTTATGCCACTGTACAAGTCACTGGTGAAGCCTCACTTGGAATACTGTGTTCAGTTTTGGAGACCATATCTTGCAAAGGATGTAAAAAGACTGGAATCTGTTCAGAGGAAGGCGACCAAAATGATTTGGAGCCTGCGTCAGAAGCCTTATAAGAAGAGACTTGAAGACCTAAACATGTACACTTTGGACAGGGGAGATATGATTCAGACCTTTAAATACTTAAAGGGAAATAATGAACAAGCAAACCTCTTCCAAAGACGGGGAAGCTGTAAAACTAGAGGGCATAACAGGAAGCTGCAAGGGGGTAAATTGAAAGGCAATGTCAGGAAATACTTTTTCACTGAAAGGGTGGTGGATGCTTGGAACGCCCTTCCGATGGAAGTGGTGGGGGCAAACACGGTGACGGAATTCAAAATGGCTTGGGACAGACACAGTGGATCCCTTTACAGCAACAGGATAAAATCAAACTAAACTGAACCATCTAAATTCTCAACAAATAGGGGTGTCCTACAGGGAGTGGTGGGTTCACCCCTAAACAAAGACATGGGGAGGGGTGGCCTGCATGGAGCGGCAGGTGCAACTACTCTTGCCATCATACTGGGCAGACTAGATGGACCATACTGGTCTTTATCTGCCATCATTTACTATGACACAGAGGTGACGATTTTGAATGGACTGAGTGAGGGGAGGAGGGGGGGATATATCCCTAGTACAGTTAAGTAGGTGTGTTTATGGGGGGGGATAAGCTGTCAATGTGAAAGGCCTTCATTCACCATATGAACGCCAGATGCTTCTGAAAGACAGGATGAAATTGATGTGGGCATGCGGAGAAGAAGCTGCGGGCTAAGACATACCCAGAGCAGATCTATGCATCCACTAGAGAGGGAGGAAGGTAGCAGGAGTGGTTATTTTGTTCTCTAAACGGCTAGGGGTGCAGGTGGAAAGGGTGGCGAGAGATGGAGAGGGTCACTATTTAGTGGTTAAAGCAGCTGTTGGGGATGGATTTCATTTTTGCTAATCTCTATGCTCCCAATGGACCCCACGGGGACTACTTTAAGGGTGCTTTTGATGTGCTAACCCAGATGGAGAGTGGGGCCCTGATAATAGGGGATGATTTTAATATTTGTTTTGGCCCATGCATTGACACGATGGGGGAAGGGTAGGGTTAGTCAGGTGACAGGAAAAGGGTGAGAACCTTCCTGAGGGAGTGGAGTTGTGGTATCTCTTGCGTGAACTGCATCCTACAGGTATTTTCAACTGTGCCATTACCTCCAGGAAAGGCAGGCTGAGGAGAACATGGCTAAAGGAAAAGACTTTCTTTGAAACCTTATGTGAAGGGTGGCGGGGGGGCTAAGTGGATTATTTCTAAGCTTTATTTAACTGGTTTTATATACCATTTTTCTACAAGGCAAAACGGTTTACATAGAACAGCAAAAGTGTAGTTACTCACCTGTAACAGGTGTTCTCCAGGGACAGCAGGAATCAGTCCTCACTTATGGGTGATGTCAGCACCGACGGAACCTGCGCGGAGCAATTCCCCAGCTTTCGAAGAAAGCCTTTGGGATTGCTGCCACGCATGCTGGTCCTTTTCCTGTCCAAGGGTGCCATCTTGCTCAGTCAGGTCCCCTAGCTCGAGCCCTACCAAGCAGATGGCAAGGGAAGGACAAAAATTCAGCAACTCATCAGGGGAGGTGGGAGGATAGCGAGGACCGATTCCTGCTGTCCCTGGAGAACGCCTGTTACATGTGAGTAACTATGCTTTCTGAACAAGCAGGAAGTCAGTCCTCACTTATGGGACTCCCTAGCTACAGGCTACCGAACCTGTAACCAAAAAACAGCTCTGCGAGGCCGTAAGCAGAAGCTGAAGCCAGAAGGAGCCCGAGTCCTCGGGGCAAAGCCCTCGGTAGCCATGAAGGAGGGCCGGAGGGCAGGAGTTGCTTATACCCTGAAAAGGTTACGGAGTACAGCCTGGCTGAAAACGCTGTCCCGGCAGGACTCCCTCTCAAGGCAGTAGTGGGCAGCGAAGGTATTCGTGGAAGACCAGGTTGCCGCCCGGCAAAGGTCCATCAGGGGCATGGAGCGCAGCGAGGCCACTGAGGCCGCTTTGACCCGGACCCCGTGTGCAGTGAATTGATCTAGTACGGCGCCCGCCTTCGCATGGGTGAAAGTGATGCAGTCCACCAACCAAACCGAGAGGGTGCACTTGGTGACTGCCTGCCCCGGTCATTGGTATCATAGGTCACAAAAAGCTGGTCAGACTTGTGATGAGTCTGGGTACGCTGCAAATTAAAGGCGAGGGCCCGTTTGCAGTCGAGGGTGTGGAGAGCTATCGATACCTGGTCGGTGTGGGGTCTCGGGAAGAAGGTCGGCAGGACTCTCTCTTGGTTGAGATGGAAGTCCGAAATGACTTTAGGAAGGAAGTTAGGGGGGTATGGAGGACCACCCTGTTCTGACAGAACCTGGTGTAAGGAGCGCTAGCCATGAGAGCCTGGAGCTCACTGACTCGACGGGCCGAGGTCAGCACCACTAGGGAGGCTACCTTCCAGGACAGGTGCCGGAGCGAACACTTCGCCATTGACTTGAAAGGTGGATGGGCGAGCTGCGTGAGTACCACATTCAGGTCCCATTCCACCGGAGGACGGATGGGCAGCTTGGAAAGTAGAAGACCCTGCATGAAGTGGGAGACTAACGGCTGACTAGAGAGGGGTTTTCCCTTGATGGGTAGGTGATTCGCCGAGATGGTGCTCAAATGAACCCCGAGTTCGACTTCAGCTCTTCTCTCAGTCTCAATTTCCGTGGCCTTCTCCTCCATCGGCTTGCCGAAGAGCTGCTCAACGAGACAGGGCACATCCAGGAGCTTCTCCTGCACCCATTGCTCCAAATCCGAGAATTGGAACCATGCCTGGCGGTGGGCCCCAATGCCCGTGGCTGCCACCCAAGCCGATGTCTCAAAGCCATCACAGGAGGCTCGGGAGAGGTACTTAGAGCAGTCCGCAATAGACTTTAGCAGGGTGCAGAACCTATTGAGGGGCTCTCGAGGCCCGTGGAGAAACCCCCGAGTTCCTTAGCCAAATCGCGCAGGAACATACCATGTACAGTTGATATGCCTGGATGCGACAAGAGAGCATGAAGCTTTGGTAGGCCTTGCGGCCCAGGGCATCAAGGGCTCTCGACAATCGGCCAGGTGGCACAGACGAGTGCGATTTCGGGCTCTCTTGCTTACTCATGGCCGATTCCACCACCATCGAGGTGTGTGGGAGTTGGGTCTTTCGGAAGCCTGGTCCACGTTGTACCTTGTACATCGTGTCAAGGCACTTGCTTACGATGGGGACCAAGGCCGGGGCCTCCCACATGCAGAGCAGCAGCCGAGATAGAATAGGAGGTACAGGCAAAAGTGAGGGATTCCCTGGGCAGGGGACTCGTACTGAAGAACGTTGAGTTCTTCAACACGGGGGTCCTCCTCAGCCTGGGTGACCAGGTTAAGGGCCTGTGCCATGACTCGAATGAACATCGGGAAGGCGGTGTCTTCGGGTAGCGAGCACCGCTGGAACATGGGCAGTGAGGGGTCCGACGGAAGATCCCAGTGAGTGCTGGTTTCCGGGGAGATGTCCCCATCGGACTCCCACTCTGAGAAATTGGTCGAGAAGTCCGAGCCGGGCGAATCGGCCTGTCCAATGGCCGGTGCCAGAGGCCCTGGACGATCTCACCTCTGAGGAATGGGAGGGCGAGCAAGAGATGCCGAGGACCCTCATGAGACCCGCAGCTCTCGGGGGTTTCCTGGACAGATTTGGGTGTCCCACGCGAGGGACCCGTGGTCTCTGGGCGCAAGTCAGCAAAGCTGGCCTTGAGCGCCTGCTGGGAAGCAATGAACACAGAAATGCTGCGTTCCAGCACCAGCATGCGGGACTCACGCAGGCGTGGGGCCCTGCGACGTCGATACCGGGGTCACCGGGTCGGACGTTGAGGAGGTCCTCATTGGGACGACCCTCAGGAGACTGGGCGCCTTCACTGGATGCCTCCACTTCCGTGCAGGGTACCTTGCAGGGCTGCACCTTGTCCAACTCACAGGAACACCGAAGGGGGCTAAGCGACCAGGTGCGGGAGTGCTCGTGCTTGTCGGGAGCCCCCGACAGCGACTTCGAAGCCTTCTTTTTGTGCTGCTCCACCTTGGGGGACCCCTAGTCGGAGTGCTGCCGAGTGCATGGGGCCGCCGGAGGAGAGACGACCAATGGCGCCACCGGGGACTCAGAGGCGGCCTTTCGGAAAATGTCTTCAGACTTCTGCTTACAGCTGAGCAGGACCTTAGAGGACATTTTCTTGCAGAGCGAACAGAGCTCTGGATCATGGTCGGCTCTGAGGCATCACAGACATGAGTGTCCTCAAGCGACATGTTCTTAGAGCATTTATTGCATTTTTTGAATCCGGTGGCCATGGGGGCAAAAATGGCCCCTGCGAGGTCGAAGACCCACGCAGCCAGCAGTTAGAGAAGAAAAAAGGGTGCGAAGACCGTAACGAAAAAAAGAAAAAAGTATCCCCGATAGCTCTAAGGTTAGAGCAGGGGATAGGATGGGTAGAGGACCAGTGCAACTGGAAAACAGAGAAGCCTGTAAGGCGAAAACACAAAACTTTTTCCGAAGGATGAGGATGTGTCTCTGAAGGGCTCCGCGGAAAAAGGGAGACAGAGCAAGATAGCACCCTTGGGCGGGAAGAAGACCACGCAGGCGTGGCAGCAATCCCAAAGGCTTTCTTTGAAAGCTGGGGAATTGCTCTGCGTGGGCTCCGTCGGTGCCGACATCACCCATAAGTGAGGACTTCCTTCCTGCTTGTTCCTGGAGAATGAATGTCTACATGGACAATTAGAACTATGTACAGGCAACTTTGATACAAAATAAGAACATAAGATATGTCATGCTGGGTCAGACCAAGGTCCATCAAGCCCAGTATCCTGTTTCCAACAGTGGCCAATCTAGGTCATAAGTACCTAGCAGTTTCCCCAAAAGACAGGTTCCTCAATACTTGTATTGGGTCAAGCAGTGATATTCAGTGTCCCTTTTAATAATGGTTTATGAACCTTTCCTCCAGGAACTTGTCCAAACCTTTTTTTAAACCCAGCTACACGAACAGCTTTTACTACATCCTCCGGTAACAAATTCCAGAGTTTGACCGGTTGAGTGAAAAAAATATTTTCTCTTATTAGTCTTAAATAGGTTACCCTGTAGCTTCATTGCATGTCCCCTAGTCTTTTTATATTCTGATGACGTAAACAAATCGATCTATGTTTACCCGTTCCACTCCATTCATTAATTTATAGACCTCTATCATATCTCCCCTCAGCCGTCTCTTTTCCAGATTGAAGAGCACTAACCTTTTTAGCCTCTTCATAGGAGTAGCCTTCCATCCCCTTTACCATTTTGGTGGCTCTTCTCTGTACCTTTTCTAATAACGCTATATCTTTAAGATACGGCAACCAGAATTGCACACAATATTCAAGGTGTGGTCGCACCATGGAACGACATAGAGGCATTATAATATCCTTTGTTTTATTTTCCATTCCTTTCATTATGATACCTAGCATTCTATTTGCTCTCTTGGCCGCCGCTGCACACTGGGTGGAGGGTTTTAACATGTTATCCACGATGACGCCTAAATCTTTTTCCTGGGTGGTGGTTCCCAATGTGGAACCTTGCATCGTGTAACCATAGTTTGGGTTGTTCTTTCCTAGGTGCATAACTTTGCACTTGTCCACATTAAATTTCATCTGCCATTTGGATGCCCAGTCTTCCAATTTATCAAGCTCCTCTTTCAATTTTCTACAATCCTCTTGGGTTTTAACAACTTTAAATAGCTTTGTGTCATCTGCAAATTTGATAACCTCACTCATTCCTTTTTCCAGGTCATTTTTTAATATGTTAAAAAGCAGCGGACCCAGCACAGATCCCTGGGGCCCTAAACATAAAAAGCATGAGTGTGCTAGAATGGGATCAATTTCAACTATTTACAGGTGGCTTTGAAACTAAGAGGCTAGTCATTTATAGGGCTCTAGGGTCTTCGCCGATAGCCCCTCCTCGCCATATTCAAAAATGGGAGAGATACCTGGGAGAAGTGCTGATCAGGAATGGCGGAGAATTTTCCGAAATATCTGAAAATCCTCAATGGCGGTGAATGTGGTTGAAAATGGAATGAAAGTACTGTTCTGATGGTACTTAACATACAGTCTTAGTAAAATGGGGAAGGGGGGCATGCTTGCTATTGAAGAGGTTGTGGTCAGATGGGGACCTATTTTCATATGTGGTAGAAATGCCCTGATGCACAGAACTACTGGGAGAAATGCATTGGTTGTATGGAGGAAGTGGTGGGTCTCCCACTTGAGTGCGACCCAAAACTTTCTCCTGCATGCCTATTCCTCCAATGTACCACAGCGTTTGCTGGGAGTTTGAGTTTGGTATTTTAGCGGCAAGAGGGAATTTGGCGATGTACTAAAGGGTGGGAGTACCCAGGGATTTGGGGGGGCATTTCATGCTCACCTTCAAGACTTTTTTAGCCTGCAAAGACTGTCTTAAATCCACCAAAGGTGCTGGGATAAAGCCGAAGAGTACTGGACTCTATAATGGACTTGGTTGAGAACAGGGGTGGGGGATGGGGGTCTACAGGGGAAATAAATGGGGGGAGTTGTTTATTAGGGGAGTTCTGCTGGATTTGGTTGTGTAGTGAGCGGGCCCTTAGTCTGGTAGGCAAGGCATGTGTTCTGGTAGGCAAGGCATGTGTTCTGGTAGGCATGTGTTCTTTATACCTTTAAACTGTTCACAAAAATAAAAAGTTACCAAAAAAACAAAGGAAGGGCCACGCATATAAAGTAAAAGACTTTATCTGAGCTGCACAGGTAAATAAGGCAAGACCTCCCTTTGCTAAATCCATATTGGCTTTGCCTCATTATGCCACTTCTACCCCCATGGCTAGTAATTTTGTTTTTCAGACTAGCTTCTACCATTTTGTATGGCACAGACAACAGAGCTTACTGATCTGGTCTGTAGTTTTCCAAGATCACCCTACAGCCCTTTTTAAAAAGCGTAGTTAGTTACTCACCTTTAACAGGTGCTCTCCAGTGACAGCAGATATCAGTCCTCACATATGGGTGACTCTCTGGCAGAGGTGAGTCACCAGTAAGGCCACCTTCCACAACAGGTGCTGCAGTGAGTAAGTAGCCATGGGGGTTCTGCAGCGAGCAAGTAGGCATGTGCTCAAAGGGCGGCTTGGTGAGTTGCATGAGGACCGCATTGAGGTCCCATTCTGCAGGCGGAGGGTAGGCAGGGGGCCTGGAAAGAAGCAAGCCCCGCATGAAGCGAGAGACTAGTTGTTTCTCCGAGAGGGGTTTCCCCTCAATGGAGTGGTGGTTCGCTGAGATAGCACTCAGGTGAACCCTGACCGAGTTAGACTTCAGTTCAGCTTGCTAGAGGTGAAGAAGGTACTGTAGGACCAATCGGGTGGGGAAGGAAAATGGATCCGCTCGGATCTGCGAGCACCACACCAAGAACCGGCGTCACCTGAAGGTGTATGCCCTCCTGGTCGAATCCTTCCGTGAGGCCAGAAGAATGTCCTCGATCTCCATAGGGAGATGGTAGGAGGCTAGGGCGACCCGCTCAGCCACCAAGCTGTGAGGGAGAGATACCTCAAATTGGGGTGGAGCAACAGACCCCCCTCTTGTGTCAGCAGCCCTGGCAAGTTCCCTAGAAGAACCAGGGGCTCTGTCGAGAGGCGGAGTAATGAAACCACAGTTGCCTGGGCCCTGTCCCGCTGGACCTTGAGAAGGGTCCAAGCAATGAGCGTTGTGGGGGAAAGGCACACTCAAATAGCAACAACCCCTTTCTGACCACGTAACCTCTGCTGACCCAACACCACATTACACCACTTTCCCATATTAACAAGGATCTTTTCAGACAATATGTCTTCCGAATGTAAATAATTTCTCTGACTGCTATTTGTTGTAAATAACTACCCCGGTTATCCAAGTTATTGTTCCTGTTATATGTAAAAACCAGATAAATGTAACTTGTCTGAAGTTTTCTTGTTCTCTGTAAACCGCGCTGATAACGAATAGTGCGGTATATAAAAGATGTTAATAAATAAATAAAGGCATACAGCAGGCCGGTGGTCCATGACAGGAGGAAGGCATCCGGCGCCACCCTGCCCTGCCGGGTGAGGGAGGGGGCCGCGAGTCCGCAGGGCTGGCAAAGAGGTCCAGGTCTGGAGTCCCCCAATGCTGGAAGAGCCGCTGCACCATCCAGGAACACAAGCGTCACTTGTGTGGCTGGAGGACCCTGCTTAGCCAGTCCGCCAAGGCGTTGTCCTGGCCAGGAGATGTGGTTCGGAGGGTGATGCCCAGGCTCATTGCAAAAGAGCACAGAGCCATCGCCTTCAGACAGAGGCTGTAAGAGCCAATGCCCCCTTGTTTGTTCACCTAGAACATCGTGACCTGGTTGTCCGTCTGGACAAGGACCGCTCGGTACTGCACGTGGTGCCGGAAGGCCTTGAGCGCAAGGACAACGGCTTGGAGCTCCAGCAGAATGATCTTCTGCCAAGTCTCCTCAGGAGACCAAGTCCCCTATGTGTGCAGTTCCTCGTAGTGGGCCTCCCAGCCCAACAGGGAGCTGTCCGTCATTAAGACCACCTGATGCATCACTTCAGAGCAAGTTCCATGCATCCCACTGCCAGGCAGGGTGTGAGACGGGGTCTCGAAGACTGCCTGTCGCCTGGGTCCACTGTGCCGCCTGCATGTTGAGGCAGGCGTGGGGTACAGCATGGACCGTGGAGGCCATGTGGCCAAGAAGGAGAAGCATTGACCGAGCCAAGACCACGCTGTGGCATTGCATGTCGAATGTCAGGGACACGAGGCTGTCTGCTCTATCCTGGGGAAGGAAGGCCTTATCCTGCAGTGTCCAAGCGGGCCCCGATGAACTCTAGGGACTGCACCAGAGAGGTGGGATTTTGGGTAGTTGACCACGAATTCCAGGTGCTCCAGAAGGTAAATGGTGCGATCTGTGGCCCGACCAACCTCGGAGGCCATGCCCCCTGTCACAAGCTAGTCGTCTAGATAAGGATAGACAAAGGTGCCCTACAACCGGAGGTGGGCCACCGCCATGGCCAGGCATTTTGTGAAGACCCACGGGGCGGACGCGAGGCTGAAGGGGAGCACCCTGTATTGGTAGTGGTTCCCCTGTACCATGAAGTGGAGGTACTTTCTGTGCTTGGGATGGACAAGGATACGAGTATAAGCATCCTTTTAGGTCCAAAGAGCATAGTCAATCACCCTGCTAGAGGTAGGGAAGCAATGTTCCAAGGGAGAGCATCTTGAACTTCTCCTGCACCAGGAACTTGTTTAGGTTTTGCAGGTCAAGGAAGAGTAGGCGACCCCCTATTCTCTTCAGGATGAAGTAGTATCAGGAATAAAACCCCCATCCTCTGAGGTGCAGTGGGACTGGTTCCACCGCCCCATCCTCGAGGAGGTCTACTAGCTCCTGAGTCAAGAGGGCCTGGTGCAGAGGAAGCCACCGCGGCTCCCTGTGGAAGTACTGAGGGGGAAGCTGGTCCAGATTGAGGAGATAGCCCTCCTGTACGACTTGGAGAACCCAGGCGTCGGTGGTGATGGATTCCCACCTGAGGGCGTAGTGGACCAGATGCCTCTTGACGGCAGCTGATTTGCCAGCGAATGAGAGGCTATGCTGATGGCATTAAAACCCTGAGGCTGGCTGAGCCAGCGCAGGTGGTTGGGTCTTGGGACCCTTCAGCTTGTGAGGGCTGTAGGCCACGCCTTTTCCCTGGCTGCCCTGGGCAGGGGTCAATGCCGGCGAGTAGGGTGGGTAACCCTTATACGGGAGCCCCTTCCGGTGGAAAAAAGGCTTCTAGTCCTACTGTTTCTTCTTGGGGTGGGAAGGAGGTCTTTTGGAAGAGGCGAGTACGGGTCACATACTCCATCTCAATCTCTGCTGCCTTGTCATCCATAGACTTGCCAAACAGTTGTTCTCCAAGGCAAGGGACATCTAGCAGTTTCTCCTGGACCTACTGCTCCAAGTCTGGGGATTGGAGGCAGGCTCCGGATGCCAGCCACCGCCACCTGGATAGAGGACTCAAAGCCATAGTATGCTGCCCTTGAGAAGTACTTAGAACGCTGACGGATTTTGAGAGGGCCTGGAAACAGCAGAGGTGGCAGAGCTACTTAGCAAGGTCACAGAGGAACATACTAATGTACAATTGGTAAACCTGAATGCAGCATGCCAGAATGGAGCCCTGGTTAGCTTTGCGCCCGAGAGAGTCAAGGGCACGAGACACCTACCCGGTGGGACCGAAGAATGAGTCTTCGGGCTCTTTTGCTTCTGCATGGCCAATTCGACCACTATTGAGGTGTGAGGAACTGGGCTTTCCAAAACTCTGGTCCCCGCTAGACTCTATACATAGCATCCAGGCACTTGCTAATGATAGGGATGGAAGCTAGGGTCTCCCACATGAGGAGGAGGAGCCGGTTGAGGATGGAGGGAACCAGGACTGTGAGGGTCTCCTTCGGGGGAGCCTCAAATTAAAAGATATCAAGCTCCTCTGTATAGGACTCTTCCTTCAACTCGGTGACGTGCCAGGGCCCGCACCACATCCCGGACAAACTCCAAGGAGGTGGTGTCCTTGGGAGAGGACTGCCACCTCTGGGCCGGCAGAGAGGGATCCGAGTGAAGGTCCTGGTAGGACCGAGTTTCCGGGGAGGTGTCCCTGTCGGATTCCCAGTCTGAGTAGTCCGTGGAGGACTCGGGGTAGGGTGGACCGAGAAGGGTTGGTGACTTATGCCGGGCTCCCAAGGCTGAAGCCTGCCCAGAGCCAGAGGTGCTTGCCAGCAAAGATCTCGCGCCTGAGGACTGGGACGGAAATCGAGACCCTCGAGAGGCCTCTGGATCTCGGGAGTCACTGTGGCAGCCCGAGGAGTCCTCAAGGTCGAGGTCCCTGCGGGTCTCGAGATGCATGCAGGCAGGGCCTGGCACAAGCGCCTGCTGAGCAACGAGGAACACAGAAACGCTGTGTTCCAAGACCAACATTCAGGCCTCCCATTCGGGAGTGGGGCCCTGCGACACCGATGCTGGGATGACCGGATCAACCCTCGGGAGACTGGGCGCAATCGCTGGAGGCCTCCATATCTATTCGAGGTACCTTTCTGGGCCGCTCCCTCTCAGACTCTGGGATATGCCAGATCTCCGGGATCTGGGCTGAGAGACCGGGTGCGTGACCGCTCACGCTTGTCTGGTGCCCCTGACAGTGTCCTTGCGGCCGCCGCCGCCTTCTTCTTTCACTCGTGCTCAGGTGACCCTTGGTCAGAGTGCTGCCGGGACCGAGGAGGAAGCCTTAGGGGACTCCAGGGGTTGTGGGACCAAGGAGTGGGAGGCTACCAGGGATACTGGGGCGGCCTTACAGAAGAGATCATCCAGCTTCTGCTTACGACTCTGGATGGCCTTAGAGGACATCTTCTCGCAGAGGGAGCATTGCTCCAGATCATGGTCAGCACCCAGGCACCCAAGACAGCAGTCATGGGTGTCTGTGAGCAACATGTTCTTAGAACACCTATCATTTTTTGAAACCGGAAGCCATCGGGGCAAAGAGAACCCGGAGAGGTTGAAGATCTTTGATGCGGCCAGCGGTTAATAAGGACGTGAAAGCGCAGGGAGAAAAAGAATCCCAAGACAGAGAGCCTAAGCAGTGGAGCTCAGGATGGCGGGAAAAGGACCAGCAAAGGCCGGAAAGGCAAAACACAGAATTAGAATTTAAAAAAAAACTTTTTCTGAGGAAGAGACAAATGTCCGAAGGGCTCCGCGAAAAAAGGGAGACTGAGTAAGATGGCACCCTTGGGCGGGAAGGGGACCACGCATGCGTGGTGGCATTCCCAAAGGTTTTCTTTGAAAGCTGAGGAAATGCTCTGCGCAGGCTCCATTGGTGCCATCACCCATATGTGAGGATAGACTTCCTGCTTGTTCCTGGAGAAAGTGCCATTATCCTGGCCACCTTCCAACTCTTGAGTCAAGTATTGAACTGTCTGTGGCAGAAGAGAATAAACCAGTTCACACTAGACTTCAAAGCCTAACATCACTGAAAAGTTATCCTTTTTAGAAAATAATGTTCTTGATCACTAGAAATTTAACAAAGAATGTTTATTTTCTGGAAAATCCTACACTAAGGAGTACAGTTAGCCTGCTTGTCAGAAAATTGACTTGCTGTAAGCAAGAAGGAACAGCTGCTTTAAAATAAGACATTCACCTAGATGGTCTGATTGAGCTAGCCTCCATGTATGTACGCCACTAGAGTATACTACTATATAGCATTAGGAGAACACTTTTTTTTTTAAATTTCTGATACATGCTCTTGTCTCATAACCAGCATCTTGCTTAGTCAGAGTTGCTTCAGAAGCATAAGGCTCCCACAGGCTCATTCATTTTCTTTATAATCTGGTGCTTAGTGCACATGACCAAACTATTGGTTCATTTCCCATTGCTCTTCCCAAGTCTTCATGTAATCAGGAAGTTCATGGCTACTTGGCGGAAATAAATGAAATGAAGTTAAGACAACAAGGTAGCAGACTAGACGCATAGCATCTGAAAGTCAACCCTGAAATTCCAGAGAAATTTGTTTTATTTTCTTCTCTTCCAAAATGTGTGAAGTTTGGTTTTGGAAATGCACTCCATGGGGGTGGCTAAAGTATAGCTTTGTTTCCTCTCCTTCTCCCTTACTCCTACACTTGTACTGTACTGACCTCAACAGATTTTTGCATACTTTACATATGAAAAATATTTTTACATAAAGGCACATAATTAATATAATCTATAAAAAAATCTGTTTAAGCAGTTTTGTGTTCTCTATGATTCCCCCTCTTCTCCTGACCAGAATGAAATACATTTCTTGATCAGAGTACCTCATCAGTTGGGTCAAAATACTGCTCCAGGTAAGGGTGTGCCAAAGCTTCCTCCACTTCAATTCTTTTATGAGGATTAAAGGTCAACATTTTATCCAACAAGTCAAGAGCTATGAACAGAAATAAAATATTTAGCATACAAAATTAATTCTTGCTAGTACTGCAGCATAAGCATGTTATCAAAAATAACTAGAAGCTATGTCTACCCTTTCAGAGGTTCAGGAGATATCATGACGATCATTTTTTTTTTTATTTAAAGGCTTCAACACAGTTACAGAAAAAAGAAAGTCCATTCCCAAAATTATTTTGCACAATAATGAAACATAGAATCATCATTTCAATCAACTGCCATAACACAGCCTTTTTTTGTTTTTGGTTAAAGAAAATCCTCTTACAACCCAAGTTCCCCACTCATCTACTTCCCTCTTCCCTTATTTCTCTCGCTTCCCCTCCCCCCTCCTCACCCCTTCCCCCTCCTCCCATCGTCCCTCTCCCCTGCTACAGAATCAGACAGGCAAAGGGCATCCCCTCCCCATGATGTTACTAAGAAGGGGGAGATAAGTCCTCATGTCTAGGAATGGGCCTCTCTATATATCTCTAGATAAGTTAGTAATGGTACCGGCGATGAGCCATATTTTAACACAAAGGGCTCCCAAATCTGTTCAAATTGAGGCAGATGCATCCTTCCAACCGCCACCCCCCCGCCCCCGTTCCATTGGGTATAGGCCCCACATATGTTCCAACCAGCAGGACAACACCAGGCAGCCAGCACAGAGGCCAATATTTTAACATCTGTATTTAACAAGGAGATGAGGCGGTACGATGCTGCCTCTTGAGGTGGTTTACCTGGTTTAGGTATTACCGCAATGATTGCCTCAAGCTGTGTGGAGGGCAGCGACGACCCTCGCAACACTTAAAGAGCACAGCCAGAGTGAGCACCAACTGAGCACTATATTTTTTATAATACTCCAAGAGGAACCCATCCACACCAGGAGCCTTCCCAGCAGTCATTCGGCAGATAGCCTCATCCACCTCCTGCACCGTAATCTCTGCCTCTAATTGTTCCCTATTCAGGTCTGTAAGGCGCGGCAAAGGGATATCACGAAGATATCCATCCACCTGATTGGGGCTGAAGGGCTCCACTTTATACAGGTGTGCCATGTGATCTGCAAACACTGTGCGTATCTCCCGAGACTCCACCCGTAAGGTCCCCAACAAGTCCCTAATCTCACGCACTATTCGCGAGGTTTGTTGTTTAAGCCTCAAGGCAAGGTAGCGCCCAACCTTATTCTCCTGTTCATAGAACATTTGGCGCAGTCGACGTCACATGTTATCTAAATCCTTTTGCACATAAGCATCTAATTGAGCTCGGTCTCCCGCCACTGAAGCCAAACTCGCTTGGAACCAGTCTGTGCATGTTCTAGCTGAAGATGCCTGGCCTCCCCTTCTAATCGGGAGTCCCTTGCCCAGGCCTTCCTAGCCCGGGCCTCCTCAGCAATAAGGCGTCCTCGAGCTGTGGCCTTAAAAGCATCCCAGACCACCGGCAATGCAACTTCCGTGGCATTCAGCTGAAAAAATTCTTGTATAAACCGGCCATGGTCTCGCACCACGAGGGCCCGTCAGAAAAAACTCCCGTCCAACCGCCACATCCTCCTCCTATCTCCCCCAAGATCACAAGGAAGGGCAATCCAGCAGGGGGCATGGTCCGACCACGTTAAGGGGCTGTGCCCTGCCTCCACCCCCTCACTCACCAGCAAAAAAATAGCCAATAGGCATGTGAGTCTGATGGACCGGCAAATAGTAGTTGTAACTTTTTTCCCCCACCGGTGAGAATCCCTCCACACATCCCACAGGCCTAAATCCGTCAAACATTCAAAATGCTCTACTAACTCCATTTCTCTCCCAAGTATTCTTCCCCGTGGAATCCAGGTGCGGTGTCAGAAGAGTGTTGTCCCCCTAAAAGGACAGGCTCTTTCGCAAACTCAGCTAATACAGACTTCAACCTTGCAAAAAAAATGCACCTGACCCTCATTGGGCACATATATGTTAGCCAAAGTGAGAAGACACCCACCCAGATGAACATTCATAAAAAGCCAACGCCCCAATTTGTCCTTCCTCACCTCTTCCACCCTTATGAGCAAGGCCTGATTCCGGCCCCACTCATCTGACGATATCCACACCTTAGAATAGGGATTACACTTCAGCCAGCCTTGATTGGCGCAGCGAAGGTGCGTTTCTTGCAGGAACACAAGATCACCTTTCAAGGTCCCCAACTCTTTAAACAGAGAGCACTTTTGAGGCGAGTTGAGACCTTTTACATTAAAGGAGATAACTTTCACAATAGTATATCATTCTCCCTGCTTCTCTCCCCTCCTAAAATCTTGTGCTCCACTTGCACTATGAAAGCGCCAGACCCAGCCGCAAGCACTATCGGTTCCTTCCATAACTGCCCCCTCCCGATTTCCCTTCACGGAGAATCTGTCCTCTCTCTTCTCCACCCTTCCTCTTGGTCCCCTTGTCTTTTGTCCCCTTTCTCCCCCCTCCCTACCCTGAACCCATCTCTTCCCTTCCTTCCCCCACCTGCCCCCCCACCCACCCACTCTTTTCCATGCACTCGCCTGTGGGGCAAGGTTCTGGAATGACTACCCCAAATTCAGGCCACCCCATCCGTTCCAGAAATTATCCCCTTTGCCAGTGCAAACAGCATCAACAATTAGTATATCATCATACAAAAAGAAGGATGCCAACTATGAGAGAAACAAAAAAAAGAAAAAAAGGAACATAAAATAAGATGAGATTGCTACACCAAGTCCAGGCATTCACCCAACTGTAGTAACTGTCCACATAGAAGTCTTCTTTGGTGGCCCCAGCTGTCGGCCCGCAATACCGTCACGGTCTCTCTTACTGCAAATTCCACCTATCTCCCAAGTGGCATTCAAGCAGGAAAGTTCCCCTCCCCCAAGCAATCCAGTACTTATGGAGCATTTTTCCCCCACTCGTTTCCATTTCAAATTCTGAGTCCTAGGGGCCCGAGACCACCGGCGTCTAGTTACCTGTTTGTCTGAGTGCTCTCCATGCCTCTGTATGGTCTTTGCAGAGATCTTTTTACCGCCCAACAAAAAGTTTATTCAAAAGGAAAAGGACCACGAATAGCGAATTTCCTCTTTGTTCAGCACCTCTATAACTGGTTTCATCTCCCGCTGACGCACCAACATGAAAGTTGAAAGGTCCTGGTAGAGTGAGACAGCTGCTTCCTGATATTGTATAGTTTTCTTCTCCCAGCCTCTCCTCAGCAACAGCTCTACATCATTGTAGCGTAGAAAATGGGCAACATCATGAGGCTGATTATTAGGAGGTTTACTCAACGCCCGAGGTACCCTTTCAATCTCCATACTAGCCCCACAGGACTGAAACTCCTCTGAAGTCAAAAGTTCCTTGGTTAAGGTTCACACCGTTTCAACCAGGTTCTCAGCCCCCCACCCCTGCAGCTTCTGTTATGCCTCTGAAACGCACGTTATTTCTACAAGCCCAATTTTCTATGTTACCAATCTTATAGGTAAGTTCCATCGTTTGAGAGCGTTGTCTGTCCGCTGTACATTGCAATTCAGTCAGTTTCACTACAGTCCTTCATTTTTGTTGCCACCTCCTCCACCCAGTAGCCCAGGACCTTGATGTCTCTGCGGAGCTCCGTGATCACAGACGTCACCTCTTCCCGCATTGATCTAAACTCTGCAGCAAGCTCTTCAAAGCCCCTCTGGAGCTCATGTTGTAAAAGAGAATATGTGGAGGTTGCCTTGCTGCCTTACTCTAATTCACTCAGCGCATCATCTCCCGATTCCTCCGACACCAGCCTCTGCGGGGAACTGCCATGTGGTCCTGTCCTGTACATCAGCTGCTGTGGGGTGCTCGACTTATCCTTCACCTCCGGCAATTTAATTTTTGTAGCCATTCGCTCCCGACTCCTCTTGGCACCTTCTATTCCAAGCTTTGACGATGCTCCAAATATTAAAGTACTTTTAGGGGCTTTTTGTCTCCTCGGGGTGGTGGAGAAAGAGGCTCAAGCTGCCATTTCCTCCGGTGACGTCACTTCGCCCCCATGACTTGATCTTTAAAAGACAGACTGCTCCAGGTCTAAAGATTTCTGTCAATACAGCTAATTACTTTGAGCAGAGTATTGCTTTAATAGAACTTTCCAAAGAAGCATCAGGACAAAATATGGCTAAATAGTGAAAACAAAAGTAAATAGTGGATTCTTTGCTGCAGCCATCTTGATTCATACAGGGAGACAATAACTCATAATGGAAACTGTTCAAGGCCCAGCTCTCATTTCAAATTGATCTAAGCAGACAGAACCCATTAAAGCAAAAATACCTTCTCTCTGGTATTTGATACTGATATTATGCACACATTATAAAAAGTGAAAATTACAATGCTAACCTTAAATTAGAAAAACCCTCCTCCAAATATCTCATCCAACTGAATTTTTTCTGCATTAATACTGCTCTGTGGCCCCATAATGGAACAGCCACAAAATGTTCAGATACCAGAATACTGACAGACATTCAGTTATCTGTTTCCAAACCCAGTAACATGAATCCTTGCAGTGTCTCAAACCATTCTGTCATTCTTACTGAACAGAGTAGGATGTACACAGTTTGTGTTCCTAGAAAATTACTGCTTCAATAAACAAAAGTCTATAATTGCACTGCTGTAAAAGCAAGCACTTTATGTACACATGAATTAGCTCAACTTGCAGAGAGGAAGCAGCTTTATGTACAGAGCCACTATGATTATTAGGTTTTGTTTTATTTACTTATTAAAGTTTTTGTGCAACTGAGTCTGGAACATTTTGCCTAACACATGCTTTATAAATCAATGACAAGACACCACATGTAGCTTTCCAACGAAAAGGTTGGTATCTCTCTGAAATATTAGCCTGAAAATCATCAAGAAAACAAAGAAGAAACTGAGATAGGAGATTTGCATAAAAAATGCAAAAGCTGATCTTTTATAACTGATGCTCTCTACAGAGCAACATTTCTGTAGAGAGCAAGATTAATCAGACACAAGTTGCTGACATTATCTAACAGCACCAAGACAGGACAGCTCTCCCAGAGCTCAGAATTATATGCTGAATGTTTTGAATTGAAGGTGACAGTGCTCCATTTCTATGCAGTCAGAGCCAGCAATTTAGGATTGGGAAGCAGAAGTACCCTAAGTCTATGTTAAGACCGGAAACATTTGCAGTTTAAGGATGTAAGAGTAACTTCTTGAAGAGGAGAAACCAATTTTACCAAAGTCAGGGTGGAGCTATGAGAATTGCTCTGCCTGGGCATAGTTTTAAATTTCAGTAGGGATATGGGAGGAAATGCATAGAGCAGTGATGGCTAACCTTTTTGAGCCCGAGTGCCCAAACTGCCGCACAAAACCAAAGAATTTCCTCAAAGTGCCAGCACGTCAATTAAAGCCTCATTTGCATAAGGTGCCTCATTTGCATAAATATTTGCATAATGTTACCATACACTAACTTTTAGTAAACATGCCTCTTAATGAGTATATGGATAAAGAAAGACTAAAAGGTTTCTACATTACTATAATCCAGTACCAACCGCCAGGCACATTAGGAACTACTACAAACGCTGCCCATTTAGAACCCATAGCAAACCCGCCGTATCCTAACAGCACTACCAGGACTCACAAAGCACCATACCCTAACTATCAAAAGGCAACACTGCAAATATTAAACCAATACATTTCAGAGAACAACAATACATGACCTACTGGGGAAAGAACAAGTGGCAATGTCAAATAGGAATTATATAAACAGAATACCTCAGCTCAGTTACACATGCAGAACAGACCATCACCAAACAAGGACTCACAATTTAGAAACAGGAAGACAATAATTAAACTGGGAACCCCAAAAGCCAAACTTGGAATATACAACAACACTGTAGAAATAAAACTATAAATTAATTTCCTCTTGTACTAAACAAAGCGCAAAAATTAATGATGCACATTTCCCAGAGCTGACATATTCCAGTTAATAAATTCAAAATAAAGAGATATTTTTCTACCTTTTGTGCATTTTTTTTCAGTTGCAATTGTTCCAGCCACTTTCTTCTGGTTTCTTCGAGTCTTCTGCTAACTCTCCATCTGCTGTCCATTTGTCCTTTCTTCTGTCTGTCTTCTTGGGTTTTTTTTTCCATTCTCTCTCTACATCTGCTTTAACATACTAATCTTTCTCCTTTTGCTCTTTCCTCATTCCTATTTCATCTACTCAAAATTTACCCCTCCATCCTCAATCCCCACTTATTCTCCCAATACCCGGCCAATTGTAGATTTTTTATCCCTCCCACACAAAATATTTTTCCCCTCTCCATTTTACTCTCCCAGCCCCATCCCATTCTAATCCTCCCCCAACACCAGCTCCCTTCTAGTTCCAGCCTCACCCAGCATCCATTCCCTTCTAGTCCCTGCATCAGCCCATTTCCAGTCCTAGCAGCCCCCCAACCCATTTCCAGTCCTAGAAACCCCCCAACCCAATACCAGTCCTAGCCCCCCCTCATTAACCCACTTCCAGTCCTAACCCCCCATCACCCCATTTTCAGTTTAAGCCCCCCCTATAACCCATTACCAGTCCTAACCCCCATCAGCCCACTTCCAGTCCTAACCCCTCCATCAGCCCACTTCCAGTCCTAACCCCCATCAACCCATTTCCAGTCAGCCCCCCATAGCCCATTGCCAGTCCTAACCCCCCCCCATCAGCCCACAGTCCATTACCAGTCCTAACCCCATCAACCCACCTCAAGTCCTAACCCCTCCCCATCAGCCCATTTCCTGTCCTAGCCCCCCATAGTCCATTATCAGTCCTAACCCCCCATAGCCCATTACCAGACAGCCCCCATCAGCGAACAGCCCATTACCAGTCTTAACCCCCCCATAGCCCATTGCCAGTCCTAACCCCCCCATCAGCACACAGTCCATTACCAGTCCGACCCACATCATACCACCTAAAGTCCTTCCCCCTCCCCATCAGACCATTTCTTTTCCCAGCCCCCCCAGAGACCATTCTCCGTCCTAAACCCCCCCATAGACCAGTACCAGTCCTAACCCCATCAGACCACCTCCAGTTTTAACCCCCCATCAGCCCATTTCCAGTCCTAACCCCACCCAAAAGCCCACCTCAAGTCCTAACCCCTCCCCATCAGCCCATTTCCTGTCCTAGCCCCCCATAGCCCATTACCAGTCCTAACCCCGCCCCATCAGCCCACCTCAAGTCCTAACCCCTCCCCATCAGCCCATTTCCTGTCCTAGCCCCCCATAGCCCATTACCAGTCCTAACCCCACCCAACAGCCCACCTCAAGTCCTAACCCCTCCCCATCAGCCCATTTCCTGTCCTAGCCCCCCATAGCCCATTACCAGTGCTAAGCCCCCATCAACCCACTTCCAGTCCTAATCCCATCAGCCCATATAGACTTAGCTCCCCCATAGCCCATAGCCCCCCCATAGCCCATCACCACTCCTAACCTCCCCCAGCCCATCACCACTCCTAACCCCCCCATCAGCCCATTTCCTGTCCTAGCCCCCCATAGCCCAGTACCAGTCCTAGCCCCCCCCAACAGCCCACAGCCATTACCACTCCTAACCCCCCCAGCCCATCACCAGTCCTAACCCCCCAACAGCCCACAGCCATTACCACTCCTAACCCCCCCCAGCCCATCACCACTCCTAACCCCCCATCAGCCCATTTCCTGTCCTAGCCCCCCCCAGCCCATCACCAGTCCTAACCCCCCAACCGCCCCCAGCCTTTACCCCTCCTAACCCCCCCCCGCCCATCACCAGTCCTAACCCCCCCCCCCCCAGCCATTACCACTCCTAACCCCCCCCCCAGCGAAATTTCTTTTACAAAGAAAGCTGTCGCTGCCGGGGCCGGGGCCGCCGCAGCAGAATCGAGTGTGCCGCGGGGCCCCCCCGCCCAGCAGAGCCTGCCCTCCGTCCCCGTATCACCTCTCTCAGCTGCCTCCAGTCACACGCGCCGGCTTTCAGAGCGCGAGGGAAGTTTCTCCCTCGCTGCTCTGTTAAGCCCGCGGGGGCTGATGGGAACTTCCCATCAGCCCCCGCGGGCATAACAGAGCAGCGAGGAAGAAACTCCACTCGCGCTCTGAAAGCAGGCGCGTTTGACTAGCGGCAGCTGAGAGAAGGTGATACTGGGGACGGAGGGCAGGCTATGCTGGGCGGGGGGGCCCCGCGGCACACTCGATTCTGCCGCGGCGGCCCCGGCCCCGGCAGCGGCAGCTTTTTATTTTATTTTTTTTAATGCCGCATATTTTGATTGCGGACCTTCCCGCGTGCCAGCTGCAAGGCCTTCGCGTGCCACAGCTGGCACGCGTGCCATAGGTTCGCCATCGCTGGCATAGAGGGACCAAACCCAATTTATGTTTGCCTCGAGTAGTAGAGGGAAAAGCAAGTATACTGGTAGAATTCTCCACTGATGGATGAGAGATTGCACTACCTCTGGCTCCAGTGGCCACTCATGAGGTTCTAGGAGTCTGCTGAGTGTGTGCTAGCTGTTTTGATTTCTGGGAATTTAAACAGCTTGGACAGATATGTAGTTGAGAAAGCACAGTTACTTACCTGTAACAGGTGATCTCTGGGAACAGCAGGAATAAGTCTTCACATATGGGTATCGTCGGTACCGACGGAGCCTGCGCGGGAACGCTCCCCAGCATCCAGTAAGAAAGCTTTTGGGAGCATCCCACAGCGCCTGCGCGCTGCCTTCCTGCCTTTCCCAACCGCCTCTCTCCAGTTCGAGTTTTAAAGCTGAGACAAAGAGAGAGAGGAAAGGAAATATAGATAGAGAGATACAACTCCTAGGGGAGGTGGGTGGGTTGTGAAGACTTATTCCTGCTGTTCCCAGAGATCACCTGTTACAGGTAAGTAACTGTGCTATCTCCAGGTACAAGCAGGAATGAGTCATCACATATGGGGCCTCCCTAGCTGCAGATGCCAGGGAGAAACCCCAGGTTGTGTGTCCTTGAAAAGAACTCTCCCTCCCCCCATGGATCTCTGGCATCCGACCAGGGTAGGTGGGTAGGAGTTGATTAGGAATGGAACAGGTGTTTGAGAACAGCCTGCCCAAACGAGGCATCCCGGCAGGAGTCCTTGTCCAAACAATAATGGGCTGTGAAGGCATGAACCGAGGCCCAGGTGGCCGCTCGACAGATTTGGTCGATGGACACAGAGTTTAGATGAGCCATTGAGGCTGCCATGGCTCTCACATTGTGAGCTGTGACATGGCCCTCCAGAGAAATGTTCCTACTCTGGTAGGCAAAAGAAATACACTGAGCAATCCAGTTGGACAGTGTTCTCTTAGAGACTGGAAGTCCTAAATGAGAAGGATCAAAAGCAACAAAGAGTTGAGAAGACTTTCTATGTTGCTGTGTTCTTTGTAAGTAAAAAGCGAGAGCTCTCTTACAATCCAAGGTATGAAGATTCCTCTCTGAGAGATAGGTAAATATACCTCTTGGTTCAGATGAAAAAGGTGAGACCACTTTAGGCATAAAGTGTGGATTGGTCCTGAGGACTACCTTATGATGGAACCTTGTATAAGGAGGATTAGCCACCAAAGCTTGCAACTCACTGATGCGGCGTGCTGAGGTGACTGCAATGAGAAAAATAACTTTCCAAGAAAGGAATTTCAAGGAGGTGGTGGCTAAAGGTGCAAAGGGTGGCTTCATAAGCTGGCCAAGAACCAGGTTTAAGTCCCATGCCACTGGAGGTGGTCTAATGGGAGGTTTAGTTAAAAGAAGGCCTCTCATGAATCTTGCTATAAGAGGATGAGAGGAAATAGGTTGTCCATTGAGAGGCTTGAGGGACGCTGCAATAGCACTCAAATGGACTCTTACTGAATTCGTTTTCAGACCTGCATGGGATAGATGCAGGAGATACTCTAGTAGAGAATTCAGAGGTATTGCAAGAGGGTTTAGACCTTTCCCTGAACACCAAATGGTAAATCTTTTCCATTTGAAAGCATAGGAACGTCTAGTAGAAGGCTTTCTAGAGGCATGAATAACATCTCTGACTTGCTGAGAGAGATGAAAATCTTGAAGGTCTAGACCCTCAGCAACCAAGCCCTGAGATGGAGCGACTGGGGGTTTGGGTGCCACAAAGTTCCCTCTTCCTGGGACAGAAGGTCTGGTGCAGAGCCCAAGTCCAGGGAAGGAGCTTGAGAGAGATGCAGAAGTAGAGGGTACCACACTTGGCGTGGCCAATGTGGTGCTATGAGGATCATGGTCCCTCGATCTCTCTGAAGCTTGAATAGTGTCTTGGGAATTAGGGGAATTGGTGGAAAAGCATAAAGGAAGTCTTGACCCCAGTGAAGAAGGAAGGCATCCTTGGCCTGAACTCCCCGACACGGAATTCTGGAAGAGAACCGGGGAAGTTTGGCATTCCACGGACTTGCAAAGAGGTCTATGTCCGGGTCCCCCAAATTCGAAAAATCCTGGCTACCTGGTCCATGTGGAGGGACCACTCGTGTGGGAGCAGAACTCGACTGAGTCTGTCCGCCCAAGAGTTTTGAATGCCTGGAAGATATACTGCCAGAAGATGGATGTGATGCTCTCTGGTGAAGGCCCACAGTCGCAAAGCTTCGTTGCAAAGCGACAGAGCCAGTCCCGCCCTGCTTGTTTACATAGAACATGGCTACTTGGTTGTCCGTATGTATGAGGACTGTCCTGTAGCTGAGCAGGGAATGGAACACTCAGAGCTAAGAATATTGCTCTGAGTTCCAAGAGACTGATATGCAGAGACTGATATGCTCATCTGCAGGATCTCTCCACCCAGGCCATCTGGTCTCCACAGGATGGCCTGGGTGGAGAGATCCTGCAGATGAGGTCCCCAACCCATTGGAGAAGCATCTGTTGTCAGAGTTGCTTGGGGTAGCGACTGCTAAAAAGGGGACCCCAGCAACAGATTTGGAGGGGACTTCCACCACTGGAGAGACCAAAATAGGCGACTGGAGTTTGCTATTTTGTCTGACAGGTAACCTGATGCCTGAGTCCATTGGGTGGACAAAGTCCATTGAGCTGCCCTCATGTGAAGGCGAGCATATGGAACCACATGCACGGTGGATGCCATGTGGCCTAATAGTTGTAACATCTCTCGAGCAGTTAAATGGGACTTTAACTGTATCTGCGAGGCTAACTGCACCAAGCGTAGGCAACGGGCCTGAGGAAGATAGGCCCTTGCAGTTGTGGTATCCAGCAAGGCCCCTATAAACTCCAGAGACTGAGTAGGGGTGAGATGGGATTTTGGGATGTTTATTACCAGTCCCAAATACTGAAGGACACGCATTGTGCAGGTTAGAGAAATCTGGGCCTCTGACTGGGATGGAGCTCGAATGAGCCAGTTGTCCAGATATGGGAAAACGAATATTCCTAGAGTGCGTAGAAATGCAGCTACTACTGCCATGCATTTCGTGAACACCCTTGGTGCAGAGGCCAGACCAAAAGGAAGCACCCTGTATTGGTAGTGCTTTCCTTGAAAAAGGAACCGAAGGAACCTTCTGTGTGTTGGATGGATGAGGACATGGGTGTACGCATCCTTGAGATCTAGAGAACAAAGCCAGTCCTGACTCTGAAGGTATGGCAGCAGAGTACTGAGAGAAAATCATCTTGAATTTCTCTTTGAATAGAAACTTGTTCAATTCTCTGAGATCTAATATGGGTCTGTAGCCCCCTGTTTTCTTTGGAATAAGAAAATAAGGGGAGTAGAACCCAGAGCCCTGTTGAAGAAGGGGTACTTCTTCTATTGCCCCTTGGGCAAGAAGGGTAGCAATCTCCTGAGCCAGAAGGTTGAGGAGAGATGTTGGAGAATTGAACTGTCTCACCATGGTGTGGGGAGGAACGTTTAAGAAATGAAGCTTGTACCCTTCCCTTACAATGGAGAGGGTCCATTGCTCTGCTGTAATTTTCTCCCATCTGGGAGCAAAGTAAGCCAACCTTCCTGGAATGGTGAGGGGCTCTGGTTCTTCCAGAGCCAGAAAGGCTAAGTTCTCTAGTTGCAAGTCAAAGGCCCTGGGGAGGCTGAGGCTGCTGAGTCGTGGGAGGCCTGGCAGCCTTTGACTTGGCCTGTTTAGGTGGTTGCTGACGCTTTGTAGCAAAACGACCTGCAGACGATGCCTGCTGAACAACCTTTTCTTAGCAGGAGCAGAGGTAGACTTTGAAAGTCGATCCAAAGCAGAGTTCACAGCATCCATCTGAGTGGCCTTTGCTTTCCAATCCCTGCCAAAAAGGTTTTCACCTGTACAAGGAAGATTTCCCAGTTCATCTTGGACCCAAAGTTCCAAATCAGAGGCTTGTAACCAAGCAATTCTGCGTGCACCTATGGCAATAGCCGAGGCTCTGCTTACACACTCAAAAGAGTCAAAGGCTGCACGGTTGGAAAATTTGGAAACATCTTGGGCATGTTTAAGCCAAGTGAGAAATTCCTGCCTTTTATCTTCTGAAATAAAAGGGGCTAAAGTCTGCAGATCTGTGACTTTTTAGAAACATCCCCATATAGAGACTATAGGAGTTGATTCTGGCAGCAAGCCTATTAGCTTGGAAAACCCTTCGGCCAAAAGCATCAAGGGTCCTGCATTCACGTCCTGGAGGATTAGATGAGTGTCTCTTTGCACTCTTTATTTTCCTCATGGCAGACTCTACCACAATAGAGTGGTGAGGAAGCTGAGACTTATGAAAGCCAGGACAAGGAGGGACACGGTACATGGTGTCTAATCTACGAGAATGAGGAGAGGTGGTAAGAGGAGTCTCCCACATGCTCAACATGAGATCATAGAGAATCTCATGAATAGGTAAAGTAGCTGCTTCTTTAGGAGCCTTAGGATATTGCAAAATATCTAGTTGCTTGGCTCTAGGCTCTGACTCAGGGGCCACTGTAATGGAGATGCCCCTAGCCACTTCCCTAATGAAGTCCTGAAAAGACAAGTCTTCTGGAGGAGACATTCTTCGTTTTGGAGAATCAGACTCCTGAGGAAGAAGTACCGGTGCATCGACAGAAACCTCAGACTCAGTCTTCGGAGAAATCGAAGTATCGCCTGTCTGGATGCTCCTGTAAAGCCCGATACGCGTACCGAGTGGGATCGACATCGGGAATAAGTGGTACCGGTTCAGTACCGATGGGCATCATAGGACAGGGTACCGTTGCAGTCGACACCGAAGCCTTTGTCGATGGAATCGGTACCAGCACCAGGAACGATGCCGGTGCCGGAGTCGGTACCGGCAACAGAGACTGTTGCAGTACCGGAGGCGTCGAAGCCTGCATAAACGCTGTTAGGGTGCGCTGCATGGACAGAATCTTCTGATCTATCGACGCCACCAGAGTCTGGATGTCGGTACCAGTGGAGGCCACCGGTACCCCAGAACACGGCAACAGGTGATCGGTCGAGGCCGAGCCATTGATGTCAACCTGTGACCCCATAGACAATGCTTTGGAAGCCGGAACTTCCCGCCGGGGTAATTTTGCCGGTGCGGAATCCTCGAGAACAAGCCCGGAGGCATCTCGATGCTTAGAGGGAGATTTGCCCTTCGAGGACCGGCTAGATTTATGTTTGGTTACCTGAGATCCATGGGAGGAAGAAGCAGCCCTGGAAGACGTCGATGCCACCGAGGCTGCATCAGAGGGAAACAGGGTACTGAGCTTGGCTGCTCGGTTCTGCCGACCTCTTTTAGACATCATGGTACAGGACACACAATCCGTGATGGAATGGTCAGGACCCAAACATTTTAGACACCAATCATGGGTGTCGGTGACAGAAATAGTACCGCCACACTTCGTGCACTTTTTGAACCCGGAAGCGGGCTTCTCCATGAAGAGAATATATGTTCAGGCCTAAGGCCCAAACCGAAAATGCAGTTGAAGAAAGTGTTTTTTGTTGTTTTTTTTAAGAAAGAAAAGAAAAGACAGGCGGTACCGGTCTGACGTCGAAGAAGGCAGACGCGAGACAGAAAAATAAAGAAAAAAATAAAGAATTCTTCTGCGGTGACAGGAACACGACCTGCTGGCTCCGCAGAAATTAAGAAATGGAGAGAGGCGGTTGGGAAAGGCGGGAAGGCAGCGCGCAGGTGCTGTGGGATGCTCCCAAAAGCTTTCTTACTGGACGCTGGGGAGCGTTCCCGCGCAGGCTCCGTCGGTACCGACGATACCCATATGTGAAGACTCATTCCTGCTTGTTCCTGGAGATTTACAAGATCCCACATTTGTGCTCTCAGCACAGTGGAAAGGATTCCATCCCTCGTTGTTGATGTAGAACACTGCCACCACTTGGGTGTAACACAACCTTCACAATCACAATGCTAATTCAAATGGACAAAGAACCATAAGCACCCCACACACTATACAATATTTATTTATTTAACATGTTTTCTATACCACCTTATCTTACATTCAAAGCAATTTACATTATAACATGATATATCGCCCTTTGCCCTAATCAGACCACAACCTGATTACACTGTCCCAAGTCCACCAATGTCCCAAGTGACCCTACCGCCCAACCACAAACAAGAAGATTCAAGCATTTTCACAAAGAAACCTTCCTTAAGGAAATACTCCCTCCATTGGAAACAGAACACACTAACAGAATGGAACACTACCACTGGAATAGCTGTGATAACAAGTTATATAAAAAGCAAGCCACATAAGATGCCGTGGTACACCGCTGACCTCAGAAGAATCAAACCACAACTCAGAAAACATACAAAAATGGCGCAAATCCACCGTCAAAACCAACAAAGACCTGTATATGGACTTGGAACCTAATGAAGAGAAAGACACCACCAAGCAGGCATACCACACAAAGCTTATCACTAACTCCCTGAAAAGACCAAGAGAACTATTTGATATCATTCAACTAACCAAACTCCCCTCCAGAGCCTCCATGGACCTTAACATAAGCCCCCAGCAATTAGCTAGCCAAAACAAACTCCACCCACAGTCTAACCCCATCCTCATCACACAACCTCCTGACCACTCCACACCACGGCGCAGTTTTGACCCCATCAGCAAGAACATAAAACACATCATTACTTCACTAATACCACAACATCCCCCCCCCCTTGATTCATGCGCAGTCACTTGGATCAAATCTACAAAACAAGATCTCGGCCCAATACTTGCAAAACTGACCCTATCCATACTACAAAAAGGAGAAATGCCCAACGACCTGAAATGATCCTCAATTCGTCCCATCCTCAAAAGATCAGACTTCGACCTGATGGACCTCCTATAGACCCATCGCCAGCCTTCCATTCCTTAAGAAAATAGTTGAAAAAACTGTCCAACAGCTTCAAGAACATATTGACAAGAACTTCCTCCTTAACCCCCAGCAACATGAGTTCCATCCCCTCCATGGTATAGAAACCCTCATCACACACAACAAACTAGTACAAGTCACAAGGATACATCATGATATTCCCCGATATATCCATAGCTTTTGATACAGTTAGCCAAAACATCCTCATGCAACACCTACAATCCAATGGCATTCAGAACACTATCATGGTTCCAATCCTACCTGACCAACAGGAAAAAAAAAACAAACAAAAAACTGGGAACCAAAACATCCAACTCCTACCACCAAACCCAAGGAGTACCACAAGGATCCACCCTATACCCCCTCTTCAACATCTACATTCAGCCCCTCTACAAAATCATCAGGCTCACATCATCAACTTTCATATATGCAGATAACATGCTCTACGGACCATTCAACCCAAAGCACCTTACATACAACAAAACTCTGCAGATGTTTCATAGAAGTCACATAATGGCTAACAAGCAACCTAGCAATAAATTACAAGACAGAAGCCCTATTCATCACAAAAGACAAGACCTTCACACCCCCAACCTCTCTTACCCTTAACACACAAAGGTACAACCAGAAATCAAAATATCTGGGAATCACACTGAATCAGCATCTCTTCTTCAAACCACGTTTAGAAGATCACAAAAGCAATTTGTTCGGGCTCTAATTTAAAGCCCGAACACTAACACCTATGCCCCCTCCTGAAACCAACAGACTTCCGATCTGCATTCTAAGCCATAATCCTCCCACATATAGACTATTGCAACTCCATTTACCAAGGCCTCCCACAATCCACCATGCTTCTCTTACGCACCACTCTGCACACTCCAGCTCATACTTTAACAGGAGCAACAAAATATGACCATATTACGCCCACATTTAAACACTTACACTGGCTACCCTCTAACCAACCGTATCAAATACAAAATCCTCCTCCTAACCCACAAAGCCATCAATCCTACATCTCACCTACACACCCTACTCCAAAAACCATAACACAACAGAACCAGAATACAATCCACCAAGAACACCCTCATCATCCCTCACGCAAAAACAAGATCTATGCAACAAGCATGCACGTGCTCATTTGAACCAACCACTTGGAACACACTCCAAGACACTATAAGAACCATCACAGACCTGCCCACCTTCCATAAATGCCTAAAGACTTACCTATACACCGAACACTTTGGTACCTCCAACTAATCCTCCCCCCTTCCCAGAATAAGGATGCTCCATAACACCTGATCTACCTACAAACAAACAACAACAAAACAGGTTCCACTGTATATAATGTACATAAGTCTTGCACTTGAGGGAACTCAACTATTATATATAAGTTAAAGTTATACGTACATAAGTTGAAAAACTGTTCTAATGTAACAATGTCCAACTTCTTATCTTTGATCCTGTGAAAAGCGCTATATAAACAATGCTAAATAAAGAGTAAAATATTGCTTTTATAACTCAAGAACTGATGTGGAGAAAAGTCTCTCAGCTCTTGACCAGATCCTTTATGTAAGCTGGAGGCTGAAGTTAACTCACCAGTCAATGCTTGAAGCATCTGTGGCAAGTACATAATGCTGCTGCTGAGGCAGTAAGGGGAGCCCTTTGAACAAGTTGTATTCTGTGGTTCACATGTTTTACAGCCATGCAGAAGGAAAGACCTTTCACAGTAAGAGCTGGGGAGTCAGATCCCTTTGAAATTAAGTGCTACTCTGATCTTCTCACTTGAAACATTTAAAAAAAGGGACTGTAGGTATTGTAAATATCATATTGTCCAGCATTTTGAAATAGGTTTTGTTGTGAACAATGGAAAACACTAAACTGTTAAATTTTGACAAGTCTCTGTGGTGTATTTTGATCTCTGCCCAGAAATGCCCCAAAGCAAGGAAGACGCCAAGAAGAGCTTACTACAGTCACTTGTTTCAATCCAGCAAGAGTTGTACACTTAACCGAACCTCTAATAAATATCTGTTTGTACCCAGCCTGTGCTATTTGCACATTAAGCCGAGCCAGTACTGAGCAACTAATCCCCCGAGTCACCTAGCCACCATGTTTCTACCCTTTGCAACCCCACACCCCTATACCCTTGCTAGCTGCTGCATCATCTTAGCCTTGGCACACGACACCCTAGCTCTCACTTCCCCTCCCAACCCCATCCCAATCCTACATGGCTCATGGAGAAGGTGCTATGAGCCTTCCAACCAGCAATCATCTAGGTCGGGGCACATACCACACCCTCACCTCATCTATGTTGCCCTCCAACAGCCCAAACCCAAAACCCCCCAGCGGGAACAATACACCCACCCCCGCACCCTGAAGTGCGCCCTCATAAATGCACAATCTATCCGAAAGAAATGGCCCCGCGACAGCCAGATAAGATGTACATAGTTACGCTGTTAACCCTGTAGATAAGGCTTAGCTGTCCTATAATCTGCAATAGCCAAAATGTACAGTTACCCCGTTAGCTCTGTATATAGACCCCCGTTGACTGTAAATCCCCTGCAGACTAGCCTGCACTGGACAAATGTGTTACATGTAAACCGCACTGATTTCAAATAGTGCGGTATAGAAGAAACAAACAAATAAATAAAATGTTGATAGGCAGTTGGGTTTGTTGAAGTTTAATCAGGAACGCCACGACTTAGGCAGGGCTAAGATCTTGTTTCTCAATGAAATTTGTTCTCCCCTGCTATGCTATATGCCTGGAATAGATTACCAGAGTCAGTATGTCAGACGCCATATCTCTGGTCCATTTCAAATCCAGGCTAAAAACTCATTTTTGAGGCTGTTTTTGGATCCTGATCACCTTATAATTCTCATGTCTACACCCATAGGAGATTTAATCATTTCCCTTAAGAATTACTCTAGTCCCCTGCTTGTTCTGTTTTTCTGTCTTGAACAGATCATAAGCTTTTTGGGGCAGGGCCTCTTTCTTATGTGTATGTGTCCAGTGCTGCATATGCCTAGTGGCGCTATAGAAATGATAAGTAGTAGTAGTAGACTGCCAGCTCCGGGGACATACGAACATAAGATATGCCATATTGGGTCACACCAAAGGTCCATCAAGCCCAATATCCTGTTTCCAATAGTGGCCATTGGCAGGTCCCAAAAAAGGTAGACAGATTCCATGCTGCTTACCAAAGGTAAGCAATAGATTTCCCCAGTCCACTTTAATAATGGTTTATAGATGCTTCCTCCAGGAACTTTTTAAAACCTCAAATTCAGCTATGCTAAGAGTTTTTACTATATCCTCTGGCAACAAATTCCAGAGTTTGATTATGCGCTTAGTGAAAAAAAATGATTAGTCCTAAATGTGCTACATTATAGCTTCATTGTGTGCCTCTAGTCCCAGTTTTTACTCCTTCAAACTGATCTACATTTAGCCATTTCATGCCACTCATTTTATATACCTTTTCCAAGCTGGAGAGCACTAACTTTTAAACCTTTCCTTGTAGGGGTATCCTTTCATCCCCTTTATCATTTTGGCCGCTCTTCTGCTATATCCTTTTTCAGATATGGCAACCAGAACTGCACACAATATTCAAGGTGCAGTCGCATGGAGCGATACAGAAGTATCATCCTTAATTTTATATTCTCCATTCCTTTCCTTATGATTCCTAGCAATCTATTTGCTTTCTTGGCCACCATTGCAGGCTGAGGAGAGGGTTGTAACATACTATCCATGACGCTGCCTAGATCTTTTCCTGGGTCGTGATTCTTCAGCATGGGATAGTACTGTTTCTATTGTGCTGGTATTTTGCTCTTACTGAAAAAGTTGCGTATGAGATTGTAATGGCTGGGCCTAGCTAAGCAGCTTTCTTGAAAGAACAAAGAAAATGCAGGCAACATCCTGACTTGATGAGCATCCAGAAGTCTTATTTTGTCCTTTCATTGAGGAAGTGTTGTGCCTAAACTTACCCCTAACCCCAAATGGAAGAGCAGGATTCAGATTTGAAAAGTAACTGATGGCGCTCAGATGCTTCAGTCAGAAAGATAAAGTTTATTTTGATGAAGCTGGGGCTGTCCACTTAGGTTGCCTTCTCACTTTGATGGGGCCTAGAATAAAATCTGGCTCTGGGCTCGCTATGCTAGTCTTAGAAAATGGATGAAGCTCTTTTCCCTAAAGGAAAAAAACAAAAAACACACGTCTCCTAAACTGAGTAGTGCTCATTCACCAAGAGGATTTTTAGGATTCTATGACTACAGCAGACAGATACTATCAAAGACCATTGCTGCAGTCTTCAAAAACAACCACTTCTTTGACCTTCTCCCCAAAGAGGAAATCACTTATACAAGGGAAGTCATCCAATTTGGTATGCATATCTAAGCCCCAAAGCCCTTAACTAAGCAAGCCTTTAGGCACAATAATCCAGTCAGAAATCAGTAAAGAAGTCTCAACTGTATGCTAAATAAGATAGGTATCGCATTCATCAGCCTTTATTATGAAAGTTAGCTAAGCTTGTAATGTAGAAGAAAGGGTGTTTGCTCCAGGAAGTGCAACGTTTCAAAGCAAGATAAGAGTGTGTGGCTTTTAATTACTAGCTCTCTGCCCGAGAGCTCTTAAAAGGGTTTTGGTCTACATTTTTAGAAAGAGTTTGTCTTTTTGCTGCTTTACTTTAAAAGGGGAAATATTTTTTTTCCCTGGGGGGGGGGGGGGGGTTAGTGGTGCAAGTTTAAAACTCTGCTATTAGTTTTTCTCCATCAAGTCTTTGAAGCCACTCACACCTCATCAGGTGTTAGTTCCCCCCTACCCCCATCTCCCACCCACTCCATGTGAGCATTCTTGCTTTATAGAATCACCCTCCAATTATCTACACACAGGGACTTAGAACAGCACATTTAGAACACATTTAAAAAAGGTAAACTGCTTTTTGTTTGAAAGGACAGCTGAGAAATAGGCCGCTACTTTAGTAGGTCTCTTTTACTTCAACAGGAACCAAAGCTCCATCAACTAAACGGCTGGGAAAAATCGTATTGCCAAAGCTGTTGCCCCCTTTACAGCTTCTACCTCTGTCCAGACAGAGATCCCAATGCCAGTTGAAGGACTGGTTCAATGTGCAGGATAGAGTAGTTACTCACCTGTAACAGGTGTTCTCCAAGAGCAGCAGGAATCAGTCCTCACATATGGGTGACGTCGGCGCAGACAGAGCCCCGTGCGGAGCATTTCCCCAGCTTTCAAAGAAAGCCTTTGGGAATGCAGCGCGCATGCGTGGTCCCCTTCCCGCCCAAGGGTGCCATCTTGCTCAGTCTGACGACATAACTAAAAGACAGCAAAAATAGCAAAAATAAAGCATATGACTGCAACTCCAAGTGGAGGTGGGAGGGTTGTGAGGACTGATTCCTGCTGCTCCTGGAAAACACCTGTTACAGGTGAGTAACTACTTTCTCCAGGACCAAGCAGGAAAAGTCCTCACATATGGGACTCCCCAGCTCAGGGCTACCAGAGGCCCCAAACCGAAACAATGAGCTCCCTCTAGAGCCTCAGCATGCAAGAACAGAATCTTCTCTGATAACGCCCCCGAATGGTAGCCCAACACCAGGGCCGGAGGGTAGGAGTTGCCTAAACCCCAAAGAGATTATGAAGTACCGCTTGTCCGAAAGCACTGTCCCTGTGGGACTCCCTTTCAAGGCAGTAGTGGGCCGCAAAAGTCTGGCTTGAAGACCAAGTAGCGGCCCGGCAGATGTCTGCCAACGGAACAGAGCGAAGATGAGCCACTGACGCAGCCTTCGCCCTGACACGATGAGCTGTAACTCGACCCTGCAACGAGAGGCCGGCTGCCCTGTAAGCCCAGGCGATGCAGTCAGCTACCCATATGGACAAAGTACGCTTGGAGACAGCCAACCCCAACTTATTGGGGTCAAAAGAGACGAAGAGCTGAACCACCCTCCAGTGCTCCCGCGTACGGTCAAGGTAGAAGGACAACGCCCTCCTACAGTCCAGGGTATGCAAGACCATCTCAGCCCAGCTAGCATGAGACCTGGGAAAGAAAGTCGGAAGAACCACCTCCTGATTGAGGTGGAAGGAGGAGACAACCTTTGGAAGGAACTTAGGGTGAGTCTGTAAGACTACTCTGTTCCTACAGAACCTAGTATATGGTGCTTCCGATACTAGGGCCTGAAGCTCACTCATTCGCCTTGCTGAGGGGTAAGGGCTACCAGAAATAGCACTTTCCAGGATAGAAAATGCAGAGGGCAAGTAGCCATAGGTTCAAATGGTGGGCAAGTAAGCTGTTGCAAGACCACATTTAAATCCCATTTAGGGGCAGGTGAACGCACGGGAGGCTTAAGCAAAAGCAGGCCTCTGAGGAAGCGAGCCACCAAAGGATGGCTGGATAGAGACTGACCCTCCACCTGTGAGTGGTGTGCTGAAAGAGCACTAAGATGAACTCTAACAGAATTGGACTTGAGGCCTAGGTTGAACAGGTGAAGCAAATATTGCAGCACCACTTTTACCAGGCATGAGAAAGGATTCTCGTTGTGTTGAGTACACCAGGTAGAGAATCTACGCCACTTAAGGGCATAAGACTTTCTGGTGGACTGCCTCCTAGAGGCCAAGACTACATCCTCCACTTCCCTAGGCAATAGTAAAGGCGCTAGAACTACCCTTTCAGCAGCCAGGCCATCAAATTGAGGGACTGGAGATTGGGGTGTAAGAGAGATCCCTGCTCCTGAGACAGGAGATCGGGTTGCGTCCCAGAGGAAGAGGAGTGTCCACCACTAGTTGCAAAAGCAGTGGGAACCAGGGTTGCCTTGGCCACCTGGGGGCCACCAGGATCAGCGAGGCCTTGTCCCTGAGCACCTTGAATAGCGTCTGGGACACCAGAGGCGTGGGAGGAAATGCATATAGAAGGCCTGTAGACCATAGAATGAGAAACGCATCCGCTGCAACTCTGAGAGGACGCGGTTGCCTGGAACAGAACCTGGGAAGTTGACGGTTCAGAGGACTGGCAAAGAGATCCATGGTTGGAAGACCCCATCTCAGGAAGATCTGTTGAACCACTAGAGGATTCAACTGCCACTCGTGCAGCTGCAGGATCCTGCTCAATCTGTCCGCCAGGTAATTTTCCTGACCTGGGAGATAAACTGCTTTGAGAAGAATGCCGTGATTGACTGTCCAGGAGCACAGTTTCTGCGCTTCCTGACATAGAAGTCGGGACCCTGTGCCCCCTTGTTTGTTCACATAGAACATGGCAACTTGATTGTCTGTCTGAACCAAGACGGACTGGCGAGAGATGAGATGGGAGAAATTTCTCAGGGCTAAGCGGATAGCTCTCAGTTCTAAGAGGTTGATCTGCTGTGCGGCCTCCCAAGGAGACCAAAGGCCTTGAGTACATGCTCCTTGGCAATGTGCACCCTAACCTTGAAGAGAAGCATCGGTTGTCAGCACCTGAGAGTGTGGAGATACTTGAAAAGGCACCCCTTGCACCAGATTCAGAAGATGAAGCCACCACTGCAGAGAAGACTGTAGTAGGATGGACACCCTCACTTTGTCCGTGAGGCTGCCTGTGGCTTGGTGCCACTGAGTCCTGAGTCCCCATTGAGCTGGCCTCATGTGTAGACGGGCATTTGGAGTTACATGGACCGTGGATGCCATGTGGCCTAAGAGCCTCAGGAATTGTCTGGTGGAGACCAGAGAATTGCTGTGGAATAGTCTGGCTAGATCCATCAATCTGTGGGCCCTGTCCACTGGTAGAAAGGCCTTTGCCTGAAAGGTGTCTAGTCGAGCTCCTATGAACTCCATGTTCTGGGAGGGGTGCAAACTGGACTTTGCGAAGTTTATAACAAACCCCAGGTGCTGAAGCAGAGCGACAGTGCGAAGGGTGGCTTGATTGGCCTCTTGCGGGGACTGACCCCTGATGAGTCAATTGTCCAGGTATGGAAAGACAAAGAGGCCTTGAACCCTGAGGTAGGCCGCTACCACTGCCAGGCACTTGGTGAATACCCTGGGGCGGATGTAAGGCCAAAAGGCATTATTCTGTACTGATAGTGGTTTCCTCCCACTACAAATCTGAGATATTGTCTGTGGTCTGGATGAATGAGGATGTGAGTATAAGCATCCTTTAGGTCTAAGGAGCATAGCCAATCTCCCTGCTGGAGGTAGGGCAGCAGAATTCCAAGGGTAAGCATCTTGAACTTTTCCCTCTCCAGGAACTTGTTCAGATTTCGCAAGTCTAGGATGGGCCTGAGGCCTCCTGTTCGTTTTGGTACCAGGAAGTACCTGAAATAGAAGCCTTGACCTCTCAGGTGGTGAAGCACCGGTTCCACTGCCTGTTCCTTGAGAAGGCTTGCCAACTCCTGCAGGAGTAAGTCCCTGTGCAGAGGAAGTCTAGGAGGCTCCCCTGGAAAATAGGAGGGGGGTATCTGGTGGAAGTGGAGGAGATAGCCCTTCTGGACTATACTTAGTACCCAGGTATCCCTTGTGACGGCTGACCACCTGTGGGCGTACAGGGCCAGCCGGCCTCCAGTGCTGATAGGGGCCAGCTGAGGAGGAGAGGCTATGCCACTGGAGTCAAAACCCTGCTCCCTGCTGTACAGGAGCCGGAGCTGGTGGCTTGGGGGGTTTCTGCCTACGGGGCCCATGTCCCTGCCCCTTGGCCTGCTGACCCTGTTGGGGAGCTACAGAGGCCTGAAAATGAGAGTACTGTTTATAGGCAGATGACTTCCTCGGGTAAAAGGTCTTTTTTCCCCGAGCCCTTCTTCTGAGAAGGGGCAGAGGTTTTTCTGGACAGCCTTGTCCGGGTAAGAGTCTCTGTCTCGAGTTCTGCAGCCTTGTCAGCCATGGGCTTGCCAAAGAGGTTTTCACCTCAGCAGGGGACATCGACCAACTTGTCCTGCACCCATGGCTCGAGGTCCGATGACTGTGGCCAGGCCTGACGGCGTGCACCGATGCCGGCCGAAGCCTCGAAGCCATCATAGGCTGCTCGAGAGATAAACTTCAAGCACTCACGAATATCCGAGGACAGAGCATTGAACCTCTGCAAAGGTTCCTCGGAGAGACCAGCAGAGAACCCGGCAATCTCCTTTGCCAGGTCTCGAAGGTACATGCCCATGTACAGCTGGTAGGTCTGGACATGGCAAGCAAGGGCATCCAGGTTCCGGGGCCTCACAGCCGGGAGGCACCGAGGAGTGCATCTTCTGACTCTTCAGACGATGCATAGCCGATTCCACAACCATGGAGTGGTGCGGTAATGGTGCCTTTTGGAACCCGGGGCTCTTGCGGACTCGATAGATGGAATCGACCCACTTGCTTAAAACCGGCATCGACGCCGCCGCCTCCCACATGCGGAAGAGCAACCATTCCAGTATCGGAGGAACTGGAATAGTAAAGGCCTCCTTTGGAGGAGAGTCATATTGTAGGGCCTCGAGCTCCTCGGCTCGAGGCTCCTCCTTGGGATCCGTGGGGAATGCCAAAGCCTTGGCCATATCCCGCACGAAGTCCGAGAACCGGGTATCCTCCAGTGGGGACCTTCTCCGAGGCTCAGACTCGGGTGAGTCCGAAGGGATGCACAGAGTCCAAAAGGTGTCGGATGACTCCTCATCCTCCGTCTCCCAGCCAGACTCCTCGGAATCAAGCGGCTCCGGTCGGGGAGGCATCGATGCCATCCCCCCCGACACCGAGGGTACCAGCGTTGACGACCTTGGTCCCAAATGGGAAGCCGAGGGAGACCTTGGCCGAGGATCGACTCGAGCACGCATGGACTCGGCCTCCGGGGTTGACTTGGACGTTGATGACCCGGTGGTCGGGGCAGATGCACCGGTGAGACCGGCGATCAGTGCCCGCTGCTGTTCCATGAAGGCAGCCAAGCTGCTCTCCAAGGCCGTCAACCTGAGTCCTAGCTCAGGAGACTCAGCAGCCCCCGACTCGGGCCCTGACGGTGCCGGGCCCAACGTCGGCTCCCCTGGAGGAGAGTCCATGAGGACTACAGTACTCACGTGACCCGGGGACTCCATCTCCACATGAGGTTGTTTTGCAGGCCTCTCCGACTCCGAAGACACGGGAAGGCGCTCGGGGCTATGCGACTTGGCCCCCGAGGAGCCAAGTGCGTCCACCGACGCCGCCCTCGCGGGTTTTTTCTTCTTGCGATGCTCCCGCGAGGGAGAACCCCTTTCAGAGGAGCCTCGACGCTGCTCGGGGCCGGAGTCCCGATATGTCGAGGCCTCTGACGAGGTCCGGGCCCGGCCGGACGCAGAGTCAGAGAAGATTCTTTCCTTTTGGTGCTGCCGACTCCTTAACGCCTTAGAGGACATTTTCCCCACACGGACCACAGATCATCGGGTCATGATCGGGTCCGAGGCACCAGTCATGTGTGTCGGGGAGACACAGTTTCTTACACCGATCACACTTTTTAAACCTGCTGGCAGCCATTGGGGGAAAAAGGGCCCCTGCGAGGTCAAAAGACAGGGTTGCTAGTGAAAACAGAAAAAATGGCACGTACGCTAGTCACTAAGGACAAAAACCGAAAAAATAGGTCCGGGCTTGATACCGATGTATCGGGCCCAGGCGGGAAAGGGAAACCAGCGTCGAACCGAAGAAAAACAGGTTCACAAAGAATAAAATAGACTTTTTCCTCGGGTGAAACGAAAATACATCCGTCGGGCTCCGCGGAAAAAAGAAGACTGAGCAAGATGGCACCCTTGGGCGGAAAGGGGACCGTTCATGTACGCTGCATTCCCAAAGGCTTTCTTTGAAAGCTGGAGAAATGCTCCGCACGGGGGCTCCGTCGGCGCCATCACCCATATGTGAGGACTGACTTGGTCCTGGAGAAACCTACATGCTGAAGCTCTCAGGAAACAGGTGGAGGAGCTCAGAGAAGAGGTGGGAAGGCTGAGGAGCATTCAAGACAGTGAGCGGTACAATGATGAGATGCTTCTTGAAACATCCAAGCTCTCCAGCAGAGGTGAGGATTGGAGCCTACAGAAGGACCAAGTTTGGACACGAGTCATCAGGACCTGCAGAATCAATCCAACTCCTCAAGCCCTTGAATTGACGAACCATTATGCAGCCCTGGAAGTGGAGGCGGGGGAGGCATCCCAGGAAAAGGAAGAACCAGAGCTCGAGCACCCCAAAGCTGCTGAATTAGTGACCACTAGGAAGCAAAGGGTAGTGGTGGTTGGTGACTCTCTTCTGAGGGATACCGAGACATCTATCTGCATATCAGACTTGATGTCCAGAGAGGTATGCTTTCTGCCAGGTGCCAAAATCCAAGATGTTATGGAGAGTTTGCTGAGCCTACTAACTATTACCCGATGTTGCTCATCCATGTCAGCACAAATGATACTGCCAGGTATCCCTCTGAGCATATCAAGAGTGACTTCATGGCTCTGGGACAGAGGGTTAAGCAGATAGGGGTGCAGGTGTTGTTCTCTTCAATCCTCCGTGTCGAGGGTAAAGACCTGGGCAGAGAAGCTTGAATCCTGAAGATAAATGCATGGTTGTGTGGATGGTGTCACTGAGAGCGTTTTGGTTTCCTAGACCATGGGAAGATGTTCCAAGGGCTGCAGAGCAGAGATGGGGGTCCATCCATCCAAGAAGGGTCGACATGTCTTCAGTAGCAGACTGGCTAGCCTATTGAAGAGGGCTTTAAACTAGATTCATTGGGGATGGGTGAGGAAAGCCCCCAGGTAAGTGAAATATTAAATACCTTTATAGAAGTAGGTAAAAGGGGCAACACCTGGAAAGCATTGTCTATAAATGCCCATAGCATGGGAAATAAGATCCCAGATGTTGAGGCTTTAATGGGAGAGGCAGACTTGGATTTAGTGGCAAATACAGAGACATGGGTCACAGAAAACTATGACTGGGATATAACTATACCAGACTATACATTATTCAGAAAGGACAGGATAGAAAGAAAGGGAAGGAGGAGAGGCACTAAATGTAAAAAATATTAAAGTTATGGAAATACAAGGCTTAAAAGAGAGAGGACGCAATGTGGATTAAAAACTAGAAAGATGGAAAGCATAGTTACTCACCTGTAACAGGTTATCTCCGGGAACAAGCAGGAATTTAGTCTTCACGTATGGGTATCGTCGGTACCGACGGCGCCTGCGCGGGAACGCTCCCCAGTGTCCAATAGGAAAGCTATTGGGAGCATCCCACAGTGCTTGCGTGCTGCCTTCCCGCCTTTCCCAACTGTCCCTCTCCAGTTGAGTTTAAAGCTGAGACAAAGAGAAAGGGAAAGAGACAGAGCTACAACTCCTAGGGGAGGTGGGTGCGTTGTGAAGACTAAATTCCTGCTGTTCCCGGAGATCATCTGTTACAGGTGAGTAACTATGCTATCTCCAGAAACAAACAGGAATGTAGTCTTTACATATGGGGACTCCCTAGCTGCAGATGCCAGAGAGAAGGCCCCAGAAGTTGTGTGCCCCTGTGAAAGGGCTCCACTTTCACCCATGGATCTCTGGCATCCTACCAGGAATGGTGGGTAGGAGTTGATTAAGTATGGAACAAGTGTTGAAGAACAGCCTGACCAAACAAGGCATCCTGGCTGGAGTCCTTGTCTAAGCAGTAATGGGCTGTGAAGGTATGAACCGAAGCCCAAGTAGCTCCTCAACAGATGTCGTCAATAGACAGAGTGAAGATGAGCCATAGAGGCTGCCATAGCTCTCACATTGTGAGCTGTGACATGGCCTTCAAGAGGAAGGTTCTTACTCTCATAGGCAAAAGATATACACTGTGCAATCCAGCTGGACAGTGTTCTTTTGGAGACTGAAAGTTCCAAATGACTAGGAAAAGCAACAAAGAGTTGAGAGGACTTTCTATGTTGCTGTGTCCTTTGCAAGTAAAAGGCCAAAGCCCTTTTACAGTCCAAAGTATGAGGATTCCTTTCTGCATTTGAGGCATGAGGCCTTGGGAAGAATACAGGAAAGTAAACCGCTTGGTTTAAATGAAAAGGTGACATCACCTTTGGCATAAAGTTTGGATAAGTCCTAAGGACTACCTTATCATGATGGAACCTTGTATAAGAAAGATCAGCCACCAACGCTTGCAATTCACTGATGCAACGTGCTGATGTAATTGCAATAAGAAAAATGACCTTCCAGGAAAGGAATTTCAAAGAGGTAGTAGCTAATGGCTCAAAAGGCGGCTTCATGAGCTGCCCAAGAACCAGATTTAAGTCCCATGCCACTGGTGGTGGCTTAATGGAAGGCTTAGTTAAAAGAAGGCCTCTCATAAATCTTGCTATGAGAGGATGAGAGGAAATGGGTTGTCCATTTAGAGGCTTGAAAGAAGCTGCAATAGCACTCAAATGAACTCTCACTGAATTGGTCTTAAGCCCTGCATTAGATAAAGGAAGGAGATACTCCAGTAATGATTCCAGAGGTATCGCAAGAGGGTTAAGACCCTTTTGCGAGCACCATATGGTAAACCTTTTCACTTGAATGCATAAGAGCGTCTTGTGGAAGACTTCCTGGAAGCATAAACGTTAAGAATGAGAAGTTCTAGGCTTTCAGCAACCAGGCCCTGAGACACAGAGACTGAGGACTGGGATACCACAGCATCCCGTCCTCCTGAGAAAAGAGATTTGGAGCAGATCCTAACTCCAGAGGTGGACCTTGAGAGAGATGAAGGAGCAGAGGGTACCACATTTGCCGTGGCCAACGTGGAGCTATGAGAATCATATGCCCTCTGTCTCTATGAAGCTTGAACATAGTTTTGGGAATTAGGGGAATGGGTGGGAAGGCATACAGGAAGTCCTGGCCCCAATACAGGAGGAAAGCATCCCTGGCCTGACAACCCTGAGCCAGAATTCTGGAACAGAATCGAGGAAATTTGGCATTCAGCGGACTTGCAAAGAGGTCTATGTCCGGGGTTCCCCAAATTTGGAAAGTTTTGGCCACCTGGTCTGCATGGAGAAACCATTCGTGTGGAAGAATGACGCAACTGAGTGTCTGCCCAAGAGTTTTGAATGCCTGGAAGATACACCGCAAGGAGATGAATCTGATGCTCTCTGGCGAGGGCCCATAGTCGCGAAGCTTCGTTGCATAGCTACAGAGAGCCTGTTCCGCCCTGCTTGTTCACATAGAACATGGCTACTTGATTGTCCGTTTGAACTAGGACTGTCTTGTAGCTGAGCTGGGTGTGGAATACTCGAAGAGCAAGGAAGATTGCTCTGAGTTCCAGGAGGTTGATGTGTAGATAAGGTACCTGGACTCCACAGGAGGCCTAAGTAGAGAGGCCTTGCAGGTGGGCTCCCCAACCCACCTGTGAGGCATCTGTTAGAGTGGCTTGGGGTGGGGGTTGCTGAAAAGGAGACCCTACCAAAAGGTTTTGGGGTGACTGCCACCATTGCAGGGACAAAATAAGGCAATCTGAGTTTGCTATCTTGTCTGACAGGCAACCTGACGCCTGAGTCCACTGAGTGGATAAAGTCCACTGGGTTGCCCTCGTATGGAGGCGAGTATAAGGGACCACATGCACAGTGGATGCCATGTGGCATAGCAACTGTAATATTTCCCGAGCAGTGAGGTGAGGCTTTAGCACTGCTTGGGAAGCTAACTGCACAATGCGAAGGCAGCGGGGCTGTGGAAGGTAGGCCCTTGTCTGTTTGGTATCCAGCAGAGCTCCTATAACTCTAGGGACTGAGTGGGAGCAAGGTTGGATTTTGGGAAGTTTATGACAAGTCCCAAATACTGAAGGATGCGCATTGTGCGAGAGAGGGCAACCCTGGCCTCTGGCTCTGAAGGGGCTTGAATGAGCCAGTTGTCGAAGGGAAGACGAATATTCCCAGGGTGCGGCGAAATACTGCCACCACAGCCATGCATTTTGTGAACACCCTTGGTGCAGAGGCCAGGCCAAAAGGAAGAACCCTGTATTGGTAGTGCTTCCCTTCAAACAGAAAGCGAAGGAACTTTCGGTGAGTTGGATGGATGAGAACATGAGTGTACGCATCCCTGAGATCCAGAGAATAAAGCCAACCCCGACTCTGAAGGTATGGCAGCAGAGTTCCCAGAGAAATCATTTTGAACTTCTCTTTGAACAATTCTCTGAGGTCTAAAATGGGTCTGTGTCGTCCTGTTTTCTTTGGAATAAGGAAATAGGGGGAGTAAAACCCTGTACCCCACTGGGGAATGGGTACCTCTTCTATTGCTCCTTGAGCAAGGAGCACAGTGACCTCCTGACCTAACTGGTTGTTGAGAGAGGTCTGAGAATTGAACTGTCTTTCCATTGTAGGAGGGGGCATGCTGAAGAAATGAAGCTTGTACCCCTCTCTTACAATAGACAGAGTCCAATTTTCTGCTGTTATCTGACCCCCATCTGGGGGCAAAATGACATAACCTTCCTGGGATGGTGGAGGGTTCTGGACCGTTCAGGGCCAGGAAGGCAAAGTTCTCTAGGTAGGAGGCAAAGCCCCTGTGGAGGCTGAGTTTGCTGAGCCGGTTGAGGCTTAGCTGCTTTTGTCTCTCTTAGCCTAGGTTGTTGCTGCTGTCCCTTTTGGGCAGACTGACATAAACGATGCCCCTGCTGGGTATAGGAGGGATTAAACATTTTCTTCTTACTGAAGAATTTTTTCTTATAGGATTTTTTCCTTGCAGGATCAGCTGTAGATTTAGACAATTTATCCAAAGTGATATTGTCAGCATCTCTCTCATTAGCTTTTTCCTGCCAATTCTTGCCAAAGAGATTCTCTCCTGTGCAAGGAATATTCCCTAGTTTATCCTGTACCCAAATTTCCAACTCAGATGCCTGGAGCCAGGCAATCCTACGTACACCTATGGCAATGGCAGAGGTTCTGCTTATGCACTCAAAGCAGTCAAAAGCTGCACGATTCACAAACTTGGAAACATCCTGGGCATGTTTGACGAGGGCGAGATAATCTTGCCTCTTATCAGGAAGGAGAGGGCTCATAAGCTCTAAGTCTCCTGTGACCTCCCTTAAGGAATATTCCCATATATAAGATATAGGAACTGATCCTAGCAGAAAGCATGGAAGCCTGGAAGGTTCAACATCCAAAGGCGTCAAGAGTCCTACACTCACTTCCTGAAGGATTAGATGCATGCCTTTTTGCACTCTTTATCCTTCTCATTGCTGACTCCACCACCATAGAATGGTGTGGTAAATGAGTCTTCTGAAACCCAGGACAGGGAGGAACTCGATAAATGGTGTCGAATCTTTGAGAGTGAGGAGATGTGGTTAGAGGTGTTTCCCACATCCTTAACATGAGATCATGCAAGATCTCATGAATAAGTAAGGTAGCTGCCTCTTTGGGAGCTTGACGGTACTGCAGGATTTCTAATTCCTTTGCCCTAGGCTCTTTTTCAGGAGCCACTGTGATGGAAATACCTCGAGCCACATCTCGGATAAAATCCTGAAAGGACATATCCTCTGGTGGAGACATCCTACGCTGAGGAGAAGAGGAATCCTCAGGAAGAAGTACTCTGGTATCGGCATAGCTTTCAGAGTCTTCAGACTCATCTGAGGATTCGAAGTATCTCTGATCGGGTGATCGTGCAAGGCACGGTACTGGTACCGATCGAAGTCGGCATCGGAGTGGTCCGGTACCGACCTATCGATACCGGATGGATACGCATGACTCGGTCCCGGTAGAATACCTGCTGATGTCGATGCAGTCGGTGTCGGTTGAATTGTCTGAAGCGGTTTCAAGGGCATCAAGGCCGTGAAAAGAGCCGCCAGACTGCATTCAATAGCCAAGAATCTCTGGTCTATTGATGCTGCTGCCGATGCTTGGGTATTGGTACCAGAAGAAGCAGCCGGTACCCCAGAGCATGGCACCAGTAGTTCTGCCGAGGTTGAAGCCTTCAGAACATCCTGGAGCCCCGTTACTGCTTTGGAAGCCGAAGCCTCCTGCTGGGGCAATTTTGCAGGTGAAAGTCCCTCAAGGGCAACGCGAGGCATCTCGATGTTGAGAAGGCGATCTACCCTTTGAGGACTGGCTAGATTTATGTTTAGTTACCTGAGATCCATGGGAGGAAGACGAAGCCCTGGACGACGTCGATGCCACGGAGGCTGCATCGGAGGGAAAAAGGGTGCTAAGTTTAGCAGCTCGGTTCTGCTGGCCCCTTTTCATCATCATCCCACAGGCAACACACTCAAATAGAGTGGTCAGGACCTAAACATTTGAGGCACCACTCATGGGTGTCGGTGACGGAGATGGTACCGCCACACTTAGAACAATTTTTAAAACCCGAAGTGGGGTTTTCCATTCTGAAGGAAAAGTTGGGCCTAGTGCCCAAAATGGCACGTGGCACCTGAGAGAAAATTACTGGAAAGACTCCAGAAGAAAGTTTTTTTTTTTGTTTTTTTTTTTTTAAAGAAAAGAAAGAAGAATAACCGGTGGTACTGGTGTAGTGTCGAGGGAAGGCAGAGGAGACCACAAAAAAGAACAGAAGGGATTTTTTTCTGTGGTGACAGGATGTGCGAACTGTCGGCTCCGTGGAAAACGAAGAACTGGAGAGGAATAGTTGGGAAAGGCGGGAAGGCAGCACGTAGGTGCTGTGGGATGCTCCCAAAAGCTTTCCTATTGGACGCTGGGGAGCGTTTCCGCGCAGGCTCCGTCAGTACCGACGATACCCATATGTGAAGACTACATTCCTGCTTGTTCCTGGAGACAGAGAAATCCATTTGCCTTGATGTGATATACAGACCTCCATCACAGGGAGAAGACGTGGACGGAAATTTAACAGAAGACATATGCAGCATTGCCAGGAAAGGGGAAGTGCTATTGATAAGGGATTTCAATATGCTGGATGTTGACTGGCGCATCCCTGCTGTGGTGTCATCTACAAGCAAGGAGATCCTGGATTCTTTACAGGAGGAAATATTTAGGCAACTCTTAACAGAACCCACACATGAAAGGCCATACTGGACTTGGTGCTTACCAATGGGGAAAGTGTTTCTGATGTTATAGTGGGAGATCATCTCGCATCCAGTAATCACCAAATGGTGTGGTTCAGTATTAGGACTAGGGCTGATAAACTCCATTCAAAAGCAAGGGTCTTAGACTTTAGGAAAACTAACTTTGCCAAAATAGACCAATACCTCAAGGAGTCGTTAGCGGGATGGGCTAAAACAGGTTGAAACGGCTGTTGGTCCACTTGATCTTTATCATATAAAAACTCTGTATATTCCTTCCACCTTTTCTTGATCTTCTCAGCATCATTCAACATGGATCCTTGAGCATCTTGTAACATTCCAATTTGAGGCCGGAATTTTCTCTAACTCTTGTAGCTTTAGGAAAGCCGATCTTGTTCTTCCTCTAATAGTTTCTGTTTCTATTTCCTTGCATGTACCATTGCAGTACTTCGTCTTGCTGCACATTGAAAATCTATTGAGTACTGCAATTGTCTTTCTCCTCTGGCTTAAACTTCTCTGCGTTTCTGGGCAATTTTCAGAGTTTCTTCGGTCATCCATTTTGGGAGTTTTTGCTTTTTCACTTTTTTTTGAGAGAGACTTCTCACTTTCTTCCAACATAATCTTGTTGATGTCATTCCATAACTCTTCTGGAGCTCTGTCGTTTGTATCTAAAGCAGCAAATCGATTTTGCAGGCAGTCTTTAAATTCTAGTGGTATATTCTCAAGGTCATATTTTGCTACATTCATGAAAGAGTGGTAGATGCGTGGAATACTCTCCCAGTGGAAGTGGTAGAGATGAGGACAGTATCTAAATTCAAAAAAGCATGGGACTAACACAGAGGCTATCTAAAGGAAAAAAGGGGACTCTTGTAGTGGGTGATATGAAAGGGCAGACTAGATGGACCATGTAGTCTTTTTCTGCCGTCATGTTGCTGTTTCTATTATATAGAGTTGATGGGAAGACATTCATGTAGCAGCACAGAGGCACGAAATATCTTCTTTCCTATAAGATGTAGAGATCGCTGATCCTTTCTGGGTGGGAATTAAAGTAGTCTGTTCTTTTTAACTTATTTCACTGCTGATTCAATTACGATTGAACTATGGGTAAGTTGGGTCTTGCTGAATGCTGGTGTAGGATGTATTTTGTATTAGGACGCCGCTGGCGGGAGGAGACACACGGCCATCGCAGAGCTCCCCGATCGGGGTTGAGCACCTGAGCAGGACCTTTAAACCCTCCCGCTCAGGGACTCCAGCCCAATCAGGGCTGTGGGAGGAAGAGGAAAGATCTTAAAAGGATGCCGCCGGCAGGTGTGCCCACGCCTGAGGGCCTCGCCAGAGGGCCCTTTGGCGTGGCCAATGATCAGCGTCCTGGGCCCCTGTACATGCACATTGCCTCTGCCTGCTACATTACCTGGACAATCCTTTGCCTGTAAGTTAATTCTGCTACCTTGCCTGGACAAACTCATTGCTTGTAAATTGCATAGAACTTGCTACCCACTGTTTGTATTTTTTTACATTGTAAAACAACTCATGCTGCATAACCTACTAACTATTAACTCCACCACTACCTCATAGCTAGACCGCTAACCAAATACAACTAACACAACACAACCATAAGCAACACAACACACAGAATAAAGACACCATTACCAATGCAGAACTACACCTATACGACCCAACTCAAGTTGAACCCAAGTCAGTAAACCACAAATCTAATCCAAGGTCAGTAAAATATAAATTACAAAATGCACTCCACTACCCACTATCTCATGGCGCACACTCCTACATATGTTCGCACCCTACCCACATAGCATCAGACTCAATGAGCAAATCCCCCTAATCAACCTACATACCACCCAACCCAGATGCACTCCAGCATCACACCTATCCAAAGAACACCAGCAACCAAAGCATACAGCCCACAATCCATACAATACCACACGAAATACACCCACACACCACACAAATAATGAACACATAAACCCAATCATAACAAACATCAGGTATGCTCTTCTAAACGCCAGATCTATCAGGAACAAACCAAATACTATCCTTGACCTCATCCACGACAAGAAGCTGGATATAATATGCATCACCGAGACCTGGCTAGACGACGCCGACCAGGTCATATTAAACCAAGTAACCCCAACAGGATACTCGGCATTTAACTGAATCAGAGCACAAAAGAGAGGAGGAGGAGTATTAATACTTACCAGAAAAGAATACATATTCAAAACAATCGCCACCACTAACAATTGAATCTAACGCACTCACTATATCCAACAAGTACCTAAGCATCTCCCTCACATACAGACCACCTGGAACCACAACTGAACACCTATCCACAGTAATCAAAACGATATGCGCACATAACAGAAGACACAAACCTCTCATTGCACTAGGAGACTACAACCTAACATCCGCACCCACCAGAGAAACCACAACATTCTTAAAAGCCATGGAGTCATTAAAATTCTGCCAGACAATCAACGCTCCAACGCACCAGCATGGTACAACTCTGGACATGGTCTTCATGCCAATGCAATTAATGGAACAGAACAAGACAACAAAACCAACAATCACGCCAGTCCCTTGGTCAGACCACCATGTGATTGAATTCACCATGACCCTGAACAACCCCGCCCAATGCAAAGAAGATGAAAGGACAACTAGACGATTCAAAACATTTAACAGAGACTCATTCATAAACGAAATCACTCCACAACTTCAACAGAAACACGACACCCTTGACTTTAACATAGAAGAATGGAACACAATAATATCCAATGCAGCATCTGTCCCAGCCATCAAAGAACCACAAACATGCAAGAGATCCAATGCCCCATGGTACTCATATGAAGTCAGAGTTGAAAAACGCACACTCAGAAGACTCGAAAGAAAATGGAGACGGAACAAATCACACAACCTCCTAACCCAATACAGAGACAAAACAACGAGAATATAACAATCTAATAAATGAGCGCAAACTGCAACACCATACCAACCTAATCATGAAATCTACTAATAGACCAAGAGAACTCTATAGCATTGTCCAAAAGCTCAAAGACGACATGCAACAAAGCACCCACCATCTTGACCCACAAAAATATGCAGACTACATTAAGTCAAAAAACACCAACCAGATATGCCCTACTACACCAAAAAAACGATAAAAAAGCAACATAAAAAATGGGAGAGTTTCACCATACCAACAAAGCAGCAAGTAGAAGACATAATATCTGAACTAAACACAACAACTTCACCATCAGACCCATGCCCAGTGACGTGGCTCAAAGCTACAAAAAGCCAACTCTCTCAACACATTCAAAAAATCGTCAAAGATTCACTCCAACAAGGATACATGCCGCAACCCCTAAAGCATGCAATGATATGACCAATACTTAAAAGTAGCAATCTGAGCCCCTCCGAACCAAAATCATACCGTCCCATCTCCAGCCTGCCATTCCTTCCTAAAATCGTGGAAAAGGCAGTGCAAAGGCAACTAAAAGGCAGTGCAAAGGCAACTAACCATAATGATATAAACTAAATTTGCCGATTACTTGCAATCTAAACTTCAACAGACAGATAAGGTCTCAGAAGCCACTGCACAAGAGCCCACCTGCCTAGTGTCTCTACCTATGTTCTCCACACCATCGGCAAAATACATTGAGGACACAATCTTCTCTCTTAACACTACCACAGCTCAAACTGATCCTTGCCCAGCCTTTTGGATAAAGGAGCTACGCAGTGAGTTCAGTCCTTTCATTGCAAGACTTATGAACCTATCATTCACAACCGGATCCTTCCCCACAGCACTCAAACGTACTTCCATTAGACCTCTTTTAAAAAAACTCTAAACTAGACCCCCAAAGGGTCGACTCTTACAGGCCCATAGCTAGTATTCCTCTCCTAGCTAAGATAATAGAGAAAGAGGTACAAAGACAGATCCAAGATCATATAGACTCTGCAGCCCTCTAGACCAGTGCCAACATGGGTTCAGAGAGTATCATGGCATGGAAATCCTCCTTACCACCCTCTTCAATAACATAATCACAGGTATCGACAACATCAGGCAAGGTTTTGTGCTCATTTTCTTAGACATTGCTGCAGCATTCGGATCAGTAAGTCATGAACTTCTCCTCTGGCGACTGAAAGAGAAAGGCATCTGCAACACTGCACTCGAATGGTGTAAATCTTATCTGGATGGAAGATGGCAACATGTAAAATCTGGAGCAGAAGAATCGAAACCCTTCCACCAAAGGCAAGGTGTACCGCAAGGTTCCTCTAACATCGCTCATGTTCAACATATACATGCAGCCTATCTGCAACATTATCAAACCTTTCAATGTGAACTGTTTGATATATGCAGATGACATCCTCCTTTACATGCCGTTCTCTACGAATCAAATGGACCTGTCCCCCCTGATAGAGTGTTTCGATGCAGTTTCAGAATGGCTCCAATCTCAAAACCTCCATATCCAACACAAGAAAAGTGAGGTTCTCTTCATCACAAGAGACCTCAATTTCACTCCACCGCCCCATTTAAGAGTTAAGGAAGCGGACTTGCATACAAAAGACACAATAAGATACCTTGGAGTCACATTGGACCACCATCTTGATATGAAGTCACACACAGGAAATATAGTAAAAGCAGTATACTGCAAGATCCGAACACTCAGGCATCTGCGTTCCTTATTGGATCCAGAGGACTTCTGGACTATATACCAAGCACTAATCTTACCACACTTCGACTATGCCAACGCCATTTTACAAGGCCTCCCTCAATCTACCTTAATCTCGCTACAGCTTGCCATGAATGCTGCAGCAAGGGTTCTCCACGGAGCCTCTAGGAGTGACCATGTGATGCCTATCATGTTGTCAGGACCCAAGCAGGTTAGACACCGACTTCGAGGGTCTAAAAATAAAGTTGTACCGCCACAGTTTGAACATTTCTTGGAGAACGTGCCTGGCGGTTCCATGAAGGAAAAAGGAGAGGCCTAAAAGGCCTAAGAAAGCACAGTTACTTACCTGTAACAGGTGATCTCTGGGAACAGCAGGAATAAGTCTTCATATATGGGTACGTTGGTACCGACAGAGCCTGCGCGGGAACGCTCCCCAGCTTCCCAAAAAGGAAAGCTTTTGGGAGCATCCCACAGCGCCTGCGCGCTGCCTTCCCGCCTTTCCTAACCGCCTCTCCCCAGTTCAAGTTTTAAAGCTGAGACAAAGAGAGAGAGGAAAGGAAAAATAGATAGAGAGATACAACTCCTAGGGGAGGTGGGTGGGTTATGAAGACTTATTCCTGCTGTTCCCAGAGATCACCTGTTACAGGTAAGTAACTGTGCTATCTCCAAGAACAAGCAGGAATGAGTCTTCACATATGGGGACTCCCTAGCTAGAGATGCCTGGGAGATCCCCAAGGATATGAGACCCTGTGAAGGGCTTTATCTCCTCCTATGGATCTCAGGCATCCATTCAGGGAAGGAGGGCAGGAGTTGATTAAGCATGGAACAGGTGTTTGAGAACAGCCTGACCAAACAAGGCATCCCGGCGGGAGTCCTTGTCCAAACAGTAATGGGCTGTGAAGGTATGAACTGAGGCCCAGGTGGCCGCTCGACAGATCTGGTCGATGGACACAGAATTTAGATGAGCCATAGAGGTGGCCATGGCCCTCACATTATGAGCTGTGACATGGCCTTCCAGAGAAAGGTTCTTACACTGAGCAATCCAATTGGACAGTGTCCTCTTAGAGACTGGAAGTCCCAAATGAGAGGGATCAAAGGCAACAAAGAGTTGAGAAGACTTTCTATGTTGCTGTGTCCTTTGTAAGTAAAAGGCAAGAGCTCTCTTACAATCCAGGGTATGAAGATTCCTCTCTGCACTTGATGCATGAGGGACCTGGAAAAAAGACAGGTAAATACACCTCTCGATTAAGATGAAAAGGTGAAACCACTTTAGGCATAAAGTGTGGATTGGTCCTAAGTACTACCTTATGATGGAACCTTGTATAAAGTGGATTAGCCACAAAGGCCTGCAGTTCACTGATGCGGCGAGCTGAGGTGACTGCAATGAGGAAAATAACCTTCCAGGAAAGAAATTTCAAGGAGGTGGTGGCTAAGGGTTCAAAAGGTGGCTTCATAAGTTGACCAAGAACCAGATTTAAATCCCATGCCACCGGAGGAGGCCTAATGGGAGGTTTAGTTAAAGTTAGGCCTCTCATGAATCTTGCAATAAGAGGATGAGAGGAAATAGGCTGTCCATTAATAGGCTTAAGGGATGCTGCAATAGCACTCAAATGGACCCTTACTGAATTTGTCTTAAGGCCTGCATTGGAGAGATGCAGGAGATATTCCAATAGAGAATTCAAAGGTAGTGCTAGAGGGTCAAGACCCTTCTCAGCACACCAAATGGAAAACCTTTTCCATTTAAAAGCATAGGAACGTCTAGTAGAAGGTTTTCTGGAAGCATGGAGGATATCCTTCACCTGCTGAGATAGATTCCAACCAGGAAGGTCTAGGCCTTCAGCAACCAAGCTCTGAGGTGAAGGGACTTGGGGTTTGGGTGCCACAAAGTCCCCTCCTCCTGGGACAGAAGGCTGGAGCAGCTCCCAAGTCTAGGGAGGAAGCTTGAGAGAGCTGCAGAAGTAGAGGGTACCACACTTGGAATGGCCAGCGTAGAGCTATGAGGATCATGAATCCTTGATCCCTCTGGAGCTTGAACAGAGTCTTGGGAATTAAAGGAATGGGTGGAAAGGCATACAGGAAGTCTTGACCCCAGTGAAGGAGGAAGGCATCCTTGGCCTGAACTCCCTGACACGGAATTCTGGAACAGAACCGGGGAAGTTTGGCATTCCACGGACTTGCAAAGATGTCTATGTCCGGAGTTCCCCACTCTTGAAAGATTCTGAGTACTTGGTCCATGTGCAGGGACCATTCGTGTGGAAGCAGAACTCGACTGAGTCTGTCTGCCCAAGAGTTTTGGATTCCTGGGAGGTATACGGCCAGGAGATGGATTTGATGCTCTCTGGCGAAGGCCCACAATCTTAAAGCTTTGTTGCAAAGCGACAGAGAGCCAGTTCCTCCTTGCTTGTCTATGTAAAACATGGCTACCTGATTGTCCGTATGAATGAGGACTGTCATGTAGCTGAGCAGGGTATGAAAGACCTTGAGAGCTAGAAAAACTGCTCGAAGCTCCAAGTGGTTGATATGTAGAGAGGTCTCCTGTGGAGACCAAGTGCCCTGAGTGGAGAGGTCTTGTAGATGAGCTCTCCAACCTGTTTGGGAGGCATCTGTTGTGAGGATTGCCTGGGACAACAACTGTTGGAAGGGGGACCCCAGCAACAGATTTTGGGTTCACATCCACCACTGGAGAGACCAAAAGAGACGTTTGGAGGTTGCTATTTGGTCAGAGAGTTCCTGATGCTTGAGTCCACTGGGTGGACAAAGTCCATTGAGCTGCTCTCATGTGAAGGCGAGCATAGGGTACCACATGCACTGTGGATGCCATGTGGCCTAGCAGTTGTAGCATCTCCCGGGCAGTTAAATGGTTCTTTGACTGAATTTGGGAGGCTAACTGCACTAGGCGTAGGCAACGGGCCTGAGGAAGATAGGCCCTTGCAGTGGTAGTATCCAGCCAGGCCCCTATGAACTCTAGGGACTGAGTAGGGGTGAGCTGGGACTTTGGGAGGTTTACCACAAGTCCCAGATACTGCAGAATGTGCCTTGTGCAGTCCAGGGAAGTCTGGGCCTCTGACTGAGATGGAGCTCGGATGAGCCAGTCGTCCAGGTATGGGAATACAAATATTCCCAGAGTGCGTAGAAATGCAGCTACTACTGCCATGCATTTGGTGAACACTCTTGGAGCAGAGGCCAGACTGAAAGGAAGCACCCTGTATTGGTAATGCTTTCCTTGGAAAAGAAAACGGAACCACCTTCTGTGAGATGGATGGATGAGGACATGTGTGTACGCATCCTTGAGATCTAGAGAACAAAGCCAATCCTGACTCTGAAGGTATGGAAGGAGAGTGCCTAGAGAAAGCATCTTGAATTTCTCCTTGCATAGAAATTTGTTCAATTCTCTGAGATCTAATATGGGTCTGTAGCCCCCTGTTTTCTTTGGGATCAGAAAGTAGGGGGAGTAAAACCCTGACCCTTGTTGAAGAAGAGGCACTTCTTCTATTGCCCCTTCGACAAGAAAGGCAGCCACCTCCTGACCTAGAAGGTCGAGGAGGGATATTGGAGAATTGAAATGTCTCACCATAGTGTGAGGAGGAAGGTTTGAGAAATGAAGCTTGTAGCCCTCCCTTATGATGGAGAGGGTCCACTGCTCTGCTGTAATTTGCTCCCATCTGGGAGCAGAATGAGCTAACCTTCCTGGAATGGTGAGAGGCTCTGGCTGTTTCAGAGCCAGAAAGGCTAAATTCTCTAGCCTCAAGTCAAAAACCCTGAGGGGGCTGGGTCTGCTGAGTTGCAGCAGCCCCTGTAGGCTTAGGCCTGGCCTGTTTAGGTTGCTGACGCTTAGCAGCAAAACGACCTGTAGATGATTGTTGGCCAGAAGTAGGATGGAATCTGCCTTTCTTGAAAAAAGACTTCTTGAAAGGTTTTTTTCTTGGCAGGGATGGAGGTTGACTTGGAAAGTCTATCCAAAGCAGAATTTTCTGCATCCATTTGAGTGGCTTTCATTTGCCAATCTTTGCCAAACAAGTTTTCTCCTGTACAGGAAAGATTTCCCAAGCCATCCTGGACCCAAGATTCCAGATCAGAAGCTTGGAGCCAAGCAATTCTGCGTGCAGCTATGGCAATGGCCAAAGCTCTGCTGGCACCCTCAAAGGAGTCAAAAGCTGCACGGTTGGAAAACTTTGAAATATCTTGAGTATGCTTAATCCAAATAAGAAATTCTTCCCTTTTATCCTCTGGAAGGAAAGGGAGGAAAATGTGCTGCTTATCTGCAACTTCTTTCAGAAACATACCCATATAAAGACTATAGGAGTTGATTCTGGCAATGAGCATACTGGCTTGGAAGATTTTCCTACCAAAAGCATTCAAGGTCCTGCATTCTCTTCCTGGAGGAGCAGAGGAGTGTCTTTTTGCACTCTTTTTCATAGCTGACTCCACCACAATAGAATGGTGAGGAAGCTGTGTTTTATGAAATCCAGGACAAGGAGGGACATGGTACATAGTGTCCAACCTACGAGAATGAGGAGAGATAGTGAGAGGAGTCTCCCATAAGTCAATCATGTGATCATAAAGAATCTCATGAATTGGCAAGGTGACTGCCTCCTTAGGAGCCTTAGAATAACCTAAAACCACCAATTTTTTAGCTCTAGGCTCTGATTCAGAGGTTACTGAAATAGAAAGCCCTTTAGCCACTTCTCTGATGAAGTCTTGAAAGGACAAATCCTCTGGAGGAGACATTCTTCTTTTTGGAGAAGGCGGCTCTTCAGGAAGAACTATAGACACTTCAGCAGACTCCTCCGATGCATGAGTCTTCGGAGGAATCAAAGTATCGACTGTCAGGGTGCTCTTCCAAAGCTCGATACGCGTATCAAACAGTATCGACATCGGGCGTCATCGGGATCGGTACGGTACCGATGGGCATCCCTGGACAGGGAACCGCTGCAGTCGGCATCCTGGTCGATATCGATGCAGTCGGTACCGGTACCGACACTGGTGCCGGTACCAGAGCCGATACCGACAACGGAGTTTGTTGTGGTATCAGCGGCGTCGCAGCTTGAATGAAGGCCGTGATAGCCTGCTGCATGGATAGAACATTCTGATCCATCGACGTCATGAATGCCTGGAATTCGGTACCGGAAGGTTGCGCCGGTACCCCAGAACATTCTAACAGGTGATCGGTCGAGGCCGTGCCGTCGATGTCAACCTGTAACCCCATAGGAGGAGCTTTGGAAGCCGGAGCTTCTCGCCGGGGTTGTTTTGCCGGTGCGGAATCCTCGAGGGCAAGCCCGGAGTCATCTCGATGCTTGGAAAGAGATCTACCCTTCGAGGACCAGCTGGATTTATGTTTGGTTACCTGAGATCCATGGGAGGAAGTAGAGGCCCTGGAAGACGTCGATGCCACTGAAGCTGCAGAGGGAAACAGCACATGGAGCTTAGCTGCTCGGTTCTGTAAACTTCGTTTAGACATCAAGGAGCAGGACGGACACTCCAAAATGGAGTGGTCAGGACCCAAAAACATTTAAGACACCATTCATGGGTGTCGGTGACAGAAATAGTACCGCTGCACTTAGTGAATTTTTTAAACCCGGAGGCTGGTTTTTTCCATGAGGAAAATTTCTTGTGAGGCCTAAGGCCCAAAGAGGAAAAACACACTAAGTGAGGGAAAAAATAAGTTCTTTTTTTTTTATAAGAAAAAAGAAAGACCGGCGGTACCGGTCCGACGTCAGGGAAGGCAGACGCGCGACCAAAGAAATAAAATAAAACAAAGAACTTCTTCAGCAGTGACAGGAACACGACCTGCTGGCTCCGCGGAAAAGAAGAACTGGGGAGAGGCGGTTAGGAAAGGCGGGAAGGCAGCGCGCAGGCGCTGTGGGATGCTCCCAAAAGCTTTCCTTTTTGGGAAGCTGGGGAGCGTTCCCGCGCAGGCTCCGTCGGTACCGACGTACCCATATGTGAAGACTCATTCCTGCTTGTTCCTGGAGATACCGTGGGACACTATGAAGAAAAAATATCCCTTGAAAAAGGAAGATTTTACAAGAAAAGAAAGAAAACACCGGAGGACCACGTGATGCGATCAGGGTAGCGGTCGCATCCTGAGTGTGCTCTGAGACCCTTAGCCCAGGCCGGCGATATAGTACCGTGTAATCCTGCAATAACTAACAGAAAAAGTGCCTCGGGAGTGTTGGAGAGCCTGCAGCATCAGATACTGAGGTTTGTGCTGGTAATCGGCATGGCGACAGGAGCTAAATCGACCAAGAGAGATCGGGAGCGGGTGGCCGGCTCGAGCAAGATGGCGGAGTCAAACCCAGCGCCGAGCTCGCCCAGATCCCCTGCTTCGCTGGATGCGATGTCGGCTGCAGTAGCAGCGGCTTTGTCGCCGCAGTTCGATGCGTTGCATGAGAAGATGGATGGGCTCCGTGCCTCTGTGGAATCCCTGGGGAGTAGACTCCGTGAGGCCGAAGATCGCCTGGGGCAAACGGAAGATAAAGTGGAGGTGCTGGAGTCGGAGGTGGCTGGCCTAAAGATCCAACTAGGCTTGCACGAGGCTAAGCTTGACGACCTGGAGAACCGGTCAAGACGGAATAACTTGCGGTTCATGGGGATTCCAGAGACCGTCTTAGATAAAGACCTGCGGGGCTATTTGGAAGCACTGACTATGCAACTACTTGATGGCGCTGAACTCGGAAAACCCCTGAGAATTGAGAGAGTGCATCGTGTCGGTAACAAGCAAACACGAGATGCCCGTCCTCGAATTGTGCTTGCCAAGTTCCTTTGCTTCCCGCAGAAGGAAATGCTATTAAGAGCGGCCCGACAGAAGGGGGAAGTGCTTTATAATAATTCTAAACTCCGTATTGCACAGGACTACTCTGCCGCACTGAGTCGGAGGCGCCAGGAATATGCCCCCCTATGCGAGAAACTTATTGGCGCTGGGATTCGGTTCTCAGTTCAATACCCCGCCAAGCTGCATGTGACGAATGAAGGAGCACACCATGTTTTCACAACGGCTAAGGAGGCAGAGGGCTTTGTGAATCGAATTGTGGCCGGGGGACAGGCGGCCTCGGCATCTCCACACTGACATTTAATAGTGTTGACTGATGGCGATAGCCTGGTTCCTTTTCGGGGGAATCGCAATGGGGCAGCCTGCAGTGGTATGGGCTACAGTCTCTGTCAGGTTATTTATGAACGGCACGTGGACAATTTACTTTGTGTCGCTTGGACTGCTCCCCCAGATACAAGTTTGCCATGTGCTGATCTTGCTATATTGTTTCAAACTAAGCAGGTTGACTTAGTATTTTTTTGTAGACTATGCCTTAAAATCTGACTAGCTTTGTTCCTTTTAAACACTGCTCCGCTTAGAATTTGGAGGAGTTCAAAACTATGGAGCTCCTTTTATTTTTTTATTTTTCCCTTCCTTTCTGTAATTGAGTTTCCCCATGCGGATAGCTGGGCAGTTTAGTTCAGTGTGTCAACAGCCTGATCCGTACCTGTGGGGGCTTTTTTTATGTGTTTTATTTTTTATCATAACGGTATTTCATTAATGCTGATGGAAAGCAGTTTCAGTGAACATTTCGGCCATTTGTGGCCCCCGCAGCAACTCGCAGAAGGGGGGAGTGATTGTGCCCTGCTGAGACTTCTCATGGATAAAGGGGCAGGGAGTGGTGTGCTGTTGTGATGCCTTCTGGGTGTGCCTGACTCTGGAGCAGGATCCCCCTTGCCTTCGTCGAGCCCGATAGCGAGGGATAGATTGACGGGGGGTGTGGAAAAGTAAGAGGAGGTAGGGCTTTACCTTGAGCTATTGTCCTTTCGAATAGGGGTTCTGGGGCCTATTCTCCGAGGCTTTGAAGGCTCTTTATAACTTTTGAGCGGCCGAAACAATATGGCTGCCGGAAGTGAGCGTTGCAACTTGCATACCCAGAAGGCAATCTCATAGCTCTTATTTTTATTTGTTTTATTTGCAGAGCCGGCCAGCCGTACTTAATGCGGACGGTCTCTGCGATGTTTACCTGTCTATAACTGGCGTATTGATGCTGGTTGGTTGAGTCTGTATTGTTAGATGACCTTGCTTTCTTCAAATTTGTGACGGGACCAGTCCCCTGCTAAGGCTTCTGTTTTACTTTACAGGAAGGATGGTCTGTGGGTCCGACTGCAGATTGTTCCTGGGCCCTGCTCAGGGGGATCCTGGGGAGACCTGGGCCCATTGCGAACTGGGTTCCCCCTTGGGGAATAGGGAATGCTCGAGATTTGGCGGCAGGTCATCTAGGCAGAAGTAAAGTCTGAGCGGGATTAACTTTTACCCTTAGTGGGTGGTAGGGGATAGGCCGCGCTCAGAGTGGCCTCGGTGGGCTCTTTAGAGTGGGAAGGTGGAGAAGGCCCAAAGGTCAGGGGAGCTGAGGGGGTGATGGGGTTGGGGTTGGGTAGTGAAGATAAGAGGGAGGGTTGGAATGGGAGGGTAGCGAGAATAGGCCGGGGAGGGAAGGGTGTTGGGGGGAGATTGGAGGGAGGGGGCGGTTATGGGTGGGATGGGACCACGGGACCATACGAGTTGGGGAGGCGGAGAATTGGGTAATGGCTAGAGGTGGACCCCAGGCTGGGGGGGGGGTCCCTTCAGAGACAGTCTGGAACATCGGATTTACTGCAGTGGAATCCTCTGTTTTAAGTTGAAGATTGTTTCTTGGAATGTGTGCGGGGTAGGTAACCCCGTTAAGCGGTATAAAGTGCTGCAGGCTTTGGCCAGGTGGCAGTGCGATATTGCCGTATTGCAAGAAACCCACCAGACTGCGGAAGAGCATGCAAAATTGCAGAGAGCTTGGGTGGGGCAAAGTTGGGGGGCCCCGGCGCTTGGGAAAAAGGGTGGAGTGGTCCTATTGATTCATAAACTGGTGCGTTTTGAACTCGAGCAGCAATATGTGGATCCTGAGGGTAGATACCTCTTGTTATATGGCAACTTGGAGGGGCGACAAGTGGTGTTGGGTAATCTGTATGCTCCCAATGTTTTGGATAAATCCTTTTATGCCCGCTTGGCCTCACGGATTGAACAAATGCCGGATGTTCCTTTGATTTTGGCCGGCGACTGCAATGGGGTGTTGGACATTGACTTGGATACCTCTGGAGGCGGGCGGGAAGGCTGGCAGGTCCCGATTACTCGGGCACTACAGGAGCTGAGACGCCGATTGGGGATGGTGGACCCGTGGCATTTGCTTCACCCCCTGGATCGGGACTTCACCCACCAATCGAGAGCCCATGATTCCAGTGCACGGATTGATTATGTCTTGGTTTCAGAGTGGTTGTTTGCGCAGGTTGGAGAGGCGGAGATTGGCCCATTGACCATCTCGGATCACGCCCCGGTTTGGGTTGACCTGCAGTGGGGGGGCCTTACTACCTCGCAGAGAATCTGGCGTTTCCCCCTGAGATTATATGCCGATGCTGAATTTCATACTCATCTTGAGCAGCGCTGGGGGGAGTTTATGGATATCCACGCACAGCATAGGGATGAGCCTGAGTTATTGTGGGAAACAGCAAAAGTGGTCCTGCGAGGTGACATTATTGCCTATGGGGCGCAGAAGCGAAAACTGATAGCGTCACGAATAGTCCAAATGGAAAAGCAGGTCGTAAAAGCCCGATGGCGGTGCGCGGGGAATCCAACAGTGGTTAATAAACGATTGCTTTGGGAGATGCAGTCATCCCTTAATGAGCTGCTCCATCAGAGAGCAAAGAAATCGCTGATGTATTATAAATACCAGCTTTATCGTTTTGGTAATAAACCAGGGAAACTTTTGGCGCGGTGTTTACAGGGCAGTAGAGGGCCCCGTTCAGTGGTGGCACTGCGTGATGCTCAGGGTCAGTTGCATCAAAATAGCCAGGCGATAGCCCAAGTTTTTCGTTCCTTTTTTCGGGAGCTTTACCAGGGAAGGGTCCACGACATTAATGGAAAGCTACCTTCAGGGATTACGAATTCCTAAGTTGACTATGGAACAACGCTTGCTGCTAGACGCTCCGGTAACTGAAGAGGAAGTTCATAAAGTTATATTGGGGGCGAGCTGCTATAAATCGCTGGGTGCAGATGGTTTTGGCGTGGAGTTCTATAAGTTGCTAGTCGGTAGGATCGCCCCTGTTTTGACCGCAGTATATCACCGAAGGATTGAGCGGGGCAGGTTTGATTGGGGAACGAACCATGCGTTTATTACGTTAATACCTAAACCTGGTAAGGACCCCACGCAGGAGGCTTCCTATCGGCCTATCTCCTTGTTGAACTTCGATCTGAAAGTCTTAGCGAAGGTTCTGGCTGACCGTTTGGCCACCATTCTGGGGGACTTATTGCACGAGTCGCAGGTGGGCTTCGCTCGGGGGCGATACGTGGTGCGGAATCTGCGGAAAATATTAGCCTCTATGGAATGGGTGCGAGAGGAGCAATCATTATTGGTCAGTTTTGATGCGGAGAAGGTGTTTGATCGGGTCAACTGGGATTATATGAAGTCTTTTACCTCGGTATGGCTTGGGCGACACGTTTATTAGGATGGTGGAGTTATTGTATGCCAATCCTACGGCCGCTATCTTGTGCAATGGGGTGCTGTCTGACCATTTCAACCTTGAAAGGGGCACTCGTCAAGGCTGCCCCCTCTCCCCGCTGCTGTTCGTGCTGACATTAGATCCGCTGCTGCGGAGTATAGTGGCCTCCAAAGACATTCGGGGTGTCCGTATTGGACCATGTGGTTTTAAAGCGGCGGCTTTCGCAGATGACATTTTAGTCCATTTGTGTGATCCCCAACAATCCTTGCCGTGTCTGCTTGCTGAGTTTTCTCGTTATGGTGCCTTTGCGGGGTTGCGTATTAATCGAGATAAATCAGAAGCTCTGGACATTGGGGGCCGACTTCAGCAGGCTTGGGGAGGGAGTTTCCCGTTGAAATGGGCCGGTACGTCCTTTATCTATTTGGGGATTGAGCTACCTAAAGACCCGACGGCGCTGTATAGACGGAAAGTTGAGCGTATTTGGTCTAAGGTTCGCTCGCAGCTCCAAGCTTGGGCCCCGCTTCCACTGTCCTTACTGGGTAGGGCGGCGGCATTGGAAATGGTGGTGTTACCACGGATCCTTTATTGGCTACAAACTTTACCAGTGTGGCTCTTACGCCGGGACCTTTTGCGTATTGAACGGGAGTTTCGTAGGTTTCTTTGGAGGGGGGCCAGAGCACGTATACCGCTGAGCCGTTTGAAGGGGGGATGGAGATCTGGGGGTATTGGTGTGCCCGATCTTTGGACATATGCCTTGGCCTGCCAGGCTTGGCACCTCGGGGACTGGCTCGGTACAACCGAGGTGTATACCCCGAGGGAGCTGGAGGAGTCCCTGGTAGCACCGCACTCGTTGCTGGCGGTTCTACATCTACGACGGGAGGTTTTGCCGAGTCGAGTAGTGAATGGTGTGCTGGTCCAGGTGGCACGGCGTACCTGGCAGTGGCTGAATAAACTGTGGGGGAGTTCGCCGGAGATTTCCAGTTGGTTGCCGTTGCAAGGCAATGCCCAATTTCCCCCGGGATCGGATTCGGTCCAGTTTCGTCGATGGACGGAGGGGGGGATACGGCTGCTGGGGCACGTAATTGACTTGGAGGGGAAGTGCAAGCCACTGGCGGTGTTGTGCCGGGAGTATGATTTGTGTCCCCAAGCTTCTTTGTTTGCGTATCTGCAGCTATCGCATTATGTGGGTTCAATTTCGGGGCGAGAGTTGTTGGGTGACCAATCAGCACGGATACTAGCATTTTTCGCGCTTGAGACAGGGACCCCACCCACTATTGCAAGTTTCAAAAAAGCGTTGGAGCTTTATGGGGTGCCGTTAGATTATTCGGCAGAGGAGGCTTCCTGGGCGAGAGAACTGGGTTGCAAGGTGGCCCCGGGTTCTGTTTGCGAAGCGCTGAGCCGGGTTGCTGGGCTGGTGGAAGGAGCTAGATGGCGGGAAATCCAGTTTAAATGTATTGTACGAGCCCACTTTTCCCCGAGGAGAGCACTACGTAGTCGTCTTACTGCATATGGTGGGTGCCCGAAATGTGCCTGTTCACTAGCAGACTTAGGTCATATGTGGTGGGGTTGTTCTCATATTCGCCGCTATTGGGTTCGGATAGCTAATTATCTAAGCGGCTTGCTACAACAAAAGGTCTGCTGGATGGGGCGGCTCGTTGTGTTGGATCAGTTGGGACCACTCCACCCCAAGGGCCGATGGCAGAAATTGTTGATACGGAAAGCATGTCTGGTGGGGAAGAGTCCTGTGCTGCGGCGATGGCTGGAGCCTGCGGCCCCCTCCTTTTGGGAGTGGCGCAATGGGTTTCACCAGTTTATGCTCCTAGAACGGAGGAGTGCACAGAGGCACCCCTCAGAGCTGGGCCGCTTTTCTCTTGGTGTGGACACCCTATATTCAAGTGCTTCAGCCTAAAATCCATAGTGAAATTCTGTGCCTGGGGTAGGTTTGGTGGGGTGCCCTTAGCCGACTGTTGGGAATAGGCTCGATAGGTTCCCTTAGGTCCCGGGAGGGTGGAATGGGTGGGGGGAGGGGTTGGGTAGGCAGGTGATAATTCTGTTTTGTACCGTTGTGATATCCTGGGGTAGTGGACAAGATACAGCCTTACCCTAGGCATGTTGGTTTTTTCTTTTTCTTATGATTATAAATTGGAAAAGTGACATTATTTGTCTGGCTATGTACTTTGCTCTGTGTTCTTTAATAAATAAATATTTAAAAAAAAAAAAAAAAGAAAGAAAACACCGGCGGTACCGGTGGCGTCGGGAAGACAGCCGCGACCACAAGAAAACTAAAGAAATAAAACAAGAATTTTCTGCGGTGACAGGAGGACGTCCTGCCGACTCCGCGGAAAACGAAAACTGAGGAGAGGCAGTTGGGAAAGGCGGGAAGGCAGCATGCAGGCGTGGTGGGATGCTTCCAAAAGCTCTTTGATTGGACGCTGGGAAGCGTTCCCGCGCAGACTCCGTCGGTACCGACGTACCCATATGTGAAGACTCATTCCTGCTTGTTCCTGGAGATCATCCATACCCAAACTGATATACTACTTCCGCTGCCAACTAAGCACGCACCCATCCTATCCACACACACAAGTTTATCATACCGCGTTATTAAATACCCTAATTTTAAATGTTACCTTCATTTGTACTATCTAAATGCTGTTAACTGTACTGTCTAAATGTTTCCACGTACCCTAATGTTAAATGTAACCTTCCAATTGTGTTGTGATGTGACCACCTTGATTGAAGGATAAGGTGGCATACAAATCTGTCTAAATAAATAAAACTTCTTAGATAAAAGATTATATACCAAAGCCAGAATCTGCCATAAGCAGGTTTGTATTTCCAGATAGTCTATGAACAGGAACTGCTACTTTATCCTTGGTTGAGTCAAAAACATTTCAGCAAACCATCTCAACTCTGCTCCCTGTTGGTGTGGATTATGGAGGATGATATATCTTCATATGCTGATGTGTTTTCTCATAGGGAGCAGAGATGGGTCTGAAGGAATACCAGAAGATGAGTCATCAGTCAAACTATGGCTCTTCTTAATCTTCCAGACTAGTCAGAGTGGGCAGGGAGCAGAAGACAGAAAAAGGAAGTGTAATTACTCACCTGTAACTGGTGTTCTCCGGGGACAGCAGGCATCAATCCTCTCATACGGGTGACTCGGCACCGACAAAGCCTGTGCAGTAATCTATCTATCAAGTGTTATCCGTTGTTTGCCTAGAACTTGCTACTTATTGCTTGCTCAGACCTGCCTACCCACTACCATGGTCCCACACCTCATTGTCCTCTTCATTATCCTCCCCTCCTACCAACACCCACCAACATCCTCCCTCCTCGTCCCCCTGCCCTCCTCACTTCCCCCTCAACTCTGCCCCCTAGCCTAGCACCTGCCCTTGAACTTCCTCACACCATCTCCCGCATTCAACCAGCCCCCCTCTCTCTACCTTCCTCACTTCCCCCTCCATCCTGCCCCTTAGCCTTGCACCAGCTCTTGAGTTTCTTCACACCATCCCCTGCATTCAACCAGCCCCCCTCTCTTTAAGGCAACCCCATCCTCGCTTCCGCCAGACCATCTCCACTATACCTCACTCTCTAATACTCCTCCTTCTCTCATCTGGTAACATGAATCCCAACCCTGCCCCCCCTCCCCCGACTTCGTTCTCACACTAGAAAAAGTTCCTCACGTACCCCATCTAATCTCATCCACATCCCACTCCTCCCTCCTTCCACCCTCCCCCACTCACCCTACACTCATTTATCCATAGATATCAACTCCAACCCTACCCTACCTCGGTATTACCCTAGAAATAGACTCCCATGCTACTCTGATAAGAAATCTACACGCAACTTATCCAATCTTATCCACATACCTCTCCTCCCCCCCTCCGCCCTCCGATTTTCATGTGCCCTATGGAACGCATGCTCAGTCATCAAAAAAACCCACGCTTTTATTCATGACCTTTTCATCTCCAATGCCCTACACCTTCTTGCCTTGACTGAGACCTCGCTCCCCCCAGACACCGCATCCATTGCCTCTCTGCTATGGAGGCTACCAGTTCTCCCATACACCCCAACTTACTGGTCGCGGTGGTGGTGTCGGCCTCCTACTCTCTCCCTCCTGCCAATTCCAACCCCTTCTGCCACCTCATGGAGACTCCTTCGAAATCCACTCCATTCGCCTCCTCTCACCAATTCCCCTCCAAATAGCTGTTATTTATCGCCCACCAGACAAATCCAAATCAACCTTCCTCACCGAATTCGACTCCTGGCTTTCTGCCTTCATGGATCCCTCCTCCCCCACTCTTATTCCTGGCTATTTCAACATTCTCATCAACAACCCTTCTGACCCCAATGCCTCAAAGTTCCTCGCTCTTACCTCCTCGTTTGACCTCCAGCCCTGCTCCACTGCCCCCACACATCTACACGGCCACTGCCTTGACCTAATACTATTCTCCAACTCCTCTCCTTCAAACTTCTGCAAATCAATCCTTCCCTCTTCTGACCATCACCTCCTAACATTTACTCTTTAACTACCACCATCCCAACCTCGTCCAGTCTCCTCCGTCCTATTTAGAAACCTTCATACTATTGATCCCGACTCTCTTCTCCACCATCACATTGTACACCGCACTGATTGTAATAGCGCGGTATAAAAGAATTGTTAAATAAATAAATAAATAAAATAAATAAAATCTCTCCATCTCTTTCCACCATTTTATCCTCCAAGTCCGTTGACAAGGCATTATCTTCATACAATGCCACATTATCCTCAGCCCTTGACACCCTTGCCCCTCCCACCCCACGTCCTGTCAAACGATCTACTCCCCAACCCTGGCTTTCACCCACTACCCGTCACCTACGCATCTGCACCCGTTCTGCTGAATGAGCTTGGTCCAAATCCCACTCCCTGGAAGACCTTCTACACGTCAAATTCATGCTTGGCTCCTTCCAGTCTGCCCTTGCCAAACAAGATTACTACATCCATCTGACCAACTCCCTTGCCTCTGATCCTTGCCGTCTCTAATACCCTCACCTCTCTCCTCAAGGTCCCCCACCCCCGATCCCACCCTCCCTTTCTGCCCAAACCCTAGCCAACTACTTCCACGACAAAATTCACAAAATAATCCTCCAATTCCCTACTCTCCCATCTACCTCCCCTCCTCCCCAATTCTCCTCCCACCCATACTCCCTCTGCCACCCTCTCTTCCTTCTCTCCGATCTCTGAGGAAGAAACTGCACTCCTGTCCTCCTCCAAACCCACCACCTGTTCATCAGACCCTATCCCCACCCATCTCCTCCGTTCCATCCCCCTCACCATTGCCCCCTCCATCACTCATATCCTCAACCTCTCACTCTCCACTGCAACTGTCCCCGCTGACTTCAAACATGCTGTTGTCACACCCCTCTTCAAGAAACCCTCACTTGATCCCACATACCCTATCGACCCATCTCCCTCCTTCCCTTCATATCCAAACTATTAGAACGAGCAGTCCACCGTCGCTGCCTCGACTTCCTCACCTCCCAGGCCCTCCTCGACCCACTTCAATCTGGCTTCCATCCCCTACACTCCACTGAAACGGCACTCACAAAAGTCAAATGACCTGTTCCTGGCTAAATCCAAGGGCCTCTATTCGATCCTCATCCTTCTTGACCTTTCTGCTGCCTTTGACACCGTTGACCACAACTTTCTCCTCATCATCCTCTCCTCGCTTGGCTTCAAGGACTCCGTATTATTCTGGTTCTCCTCCTACCTCTCCTATCGTTCATTTAGCGTATGCTCTGGTGGCTCCTCCTCCTCCCCTACCCCGCTCCATGTAGGTGTACCCCAGGGATCTGTCTTAGGCCCCCTCCTCTTTTCTCTCTATACCCAAGGCCTTGGTGTGCTTATCTCCTCCCATGGTTTTCAGTGCCATCTCTATGCCAATGACTCACAAATCTACCTCTCTACACCTAATATTTCTCCGGCAACCCAGTCCAAGATCTCTGCCTGTCTTTCGGACATCGCTGCCTGGATGTCCCATCGACAACTAAAACTGAACATGGCCAAGACTGAACTCCTTGTCTTTCCACCTATCTCCTCCCTCCCACTTCCCCCTCTCTCAATCCATGTGGATGGATCTACTATCCATCCTGCTCCCTCGGCCCGCAACCTAGGGGTTATCTTCGACACCTCTCTCTCCTTCTACACGCATATCCAGCTTGTAGCTAAGACCTGCCGCTTCTTTCTCTACAACATCGGCAAAATCCACCCCTTCCTCTCTGAACACACCACCAAAACGCTTATCCACTCCTTAATCTCCTCCCGCCTTGATTACTGCAACCTACTCCTTGCTGGTCTTCCCGTGAGCCATCTCCTTCCCCTTCAATCTATACAAAATCACACTGCTCGACTAATCTTCTGCCAGCCTCGCCATGCCCATATTACCCCTCTCTTCAAATCACTCCACTGGCTCCCTGTCCAGCTCCGCATCCAGTTCAGGCTTCTCCTGCTGCCTATAAATGCATTCACTCTATGGCCCCTCAATACCTCATCTCTTATCTCTCCCTATGTCCCCTCTCAAAATTTGCGTTCCGCTAACAAATTACTTCTATCAATGCCTTTCACCCACACCGCGAACTCCCAACTGCGTTCCTTTCACCTGGCTGCACCTCACGCCTGGAACAGCCTACCTGCTTCTGTGCGCCAGGCACCCTCCCTGGCCCTTTTCAAGTCCAAGCTGAAAACCCACCTCTTCACCGTTGCATTCAGATCCTGACTCTTTCCTCCTCTCACCCCAACCCCTGTCAACGTTTATCACCAACTACAGACCAAACTGTACCTCACCGTACCTTGCGTAAAACCGATTAATGCTCGTGTAGAACCGATTGATGCTCTGTACTGTTTCTAACTAATGTAATATTCTAACTAGATTGTAAGCTCCGAAGAGCATGACTGACGGGCAGGGACTGCCTCATGTATGCTGACTACCTCTTGTAGGTTAACTGTACAGCGCTGCGTGCGTGGCACTATAGAAATGCTAAATAGTAGTAGTAATCATTCCCCAGCTTTCAAAGAAAGTCTTTGGGAGTTACACCATGCATGTGTGGCCACCTTCCTGCCCAAGGGTGCCATCTTACCTCAGTATGACACAGCTTAATCAAGCATAAAAAGAAAAAACTCCTCCACAGGGAGGAGGGAGGTTTGCGAGGACTAATTCCTGCTGTCCCCTGAGAACACCTATTACAGCAGAGTAACTACACTCTCTCTGGGAACAAGCAGGAAGTCAGTCCTCGCATATGGGACTCCCCAGCTACAGGCTACTGAAAAAACTTGTAAAAAGACATGGGTGACTGAAAAACAGCAAGCCAGGAATGGCAGCAGAGAGTGATGAATGTCAAGTTCTGATACACAACCCCAGAGTCAAGGATGGAATCACCAATCCGGTAGCCTGGACGTAGGGCCGGAGGGAAGAAGTTGCACTAATCCCTAAAGAGATGACCGAGTACTACCTGGCTGAAGGCGCTGTCGTGCTGTGAACTCTCCCTCCAGGCAGTAATGAGCTGCAAAGGTATGGACTGAGGACCAGGTGGCAGCCCAGCATGTGTCTTGCAGTGGAACAGTGCGCAGATGTCCCACCAAGGCCGTCAAGGCATGCGCATTGTGGGTGGTGACATGACGCTCCAGGGAGAGTCCAGCCTGCTCGTAGGCAAAGGAGATGCAGTCCACCACCCAGGTAGATAGGGTGCACTTAAAGATGGCAATGCTGAGCTTTTTCGAGTCATTGGAGACGAACAGTTGCGACAATCAGCAGTGGACCTTCATTCGTTAAAGGTAGAAGGTCAGCACCCTCTTACAGTTGAGGGCATGGAGGGAGGCCTTTGCCCGAGACACATGAGGTCTAGGAAAAAAAATACGGGTGAGAACCACCTCCTGGTTGAGATGAAACGTAGATACCACCTTTAGCAGAAACCTGGGATGGGTGCGTATAACTACCCTGCACTTTGGTCGCCAGGGACACAAGCTATCGAGCCATGTCTAGAAGGAAGGCCCTAGCCTGGGTAGTATTGAGGAGGGCGCCTATGAACTCCAGGCATTACGTGGGCTGCAGATGGGACTTGGGATAGTTGATGACAAACCCCAGACCCTGCAACAGTGAGAAGGTGTGGCAGCCCACTTGACAGACCTCCTCTGGTGAGCCTCCCCTTATGAGTCAATCATCCAGACAGGAGAACATGAAGATGCCTAGTAGCCAGAGATACCAAATACTAGAAAAAATTACTCCAAAATAACAAATTCAGAAAAAATAGGAGGGTTTCTAATTCAAAAAACACTTTCAATGCTCGGAAGTGGTCTCAGACTATACGGCCGCCGTGTTCTGGAGATTGAATGCTCAAAATACCCAGCGGCGCCTGTTGGCATCAATGACACGGCGCCGGCGCGGCGTTTTTTGGGAACAATGATTAGAAGAATGTAATACAAGAAGTAAAGAAGAACGTATGCTTGCTTAGGGCAGTTGTGCAGCGCTTCGGTCAAGTTTGGTTAAACACTTGGCTGTTTAAGACGTATCCCCTGAAGAACCTCATGAAGTTGAGAGAAATGCAGTCATGACGTTGTATGTGAGGCGTTGGGAGAAAGAAGAAATCATTTTTTATGATATGCTTTAAGAAAACAAAAGAAAAAAAGTTTTTCTGCATGGAAAGCTAAGTGTGCAATTTAATATTATAAGAGAAATATAATTCGATGTGAAGCACCATTGGGAGAGGGTTTAGAGAATATTTGAAAAGTCAAGCCGGAATGTGTCATTGATGCCAACAGGCGCCGCTGGGTATTTTGAGCATTCAATCTCCAGAACACGGCGGCCGTATAGTCTGAGACCACTTCCGAGCATTGAAAGTGTTTTTTGAATTAGAAACCCTCCTATTTTTTCTGAATTAGTTTGTTATTTTGGAGTAATTTTTTCTAGTATTTGGTCATTATATTACTCTATAAATTAGACCCGTGTCTTTTGTATGATAGTAGCCAGAGATAGGCAGCGACCACCGCCAGGTACAGCACAGTTACTTACCTGTAACAGGTGATCTCTGGGAACAGCAGGAATTAGTCCTCACATATGGGTACGTCGGTACCGACGGAGCCCGTGCGGGAAAGCTCCCCAGCTTCTTAGAATAGAAGCTTTTGGGACCTCCCACTGCACATGCGCACTGCCTTCCCGCCTTCCTGAACAGCTCTCCTCAGTTTCGAGTTTATAGCTGAGTCAACAGAGAGAGGACAGGAAGATAGATAGATAAAAGATACAACTCCTAGGGGAGGTGGGTGGGTTGTGAGGACTAATTCCTGCTGTTCCCAGAGATCACCTGTTACAGGTAAGTAACTGTGCTATCTCCAGGAACAAGCAGGAATAAGTCCTCACATATGGGGACTCCCTAGCTTAGATGCATGGGATCCCCTGTAAAGGTTCGCCATCTTCGTATGGATCTCAGGCATCCATTCTGGGAAGGTGGGCAGGAGTTGTTTAGGAATGGAACAGGTGCTTGAGGACAGCCTGGCCAAACAAGGCATCCCGGCGGGAGTCCTTGTCCAAACAGTAATGGGCTGTGAAGGTATGAACCGAGGCCCAGGTAGCGGCTCGACAGATCTGATCTATGGAAACAGAGTGCAGATGAGCCATAGAAGTTGCCATGGCCCTCACATTGTGAGCAGTGACATGGCCTTCCAGAGAAATGTTTTTGCTCTGGTAAGCAAAAGAAATACACTGAGCAATCCAATTGGAAAGTGTACGCTTGGAGACTGGAAGTCCCAAATGGGAAGGATCAAAGGCCACAAAAAGTTGAGAAGACTTTCGATGTGGCTGAGTCCTATTAAGGTAAAAAGCGAGAGCTCTTTTACAATCCAGAGTATGAAGGTTCCTCTCTGCATTGGATGCATGAGGAGCTGGAAAAAAGACAGGTAGATATACCTCTTGATTAAGATGAAAAGGCGAGACCACTTTAGGCATAAAGTGGGGATTCGTCCTAAGGACCACCTTATCATGATGAAATCTTGTGTAAGGTGGATTAGCCACTAAAGCCTGCAGCTCACTGATGCGGCGAGCCGAAGTGACTGCAATGAGGAAGATGACCTTCCAGGAAAGAAATTTCAAGGAGGTGGAAAACATTGGCTCAAAAGGTGGCTTCATAAGTTGACCGAGCACTAGATTCAAATCCCATGCGACCGGGGGTGGTCTGATGGGAGGTTTAGTGAGAGTCAGGCCTCTCATGAATCTTGCAACAAGAGGATGAGAGGAGATAGGTTGTCCATTTATATGTTGCAAGGATGCTGCAATAGCACTTAAATGGACTCTTACCGAATTCGTCTTGAGGCCTGCATTGGATAGATGCAGGAGATAATCAAGAAGAGAATTCAAAGGAAGTGCCAGAGGGTCAAGACCCTGCTGAGCACACCAAATGGAAAAACGTTTCCATTTGAAAGCATAGGAACGCCTGGTAGAGGGTTTCCTAGAGGCAGAAAGGATATCTTTCACTGGTTGGGAAAGATGAAAGTCTTGAAGGCTTAAGCCTTCAGTAACCAAGCACTGAGGTGAAGGGATTTGGGGTTTGGGTGCCACAAAGTCCCCTCCTCCTGAGACAGGAGGTCTGGCGCAGCTCCCAGATCCAAGTAGGATCCCTGGGAGAGCTGTAGAAGTAGAGGGAACCACACTTGGCGTGGCCAGCGTGGAGCTATGAGGATCATAGTTCCATGATCCCTCTGGAGTTTGAACAGAGTCTTGGGAATCAAAGGAATGGGTGGAAAGGCATATAGGAATGCCTGACTCCAATTCAGGAGAAAGGCGTCCGTAGCCTGAGCTCCCTGACACGGAGTTCTGGAACAGAACCGGGAAGTTTGGCATTCCACGGACTTGCAAAGAGGTCTATGTCCGGGGTCCCCCATTCCTGAAAGATTCGGTTTATTTGGTCCAAATGTAGGGACCATTCGTGTGGCAGCAGAACTCGACTGAGCCTGTCTGCCCGAGAGTTTTGAACTCCTGGGAGATACACTGCTAGCAGGTGAATCTGATGCTCTCTGGCGAAGGCCCATAGTCTTAGAGCTTCGTTGCAAAGCGACAGAGAGCCCGTCCCTCCTTGTTTGTTTATGTAAAACATGGCCACCTGATTGTCCGTCTGAACTAGGACAGTGAGGTTGGCTAGGAGGGAGTGGAAGACCTTGAGGGCAAGGTAAATTGCTCGCAGTTCCAGAAGATTGATATGAAGGGTGGTCTCTTGTAGAGACCAAGTGCCCTGAGTGGAGAGAGTTTGCAGATGGGCTCCCCACCCTGTTTGGGAGGCATCTGTTGTGAGGGTTGCTTGGGGTAGCAATGGTTGAAATGGAGCCCCCAACAACAGATTCTTGGTGGAAGTCCACCAGTGGAGGGACCAAAACAGACGATCGGAGGTTTGTATTTGGTCTGAGAGCGCTCCTGACGCCTGAGTCCACTGAGTGGCCAGGGTCCATTGAGCTGCTCTCATATGAAGACGAGCATAGGGCACCACATGCACTGTGGAGGCCATATGACCCAGTAGGCGTAGCATTTCCCTGGCTGTCAAGTGAGTGCTGGACTGAGCTTGGGAGGCCAAACTCAGGAGGCGCTGGCCTCGAACATGTGGAAGGTAGGCCCTTGCAGTGATGGTGTCCAACTGGGCCCCTATGAATTCTAGAGATTGAGTAGGGATGAGTTGGGACTTGGGAAGGTTTACTACCAGTCCCAGATACTGCAAAAGGCTCCTTGTGTGGTCCAGGGAAATCTGGGCCTGTGACTGAGTTGGAGCTCGGATGAGCCAGTCGTCCAGATATGGGAAGACAAAGATTCCCATGCCTCTTAGAAATGCGGCTACGACTGCCATGCATTTTGTGAATACTCTTGGAGCAGAGGCTAGACCGAAGGGGAGTACTCTGTATTGGAAATGTTTTCCCTGAAACAGAAAGCGAAGATACTTTCTGTGGGATGGATGGATGAGTATATGTGTATACGCATCCTGTAGGTCTAGAGAACAAAGCCAGTCCTGACCCTGGAGGTAAGGAAGGAGAATGCCGAGAGACAGCATTTTGAATTTCTCCTTGAAGAGAAATTTGTTCAATTCTCTCAGATCTAGGATTGGTCTGAATCCCCCTGTCTTCTTTGGAATGAGAAAATAAGGGGAGTAGAAACCGGACCCTTGTTGAGGAAGAGGAACCTCTTCTATGGCCCCTTGGGCAAGAAGAGAGGAAACCTCTTGACCCAACAGGGTTAGGAGAGATGGGGGAGAATTGAATGGTCTCACCATATGATGGGGAGGAAGGCTGGAGAAATGAAGTTTGTAACCCTCTCGAATGATAGAGAGGGTCCATTGTTCTGTTGTGATTTGTTCCCATCTGGGAGCAAAGTGAACCAACCTTCCGGGTATGGTGAGAGGTTCTGGTTGTGTTAGAACCAGAAGTGGCAAGTTCCCTAGGAGCAAGTCAAAACCCCTGAGGGGTTGGAGCCTGCTGAGCTACAGTAGCTGCTGCAGGCTTAGCTCGTGCTTGTTTGGATTGCTGACGCTTAGCAGTATAGCGAGGTTGAGAAGACTGCTGGCCAGTATTTGAAGCAACTCTGGCCTTCTTATAGTAAGGCCTTTTAAAAGACTTTTTCTTAGTAGGAATTGAAGTGGACTTTGAAAGTCTTTCCAAGGTGGCATTTTCAGCATCCATCTGGGTGGCTTTGATTTGCCACTCTTCCCCAAATAAGTTCTCACCTGTACAGGGCAGATTCCGTAAGCCATCTAGAACCCAAGGTTCCAGATCAGAGGCCTGGAGCCAAGCAAGACGTCGGGCTGCAATAGCAATGCCCGAAGCCCTACTGGCTCCCTCAAAGGAATCATATGCTGCCCTATTAGAGAACTTAGAAACCTCTAAGAGTTGTTTCACTAGGGAAAGGAATCCCTGCTTTTTATCCTCAGGGATAAAGGGGGCAAAATGCCGCACCTTTTTGGCAAGTTCCTCCAGGAACATGCCCATATAGAGACTGTAGGAATTAATCCTGGCTATAAGCATACTAGCCTGGAAAATTTTCCTACCAAAAGAGTCCAAAGTCTTACATTCCCGTCCTGGAGGGGTGGAAGAGTGCCTTTTGGTACTCCTAATCTTCTTCATTGCAGACTTCACCACAATAGAGTGGTGGGGCAATTGAGTCTTTTGGAAACCAGGAGAAGGAGGGACCCTATACATGGTGTCCAACCTACGGGAATAAGGAGACAAAGTCAAAGGATTTTCCCAGAAATCCATCAGTTGTTCTTGAAGGATTTCATGGATAGGCAGGGTAACTGCCTCCTTAGGGGCCTTTGAGTATCCCAAAATATCCAGTTTTTTGGATCTGGGTTCCTTTTCAGAGGATGTGGTAATAGAAAGGGCTGTAGCCATATCTAAAACAAAGTCCTGGAAGGACAAATCCTCTGGAGGGGACATTCTCCTTTTAGGAGAAGAGGGCTCCTCAGGTAAGTTGAGTGAAAACTCAGCAGAATCATCAGAGGAGTGAAAATCCTCAGAGGAATCGGTGCTTTCCTCTAACGCACGATACGCGTACCGATCGGTATCGATATCGGGCGTATCGGGTATGGAACCGGTATGGAGCGAAAGCCCATACGGTACCGACTTGCGTTTAGAGGTGGACGGCCTCGATACCGGCATGGCGGACGATACCGGTATCGGGCCCGGAACCGCTGAAAGCGGAACCGATGGCGTTGCAGCTTTAATGAAAGCCATGACGGCCTGCTGCATGGACTGTACAGTATCGCCCATGGACGCCATAGCTGCCTGGATGTCGGTACCGGAGTGACCCGGTACCCCAGAGCAGGCTAACAGGTGATCTGTCGAGGCCGTAGCATCGATATCAACCTGAGACCCCTGAATTGGCGTTTTTGGAAGTTGGACTTCCCGCCGGGGTTGTTTGGCTGGGGCAGGGTCCTCAAGTTCTAAGCTAAGAGCCTCTCGATGCTTTGAAGGAGATTTGCTCTTTGAGGACTTGCCCACAGAAGGTTTGGTTACCTGAGATCCATCCGGAGAAGAAGACCTGGATGACTGTGATGCTGTATTCTCTGAAGCAAACAGCACATGGAATTTGTTGGCCCGGTTCTGCAGCCCACGTTTAGACATGTGGGAGCAAGATGGGCAGTCCGGTATGGAATGGTCAGGCCCCAAACATTTCAGACACCATTCATGGGTGTCTGTGACTGAAATAACAGCATTACATTTGGTACACTTCTTAAATCCAGGGGCTGGCTTCTCCATGAGGAGAAATTGAGTAGGCCGAGAGGCCTCTCTGAAGTGACCAAAAAGCTAAAAAATAAGAAAAAAGAATTATAATTTTTTAAAGAAAGAAAGAAAAGACCGGCGATACCGGTATCGGTAACTGAGGAGAGCTGTTCAGGAAGGCGGGAAGGCAGTGCGCATGTGCAGTGGGAGGTCCCAAAAGCTTCTATTCTAAGAAGCTGGGGAGCTTTCCCGCACGGGCTCCGTCGGTACCGACGTACCCATATGTGAGGACTTATTCCTGCTTGTTCCTGGAGATTTTGTGAATATCCTTTGAGTGACCAAGAGGCCAAAGGGCAGAACCCTATACCAACAGTGGCACCTGCCTACAACGAAGCGGAGGAACTGACACAGTGCCTGGGTTGAATCAGGATGTGGGTATAGGCATCTTTTAGATCTAGGGAGCATAGCCAATCTCCCTTCTGAAGGTAGGACAACAACATTCCAAGGGATACCATTTTGAACTTTTCTCTGACCAGAAAGTCGTCGAGCTCCCGCAGATCAAGTATAGGAAGAAACCTGCCTGTCTTTTTTGGGGGAGTAGAACCCCTTGCACTAGATTTTGGGGGACAGGCTCTACTACCCCATCCATGAGGAGGGTCCTTATTTCCCCCAGCTAAGATTTCTGTGGAGTCATGGGGGGCTCTCCTGGAGAGAACAGAGGGAGTGTCTGCTCAAAGTGGAGGAGGCAGCCCTCCTGCACCACCTGCAGAACCCAGGTGTTGGTGGTGATGCCTGGCCAGAGGTGGGCAAAGCGAACTGGACACCCAAGGAGTCAAAAGCAAGGGCACTGTTTATGGCTTGGGATCCTTAGACCTATGAGGAACGTGACCCTGGCCATTGGCCTGCTGACCCTGTTGGGGAGTGGTAGGCCGGAAACTGCGGGTAAGTTCTGCAAGTCTTTATTTTTCGAGTAGAAGGACTTTTTCCCCTAATCCTTTCACAGGGAAGGATCAGCAGATTCCAACTCTGCGGCCTTGTCTATCATGGACTTATTAATTTTAACTAGGCTTATATACCGCTTTTCTACCAAAGTGGTGTACGTTTTACCCTTGTCCCCAAAGGGCTCACAATCTATGTTTTTGTACATGAGGCAACAGAGGGTTAATAAGTGGCTTTCCCAAGGCTACAAGGAGCACCTGTAGGATTAAGGTTGCTGTCCTCTAGCGAGATTCAAACCCCTGGCCCTCCAGCCCAAGATAACTTGTCCCAACTACTAGGCCACTCCTCCCCTCAGCACTGGACATCGACCAACTTGTCCTGACATCACTGCTCTAGGTCAGAGGACTATAGCCAGACCAAGCAGTGGGTGCCAATGCCCATAGAAGCTACTTAAGCCATGGACTCAAATCCATCAAAGGCTGCCCAAATCAAACTTGGAGCAATTCTTGACCAAGGAGACCAGGGTCCAGAACAGTGCCAGAGGTTCAGTCAAACCAGCTGAGAACCTGGAAAATTCCTTTGCCAAGTCCCTCAGATACATGCCCATGTACAACTGGTAAGCTTGGATATGGGCTACAAGCCTCGAGTCCTAGTAGCACTTCTTACCAAACCCATCCATGGATGGGTTTGGTAAGAAGAGACTTAGAAGCATTACAGAAGAAACTTAGAAGCATCTCAGACCTTTCCACTTTCCGCACACAACTCAAAATATTTCTATTCATAGAACACTTTGGACAAAGATGTAACCTCAAACGATGACCTGACAATCTATATTCCCCATCACAGCATATATGGAAAACAGAAACATCAATTGGTTTATCCATCCTCTTCAATGCAATCACCTATTACTCATTTAATACCACATTTTCCCACACAGTAAAACATTTTGATCGATTTTCACCTGTATCTGTTATTTTATTTTTAATGTTTAACATAACCTGCTATGATTACCCGAAATGGCGGTATAAATATCACACAAATAAATAAATGGAGCGGACCTCCCTGCCCAGGTGCATAGAGAAGTATGTCTTCTGGCTTTTGATTTGATGCATGGCTGACTCCACCACCATGGCTTTTCAAACCCAGGGCCCTTACGGACTCAATAGTGGGAATAGAGTCACTTGCTCACAAAAGGCACTGTGTCACTGGGGCTTTCCACATCCTGAACAGCAAACACTCTAGAATGGGCAGGACAGGCACTGTCAGTGCCTCCCTTGGAGGGGAGTCATACTGGAGAATTTCAAGGTCCTTGGCACAAGGTTCATCTCCGGTCCACCACAAAAAACAGGACCTTGGACATCTCCAGAAACTTGAGGAATACAAGGTCCTTAGGGCAGGGACCGCCTCCACTCTTGTGGCAGGGAAGGAGACGATGGGACATCCCTATGCAGCCAGATATCGGGTGACTCGTTCTCTGTCTCCCACTCCGAGTAGGAGTCAGAGTGCCTTGAGGGCTCGATGGGCATCGGCCTGATGCCCTGCTAGAGGAGTTGAGGGAGACAGAAGCCTGATGCCCCAACGTGGAAGCACTTGGGGGCAAGACCAAAGGCTTCACAGGTGAAGAGGAGCACCATAGCTCGGCTTGGAGTGCATGCTTCTTGAGCACCAGTTAACATCCTCCAGGGAAACCCTTGAGGAGGAAGTTCCGACATCAGTACCGATGACCCAGTGACGCCGGGCACTGGACTGCGCTGTGATTCCAGGAAGGCAGCCACGTTGTGCTCCAAGACCACCATCCTGGCCTCTAGGCTAGATGACATCGCAGCCACTGGCTCAGGCACCAATGGACTCTGGCCTGGAGCTGGCTCCCCGATAGGGAATCGCCAATGGAATCGGTTCATCCTCCCGCCGGGGCTGCTCCCAGCCATCGCCCTCAGACTTGTGCCGAGGGCTTTGGTGTCAGTGGCCGGAGGTCTTACCCCTGGCTCCGGCATCAGACCTCGATGCTGACTCAGGTGACATCTGTAACTTATTGGGGAGGTTCTCAGAGGACGATCCCCAAACCAAGGCTCTGCGACCCCCCGGGGCTCAAACAAGCTCGGCCACGTGACGAGTCAGACACTTCCAAGGGCAGCAATTCCATGCTCAATGCTGGGGCAGAAACTGAGGACTTCTGGCTGAAGAAAGACTCCCACTTTGTTTCATGATTCTTCCAACTCTTGCTCGACATCTGCAGGCAGAGCAGGTAGCTGGAGTCATCGTGATCAGCACAGAGGCATTGAAGGCAGCCGCTATGGCAGTCTGTGATGGACATAGTGCGGGCACACTTGTCACACTGCTTGAAGCCACTGATCATAGACACAGCGGGGAAGACAGCTCCCGCGAGGTCAAACTCAAATGTCCAATCAGTGTGGCATGAAGAAAAACCCACACAGAGAAAAATGAGAAATAACGTGATGCCGAGGCAAGGATGATCCCAGGTGAAGGGAAGGTGATCGGAACACGAATTGGTAGGAGTAGGCTAATGATTAGAGCACTGGCTTGGAGTGAGCTGAGCCCCCACCGCGGCACTTGGAGTGTGTGCTATACCTGCTATTCTTCCTGTTGGATTGGACTGTTTTCTCCCACCCGGTGCGTGCTGAGGTCACGTGGGCATCTGCGGGCTATAAGAGCTGAGCCCCCACCGCGGGACGCGCACCGCGGGCACGTGCCCCGAAGGGGCATGTCCAAAGGGGCAGGCCCTGCCCCTTTGGAGCACGTTGGAGCTTCTCCGGAGTTTATTGGAGCTTTTTGTGGTCTACATAAGTCCTTGTTTGTATGGGGAAGCGTAAGAAGAAACTTACTTCCCTGATGTCGTCTGGTAAGGCGGTGAAGGTAGTAGGACCCATGGACAGTCATGTTAAGTCCGTGGTTTCCTCCCTAACCGCCCAATCACCTTTGGAGTCTTCTATCTCCATTAGCTCCTCCTCCGGTGAGTTGTCTCCTGATCCGCGACGGGTTGTGACTCCACCCAGCATAGAGCTTTTACCTCGGGATGTGGGTTCTCCTCGGGTAGATGAGGAGGACTCTATACTCGGAATTTCCCAGCTGCCGGTCTCCTTCTTGAAGGTAAATGATGTGGTTTCTGTTTTGCCTTTACCTTTTGACTTTTCCGCTAATTTGGATGCTCCCACGCCACCAAAAGAAATATCACTTCAGGATATTTGGCAAGTTGTTTCTCGGACTGAGATTTCTCTGAACTCTTCTTTATTAAAACTATCTACGTTTACGCATGAGACTGTCACTGTCCTGAATGACTGTCAGACTAGATTGGATAAGATGGAACAATCTAAAACTAAAATGGAAGGTTTAATCTCCTCTGTGCAGGGAGTTTTGGCATCTTCAGTCCAGGACTCCCTATTATTACATCAACGTGATGAAGTGTTTGAAAATGCTTTGCGGGTTAAAAATTTACGTTTGTTAAATTTTCCCCGCACGCATTATCTGTCTCCCACTATTTTGTTTTTTAAATATTTAAAAGAAGTCCTGAAAATACCTGACTCAGATGCAATGTTTCTGTCCAAAATTTACTATTTGCCTTCTGGGGTTAGGGAACCCCTTAGGACGGATTCTGAGACAAGTGTTTCGGCTAAGCAAGGAGTTGATCAATTGAATGCACCTAGCTTAGATTTATCTGAATATTTAGAGACCTCTATTGAGGAGATTCCAACCCGAGCAACTTTGTTGGTAACATTTGCATTGGAGAAAGACAAAGATTTAGTTCTGCGTACTTATTTTAAATTTCGTCAGGAAAAGTATTTTGGTCAGGTAATCCAGATGTTTCCCGATGTGTGTCGTACTACTCAGTTAAAATGAAAAGCTTTTCTTTTACTCAGACCTCGGGTCCTGGCTATAGGAGCTACCTTTACGTTAAAGTATCCCTGTAAATGTGTTATAGTTCATCAGGGCAAATCTTATGTTTTTTTAGATTCTCTTCAATTAGAGACCTTTTTGAAGGGGTTGGTATTGGAGCAAGTTTATTTCCTTTTACTCTTTGGTGCTCTTGCTAAGTTAAAAGGAGTCTTTGTATTCTTTCCAATCTAATTTGTGATTTTTTCTTGTATAATTTCCTTGTATTTCACACTCCATATTGTGGGCTGAGTGTTATTTGTTGTATAAATCTTGTATGTACTTTGTTGATTGCTTGTATTACCTTTTGAATACCTTTAATAAAGAGGTTTGAAACTTTAAAAAAAAAAAAAAAAAAAAAAAGAGCACTGGCTTAGAAACCAAGAGACCAGGGTTCGATTCCCACTAGCACTCCTTGTAGCCTTGGGCAATTAACCCTCTACTGCCTCAGAAGATTCCAAGTTATCAATGCTCCTGTTTAAAATGCATTACCAAGTTTAAGTTACAATGTAAACTGCTTTGACTAAAGGATAAAGCGGTAGTAAAAACCTGTTAAATAAATACACCAAAAAAAAAAAAAATCAACTTTTTACCAGGTATATAGACAGGACATCTGCTGGGCACCGCGGATAGAAGAAAACAAGTAAAATGGCATCCTTGTGCAGGAAGGTGACCACGCATGTGTGGTGTAACTCCCAAAGGCATTCTTTGAAATGCGCACACAGTTGGTGCCGATTTCACCTATATGTGAGGACTGACTTCCTGCTTGTTCCCAGAGAATTTATCTTGCTCTTCATAATCCAAAAAAGAGCTAAGAGTGAAATTACTGGATCCTGAGAAAATTATGCTCTTATTTGTGCTGGAATATAGTTGAACTGAGACATATTGGGTGCAGCCAGCTTTTAAAAATAGGGATCATTCGCCACTGTAACCAGGACAGTGGTGAAGGTTTTTTTTTGAAGACTGGACCTTTGAAGCGAAATATGAGATAGTAGGTCTGCAATTACTAATCATTAAAATAATCAGTAATATCTAAAAAGACTGGAGGATGGCCAACGTGACACCAATTTTTAAAAAGAGTTCCTGGGATGATCTGGTAAACTACAGACCGGAGAGCCTAATGTCAGAAACCATTATTAAGAACAAAATTTCTTAGCATGTAGTCATGGCTTAATGGGAGATAGCCAACATGGCTTTAGCCAGAGAAGGTCTCGTCTTACTAATCTGTTAGATTTTTTTGAAGGTGTAAACAAACAGGTAGACAAAGGTGGGTCGGTTGATGTAGTGTATCTGTATTTTCAGAAAGCCTTTGACAAGGTCCCTCACGAGAGACTCTTGGCGAAATTAAAAAGTCATGGGATAAGAGGCAGTGTACTATTGTGGATCAGGAACTGGTTAAAAGATAGAAAACTGAGGATAGGGCTAAATGGCCAATTTTCCCAATGGAGAAAGGTGAATAGTGGAGTAACCCAGGGATCTGTGCTGGGTCCGCAGCTTTTTAACATATTCGTAAATGACTTGGAAATGGGAACGAGTGAGGTAATCAAATTTGCAGATGAGACAAAATTATTCAAAGTTGTTAAAACCCAAGAGGATTGCGAAAAATTGCAAGAGGACCTTAAGAAATTGGAAGGCTGGACGTTCAAATAGCAGATGAAATTTAATGTGGACAAGTGCAAAGTTATGCACCTAGGAAAGAACAACCCAAACTATGGTTACACAATGCAAGGTTCCACATTAGAAACCACCACCCAGGAAAATAGATAACATGTTAAAATCTTCTGCCCAGTGTGCAGTGGCGGCCAAGAAAGCAAATAGAATGCTAGGAAACATAAGGAAAGGAATGGAGAATAGAACAAAGGATATTATAATGCCTCTGTATTGTTCCTTTGTGCAACCGCACCTTGAATATTGTGTGCAATTCTGGTTGCCGTATCTTAAAAAGGATATAGCGGAATTGGAAAAGGAACAGAGAAGAGTCACCAAAATGGTAAAGGGGATGGAAGGATACCCCTATGAGCAGAGGCTAATAAGGTTAGGGCTCTTCAACCTAGAAAAGAGACAGCTGAAGGGAGATATGATGCAAAATGCAATGTGTGCCCGAGTCAATGCTGACTCCTGAAGACCCAGAAGCTCCTGGGTTTTAAAATTAATGAATGTAGCGGAATGGGTAAATGTAGATCGATTGTTTACACCATCAAAATGTAGAAATACTAGAGGACATGCAATGAAGCTATAGTGTGTATCCCATATAAGAATAATAAGAGAAAATATTTTTTCACTCTACCCATAATCAAACTCTGGAATTCATTACCGGTGGATGTAGTAAAAGCTGTTAGTGTAGCTGGGTTTAAAAAGGTTTGGACAAGTTCCTGAAGGAAAGGTCCATAAGCCTTTATTAAAGGCCCATGATCGCCATAAAAGAACTGTGCTCCACCAGCGAACAAAAGCAGCTCCTTCCACCACCGAGCTCCCCGATCATGGCGTGAGCAGGGGAGCGAGAAAGAAGACTCCTTCCCCACTCAGGCCCAATTGGAGGCCCAGGATTGCCATAAAAGGACTGTGCTCCACCAGGCGGGCCCACGTCTGAGGGCCCTTTGGCGTGGCCCTTAGGCAGGGTACTGAGGTGGGGGATACCCATCAAACTCCGAATTGAAGACCCAGCCATACAAATTCCACTCTACAACAGGGCAATGCCTGCAAACAGCTCACCACCAGGAAGAAAGACACTACATCCACCCGGAGACAAGTTAATCAGCTCTGTCCAGTCCAGCTAATTAACTAGACCAAGCCTACCTATTCAGCTGACACTACACTCTCCAAGAAACCACTCAGTAAAATTCACACCCTCTCAGACCACCTAAAGTCACACCAAACCGATATATTATGCATAACCGAAACCTGGCTCTTCCCCACAGTTCAGGTCATCTTCAGCTTACTCTACCCACACATACAGCATTCAACTGCCCACGCACAAACGGGGAGGTGGTGTTCTTATCCTTGCAAGAAGTAACCTCAGATTTAAACTCCTGCAGACATCTACCACAACACACACCAATACCCCCATCATAGAAAATAAGCATATTGCCATATGTCTCACATACAGAGCCCTAAAAGCTACCTCCGATGAACTCTCAGCAACCCTTGAATCAGTCTGTGCAGCCAACACCCCCCACAAACTGCTGATGGTCCTTGGTTATTTTAATCTCAAGTCAACAACCATCAAAGAGGCCGAATCCTTCCTTGATGCCATGGATTCACTAAAATACACCCAACTTATTACCGCACCGGCTTGGCTCCTCTCCAGACCTCATTTTTGTACCTAATAGACTCCTCAACTGCAACAACGTATCAACCCCAATGATAACCCCAGTGCCTTGGTCCAATCATTACATGATACTGCTGTATATATAGATCCCAAACACAGCCCAACCCGGGTAGACGATTTAAGAGCTACAATAAGGACCACTTCCTCAATGACGTCCTCCCAAACTTGAACCAAGACATCAGCGACCTGGACAAACTAATTGACAACTGGAACACAACCATCTCTGCAGCAGCAAAAGCACCAGATGCTCCATACTCCAAGCCTGCAAAAAAAAAAAAAAAAAAAAGGCCCAGATCAGCCCCATGGTATACAGGCGAAATAAGAAATGCAAAGAGAGCCCTACGAAAAATTGAAAGACAATGGAGAAAAAACAAAACCAAGGATACCCTGCAGCTCTATCACACGAAACAAGAATACAACCACCTCATCTAATAACACAAAAAGGAATACCAACCTTATACTCAAATCTGCCAACTCAGAGAATTATCTGAAATTGTAAGAACTCTCACTAAAGAACCCAACCATAAAGAAGATGACATCATACACCCACAAACATTCGCCGACTTCCTCCAGTCCAAATACACCTCTTCCCCCGATGGTACGGCCAACACCACTACCAGCTGAACACAAAGCAAACAGATCTGGGCGGAGTTCAGCATCCCATCTACCGATCAGATAACACAAATCATCTCAGAGCTAAACACCAGCACCGCTCCATCGGATCCATGCCCGGAAACTTGGATTAAATCAGCCAAAGGAGAACTAAGCCACCTCATCCACAACATTGTAAATCAATCCTTATTCCAAGGTTACATGCATGTGCCCTCAAGCTTGCTACAGGCCGACCAATACCCCAAAACTCAGCCTTAAGGAAAAATGACCCTGCAGCATACCGCCCCATCTCTAGCCTCCCCTTCCTTAAAAAGGTCATAGAGAAAATTGTCCAACGTCAACTACAGGACCACATTGACTTTCACGTACCACTGGATCCCCACCAACATGGATTTTGACCTTACCATAATGTCGAAACTCTACTCATATCTATTTGACAACTTGATCAGAGGAATGGACAATATCGAGACGAGCTTTCTCTTAATATTCATCGATATCTCCTCAGCTTTTGACATGGTCTCCCACTTCACCCTAACTAGACAGAGTAAAAGCCATTGATATATACAACACCACGATCAACTGGTTCTCTTCCTACCTCAACAACTGACAAATACAAATGAAATGTGGAACAAGCACCTCTACCCCATTCCGGTCAATACAGGGTGTACCTCAAGGATCCTCCCTGTCTGCTCTTTTATTTAATCTATACATTCAGCCCATCTGCACAATCATTAAAAGGCACAAGGTTCACTACACCCTATATGCTGATGACATACTGATCTACTCTCCAATCAACTTGACAACCCAGACTACTCAAAATTGACGGACTGCTTAGAAGACATAAAATGGCTAACCCAAAATAACCTAATCATCAACTACACTAAGACTGAAGCCCTCCTGGTCTCACGAAACACAGGATTCACTCCACCATACTCAATCCAGCTCAAAAACCAAACCATATCCATCAAAACAGAAGTGAAGTATCTCGGAGTCACCCTGGACCGCAAATTAAACCTACAATCCCATATAAACAAGACAACCAAGAGCACCTACCACAAACTGAGTATCATCAGACAGCTCAAACCACTACTCAGCCTTCCGCACCGTGCTCCAGGCTATAATCATGCCCATCTTGGACTACTGCAACCACATATACCTAGGCCTATCCAAACACGCTCTCCGCCCCCTACAGATGGTACAGAATATCGCTGCCCGTATTATAACTGGCTCATCTAAATATGATCACATCATATCCCTCTTGAACCACCTTCATTGGCTCCACATTACCTCCTGTATCAAATATAAATCTGCTCTAAACGTTTTCAAAATCAAGCAATCCCTCTCGGCTGACATAGTAACACAGTAAATGACAGCAGATAAAGACCAGCATGGTCCATCCAGTCTGCCCAGCAAATATATGGCAAAAGTATGTGCACCCTTCGCTCCATGCAGGCCACCCCTCCCCATGTCTTTGTTTAGGGATGGACCCACCACTCCATGTAGGACACCCCTATTTATTGAGAAGTTAGATAGTTCAGTTTATTTTGTTTTTATCCTGTTGCTATAAAGGGATCCAGACGTATTGAAGAACCTCATTAATATGAACAACTACTCGAGACCCAGAAGGCACATCACCACTGACACCATCACTACCCTCAGCGTATACGCCAAATCCAAACAATCCGCATCCAGAAGAGCTTTCTCCCTGGCTGCCCCTGCGCTATGGAATGCACTCCCAGACTCTCTAAGAACCACCTCGGACTCCGGAAGAAGCTGTAAACAATTCTCTATGTGGAACATTTTGGAGATATTACATGACAGAATGAACACAAGCCCTTATCTCATAGTAATTTCCTCCTACCCCTCCTAACCCACCACTTACCCCATCTCCACCCTTCTGCCCAATCCAACTAATTAATCTTTTTGTAATATAATGTAAATAGCTCATTCTGTAAATAGTTGAGCCAAACTCATGCATGCCCCCTCTCCCATTGTTTTATGTAATAACTGCATGTTACACTGTAAACCACTGATTTTAAGAGAAAGTGGTATAGAAAACCTACTAAATAAAATAAAGGGGACCTGGGAAATCCACTTCTAGTCCCAATACAAGCATTGTGGAACCTGTCCCTTCTGGGGAAACTTCTAGGTACTTGTGACCTAGATTGGCCACTGTTGGAAACAGGATACTGGGCTTGATGGATCTTGGTCTGACCCAGTATGGCACATCTTATGTTCTTATGAAGGTCTCTTATGTAGGGTCACCGTCCCATAGAGGTGGAATATGCACAGAGTTCTGCATAGGTAATATAAATGAAGAGGACATTTGCACTTATTCTGCACCATAAGCATGTTCATGCAGAGTTGGCAAAGGCTCTGATGCACAGGCTATCAACACATGTAGAACACTGCACCAAATCCATTACAGGAATTTGTTTGCCTTGAAAAGCTGACACTAGGACTTCTTAGATGCATAAGTCAGAATTTATTTTGCTTCAAAGTGGCATCATGATTGAGGTCTTTCAAGGACAATGTCTTTAAATAGGTTCATTTTCCATATAACATCACAGTAATGAACCTCACTCCTAAGAAAGGGTATGATTTCAAATCTCTATGATTTACTGCTGATGCTCGCCCTAGTACTTGAATTGTGCCAAAGAGCTTCCTTCTGGTGTTCACAGATGTAACATATATGGCAAGCTATCAAGGTGTGCTTGAAAGTTTTGTTTTTAAATGGGTCTATGGCATCCAGTAAAACAAAAATGTGTGTATCATTCTGTCAAGTTATTTTAGCATCTTCTTCCTCTCCACTCAATTCATAGAATAAACTGCCTCTATAATCAATGCAATTGTTTTTTTCCTTTAACACTATGTCCAGTCTTTTATTGATCCCACGAATGTCCCACGTGATCATAATCTCTTCATTACTCTAATTCTTTTAAGGTTGTGATCCAAATGTTTTTCCGGTACAGCAACATTGTAATGTTTACAAAGTTTCTAATGGATGAGACCATTCCACCATATTGTGCCTTTCTGTATACAAATTTTCTGTCATCGCAATCTTGCAGCCAGCATTTGCCAGATTTTTTCTATGTTCACTGTGAACCATCTCATCTGTAATCTAGGACTACACCTATCCTCTGTAATCTAGGACTACATCTCATCTGTAATCTAGGACTACATCTCATCTGTAATCTAGGACTAGGACTACACCTATCTCTCTCTCATCCTTATGTTTCAGTTCACCTCTCCCTTAAACTATTCATCTATCTGGTACTGATTCACAAATAGTCCCTGGATAACACACTGTAATAGTGCATTTGGCACTTGTTTTTCATTGTTTGTTGATCTAATTCTTTAAAGAATTTATCTTCTTTTGCAAATTCCTGTCATTTCCTTTCCTATGCATACTGGTGGATTCTCACTTATTCTTTCTACTCATCAGAAAAGTGTAAGTTAATGGAGATGGATTCTGGATAATTACTTTCATAATAAACATTTGTGTATTTGAATCTGATGATGCTATTAAAGTAAGCTCAGAGGCTATGGATAGTAGTTCTGTATGTATAATCTATTTCTATGAGGCCCATTCCTCCCACAGCTCAAGGAATGTAATATAATCTTGGCATAGAACACAGTTTTCTTCTTTGCAAATCCAGTTTTTCAAAACCTTTAAGGCAGTCAGTCTACAATTCCAAAGCAATATGAGTATATGGGAATTGCCAGCTGATTCATGGCTTGCATTTTATTTCATGATATCAAAGTACTTTCCAATATCAATTTTAACCTCCTGTAATTTTTGCTCATTTGATGCACCTTCCTCTACTCCTAGCTATGTATGTACACTTTTCTGTTCAAGTTCTTTGATGTCACAGTCTTTAATCAGGAAGGTATTTTCAGTTTCACTCAATTTCCCTATAAGGAAAGTTGCCTTGGCACATTTGTCAAGGCCAAAAGTAAACAATGTCATCTAAGCAGCTTTTCACTACACAGAGTTGTTCCACTAAATTGTTGGCCACCATAATTGTAGAACTTCAGGTAATCTACAAACAGTAAGTGTTAATAATGCAGAGATATTGCATCTTTAGGATTAAGGCTAAATCCGTATCTCAAAGAGTTAATGAAAGTATTCAGTGGATTAAGCACCTTACAAAAGAAAAGTGGGGACAGGGAATTTCCCTGAAATATTCCTCATTGGATCCTGATGTTAAGAACAACCTACTCTCCCTATCTTCATACCGCACATGTGATTTTATTTTTCATTCAATGCATTTCTCCCCCCCCCCCCCACAGAGTTATCCACCTTCTTTTCTTCTGGCCCTGTATTTTGATTGGAGGGGGGGGGGGAATTCTCTTTATCAAGAGACTGGTGGTTAAAGACTTCCATAGAACTATACACGTCAGAGTGTCGCTAGTGTTAAGATCAATGTTTCAGTATTGAGGAGCCGTGCATTTTCAGTTGAGAAGTTTCAGCTGACACAAACGTCTGCTGCAAACGTGTTTGGTGCTTCCCTTCTTTCATGATGGGTCTCTTTCAGCCACTGTGTGGGGGGGACAAAGGCAACATCCAAGGAAATACCACCCCACTAGTCTTTTACACTGACTTGCTCTTCATTTTAAGGAGGCATTCCCTAGCCTCATGTTCATGAAGAACAGATAAAGTGTTTCCTGGCCCTGGTGACAGTGTAGTTACTCACCTGTAACAGGTGTTCTCCAGGGACAGCAGGAATCAGTCCTCACATATGGGTGATGTCGGTGCCAACGGAGCCCTCATGCGGAGCAATTCCCCAGCTTTCAAAGAAAGCCTTTGGAATTGCCTGCACATGCGCAGTCCCCTTCCCGCCCAAGGGTGCCATCTTGCTCAGTCAGATAACTAAAAAGACAGCAAAAATGAGAAAAATTCTAATTATAGGACTGCAACTCCAGGGGAGGAGGGAGGGTTGGTCATGAGGACTGATTCTTACTGTCCCTGGAGAACACCTGTTACAGGTGAGTAACTACGCTTTATCCAGGAACAAGCAGGAAGTCAGTCCTCACACATGGGACTCCCCAGCTATAGGCTACCGAGAACCTTAGCTGAAAAATGGCTCCCTCTAGAAGAGCCGTGGAAGCTGTAAAATAATTTTCTCCGAGAACACAACTCCCACGGTAGCCTGACAAAGGGTCGGAGGGTAGGAGTTGCCTAAACCTCAAATAGGTTACGGAGTACCGCCTGGCCGAAAACACTGTCCCACCGGGACTCTCTCCAGGCAGTAATGGGCTGCAAAAGTCTGGCTTGAAGACCAAGTTGCGGCCCGGCAGATGTCTGCCAACGGAACAGAGCGGTGATTAGCCACTGACGCGGCCTTAGCCCTGACACGGTGGGCATGACTCGACCCTGCAGCTGGAGGTCAGCTGCCCTATACACCCAGGCGATGCAGTCTGCCACCCAAGTGGATAACATGTGCTTGGAGACAGGTAGACCCAGCCTAATGGGGTCATAAGAAAGGAAGAGCTGAGAAGCCCTCCTATGTCCCCGCGTACGCTCCAGGTAGAAAGCGATCGCCCTCTTACAGTCCAGGACATGCAGTACCGCCTCTGCCCGTCTGGCATGCGGCCTGGGAAAGAAGGTTGGAAGCACCACCTCCTGGTTGAGGTGAAATGAGGAGACCACTTTTGGAAGGAACTTGGGGTGAGTGCGAAGGACCACCCTGTTTCCATAAAACCGTGTATACGGTCTATCAGATACCAGAGCTTGCAGCTCACTCACACGCCTGGCAGATGTGAGTGCCACCAGGAAGAGCACTTTCCAGGAGAGAAAGCGCAGATAACAAGTAGACATCGGCTCAAAAGGTGGACGAGTAAGCTGCTGCAAGCCCCACTCAGTTGCCAGAGGACAAACCAGGGACTTTAGAAGAAGCAGACTTCTGAGGAATCTGGACACCAAGGGATTTATTTTATTTATTTTATTTTATTTATTTTTTATTTATTTACATTCTCTTATATACCGCGCTATTCTGCATCAGTGCGGTTTACATTGAACAAACTGAAATTACATTGAACAGGGCATTATAACTTGGAGATAACTATTTTACAGGGAACATGGGCAACAGATGAGCCAACAGAGCCAACAGAGGTTGCCCTTCCACTGGATAGTGGTTTTCTGGCAAAGCACTCAGGTGGACCCTGACAGAGTTAGACTTAAGACCTAATTCTGAGAGATGAAGTACTGCAACACCACCGGTACAAGGCAGGAGAAAAGGGTTTTCCTTGCATTGCGTACACCATTCTGCAAACTTACGCGACTTGAAGGCATAGGACTTCCTAGTGGATTGCCTTCTGGAGGCCAGTAACACTTCTTCCACATTTTTAGGAAGGAGTAGAGGGGCCAGCATTACCCTTTCAGCAGCCATGCCATCAGATTGAGGGACCTGAGGTTGGGGTGCCCCTGAGACAGCAGGTTGGGCTGTGTCCCCAGAGGGAGTGGTGTCTCCACTGCCAACTGTAGGAGGAGCGGAAACCAAGGCTGTCTTGGCCATCTGGGGGCTACCAGAATGACCGAGGCCCTGTCCCGGAGGATCTTGAACAATGTCCGGGCCACCAGAGGCGTGGGAGGAAACTCATACAGGAGGCCCACTGACCAAGAGAGGAGAAACGCATCTGCAGCCACCCTCTGAGGGTGTGGTTGTCTGGAGCAAAACCTGGGCAACTGGTGATTCTGCAGACTGGCAAAGATCTATGGACGGATACCCCCAGCGGTGGAAAACCCGCTGTGCCACGTCCGGGTTCAGTTGCCATTCGTGAGGTTGGAGAACCCTGCTTAGCTTGTCTGCTGGAACGTTCTCCTGACCAGGCAGATAAATTGCCTTGAGCGACATACCCTGCCTGATTGCAAATGAGCAGAGGTCCAGAGTCTCCTGGCATAGAAAGCGAGACCCTCTGCCCCCCTGTTTGTTCACATAGAACACTGCTACCTGGTTGTCTGTCTGTACTAAGACAGACTGACCTGAGAGAACCCGACAAAGTACAAAGAGCCAAGCGAATCGCTCGTAGCTCTAAGAGGTTGATTTGGTGCGCAGCCTCCTGAGGAGACCACAGCCCCTGAATGCAGGAACCCTGGCAATGGGCTCCCCAGCCCAGCAGGGACACATCTGTCGTTAGAACTCGTGTGCGAGGGAGGCTGAAAAGGCACTCCCCCAAGCAGGATGGATAGCTGAAGCCACCACTGCAATGACTTCAGGAGTCACTTGGACACCGCTATTCTGTCTCTGAGGTGGCCTGTGTCCACTGGTCTTTGAGACACCATTGAGATGTTCTCATGTGCAGACGAGCATTCAGTGTTACATGCACTGCGGAGGCCATATGGCCTAGTAGGCGGAGGAAGTTTCTCGCAGAAACCTGAGATTGCTGACTCACCTGGCGAACTATCGCCCGCAACCGGTTTTCCCTGTCCTCCAGCAAGTAGGCCCTTGCCTGGAGGGTGTCTAGTCTTGCCCCTATGAACTCAAAGTTCTGAGTGGGGAGTAAGGTAGACACTCTGTGATTTATGACAAAACCCAGATGCTGTAACAGGTTTATTGTACAAGACGTGGCCTGTTAGAGGCCAGTCGATCCAGGAGGCCCGACCAGCCAGTCGTCCAGATATGGGAAAACAAAAATCCCTTGGCTCCTGAGGAAGGCTGCTACCACAGCCAGGCATTTGGTGACTACCCTGGGAGCGGATGCTAGGGCAAAGGGAAGTACCCTGTACTGGAAGTGGTTTCCTCCCACCACAAATCTGAGATATTGTCTGGGGTCTGGATGTATGAGGATGTGTGTATAAGAATCCTTTAGGTCACTGTTCCCTCTAAGCTGTGCGCGTGTGCACGCGCACACACCTCGCCGAGCGAGCGCACATACTTTACAACAGAGCGCACAAAAATTTTGGTTCTGATTCTGATAGAAAACACAGACGTCTTAAAATTTAAAAGTTGTTGTGTATTTATGGTTTTCACAAGTTCTACAATATTTTCTAGTGCAATCAATGTGGTGTACATACTGTATTCTGACATGTAGTCAAATTTTAAAGTATATAACTCGGAGTGTCGTTGTGGCGCACAAAAATTTAATCTTCCTTCAAAAGCTGCACAGCTGATATTTTATGCGCACACAGCCTACAGAAAATTAGAGGGAACATTGCTTTAGGTCTAAGGAGCATAGCCAGTCTCCCTGCTGGAGGTATGGCAGCAATATTCCAAGAGAGCATCTTGAACTTTTCCCTCACCAGGAACTTGTTCAGATTCTGCAAGTCGAAGATGGGCCTGAGGCCTCCTGTTCTCTTTGATATGAGAAAATACCTGGAGTAGAAGCCTCACCCTTCCAGGTGGTGGGGCACCGGTTCCACCGCCTGGTCCTTCAAAAGACCTGCAAACTCCTGTAGAAGGAGGTTCCTGTGAAGAGGGGGCCTTAGAGGCTCTCCTGAAAAGGAGGGTGGTACCTGGTCGAAATGGAGTAAATACCCCTTTTGCACTATTTGCAGGACCCAGGTATCGGTGGTAATGGCTGGTCATCTGTGGGCATGCAGGGCCATACCAGAGATGGGAGAGAAGCCATGCTGTGGGAGTCAAAAAACCCCTCCCGGCTGGGTGGGAGCCGGAGCCTTGGGGTTTTTCTGCCTTCATGGGCTGTGCCCCTGTCCAAAGGCCTGCTGCCCCTGTTGGGGAGCTGGGGTGGTCTGGTAAGTGGGGTAGTTGCGGTAGGCATTATCCTTCCTCGGGAAAAAGGGCTTTTTAACCGAGCCCTTCTTTTTGTGAGAAGGGGCAGAAATCTTCTTGGAGAGCCTTGTCCGGGTTAAGTACTCAGACTCGATCTCCGCAGCCTTTTCAATCATGGGTTTGCCGAATAGGTTGTCACCTTGGCAAGGGACATCGACCAACTTGTCCTGAACTCATGACTCATGACTCAAGGTCCAACGACATTAGCCAGGCCTGACGATATGCACCAATGCCGGCCGCGGCTACTCGGGCCGAAGCCTCGAAGCCATCGTAGGCTGCTCGAGACAAACTTTGAGCACTCTTGAATCCCAGTTGACAAGGCCTTGAAGCTCTGTAAGGGTTCCTCGGAGAGGCCAGCCGAGAACCCGGCAATCTCCTTTGCCAGGTCCCGCAAGTACATGCCCATGTACAGCTGGTAGGTCTGGACAAGGCATGACAGCATTGTGCCATGGAAGCACTTTCTGCCGAGGACATCCAGTTTCTGGGCCTCCCGGCAGGGAGGCACCAAGGAGTGCGTTTTTTGGCTCTTGAGCCTTTGCATGGCCGATTCCACAACCATGGAGTTGTGCAGCAGCTGTGCTTTCTGGAACCTGGGGCTCTTGCGGACTCAATAAATGGAATCAACCCGCTTGCTGAGAACCAGCATCGAGGCCGGGGACTCCCACATGTGGAGCATTAGCCGTTCCAGCATCAGAGGCACCGGCACAGAAAGGGCTTCCCTTGGGGGAAGTCATACTGGAGGGTCTCGAGCTCCTCGGCTTGAGGTTCCTTCTCAGACTCCGCAGTGAATGCCAAAGCCTTGGCCTTGTCCCTAACGAAGTCTGAGAAACTGGTGTCCTCCGGGGGGGGGGGGGGGGGGGAGGGGGGACCCTTCTCCGAGGCTCCGAACCCAGTGAGTCTGATGGGATACACTGGGTACGGTGGGTGTCTGGGGACTCCTCATCTTCCGTCTCTCACGCCGATTCCCCCAAGGAGGAATCGAGCGGCTCTGGCCGTGAGGGCTTCAAGCCTGACCGCCCCAATGCCAAGGGCATCGGCGTTGACGACATCGGCCCCAAACGGGAGGTCGAGGGAGACCTTGGCCAAGGACCAACTCGAGCCCTGATTGACTCAAGGATCAGCTCGGCCTCCGGGGTTGACTTGGACGTCGAGGTCCCGGTGGTCGGGGTGGATGGATCGGCGAGACCGGCTATCAGCACCCGCTGTTGCTCCATGAAGGCAGTCATGCTGCTCTCCAGGGCTGCCATCCTGAGACCGAGCTCAGAAGGCTCTGCAGTCTCTGGCTCGGGCCCCGACACCGGCTCTCCTGGAGAAGAGTCTACGAGGACAACAGGTGTTACCTGACTCGGCGTCTCCGGCTTCTTACGAGGTAGCTTGGCCAGCCGCTCCGACTCAGAGGACTTGGGGCGACGGTCGGGGCTCCATGTCCTGGAACCTAAGGGCCCAGGCCAATCAGAGGCCTCCAATGACATCGCCCTCACGAGCTTCTTCTTCCTCCTGTGTTCCCTGGAGGGAGACTCCCACTCAGAGGACCCACGACGCTCAGTGTCGGACAACTCCCGAGACGTTGAGGCCTCTGACGAGGTCCGGGCTCAAACGGTTCCAGACTCCGAGAAAATCCTCACGTTGATGCTGCCTGCTCCTCAATGCCTTAGAAAACATCTTGCCACATGGGCCACAGACTACTGGGTCATGGTCGGGCCAGAGGCATCGGAGGCAGCAGACATGTGTGTTGGTAAGGGACATCAACTTCTTACACCGATCACACTTCTTGAGCCCGCTGGCAGACATCAGGGGAAAAAGGGCCCCTGCAAGGTCAAATGACCGGTGAAAATGAAGAAGAGTGCAAACACTAGTCACTAGGACAAAAACGAAAAATGTATCCGGACTCAATACTGGTGTAACGAGCCAAAGGCGGGAAGGGGAACTGGCGTCAAACCGGGTCGAAGAAATGATTCTTCAAATGTTTTGATGCACTTTTTCCGATAGCGAAACATCCATTGGGCTCTGCGGAAAAAGGGAGACTGAGCAAGATGGCACCTTTGGGCGGGAAGGGGACTGCACATGCACAGGCAATTCCAAAGGCTTTCTTTGAAAGCTGGGGAATTACTCTGCACGAGGGCTCTGTCGGCGCCGACATCACCCATATCTGAGGGCTGACTTCCTGCTTGTTCCTGGAGAAATACTTGAACACTCATAGCAATTGCCTTGCTGTTTAGTGAAACCCAGGCAGACACGGACATCAAGTTCTCACTGCTGACCATCCCTTAATCACAGGTGGAGCAGACAGAATCCTGGTTTGGCCTACATCATAGCTCCACAATGGAAAGCAAATAAAGTAAAAAAAAAACACATTAGATTTAAGAACTAAAGAAAATGAATACAATAGAAGGAAAAGATGACAGACAGCATCAGTAAGATGAATAAAAAGCTCTCTAAAAACTTTCATGAGGGAAAACTGTTTTCACCTTTCTTCAGCAGAGTGGGGGAAAAACAACAACATGAAGAGACTGAGGAACTTGATATACACAAAGGGTTGTGTATGCTCAAGACTACATTAGTTCTGAGCTCTGGAACAGCTGTTTGGTCTCTATGTCAGATAACATAATCCACTTGCGTGGCTGATTCAATCCTGTTTGATGATGGAGGACTGTAAAATCACCACACCACTCCCTACCACACACCTCACACAAAATGTACCTTTTTTAAAAAAAACTTTTATTCACCACTGCACATAAATGGAGTTTTATATAAAGTTCTTCACTTAAACATCACTTTTAATTTAGGACTCTAACCAAATAAACACCTCTTACATCATCTAGATGCCATGTGCTCTTAGGTCTGCAATAACACAAATGGACAGAGACCTAAAGTCTGGTACAGTCCATCTTTTGTGGGTCAAGGAGATGCTTTAGATGGCCCATGTGTCTTGGGGTTCAAGTTTTCAAATTTCAGAACCACCCCCCCCTTCCCCTATGAAGGGAGAGCATAATTCTAGATTTTTAATCCTTTGTAGAGCTATTCAATAGCAGAAATTTTATCATTTTGGTTTGTTCCCATTATAGTTTAATTGTATTTCTGCTGGCTGTAACATACAGCTGCAAAACATAGCAGGTCACATATAAAAGAAAAAACACATAGTAACATAGCAAATGACGGCAGATAAAGACCAGCATGGTCCATCCAGACTGCCCAGCAAATATACGGCAAGAAAGCAGTTACTTACCTGTAACAGGTGATCTCTGGGAACAGCAGGAATAAGTCTTCACATATGGGTACGTCGGTACCGACGGAGTCTGCGCGGGAACGCTCCCCAGCTTCCCAAAAAGGAAAGCTTTTGGGAGCATCCCACAGCGCCTGCGCGCTGCCTTCCCGCCTTTCCTAACCATCTCTCCTCAGTTCGAGTTTAAAGCTGAGACAATAGAGAGAGAGGAAAGGAAAGATAGAAAAAGAGATACAACTCCTAGGGGAGGAGGGAGGGTTGTGAAGACTTATTCCTGCTGTTCCCAGAGATCACCTGTTACAGGTAAGTAACTGTGCTATCTCCAGGAACAAGCAGGAATGAGTCTTCACATATGAGGGGACTCCCTAGCTAAGATGCCTGGGAGATCCCCAAGGATATGAGACCCTGGAGAGGGGTCTACTTCCTCCTATGGATCTCAGGCATCCATCCAGGGAAGGAGGGTAGGAGTTGTTTAAGAATGGAACAAGTGTTTGAGGACAGCCTGACCAAACAAGGCATCCCGGCGGGAGTTCTTGCCCAAGCAGTAATGGGCTGTGAAGGTATGAACCGAGGCCCAGGTGGCTGCTCGACAGATCTGGTCGATCGACACAGAATTTAGATGAGCCATAGAGGTGGCCATGGCCCTCACATTATGAGCTGTGACATGGCTCTCCAGAGAAAGGTTCTTACTCTGGAAGGCGAAAGAAATACACTGAGCAATCCAATTGGACAGTGTTCTCTTAGAGACTGGAAGTCCTAAATGAGAAGGATCAAAAGCAACAAAAAGCTGGGAAGACTTTCTATGTTGCTGTGTCCTATGCAAGTAAAAAGCAAGAGCTCTTTTACAATCCAGAGTATGAAGATTCCTCTCTGCACTGGATGCATGAGGAGCTGGAAAAAAGACAGGTAAATATACTTCTTGATTAAGATGAAAAGGTGAGACCACTTCAGGCATAAAGTGTGGATTTGTCCTAAGGACTACCTTATGATGGAACCTTGTATACGGTGGATTAGCCACTAATGCCTGCAGTTCACTGATGCGGCGAGCTGAAGTAACTGCAATGAGGAAAATAACCTTCATGAAAGGAACTTCAAGGAGGTAGTGGCTAAGGGTTCGAAAGGTGGCTTCATGAGCTGACCAAGAACCAAGTTTAAGTCCCATGCCACCGGAGGAGGCCTAATGGGAGGTTTAGTTAAAGTTAGGCCTCTCATGAATCTTGCAATGAGAGGAAATAGGTTGTCCATTGATGGGCTTAAGGGATGCTGCAATAGCACTCAAATGGACTCTTACTGAATTTGTTTTAAGGCCTGCATTGGAAAGATGCAGGAGATAGTCTAACAGAGAATTTAAAGGTAGTGCTAGAGGGTCAAGACCCTTTTCAGCACACCAAATGGAAAACCGTTTCCATTTAAAAGCATAAGAACGCCTGGTGGAAGGTTTTCTGGAAGCATGGAGGATATCCTTCACTTGTTGAGAAAGATTCCAGTCTTGAAGGTCTAGGCCTTCAGTAACCAAGCTCTGAGGTGTAGGGACTTGGGGTTTGGGTGCCACAAAGTCCCTTCCTCCTGGGACAGAAGGTCTGGAGCAGCTCCCGTTCAGAGAGGGGGCTTGGGAGATATGTAGAAGTAGAGGGTACCACACTTGGCGTGGCCAGCATGGAGCTATGAGGATCATAGATCCTTGATCCCTCTGGAGTTTGAACAGAGTCTTGGGAATCAAGGGAATGGGTGGAAATGCATACAGGAAGCCCTGACCCCAATGGAGGAGGAAGGCATCCTTGGCCTGAACTCCCTGACACGGAATTCTGGAACAGAACCGGGGAAGTTTGGCATTCCACGGACTTGCAAAAAGGTCTATGTCCGGGGTTCCCCATTCTTGGAAGATTCTGAGTACCTGATCCATGTGCAGGGACCATTCGTGTGGAAGCAGAACTCGACTGAGTGTCTGCCCAAGAGTTTTGGACTCCTGGGAGGTATACTGCCAGGAGATGGATTTGATGCTCTCTGGCGAAGGCCCACAATCTTAAAGCTTCGTTGCAAAGCGACAAAGAGCCAGTTCCTCCTTGCTTGTTTATGTAAAACATGGCTACTTGATTGTCCGTATGAATGAAAACTGTCTTGTAGCTGAGGAGGGTATGAAAGACCTTGAGAGCTAGAAAAACTGCTCAAAGCTCCAAGTGGTTGATATGAAGGGAGGTCTCCTGTGGGGACCAAGTGCCTTGAGTGGCGAGGTCCTGTAGATGGGCTCCCCAACCTGTTTGGAAGGCATCTGTTGTGAGGGTTGCTTGGGGCAACAACTGTTGGAAGGGGGACCCCAGCTACAAATTTTGAGTGGACATCCACCATTGGAGAGACCAAAAGAGACGTTTGGTGGTTGCTATTTGGTCTGAGAGAGCTCCTGAAGCTTGAATCCACTGGGTGGACAAAGTCATTGAGCTGCTCTCATGTGTAGGCGAGCATAGGGAACCACATGCACTGTGGAAGCCATGTGGCCTAGCGGTTGTAGCATCTCCCGAGCAGTTAAGTGGCTTTTTGACTGAATCTGGGAAGCTAACTGCACTAGACGTTGGCAACGGGCCTGAGGAAGGTAAGCCCTTGCAGTAGTGGTATCCAACCAGGCCCCTATGAATTCTAGGGACTGAGTAGGGGTGAGCTGAGACTTTGGGAGGTTTACCACAAGTCCCAGATACTGCAGAATGCGCCTTGTGCGGTCCAAGGAATTCTGGGCCTCTGACTGTGATGGAGCTCGAATGAGCCAGTCGTCCAGGTATGGGAAGACGAATATTCCCAGAGTTCGTAGAAATGCAGCAACTATTGCCATGCATTTGGTTAACACTCTTGGGGCAGAGGCCAGACTGAAAGGAAGAACTCTGTATTGGTAATGTTTTCCCTGGAAAAGAAACCGTAGGAATCTTCTGTGAGAGGGATGGATGAGGACATGGGTGTATGCATCCTTGAGATCTAGAGAACAAAGCCAATCCTGACTTTGAAGGTATGGAAGGAGAGTGCCCAGAGAAAGCATCTTGAACTTCTCCTTGCATAGAAATTTGTTCAATTCTGAGATCTAAGATGGGTCTGTATCCCCCTGTCTTCTTTGGAATGAGAAAATAGGGGGAGTAGAACCCTTACCCTTGATGAAGAAGAGGAACCTCTTCTATTGCCCCTTGGGCAAGAAGGGTAGTTACCTCTTGACCTAGGTCGAGAAGAGATGTGGGAGAATTGAAGTGTCTCACCATGGTGTGGGGAGGAAGGTCTGAGAAATGAAGCTTGTAGCCCTCTCTTATGATGGAGAGGGTCCACTGCTCTGATGTTATTTGCTCCCATCTGGGAGCAAAATGAGCCAACCTTCCTGGAATGGTGAGAGGCTCTGGCTGCTTTAGAGCCAGAAAGGCTAAGTTCTCTAGCATCAAGTCAAAAACCCTGAGGAGGTTGGGCCTGCTGAGTTGCAGCAGCCCCTGTAGGCTTAGGCCTGGCCTGTTTAGGTTGCTGACGCTTAGTGGCAAAGCGACCTGTAGAAGATTGTTGGCCAGAAGTAGAAGGAAATCTGCCCTTTTTAAAGACAGACTTTTTAAAAGGCTTTTTCTTGGCAGGAATGGAGGTTGACTTTGAAAGTCTATCCAGAGCAGAGTTTTCTGCATCCATTTGAGTGGCTTTTATTTGCCATTCTTTGCCAAATAGGTTTTCACCTGTACAGGGAAGATTTCCTAAGCCATCTTGAACCCAGGGCTCTAAATCAGAAGCCTGGAGCCAAGCAATTCTGCGAGCAGCTATTGCAATGCCTGAGGCTCTGCTGGCACCTTCAAAGGAGTCAAAGGCTGCCCTGTTGGAAAACTTTGAAATGTCTTGGGTATGCTTAAGCCAAATGAGGAATTCCTCCCTTTTATCCTCTGGAAGAAAAGGGAGGAAAGTGTGCAGTTTTTGTGCAACTTCCTTTAGAAACATACCCATGTAAAGGCTATATGAGTTGATTCTGGCAATAAGCATACTGGCTTGGAAGATTTTCCTACCAAAGGCATCCAAGGTCCTGCATTCTCTTCCTGGAGGAGCAGAAGTGTGTCTCTTTGTACTCTTTATCCTCTTCATAGCTGACTGCACCACAATGGAATGGTGAGGAAGCTGAGTTTTCTGAAATCCAGGAAAAGGAGGGACACGATACATAGTGTCCAATCTACGAGAATGAGGAGAGAGAGTGAGAGGAGTCTCCCATAGATCAATCATGTGTTCATAAAGAATCTCATGAATTGGTAAGGTGACTGCCTCTTTAGGAGCTCTAGAGTAGCCTAAAATATCCAATTTTTTAGCTCTAGGCTCTGATTCAGAAGTTACTGAAATAGAAAGTCCTTTAGCTACTTCTCTTATGAAGTCTTGAAAGGACAAATCCTCTGGAGGAGACCAATGTTCCCTCTAATTTTCTGTAGGCTGTGTGCGCATAAAATATCAGCTGTGTGCAGCTTTTGAAGGAAGGTTAAATTTTTGTGCGCCACATAACGACACTCGGAGTTATATACTTTAAAATTTGACTACATGTCAGAATACAGTATGTACACCACATTGATTTTAATCAAATTAAATGAAAATAGACGATTACTAAATGAAGCGGGAAATTTCTAGTAATTACAATCACAACTTTTAAATTTTAAGACGTCTGTTTTGTTTTCTATCAGAATCAGAGCTGTAATTTTTGTGCGCTCTGTTGTAAAGTATGTGCGCTCGCTCGGCGAGGTGTGTGCGCACGCACACGCGCACAGCTTAGAGGAAACAGTGGAGGAGACCTTCTTTTTGGAGAAGAAGGCTCTTCAGGAAGGGCTATGGATACTTCAGGAGACTCGTCTGATGTATCAGAATCATCAGAGGAATCGAAGTATCGCCTGTCAGGGTGCTCTTCCAATGCTCGATACGCGTATCGAGCAGTATCGACATCAGGCATCCCCGGTACCGGATCGGTACCGGTAAGCAGCCCTGGACAAGGAACCGCTGCAGCCGGTATCCTGGTCGATGTCGATGCAGTCGGTACCGGTATCGATGCTGGTGCCAGTACCGGAGCCGATACCGAGAACGGAGTTTGTTTCGGTACCAGTGGCGTCGCAGCTTGAATGAAGGCCGTAATAGCCTGCTGCATGGACAGAACATTGTGATCCATCGACGCCATGAATGCCTGGAAGTCGGTACCGGGAGATTGTGCCGGTACCCCAGAGCAATCTAACAGGTGATCGGTCGAGGCCGTGCCATCGATGTCAACCTGTAACCCCATAGGAGGAGCTTTGGAAGCTGGAGCTTCCCACCGGGGTTGTTTTGCTGGCGCAGGATCCTCGAGGGCAAGCCCGGAGGCATCTCGATGCTTAGAGAGAGATCTACCCTTCGAGGACCTGCTAGGTTTATGTTTGGTTACCTGAGATCCATCAGGAGAAGAAGACCTGGAAGATGTCGATGCTACCGACGGTGCATCAGCAGGAAATAGCACATGGAGCTTGGCTGCTCAGTTCTGTAACCCCCGTTTAGACATTAGAGAGCAGGACGGACAATCCGGAATGGAGTGTTCAGGACCCAAACATTTAAGACACCATTCATGGGTATCTGTAACAGAAATAGTACCGCTACACTTAGTACATTTTTTAAACCCGGAGGCTGGTTTCTCCATGAGGGAAATTTTCTTGTAGGCCCTGAGGCCTAAGAGAGAATACATTAAGTGAAGAGAAAATAGATATTTTTTTTTTTAAAAGAAAGAAAGAGAAAAAGACCGGCGGTACCGGTCTGGAGTCGGGGAAGGCAGACACGCGACCAAAGAAATAAAATAAAATGAACTTCTTCAGCGGTGACAGGGCTCAACCTGCTGGCTCCGCGGCAAAGAAGAACTGAGGAGAGATGGTTAGGAAAGGCGGGAAGGCAGCGCGCAGGCGCTGTGGGATGCTCCCAAAAGCTTTCCTTTTTGGGAAGCTGGGGAGCGTTCCTGCGCAGGCTCCGTCGGTACCGACGTACCCATATGTGAAGACTCATTCCTGCTTGTTCCTGGAGATAACACCTTCCTTGTAAATAAGCGATGGCTATAATGTTCTTGTTGCATCATTAGTGCCATCCATTTACTCCTAATAGAGATGTCCTGGCTCACTAACGTATCAATTCATAATTCATGAACTCAGAGCCCAGTAATTGCTACACTAAAAGATAGTCTAATGCTCTGCACTGCCCATCTAAGCTTTGGCGTCAATGTTTAAAAACTAAAGGCGATTTTATAGGTCAATTTTCCCCTCTCCTTTCCTGCAGACATACCTAGTCAGTCAGGTTTTTGGAATTACCATAATGAATATGCAGAGATTTGAGATTCATTGTAGGTAAAAATTAAGCCTCCCTCTGCATATTCACTATGGTAATGCTGAAAACCTGTCTGGCTAGGTATATTTCCAGGAAAGGGTTGCAAAATATCGATATAGGCTGTAAAAAGCTAAATTAAAATGTACCTTTAGGGTCCGCGTTTGGGAACAACCTACTCCAGGGTACTTTATTTTTGTGAGGGAGAGAAAGCAAGTAATTTCTGGCTTTTAAATTTATTATGCAATTCAGGTCCTCTTGCGAAGGGGATCCAAGAATACCTACAAGGCAAAGACAGACATTTCATTCAGTATACTATAGTTACTGTACCAGTTGCTTAGCAAACTATTTCAGATAAAAATCAATGAATAAATTAAACATTTCATTAAGAAGCTGCTTACCTGCAATGGGAATTCTCCACAGACAGCATGACAATGCAATCACACTATCTAGGTGCATCACAGATGGAACCAGTGTGCCCAAAATCATCCTTCAGCAAGAATTAAGAAGTCTTTCAGCCTGTGTGAATCATTCCCACTCTCCCCCTTTGGAATCCTGCCAAACCAGTCCATATATAGCAAAGTCCCAAGCAAATTCAGATAAGATCCTTTCGTTTATTTCTTCTAGTGGGTTTTTTTTTTTTTGGGGGGGGGGTTAGGGGAAGGTAGAAGGGTTAGTGTGGCTGCATTTTCCTGCTTTTATTTAACATTGTTTATATATTGCTTTTCACCGGGTCAAAGCAGTTTACATTGAACAAGGTTAGATATTGTTACATTAAAACAGTTTTTCAACATATACATATAACATTCAATAGTTGAGTTCTTCAGGACAATATATACAGTTGAACCTTTTTCGTTGTTTTTTGTATGTAGGTAGGTCAGGTGTGGTGAAGCATCTTTATTCTGGTGGCAGGAGAGGGGGAGGGGAGGATTAGTTGGAGGTGCCAAAGTGTTTGGTGAATAGGTAGGACTTTATGAGCTTATGGAAGGTGGGAAGGTCTGTGATGTTTCTTATGGTGTCTGGGAATGTGTTCCAAGTGGATGGGACATAGTTCAAATAAGAGCCTGCATGTTTACTGTGTAGATCTTGTTTTTGCATGGGGGATGTGGTTTTTGGAGTAGGGTGTGTAGGTGTGATGTATGGTCAGAGTTGATGGCTTTGTGGGTTAGGAGGAGGGTTCTGCATTCGATACGGCAGGTTAGAGGTAGCCAGTATAGGTGTAATATGGTCATATTTTGTTGCTACTATTAAGGTATATACTGCGGTGTGCAGGGTGGTGCATAGGGAGAGCAGGGTGGATTGTGGGAGGCCTTGGTAAATGGAGTTGCAATAGTTTATATGTGGGAGGATTATGGTTTGGAATGCAGATCAGAAGTCCATTGGTTCCAGGAAGGGGCCTCGGCGGCGTAGCGTTTGGGCTTTGAAGTAGATTGCTTTTATGGTCTTCTGTATATATGGTTTGAAGGAGAGATGTTGATTCAATGTGTTTTCCCAGGTATTTTATTTCTGGTTGTACCTATTTGGGTGCTGCCAAGAGTAAGAAAGGTTGGGGTATGAAGGTCTTGTCTTTTGTGACAAACAGGGCTTCTTGTAATTTATTGCCAGGTTGTTGTTTGTTAGGCACTGTGTGACTTCTGTTTTGTACAGAGAATCCCCATTACAGATAAGCAACCTCGCTTTCTCCATAGAAAAGCATGGCAAATGCAGCCACACTAACCTGGGGAAGCCAGAGCTATGGGTTGTGATCTTGTTTGCTCATCTTCATGGCCAGAATGTGATACGGGTAGTGGTAGAAGGAGAATTAGACTGTTAATGAGCAAACAGAAACATGACGGCAGAAAAAGACTACAAGGCCTATCTAGTCTGCCCTTCCATATTATCTACAAGAGTCCCCTTTTTTCCTTTAGAGAGCCTCTGTGTTTGTCCCATGCTTTTTTGAATTTAGATACCGTCATCATGTCTACCACCTCCACTGGGAGACTATTCCACACGTCTACCACACTCACCTCATAGTAGAGACCTCTGTTATTCGAAAGAGGCTCTCCTCCTGTGAATTTATGTCAGAGGTATTTAAACATCTCAATCATATTACCTCTGTCCTGCCTTTCTTCTAAAGTATATATATTAAGGTCCTTAAGTCTGTCCTCATATGCTTTATAACAAAGACCACTAACCATTTTAGTAGCCATCCTCTGTACAGACTCCAATCGGTTTATATCCTTTTAAAGGTGTGGTCTCCAGAATTGCACACAATACTCCAAGTGAGGTCGCACCAAAGGCTTATACAGAGGCACTATCACCTTTCTTCTGCTGTCCATTCCTCTCCCTATGCACCCAAGCATCTTTCTAGCTTTTGCCATTGCCTTTTCTACCTATTTAGCTACCCCTTTGAGATCAGACACAATCACGCCTAGGTCCCGGCTCTTCATTCGTGGACAGAAGTACATCATCCCTTATACTGTACTGCTCCTTTGGATTGTTGCAGCCCAAACGCATAACCCTACCTTTTTTTAGCATTAAATCTCAGCTGCCAAATTCTAGACCATTCTTCAAGCTTACCTAGATCCCTCATGTTATCTACACCTTCCTAGGTGTATACTCTGTTACAGATTTTGGTATCATCCGCAAAGAGGCAAACCTTATCAAACAGCCCTTCCGCAATATCACTAACAAAGATGTTAAAAAGAAACAGGCTAAGGACAAATCCCTGCAGCAGTCCACTGGTAACCACCTCCTCAGAGTGAACTCCATTTACCTGTACCCTTTGTCGCCTCCCACTCAACCAACTTTAGGGTCCATCCCTAGGGAGCTCAGTTTGTTTATAAGTTGACTGTGGACCAGTGTCAAATGCTTTACTGAACGAGGTTCTTGAGGACTGCTTGTCCAAAGGCAAAGTCCTGGGCAGTAGGCTGATCTAAGCAATAATGCTTCATGAAAAGTATGTGTGGGAGCCCATTTGTCTGTCTTGCAACTGTGCTACATTGGCACACAGACTGTAAACTCACTGCGGCAGTTGCCTTAGCTCGAAGTTGATGTAGGCCAACTGTGCCCAGTCATATGTGTTTATAGCAAAGTTAATATTCTTTTTGAGACTAGCTTGCCAGTCATTCAAGTTATAGGTGATGTTGTCTTTGTGTCTTTCATTGCTTAACAGTCCAGCATATGAAGACGCGCTTCTGTCTCACCTGAACGTACACTGGGATAGCACATGGGTAAGACTAGACTGGTTCAGGCTGAACTCCAAGACAACTTTTGGAAGGAACTTTGGATGCTTCCAGAGGACAACTCTGTTGTGACAGACTGCGTGTAGGGAGAGTAATGAATGAGAGCCTGGAGCTCACCAATTATTCTTGCAGTTATGGCCACTAGTAAGATGATCTTCCAAAGTGAGGTGCTTTAAGGAGCCAAGACCCATGAGATGGCCTAACCAAGCAAAAGGTGGTGGGGTTTCAGGGGAGGTCTGATAATCATAAGGCTTCTCATGAAGCTAGAAACTAAAGGGATCCATGGGAGGGACCTTTGCTCAAAGTGGTCATGGTAAGCGGCTATTGCTGCAAGGTGAATTCTGAATGAAGATGTCTTAAGACCCGACTCAGATGAAAAATGTCATGACTTGGCTTGCCAGACAGGTGAGAGAATTTTGATCATAGACAACTACCCACTGGGCAAGACAAAACCATCTGATCAGATATGATTCTCATTGGTGGTCTTTTGGAGGCCATAAGCATTTCCTTTACTTTGTGAAATACAGAAAGTTAGCTAATTAGCTGTCATTCAATTTCTATGCTGTGAGGGACAAACCTAAGGTTCAGATGTATGAGGTCATCATTCTGGCTAAGATCAGAGGTACTCAACCAGGTCAGAGGCACAACCATCCAGTCAGGGTTTCAGGATATCCACAATGAATATGCATGAAAGATTAGCATGCACTGTCTCCTTGGTATGTAAATCAGTTTCATGCATATTCATTGTGAATATCCTGAAAACCTGACTGGATGGTTATGCCCCAAAGACTGGATAGAGAACCACTGCATTAGATGTTCTCCCAGAAGCAACGGCAGCACCAACGGTTAAGGCAAGAAGTTGGGAAAGCCAAAACCTTTGTCTGGACCAGCTTGGAGCACTCTGCAAATCCTCTGCAGTATTCTTGAATAAGTGCAAATGAAGGAAAAGCACATAGTAGGCCTTTGTTCCACAAAATGGCAAAGGCACTGAGATATGTTTTCTGAAGTTAGTTAAATGAAGCAGAAATTAGGCCATTTTGCATTCTCCGCTGTGGCAAACAGATACACCATTGGAGTTCCCCAGGTCTGAAAGATATTGGTGACTTCTTGGTCAAAGGACCACTTGTGAGGATCCAACCACCAGCTTAGGAGTCTGCTAGTTGATTTTATTGCCCACACAGGCAGACTGCTTGGATCACAGATCGGAGAACACAAGCCAGATCCCAAATTCCTATCACATCTAAGCAAAGAGATAGGTACCCTGAGACACCTTGTTTGTTGATGTAAAACACTGCTACCTGGTTGTCTGTTCTGACCATTAATTACTCCATAGACCTTGTATGGGCAAGATGTGCTTTGGTAAAAGCATCTGTGGTTAGAATCACAGGTGGGGGAGGGATGAAACTAAGAAGGGTATTCCACCAGAAATTGTTGAAGTAGGAATATTCACCAATGGAAACCTGAGGGATGGGTGTCATTTGATCAGTGATGCAAGTATTCTAAAACAGGTGAAGCTGATTCTTCTGGGAGTGGCTCCCACTGATAGTAGTAATCCACACTCCTGAATGACTGGTACTCAAAGTTTGGTGTGTGGTAGGTGTCTGGGAATCAGTCACCACAGGGTGAGGAATCTGATGGCTGGTGCTGAGGTGGTCTCAGAGACTGGCGAGATGGAGGGAGGTGGGGAGATTGTGCAGGCCCTAACATGCTACTAGAGCATTGCAGGATAGTTGCAATTTCCTGCACAAACTTGGAAAGTATTTGAAGAGCAGTGTGAGAAGTAGGCAAAGAAACTCCTCTTTGAGTTGTGACATGCCTATTCTCTCTCCAGAACCACTTCTTAGTTTGGTAGCTGACATGACACTGTCATTTGAGACTGTCTAATGCTTTGTATGTCATTTTCACCTCAAGGCTATGAGGTGAAGGGCCAGAATGCTTCTTTGTGTGCTTGTTTACAAGAAAATCTGCATTTGGTAGAAAAGATGAAAAGTTATAAATTGGTCATACAGGGCTGGCCTAGTGGCTCACAGGGATCTGGATAGATCATGTACTTCTACTTCCCCATTAGCCAAGGATGACGCAGAGGCAGCGTTTATAGCCTACTTTGGGGGGAGGGGGGGCGGGGAGAAGAGGAAGTCTGGCCTTGCACAATGGTAGTATCTAATGGCCAGATTTAGGGCCCATGATTGTGAGATTCCACAAGCAGCTCTGGTGTGTGGTCCCCAATTGAGGACTATTGCTGCAATATCTGGACCAGACAGATCAAAGGCCTGGTTCCAATTTAGATGGAAGCCTAAGGGAGCAAAAGGGAATTGCCAGGGTTAAAATCAAATATGCTGAATCCATAGGTTTCTTTCAAACACTTGAGTTAAACATTGATTCCTACATTAAGTATAACAAAAATCTAATTTAAGGATATGTAGGCCAAAATTGTGCTGAATTGTACCAGATCTGTTACTGGGCCTAATTAGCAAATAAAATCATTGCAGGCAGTAGGAATGGACTGCCCTCCTTCAAGAAGATAAGGCCATATACTTAAAATTTTCCAAGTCTTCCTCCAAAACTGTAATGAAAGACATGTCCAACTGGTATGCTGGTCCTTCAAGGAATACAAACTTGTGTTTGTGAAAACTCATTATAGTACACTAACGCTCCATTCACCGTGTTGCCAGGAAGAAAACTGGTGGTCATCTTTCTGTGCTAGCAGTGACAAACACATGCTGGTTTCTTAGGGAAAAAAGTGCAAGAGAATTTGGGATACAAGAGGTAGTGTAAAATGATTAAAGAATTTCTTGTGGGAAGAAGAAAGGAGCATGGTACAGGCACAATATTTAAGGGCAAAAAATGAAGTTAAGAGGACAAATGGAGAACATTTTATATCTCTCTCTATGGAACATTAAGGTGAAAAAGCGAAAATATGAAAGGGTAGTTTGGGCAGAGATGGCCGAGGAGAAAGCTTATCAGAGGAAACCTCCAATAAAAACTCTCCTGATAGGGAAAGCGTAGTTACTCACCTGTAATAGGAGTACTCCGGGGACAGCAGGAATCAGTCCTCACATATAGGTGACGTCGGTGCCGACGCAGCCCATGCGGAAGCGTCTCCCCAGCTTTCAAAGAAAGCCTTTGGGAGATGCACCAAGCATGCGTGGTCCACTTCCCGCTCAAGGGTTCCATCTTGCCCCAGTCCAATGACACGGCAAAATAAAAGTTGGTAAAGAAGCAACTCCAAGGGGAGGAGGGACGGTTGTGAGGACCGTTTCCTGCTGTCCCTGGATAACACCTGTTACAGGTGAATAGCTACACTTTCTCTGGGAACAAGCAGGAAATCAGTCACATATGTGACTTCCCAGCTACAGGCTACCGAGAACCTTTACAAAAATGTCACAGCAACCTGCAAAGGTGAGCTGTGATCAGCGCAGTTGAATCCCTAAGAAACTCTCGCAAAACCCAGGTATCTGGTAGAGGACCAGCACTCCAGTACCCTGAACATGGAAGGGTCGGAGGGCAGGAGTTGCCTACACCCTGAAAAGATTACAGGGTACAGCCTGGCCAAAGGCACTGTCCTGTTGGGACTGTCTCTCCAGGCAACAGTGAGCTGCAAAGGTATGGACCGAAGACCAGGTAGCGGCCCTGCAAATTTCCATCATGGGGACGGAACACAGATTGGCCATGGAAGTAGCCATGGCCATGACGCAGTGCGCTGTGACACTCTGGTCCGGTGGGATCCCCACTTGCTCACAGGCAAGGATAAAATGAAGTCCGCCACTCAAGTGGACAGCGTTCGCTTAGTCACTGGGAGCTCCAACCAGCTGGGGTCATAGGATACGAAAAGCTGTTGAGCTTTGCGGTGGCCCTGAGTTGGTTGCAGGTAGAAAGAGATGGCTCTCTTGCAATCCAGAGTATGGAGAACGGTCTCCACCCTGTTAGCATGAGGCCTAGGAAAGAAGGTGGGGTGTACCACCTTCTGAGGTGGAATGGAGAAACCACCTTTGGCAGAAATTTAGGGTGTACACAAAGCACCATCCTGTTCCTGTAGAACCTGGTGTAGGGAGGCTGCACCATCAGAGCCTGGAGCTCGCTGAATCTGCGAGCTGATGTGAGTGCTACAAGGCAACCTTCCAGGAGAGGTGCCGCAGGTGGCAGGTAGCTAAAGGCTCCAATGGAGGCTTTATGAGTTGCGAGAGCACCACATTAAGGTCCCATTCTACAGCCAGAAGGCAGATGGGGGGTTTGGACAACATGAGTATCCTAAGGAATGGAGGCACGAGGGGCTGAGCTGAGAGGAGCCTCCCCTCGACGGAGTGGTAATGTGCTGCGATGGAGCTCAGGTGTACGCTGAGTTGGACTTCTGTCCCGCCTGCGATAGGTAGAACAGGTAATGAGTATCACATGCACTGAGCAGGAGAACAGGTTCGCCTGCTTTTCTGTGCACCACAGTGAGAAAAGTCGCCACTTGAAGGTAATTATCCTTCTCATGGAGGCCTTCTGAAAGGCCAGGATAATGTCTTCCACGTCCCGTGGAAGGTTGAAGGGAGCTAGCGTTACCCTTTCAGCAAACAAGCCATGAGTGAGGGGGACTCCAGGTTGGGGGAGTAGGAGAAAGCCCTGCTCCTGCAAGAATAGTCCTGGGGCTTGGCCAAGGGGAATCAGCAGTACCGCCGATAGGGAAAGGAGCAGTGGTAACCAGGGCTGTTTGGGCCACCAAGGGGCTATCGTTGAGCCTTGAACATGGTCTTTGCTATCAGCAGTGTTGGGGGGGGGGGGTGAAGTGTACAGGTGGCCTTCCAACCACAGGATGAGCAATGCATCTGCTGTGGTCAGGGGGAGCAGAAACAGGGCAACAGGTCCATCACTGGGATACCCCAGAGCCGGAACAGCCATAATGCTACTGTTGGGTCCAGGCGCCACTCGTATGGCTGCAGTACCCTGGCCTGAGAAGTAGACTGCCCTCAAAAGCATCCCTCTGCGGGCTACCGTCTCTTGGCAGAGGAGGTACGACCCCATTCCCCCCTGTTTTTTCACATAGGACATCATGACCTGATTGTTGGTCTGGATTAGCACCGTGTGGTGCTGCAACTGGTGGCTGAAAGCTTTGAGGACAAGGAATATGCCCTGATTTCCAGCAGATTGATCTGCATTTCGTATTCCCTCTGGGACCAGCAGCCTTTGGTCTGCAGGCTCTCGCAATACACTCCCCAGCCCATTAGAGAGGCGTGTAGAGGACTTTCTGGGGGGTGAGTGCCTGGAAGGGCATCCATGGATTCTGCCACCATCCGAGGGAGTCCACCAGCTGGCGGGTCACATGCACTCTGTCCTGGAGCCTGCCTGTAGCTTGGGTCCACTGAGAGCGGAGGCACCACTGGGTTGCTCTCATGTGTAGGCAGGCATCTGGGGTCACGTGGACCGTAGAGGCCATGTGTCCCAGTAGGCAGAGGAGAATCTGTGTGGGCATTGTCCTGCACTATTGCACCTCTGCAGCTATTTCCCTGAGGCGTACTGACCTCTCCTGAGGGAGAAAGGCTTTTGCCTGAAAGGTGTCCAGCTGCACCCCTATAAACTAGTCTCTGAGCAGGAGTGAGGTGGGACTTGGATTAGTTTATGACAAACCACAGGTGCTGCAATACAATTATGGTGCGTCCAGTGGTGCACTGTGCCTCTGCAGGTGTCCCCCCCTTTATGAGCCAGTCATCCAGGAAGGGGAAGACAAAGGCCCCTTGAAGACTGAGGTGGGCTACGACCATCACAAGGCATTTTGTGAAGACCCTTGGAGATGAAGCCAACCTGAAGGGCAGTACTCTGTATTGGTAGTGTTGTTCCCCCACTACAAACTGGAGGTATTTTCTGTGGCTGGGGTGGATTAGGATGTGAGTGTAAGAATCCTTTAGGTCTAAGGAGCAAAACCAGTCTCCCTGCTGGAGGAATGGTAGCGGTGTCCCAAGGGAGAGAATCTTGAACTTCTCCCTGGACTAGAAACCTGTTGAGCTCTCGCAGATCCAGGATGGTCCCTAGTTCTCTTGGGGATGAGAAAGTACCTGGGAGTAGAAGCCAGTGCCCCAGAGGTGCTTTGGGATTGGCTCCACTGCTTTGTCCTGGAGTAGTCCTGCTAGCTCAGTGAGGAGCAGGGTCTGGTGAAGGAGAGGCTTGGTGGGCTCTACTGGAAAGAACGGGGGTGGTGCCTGATGTAGGTGGAGGTGGTAACCCTCCTTGACCACCTGTAACACCCAGGCATTGGTGGTGATGGCTGTCCACCTGTGGGCAAACAGGGCTAGGCGCACCCCTGTGGGCAGCAAAAGGACCCCCTGGGGGTTTGGGGGTCATGCCCAGGCAGTCAAAAGTCTCCCCTGGGCTGGGCCTGAGCGGGTCAGTACCTGGGGCTTCATGCTTTCTGGGACCATGTCCCCAGCCTTTTTGTTGCTGGGCCTGCTGAGGGCCTGAGAAGCCTTGGAAGTGCGGAGTAGTACTGAAGCCCCCTTTCTTCCTCGGGAAGAATGGCTTTTCCCCTGGGTTTTCTTTCAGGGTTACACAAAGGTATTTTTCAAGAGCCTGGTTCTCGTCACATACTCAGTCTCTATCTCCGCCACTTTGTCCGCCATACGTTTCCCAAACAGATTCTCACTTGTGCAGGGGACATTGATCAGTTTGTCCTGTACCCATTGTTCCAGGTTGGACAACTGCAGCCATGCTTGGCATCGTGCCCCGATACACTCTAGCAGATTTATTTATTTATTTAACTCAAAGCCATCATAGGCTGCCTAGGGGACAAGAACTTTGAACATTCCTTTACCAACAAGGTTGGAGAACACCTACAGAGGTTCAAGATCCTATCGAGGCCTGCCGAGAATCCCCTGAGCTCCCAACAGTTCCTTCAGGTACATGCCGATGTACAGCTGGTATGAGTGGATTCAGCATGTTAGCATCGAGCCCTGAAAAGCCTTTTGGCCGAAGGCATCAAGGGTTTGGACCTCCCTGGCAGGTGACACCAACAAGTGTGTCTTTTGGCTCTTAAGCCAGTGCATGGTTGACTCCACAACCATTGAGTTGTGGGGGAGCTGGGCCTTCTGTAACAAAGAGCCCCAGCATACCCGGTACATGGTGTCAAGATGCCTACTGACAGCTAGTACCGACGCTGGTGTTTGCCACATCCAGAGGAGGTGGCAGTCGAGGATCGGGGGCATTGGACCATAAGGATTTCCTTGGGGGGGGGGATGCCTCGTATTTAGAGTATCTCCAATTCCTCAGTTTGCAGGTCCTCCTCGGACTCGGTCATGAGAGCCTTGGTCATATCCCTCACAAAATCAAGGAACGCAATGTCCCTTGGGTGGGAAGCAGTGTCAGGTCGTCAGGGGAGACTGGTCCAAGGGCACATCACGGTTTCACCTCGTGTCCGAGGACTCTTCGTTCTCTGTCTCGCATTCGGACTCTGAGAACGGGTCCGACGCTGCACAATCACCTCAGTCGAGGTCTGCTCTTCGTAGTGCAGGACCTCCGGAGGATCGTCAGTCTGAGCCACAGGTGCCCACAGGGGAGGACTGGTGTCCCAAAGAATGGGACTGGAACCTTGACCAGGGGGCTCTTGAGGCCGATGGCGCTAGAGGACCGCATCGATATCTGGAAAAGCCCTTGATGTCAAGGGTCTGGTCATCAGGGCAAATGAACCAGACGAGCTGGACAAATGCCCACTGAATGGCTACTAGGGCAGATGTACTGCTCTCTAGGGCTGCCATTCTGATTTCCATGCCAGTTGGCTCTGCAGTCTTCGACACGGGCACAAAGGACTTCAAGCCTGGCATTGGTACTGTCGAGGGGGAGTCCTCGATGAGGATGGCATTGGAGGCCTGAGGCAGGTCAGCAGAAGCAACTTGCGGGGCAACTTGGAGGGCTGCTCCTGCCCCAACTCATCAGACTCATGCCTGAGGCTGCGAGACCTGGGGTGGGATTTCACCTTCTTCCCTGATCCGTCCTCTGAGGTAGTCTTCAAGGATTTCTTCTTCTTATGGCTCCACCTCTGGGGACTTCCACTTGGAGGAACCACTGCTGTGGGACTCCAAAGAGGCTCTGGCTTCTTGGGACACTGAGGTATCGGAGGGGCCCTGGAGCATGGTATTACTGGAGACTCCGGGGCAGAGTCGGACTTATGAAAATATTTTTCCTGCTGCTGTTGGCAACTCTAAGGTCTTTGGGGGTCAATGCTCTGCGTGGATTGGTAAGTGACATAACTTTGCCACACCAGTCACACTTTTTGAAGCCACTTGAAGACATCGGAAAAAGGGGGTCCCGGCCTTTGGCTAAAAAAGGGCACGACTGCTGGTCGAGGCGGACCTCGATGAAAAAAGTGGAAATGGAGAGATGAACCCAAGGAGTGACAACTGAGGTGTTCTGGCTCGGAGGGCAGGAAAGAACTGGCACGCAAAGCGGACAAAATTTAACTATATAAAAAAATTCATCTGACTTTTTCCAGAGGAAAAGGACAATGTCCGAAGGGCTCCACAGAAAAAGGGAGACTAGGGCAGGATGGCACCTTTGGGGGGCGAAGTGGACCATGCATGCATGGTACATCTCCCAAAGGCTTTCTTTGAAAGCTGGGGAGATGCTTCCACACAGGCACAGACATAAGCCATATGTGAGGGATGACTTCCTGCTTGTTCCCAGAGAATTAAGCTTTTCAGTTATATCTTAAATTCCAAAAACTGCTCTTGCTGCTGTGATCCAATGACATCCAGCTACTACCATAATAGCCAGATGACATCTGTGTGAGAAGTGAGGGGCTGCAGAGCAGCGATGCAGTCTTTAGCTGCAAGAGAACAAAGCTGTTCATGCCCTCTGCCTGCACACACCAGCATGCTCTGCTCAAAATTAATAGGCAGGCCTGACTCTGATGCTGATCTTGCAATGAGTAAGGTCAGCATTGGAGCCGAGTCCATCCATGAGTTTTAAGCATGCGCATGTGCAGGCAGAAGGAGGGTTTGTTGCATATCAATGGCAGTGCCTTCAGTTGCTGTTTCAGAAAAATAAAAGGTCTTTGTCAAGGTCAGGGGAGAGTAATAAAGATGGAAGCAGAGATGAGGTCAAGGAAAAGGAGAAGAATGGAGAGCTACAGGCCAGCCCTGGCTGGGGCATCGGCAGTGAGAGGCAGGCAGGGAGGCCCATGTTGAGGGCAGGGTACAGTAGGACTGGGAAGTTTAGAGGTCGAACAGGAATTTGGGGATTGGTTGGGGAGTTGAATGGGAACCTGAGGAGGAAAAGGTTAAATTAGACTTACCTGCTAATTGTTGTTCCTGGAGTAGATACAGTCTAGTCCCGGACCTCTGGGTTGTCAACCTTAATCAGCAGCTTGGAGACTGAGGAACCTCCTTTTGTGATGTCACCAGTATATCCTCCCGGTAGCCACCTCCACTTGCCAGTTTCCTATTGACAAAGCAGACTCACCGGAGCAACAAGTAAGCATGAAAACATGAATAACCACTGAACACTTAACTACCTAAAACAGTGACGGGAAAACTCCTCCCCTGCCAAGAACTCCATGCTCAACCTTTAAACCCCCGCTGAGGCCCTCCCCTCACCTGTTTGGAGGACCTCCCGAAAGGACACCGACCTGCCCACCCGGGACTGGTAGACCCCCACCAACAACGCTGCTTACCTGTAAGGGTCCCAGAACTTTTGCAGTCAAACTTCAGGCTGTATACTGCACCCAAATGCACCGGGGAGGGCAATGGGACTAGACTGTATCTACTCCAGGAACAACAATTATTTATTTATTTATTTAGCTGTATCGCCAAGGGAGGAGTGATCTAGTGGTTAGGACAAGGTACTTCAGGCTGGAGGGCCGGGGGTTCAAGTCCCACCTGGGGACAGCAATCTCAGGCCGGAGGGACTGGGATTTCTAGTCCTATAGGCACTCCTTGTGGTCTTGGGCAAGCCACTTAACCCTCCATTGCCCATGTTCCCTGTAAGTATTAGCATATGTGTCTCATATCCCCTCGTGTTAAATGTATACCCCAATTGACCGCTTTGACCCGGTGAAAAGCAGGATATAAATACAGCTAAATAAAATAAATCTAGCACGAACGGCAGGTGCCACTTAGGGATGGTCTGCCTAACCGGGGGCCATAACAGAGCCACCGCCCTCAGGAAGCGTTTTATATCCAAGTGCTCTCCAAGCGATCGGCCCCCCAATTTACCCCTGTAACACGCCAGGGCCGCAACCTGCACCCTGAGCGATGCAGCCGCCAAACCTTTGACGAACCCATCCTGCAGAAACTCCAATATCTGTGGGACGGTCGATCTCAGGGCTTCAACCGCCTTTTCACTACACCAGCTTTCGAATACTCTCCAGACCCGAACATACGTCAAAGACGTCGACCTCCTCCGAGCCCTCAATAAAGTCGAAATTACCAACGAGGAATACCCTCTGGCCGCTAGCCTAGCCCTTTCAATAGCCAAGCCGTAAGCGAGAAGCGATCCACGTGTGGCATTGACAGGGGCCCTTGAGATAACAGGTCCGCCCTGGTAGATGCCAGGGTTTTGCCACGAGAAGCCTCACCATGTCCGTGTACCAAGGCCGCCGTGGCCAGTCCGGCACTATCAGAATGACCTATCCTCGGTAACGTTCTATCCGCTGTACCACCCTGCCTATCAGGACCCACGGCAGAAAGATGTACAGGAGCTGGTCTTCCGGCCAATGCTGAATGAGAGCATCCAGACCTTCGGAATCCTTTCTCTTCTCCTGCTGTAAAACCGACTGACTTTCGCCGACTGGAACGTCGCTATGAGGTCCAAAACCGGGGTGCCCCACCGACGTACAATCATGTGGAAGACATCCGGGTTTAGGACCCACTCTCTGGGATCGACCTTCACTCGACTGAGGAAATCGGCCTCTATGTTGTCCACTCCTACGACATGCGCTGCTGACAGAGCTAGCCGATTCTCCTCGGCCCAGCCACACAAGTCTTCGGCCTCGGCCTCCAGGGCTACGCTGTTGGTTCCCCCTTGCCGGTTGATGTAAGCCACCGCAGTCACATTGTCGGAAAACACCCGAACCGCTCGTCCGGCAAGATTGGCCCTGCAGGAGTTTCAGGCCTATGACAGCTCTCAGCTCCAACCCGTTGATTGACCAGGAGCTCTCTAACGAACTCCACTGCCCCTGGGCAAACTGGCCTTGAAAGTGGGCTCCCCAGCCCCAGAGGCTTGCGTCTGTCATCACCAGAACCCAATCTGGAGCTTCCAACGGCTTCCCCTTCCCCAATGATTTGGGAAGCAGCCACCAACGCAGGGCATCCTGCGTTTCTAGTGGACAAGGGAGCCTCCGAGACAACGGGTCCCGCTGATGCGACCACCGCCGGAGCAATGCCCTCTGCAATGGCATCATATGCACTCGCGCCCAGGGTACCAACTATCGTCGACACCATTGTGCCCAACAACTGAAGATACTGCCGTGCTGTGGGAGCCAAAATGCGTAAGAACCGGCGGACCAGGTTGCGCAACCCCTGCGCTCTCAGCCGAGGGAGAAACACTTGACCCTTCTTGATGTCAAACCGAGACCCTAGGTACTCCAGGCATTGAGAAGGAGTCAGGTGGCTTTTGGCCATATTGACTATCCAACCTTGGCTCTCCAGAAACGCGACCACTCTCGCTGTCGCATGCTCGCTCTCCTCTCTCGACTTTGCCTGAATCAGCCAATCATCTAGGTAGGGGTGCACTAAAACTCCTTCCTTCCGCAGAGCCGCCGCGACCACAACCATGATCTTGGTGAACGTGCGAGGAGCCGTTGCTAGACCAAACGGTAACTCCCGGAACTGAAACTGTCCGAAGGGGACCGCAAACCAGAGGAACTTTTGATGATCCAGCCGAATGGGAATGTGCAGATACGCCTCCGATAGATCTAGGGAGGTAAGAAACTCCCCCGCCCGAACCGCCACTATGACCAAGCGGAGGGTCTCCATGTGGAAATGCGAGACCAGAAGACAGCGATTCACCCCGTGAGATCTAAAAATTGGCCGAACCCCTCCGTCCTTTTTGGGAACCACGAAATAAATGGAGAACCGACCGCAGCCTAGTTGGTCTGCCGACACCGGCACTATTGCCTCGAGGTCCCGGAGCCTCTGCACGGTCCCCCGCACCGCCACACGCTTTGCTGGGGCCTTGCAGGGGGACTGCACAAAGGCCTCCCGCACCGGAGACCGCAGCTCCAGCGCGTACCCTTCTCGAATGACCTCCAGAACCCACTGATCTGAGGTTACCCGGACCCAGGCGTCGTAAAACTTCTGCAAGCGCCCCCCTACGGGAACTAGAGGCGCCTGAGTCTCCAGTGCTTCATTGGGCTTTCCTAGCATTGGGAAGGGAGGAGGAGGAAGCCCCAAAACCTCTTCCTGCTCCTCGAAACCCTCAAAATGCTTGAATCCTGTTGAAAAACTTGCCTCTCTGGGTAGGAGTAAATCTTTGCGAACGAAAACGACGAAACTCCCGTTGCTGACCTCTACCCACGGGAGCCGCTCTGCCACCTTTCGATTCCCCTAGATCTTTAACCAATCTTTCCAAATCCTTGCCAAAACAAGAGCCTTCCTTTAAAGGGGAGCTTGCCCAACCTTGACTTAGAAGAATTATCTGCCGCCCAATTGCGAAGCCACAAGTACCGCCTCACCGCAACCGCAGAAGCCATGCTCTTTGACAGCGCTCGCATCAGATCATAATGAATATCTGCCAGGTAGGCTGCCACAGACTCCAGCCGAGACGCTTCTCTGGTACTGACACTCTCCTGCCCCCCCGGGACCTTTTGCGCCCATCGCAGGCAGGCCCTGGCCACCCAGGCGCCGCAGATAGCCGCCTGAATCGACACCGCATTCACATCAAAAACCTGCCTTAGCAAGACGTTCAGCTTTCTGTCCTGGGGATCCTTAAGAGCCACGCTACCCTCTACCGGGATCGTGGTCTTCTTGGTTACTGCTGCTACCGCCACATCAACTTTGGGAGCTTTAAACACCTCCCTATCCTGCTCCACTAGCGGATAGAGGCGACTCATAACTCTAGAACCCTTAAGGGGTGCCTCCGGCACATTCCACTCCTCCTGAATCAATTCCTGAAAAACCCTATGCACCGAAAATGCCCTTTGAGTCTTCTGAAACACCTGCAATAACGGGTCTTCCAAGGTCTCATCCACCCCCGATCCCAGGACCGGCATGTTCAACTTCACCGCCCAACTTCACCTCCCAACTTCACCGCCTTCAGAGAATCCAAAACACCGCAGCTCGTCTTATCACTCATTCATCCCCTTACCACATAACCCCTCTTCTCCTCCATCTACACTGGTTACCTGTCATTTCGCTCCCAATATAAACTACTCACCCTGGTTCATAAAGCCCTACACACCAGTACTCCACAATATCTAGCTGATCTTATTCATTTTCACACCCCCAGACACCCCCCCGCTCGTTCCATTTAAACCGTCTCACCCTTCCTCCCCCCTCCGCTGCCCATCTTCACTCCACCCGCTCCTCAGCTTTTTTCTTCATAGGCCCCGCACTTTGGAACTCCCTTCCCACTTCCCTCCGCCTAGAACCCTGCCACGCAGCATTCAAACAGCTAAAAACCCACCTCTTTTCCCTAGCCTTTAACCTCCCCACCTCCCCTCCCCCCTTGTAGCTCTACTCTCCTTCCTCTGCTGTTCCTTAACCCACCTTGCTTTTATAAATTGTAAATTTCTTTTCCTTTTTCCGGCCCTGTGCCTTGCTTTTATTGCTTTTACTTATTGTAAACCGCTTTGATTTTACTGAAGGGCGGTTAATCAAGTTTTAATAAACAAACATACAAAGCTTTAAGCGTTTCCCCAATGAGTGCGGGCAATTCCTCCCTACCAAACACTCGGACTACCCTGGCTTGGTCCTCCTTTTCCACGAGCTCCCCTTCCTCTAGCTCCTCTTCCATGTCAAGGCTACGGCTTTCCTCAGACAGTTGCGCCTCTGAAGCAAAAGAGGATATCTTAAGATCCTCTACCAAACGTGGCCTCTTAGCCTCAAGCAGTAAATTGTCAGCAACCTGAGACATCGCGGACCTTTTACCCTCGGGAACCTTACCTTCATCCTTAGATTGTCCTTGGGATAAGCCCCCCCATTGCCTGCTGTAGAAGTACTACAAAATCCCGAGAAAAAATGGACTCAAGCCCCTTTTTCCATGGCACCAGGGGAGGGGAGATATCCGGTGCGGAGGAAGGACCCGCTACCGGTTCCCCCAGGGTCAAACTGCTTGCTTGCTCGGTGGAAAGCCCTGATTCTGCCTCCAGGCGCTCTTCCGCGGCCCGTGGAACACTGTCCATGCCAGAAGCTTCTTTAGAACAGCTCTTGCAGACCCCCGACTCTGCTGCCGACCCTCTCTTAGCCCCGCACACAAAGCACTGGGGCCTAGCGGGCATTTCAGCCAAATAACTGTTTCCCGCCAAAACTGGGCCCCGGGGGCTCAAACCGCCGCACTGAAACCCTCGCACTGAAAAAAATACAAGAAAAAACAAGAAAGAGACCCCCGACACTGCTAAAAGCCAAATTTCCCTAAAAAGAAATGAGTCAGCAATAAAACGAGTGTCTCCAATCTCTAAGAGCAAGGCCGGGACTGCCGCGAAAGTTCCCGCATCGGCAACACGCGGCTGGGCCCGCTGAGCATTTCGCACCTAAAACAGACCGAGCAGAGAGTGAAGAAAACCACTGAACCTCTTACCTCCCATCGATTTCTCCTGCCCCAGCACAGCCCCGAAAACACAACTTGCTGATACCCCGAGAGCCAACACAATTTCCTGTCAGCAGCCGCACGGGGGGGGGGGGGGGGGGGGGGAGCTCTCAGCCACGGTGTACTGACAGGCAGCACCTCTGTGTCACGCTGGCTGGATCCTGATGTAGCAGCCCAGCTACTAACGGGCTAAATGCTATCTGCACTGTAGTCTACTTCTGCTCCGGTGAGAAACCTCCAACCACCGAGAGCAGGCAGTACTCCGCAGGCGGGGGGAGAGCCTTGAGCCCCACTTAAAGGTATAGCTCCTGACAATTCTCTTCTACCTAAACCAGGTTCTTTCCTTGTCTCTCGGTTTTTTTGTTTTGTTTTTTTAAACAGCCAAATCACTCCTAACACTAAATCTGTCTTAATTGTTCCTCCTGTGAGCCTGGACCTCCCAGGCTCACTGTCCCTTCAGCTGCTTGGAGACTGAGGTAACTGGCAAGTGGAGGTGGCTACCGGGAGGATATACTGGTGACATCACAAAAGGAGGTTCCTCAGTCTCCAAGCTGCTGATTAAGGTTGACAACCCAGAGGTCCAGGACAAGACTGGAGATACGATCAGGAAGAATAATTTGGATGGGGATGGGGTGAGGGTAGCAGGGTCTAGGAAGCAGGCTGAGGAGAAAGCTAGAGATGAGGAACTTGGGGAAGTGAGAACAAGGAAGGGTGGAGGGAGAAAAAGAGGGACACATTTGATGAGGGAGGTATGGGGACCAATGGGAGATGGAGGTTTGGGGATGGGAGATGAAGGTATGGGGATGGGAGAGTGGAGACTCAGGGACTGCACTAGAGAGCAAAAAGACTGAAATTAAAGAGGGGAAATAGGATGGAGGAAAAAAAGATGTATAGGGAGAAAATAATTGAAAGGGTGAGTGAAGACTGTGGGACTATGTGGGAGAATGTGAAGTTAGAGGGGAAGCAGAGGAGACTGAGAAATACCATGTTATGTATGACTGCTGGGGATAATGAGGCGGCTCAAGGCAGCATGGAATGATGAAGCAGACCGCATTTTGTATCATTTCACATAAACCACCTAAAATAGCATAACACATTTTGAGAGATTAATACACCAATAAATTCCTATTTTTCCTAGTTTAACAAAGAACCAAATTGTTTGAAAAAACCACCCCCTAAGATCAGAAGCCTTAATAATATAGATATCTATTTTATATTGCTGTTTGCCTTAGGTCAAGCATTTTCTTTATAGAACATAAGCATAAATCATGGAAAATCTCTGAACTCACCTGCTTATTTTCATACTTTTATAGCATCATGTCTTAAGATATGAGTTGTGCTTGGCTCAATATTCAAAATTATGAATCTAACTCCCAATGGAGCTCAAATTAGTTTCTAGTTAGTCTGGTCACTTCAAAACAACCTTGTTTTGTTTCAATTATAAATACATAAACAGAGAGGCCAGTATAGATAACCTGATCAAATATAGATGCAATGTATCAGGCATGAAAAGTGCCTGCTGTATAGGTTATAATTTGTGGTTAGTACAATGTTCATTAAAATACTTTTCCTTAAAAAATATTTTGATAACATCTGTTGCTCATACTGTCCTGACCTGAGGAAGAAGAAGAAATTAGGCCTTACCTGCCAATTGTCTTTCCTGGAGTACTCTCCGAGCCAGTCCAGGACATCTTGGGTAGTCAATCCGCTCCAGCAGCTGAGGACTGGAATCTGACCGACAGCCTATCCAGCTCCCCTAGGTGTCAGCTAATCAGTCTCTCGGTAACAAAGCAGTGAAGCCACCACTAAGAACACTTTCAACCAAAAAACAAAACCTAACTACCTAGACTACTAAATAGATAAGACAAAACCAGTCATATCTCTGTTTCTTACCTTCTTTTTCTTTTTTTTTTCTGAAAGGCTATTCCCCCTTTCAAGATAAGCATTTGCACTGCAGAGGTGCTTGAGCTTCTAAGTTTCTTGTGTGGATTTCCCTTTTTGAATCATTTTTTTTCCACGTTTAAGGGAACAGCAGTATCCACTTCCACTGCATTTTACGGCTCCTTGACAGAACAAAAAACTCTACCAAACACTCTCCCTCTTCTAAAACTCGCAGATACACTAAGGGAGAGTCCTGGACTGGCCCAGAGAGTACTCCAGGAAAGACAATTAGCAGGTAATGCCTAATTTCTTCTTCCTATTCGTCTCTCCGGGCCAGTCCAGGACATCTTGGGAAGTACCAAAGCAGTACTTAAATACGGGAGGGTCCTGCGAGACCTGCCACAAGCGCCGCCACGCCCACTCTGGCGTCATCCTTAGCTTGAACATCCAACTTATAATGCTTCACAAACGTGTGTAAAGATGACCACGTAGCTGCCCGACAAATGTCCACCGGCGGAACTAACGCATACTCCGCCCAAGAGGTAGCCTGACCTCTGGTTGAATGTGCTCCAAGACCTAGCGGAACCGGCGTTCCCTTCGCTTCGTACGCGGCACGAATAGCATGCTTCACCCAGCGAGCGATAGACGCTTTAGTGGCCACCTTACCCTTCGCTGCTCCTCCGTAGAGAACAAACAACCTGTCTGACTGACGAAAGGACTCAGTCACCTTGAGATACTTACGCAACACTCGGCCCAAGTCCAGCTGCCTAAGGGAACGATCGAATCCACTGTTCCCCAACCCCCCGAACGTAGGAAGGGAAACGACCTGATTGACGTGAAAAGAAGAAACCACCTTGGGAAGAAAAGAAGGCATCGGTCTCAACACCACCTTCTCAGCTGAAAATTGAAGGTACGGTTCCTTGCAGGACAGAGCTTGAAGATCTGAAATCCTTCTAGCCGAACACAAGGCCACCAGAAAGGCTGTCTTCCAGGACAACTCTCGCAGATGCTCCGACCGATGTCCGACAAATGACGGATCCGACAACGCCTGAAGCACCAGGTTCAAATCCCAAGGAGGAACTATCGGACGCCTCGGAGGCCGAATGTTTTTAGCGGCTCTCAGGAAACGTAGTACATCAGGATGGGAAGCAAGCGGCCTGCCCTGTACCCTACCCCTGTAACAGACCAGCGCCGCCACCTGCACTCTCAAGGTACTAAGCGCCAAACCTTTATCCAATCCGCCCTGAAGGAAACCCAAAATTTCCGGTAGCGACGCCCCCCCAGGCTGCACTTTATGCTCAATGCACCACGCTTCAAATAAGCGCCAAACTCTAATGTAAGCCAACGTCGTCGACCGTCTTTTGGACTGTAAAAGAGTAGCTATTACCGCGCTGGAGTAGCCCTTGCGTCGCAACCTGTTCCGTTCAATAGCCAGGCCGTAAGACAGAATCGATCCACCTGCGGCATGAGCACCGGCCCTTGTCTCAAGAGATCGCTCCAAACGGGCAGCCTCCAGGGAGGTGCTACGAGCAGTCTCATCAGGTCGGCATACCAAGGATGCCTGGGCCAATCTGGAGCCACCAGAATCACCGAACCACTGTGAGCTGCCACTCTTTGGATGACCCTTCCCAAGAGTGGCCACGGAGGAAACACATATATGAGCTGATCCTGAGGCCAAGGCTGCACTAGGCCGTCCAGACCTTCGGACATGTGCTCTCTGCGCCTGCTGTAAAACCGCGCTGCCTTGGCATTGGACTGGGTAGCCATAAGGTCCAGGACAGGCTGCCCCCACTTTAGCGAAATCTCCCGAAAAACAGTCTCGTCCAGTTCCCACTCCCCCGGATCTAGACGATGACGACTGAGATAATCCGCCTGAACGTTGTCCTTGCAGACCAAGTGCGCCGCCGATATCGCTCCGAGCTGGGCTTCCGCCCACTGAAACAACTGCAGGCTTTCCTCCATCAACAGGGCACTGCCCGTGCTGCCTTGCCTGTTGATGTAAGAAACTGTTACCTGATTGTCGGAGAAAACCCAAACTGCTTTCCAGACAAGCACTCCTACAAACACCAGCAACGTGAGACGGTCCGCCCTGAGTTCCAAACGATTGATCGACCAGGTCCTCTCTTCTGCCGACCACGAACCTTGTGTCACACGACCCAGACAATGCGCCCCCCACCCAGAGAGGCTTGCGTCCGTCGTGAGCAATACCCAATTTGACACCTCCAGAGGAACTCCCGCTTGCAGGTGGGCTGGCACCAACCACCACTGCAAACTGAGATGCACGTCTTCCGGACAGACTAACCTGTGGGAGAGAGGATGATCCTGAGGAGACCAACGGGACAACAACGTGCTCTGAAGCGGCCGCATGTGAGCTCTGGCCCATGGGACCAGATCTAAGGCCGCCGCCATGGACCCCAACAACTGCAGGTACCTCCAAGCCGTTGGAGCCTTGACACGCAGAAACGCCGACACCTGCCGTAGGATTTTCCACACTCTTTCGTCCGGAAGAAAAACCAACCCTACTTCCATGTCGAATATGGCCCCCAGATACGTCATCCGCCGGACGGGTTCCAAATGTCTCTTTGCATAGTTGATGACCCAACCTAACTGCTCTAGGACTTGCACTACTCGCGCCGTGGCCTCCACCGACTCTGCGACGACGCCCGAATCAACCAATCGTCCAAGTAGGGATGAACCTGAATCCTTTCTTTTCGGAGCGCAGCCGCTACCACTACCATTATTTTGGTGAAGGTGCGAGGCGCCGTGGCAAGCCCAAAAGGCAATGCCCGAAATTGAAAATGTCCCATGGGCACCGCGAAACGGAGATACTTCTGATGTTCGCTCCTGATAGGAATGTGCAGGTAAGCCTCTGTGAGATCTATGGAAGCAAGAAACTCGCCTGGCCGAACCGATCGGATCACCGACCGTAAGGTTTCCATCCGAAAGTGAGGCACCCTCAAACAACGATTCACGTGCTTGAGATCTAGAATAGGATGAAAAGAACCTTCTTTCTTGGGTACCACAAAATAAATCGAGTATCGCCCTAATCCGCACTGGTCTGCAGGCACCGGTATTACCGCGTGAAGACACAACAAATGGTGGAGCGTCTCTCCGACCGCTTCCTTCTTTGCCTGCGGACCACATGGAGACAGGACAAAAGCGTCTGGAACCCGCTGCTCAAATGCTAAGGCATATCCGTCTCTGATAACCTCCAGAACCCACTGATCCGTGGTTATACTGGCCCAGGTGGAGAGGAACTGCTGTAACCCACCTCCTACTGGAACTCCCACCTGGACCGGCCTCACTTCATTGCGACTTTTTTGCTGCGGTCTGCTGGGTATTAAAGTAGCCTCTACTGAAACCTCTGGATTCTCGAAAGGAATACCCTCGAGAAACAAACCGTCCCCGCTGATAAGGGGTGAAACGTGCTCCCCGGAACCTGCGAAAGTCCCTACTTTGACCCCTTTGTATGGACCCCTGCTTTGTTGCTCTTGGACAGTCCTCCGGCAGCCGCCCCCCTTTGGAGTTTCCCAAATCTTTAACAATCTTGTCCAATGCTTCACCAAACAACTTGCCTTTATACGGTAATTTACTAAGACGCGCTTTGGAAGACGCATTGGCCACCCAATTCCTAAGCCAAAGGAAACGCCTAGTAGCTATTACAGAAGCCATAGCCTTAGCTGAAATGCAAACTAAATCATAAAAAGCATCGGCTTGATAGGCAGCCGCCGACTCGAGCTTTGCCACGTCCGCAGTAGCTTCGTCAACTCCCTCCAAGGACTGCTCCCCTTGCAGCCAGCGGATGGAAGCCCTAGACACATAAGCCCCACAAATAGACGCTTGACGGGCTAATGCACTAGAATCAAAAGCCTGCTTCAGAAGAGCCTCTAATCTACGATCCTGCACATCTTTGAGAGCTGTCCCCCCCTTCTACGGGAATGGTGGTCTTTCGAGTGACGGCTGACACCAACGCATACACCTTGGGCATACGCAATAGGTCCTTCTCTTCCTGAGGCACAGGGTAAAGCCTAGCCATCGAGCGCCCCCCTCAGAGACGCCTCTGGAAATTCCCATTCAGCCTCTATCATCTGTTTGATAACCCTATGTACCGGGAAACACTTCTGTTCAGACCTGAACCCCTGCAGTAAAGGGTCTTCTAGGGGCTCCTGCTGCACTGATGGAAGGACTAAATTCAGAGCCGAAAGCAACTGAGATTAACGCTCCCAGCTCTTCCTTACGGAACATCCAAAAAACATTGGGATCCTCCCCAGGACCCAGCTCACCTTCCTCCAAATCCCCTGACCAGGCTTCCAACCCTGGTTCTGAGAGCATCTCACCTTCTTCTGCTCCTGGTGATGGGACACTAGGTGCCTCCTTATGGTCTACACTCTGGTCCCTGCCCTGCAGCACCGAAGAGCTAGACTCTCCCAGGTGAGCCTCTGAAGGGCCTGCCACTGGTGATCCAAAGAGGTTGTCAGAGCCAGGAGGGAGAGAGAACTGTGCCTTCTTTAGAAAGTAAGCATTATGCAGTGAGAGGATAAACTCAGGAGAAAAATAAGAACTCAAAGCCTCCTGAAAGGCAGGAATAGGCTGTTGCTTTAGCTCTGCAGCCACCGTCTGCTTCGCTGACTTTGCTTTCCTCTTGTGGGGCTTGCTGAGAAGCGCGGGAGCACCGGCCTGATCTGTTAAAATGGCCGCCGTTCCCGCTCTCTCTCCTGAACTGTGAGGTAAAGTGAAACCACTTTCAGAGGATTTATCTTCCATGTCAACACTGCTCGCCGCGTTAATGACCCAGTAAATTAAACTGCAATCGCAATTAGACCCTTCGACCTGCGTCGGAACGGACTTCCCTGAAGTGAAACAAAAAAACGCGTGTCGAGGAAATCGCCCGCTACGAGGCCAAACTCGGCGGCAAGAGAAAACCCCCCACAATTCAGAGAAATTAAGCTCACAATGGAGACTCACCGATCCCCCATGCACCGCTGTGCCGTTGCTAACGGTAAGCAGATGCCAGGATGCGATCGAATGCAGGGAGAGGACACTGGGGCTCCCAGGCCTGCTTATCCCCTGCCGATTCTCAGCGTCTCTAAAAGAGGCAGGCTCTACCTCCTGAAGACGGAGCACAGAGGATCAAGGGGAGCTTCCCCGACCACTAGTGCTACCGACTGAGCTGTGTTCCTTCTTTTATTTTATCTCTTTCTTTTCTTTTTTTTTCTGAAGAAGCTCAGCCCGGTATCCTGAACACAACGTGTACAAGCTATAAGCTTGCCGGTATTTTTTAATTTTTTTCCAATCAGCCTAAAGTTCTTTTCCAAACGCCTGTTCTCCTTGGCATAGAATTATCCCTTAGCTAAATCCTGTAACTTTCCTATTCGTGTCTCTGGGGAGCTGGTTCCAACAACGTCCAGTTCAGCTGCTGAGGACTGAAAGACTGATTAGCTGACACCTAGGGGAGCTGGATAGGCTGTCGGGAAAACCTTTTCAGATTCCAGTCCTCAGCTGCTGGAGCGGATTGACTACCCAAGATGTCCTGGACTGGCCCGGAGAGACGAATAGGAAAGGGTTTTTTTTTTTTACCTTCAAAAGCTAGTCTACAAATGTATTAAATTAGTCCAATAAAAAAAGCATCACTTTATTTTCCTTTTTGTTTCTCTTTTTATTTAACTACCATTATAGTAAACTAACGTGGCCTTCACATTTTATCCTTAAAAAATAGAAATTACAAATGGAAAAACGGCCTAAAAATCAATAATTAAAACTTGCTTGCTTTGAAATCAATCCATCTTACTGACTAGTGCAACATGCAATGTCCTCTGTAATGCTTGGCACTGTGGATGCACCCACAGGTACAAAAGGAGCCTTCTTTAATAACTTACTGTTACATGGCAAAGAAACTCCCAAAAACTTAAACTCCTGATGGAACATATTCTGCTTTCCAAGTCTTTGTACCATACATAGGATGGTAATATTTCCTTTTCACAAACATGACAGACGTAACACCTTTATTGCATTTGATATTCGCTTAGAAGCATCTTTTATTCTAGTTCTTATCCATTTCACCAAACCCCCAGGAAGTGGGAAAACAATTTGAGAAAACAAGAAAACGGTGACAAGGACAACCAAAAGATCTTCTTTCAACCTTACCAAGGATATGGTTAAGCTGATCAAGATAGTGTTTTCCTGGAAAGATGGGTCTGTTAGAGAGCATCTCTGCTAGAATACAACCCACAGACCAGATATCAATTGACTTGGTATAACCCTGGGAGGAAGGACAGAAAGAGAAATCTGAACAAAAACATTGTTATATTTTCCATTCAGCAGTTTACAGTGACAGCATAGATTTTTTCTTTTTAAAGACAGAACTATTTATGTAAGCAGGTGATTACTCCTGTTTTCTTTATTGTAAGGCTGCTTGGCCACTAGTGACCCTCAGTGTGAATCCCTCTCTTCCCACAATACACACTCCTACAGCCTTCTCTAGAGGCTTGCTACCTGTGGTGCCTCCACAACAGCCGTTTGTCTTATCTTTACCGATAAACTCTCAGCAAGTTTGAGCTCCCAAGCTATTCTCACAGTACCAAGAACAATATGACAGTTTAGTCACTAAGCAATTCGTGTTCACCGAGAGCTGTGTGGTGCAAGAAGAAAACAGATCTGGAAGTAGCGCTGACAACAAACTTTCAGAGAAAGTGAGGGAGAATTAACAAAACTTGGGTGATGGTGGGGGGAAACTAACTGGTGATAGAGGTGGGTGGGAGTTCAGACTGTCTGGGATAAGGTGTTTTGAGGAAAATGTGTGCATAGGAGAAAGCAGCTGGGGAAGAGACTCATGTGGAGATGGGATATAGAGTGCAGACAGCATAATTACTCACCTGTAACAGGTGCTCTCCAGGAACAGCAGGAATCAGTCCTCACATATAGGCGACGTCGGCACCGACAGAGCCTACGCGGAGCATTTCCCCAACTTTCAAAGAAAGCCTTTGGGAATGGCAACACGTGTGGTCCCCTTCCTGCCCAAAGGTGCCATCTTATTCAGTCAGGTGCCAAAGCTATAGCTCCTTCAAGAAGATGGCAAAAATATACAGCAACTCCGAGGAAGGAGGGTTGTGAGGAGTGATTCCTGCTGTCCCCAGAGAAAACATAGTTACTCACCTGTAACAGGTGATCTCCGGGAACAGCAGAAATTTAGTCTTCACATATGGGTATCGTTGGTACCGACGGAGCCTGTGCGGGAACGCTCCCCAGCGTGCTATAGGAAAGCTTTTGGGAGCATCCCACAGCACCTGCGTGCTACCTTACCGCCTTTCCCAACTGTCCCTCTCCAGTTGAGTTTAAAGCTGAGACAAAAGAGAGAGGGAAAGAGAGAAAGAGAGAGATACAACGCCTAGGGGAGGTGGGTGGGTTGTGAAGACTAAATTCCTGCTGTCCCCGGAGATCACCTGTTACAGGTGAGTAACTATGCTATCTCCAGGAACAAGCAGGAATGTAGTCTTCACATATGGGGACTCCCTAGCTGTGGATGCCAGGGAGAAGGCCCCAGAAGTTATGTGCCCTTGTGAAAGGGCTCCACTTCCCTCCATGGATCTCTGGCATCCTACTAGGGATGTTGGGTAGGAGTTGAAGTAGTATGGAACAGGTGTTGAAGAATAGCCTGACCAAACAAGGCATCCCGGCGGGAGTCCTTGTCTAAGCAGTAATGGGCTATGAAGGTATGAACCAAAGCCCAAGTAGCTGCTCGACAGATGTTGCCGATAGACACAAAGTGAAGATAAGCCATGGAGGCAGCCATGGCTCTCACACTGTGAGCTGTGACATGGCCTTCAAGAGGAAGGCTTTTACTCTCATAGGCAAAAAGATATACATTGTGCAATCCAGCTGGACAGTGTTCTTTTGGAGACTGGAAGTCCCAAATGACTAGGATCAAAAGCAACAAAGAGTTGAGAGGACTTTCTACGTTGCTGTGTCCTTTGCAAGTAAAAGGCCAAAGCTCTTTTACAGTCCAAAGTATGAAGATTCCTTTCTGCATTTGAGGCGTGAGGCCTTGGAAAGAATACAGGAAGGTAAACCGCTTGGTTTAAATGAAAAGGTGACACCACCTTTGGCATAAAGTGTGGATGAGTCCTAAGGACTATCTTATCATGATGGAACCTTGTATAAGGAGGATCAGCCACCAACGCTTGCAATCCACTGATGCGACGTGCTGATGTAATTGCAATAAGAAAGATGACCTTCCAGGAAAGGAATTTCAAAGAGGTAGTGGCTAATGGTTCAAAGAGCGGTTTCATGAGCTGCCCAAGAACAAGATTTAAGTCCTATGCCACCGGTGGTGGCTTAATGGGAGGCTTAGTTAAAAGAAGGCCTCTCGTAAATCTCGCTATGAGGAGATGAGATTGGAGGATAGGTTGTCCATTTAGAGGCTTAAAAGAAGCTGCAATAGCACTCAAATGAACTCTCATTGAATTGGTCTTAAGCCCTGCATTTGATAAATGAAGGAGATACCTCTGGAATCATTACTCGAGTATCGCAAGAGGGCTAAGACCCTTCTGTGAGCACCATATGGTAAACCTTTTCCACTTAAATGCATAAGAGCATCTTGTGAAAGGCTTCCTGGAAGCATAAAAGATATCCTTTACCTGCTGGAAAAGGTTGACCGTGAAGTTCTAGGCTTTCAGCAACCAGGCCCTGAGATGCAGAGACTGGGGATTGGGATGCCACAGCATCCCGCCCTCTTGAGAAAGGAGATCTGGAGCAGATCCTAACTCCAGAGGTGGAGCTTGAGAAAAATGTAGGAGCAGAGGGTACCACATTTGCCGGGGCCAAGGTGGAGCTATGAGGATCATATGACTTCTGTCTCTCTGAAGCTTGAACAGGGTTTTGGGAATTAGGGGAATGGCTGGAAAGGCATAGAAGAAGTCCTGACCCCAATGGAGGAGGAAGGCATCCCAGCCTGACAACCCTGAGCCTGAATTCTGGAACAGAACCAGGGAAGTTTGGCATTCAGCGGACTTGCAAAGAGGTCTATGTCTGGGGTTCCCCAAATTTGAAAACTTTTGGCCACCTGGTCTGCATTGAGAGACCATTCGTGTAGAAGGACTCGACTGAGTCTGTCTGCCCAAGAGTTCTGAATGCCTGGAAGATACACCGCAAGGAGATGAATCTGATGCTCTCTGGCGAGGGCCCATAGTCACAAAGCTTTGTTGCAGAGCGACAGAGAGCCTGTTCCGCCCTGCTTTTTCACATAGAACATGGCTACTTGATTGTCCGTTTGAACTAGGACTGTCTTGTAGCTGAGCTGGGTGTGGAATACTCGAAGGGCAAGGAAGATTGCTCTGAGTTCCAGGAGATTGATGTGGAGATAGGCCTCCTGTGGCATCCAGGTACCCTGGGTAGAGAGGCCTTGCAGGTGGGCTCCCCAAATCACCTGTGAAGCATCTGTTAGAGTGGCGTGGGGTGGGGGTTGCTGAAAAGGAGACCCCAACAAAAGGTTTTGGAGTGACTGCCACCATTGGAGGGAAAAAATAAGGCGATCTGAGTTTGCTATTTTGTCCGACAGGCAACCTGACGCCTGAGTCCACTGAGTAGATAAAGTCCACTGGGCTGCCCTCATATGGAGGCGAGCATAAGGAACCACATGCATGGTGGATGCCATGTAGCCTAACAACTAACATTTCCCAAGCAGCGAGGTGAGGTTTTAGCACTGCTTGGGAAGCTAACTGCACAATGCGAAGGCAGCGGAGCTGTGGAAGGATGGCCCTTGTCTGTTTTGTATCTAGCAGAGCTCCTATAAACTCTAGGGATTGAGTGGGAGCAAGGTTGGATTTTGGGAAGTTTATGACAAGTCCCAAATACTGAAGGATGCGCATTGTGCGAGAGAGAGCAACCCTGGCCTCTGGCTCTGAAGGGGCTCAAATGAGCCAGTCGTCTAAGTAAGGGAAGATGAATATTCCCAGGGTGCGGAGAAATGCTGCCACCACAGCCATGCATTTTGTGAACACCCTTGGTGCAGAGGCCAGGCCAAAAGGAAGAATCCTGTATTGGTAGTGCTTCCCTTGAAACAGAAAGCGAAGGAACTTTCGGTGAGTTGGATGGATGAGAACATGAGTGTATGCATCCTTGAGATCTAGAGAACAAAGCCAATCCTGACTCTGAAGGTATGGCAGCAGAGTTCCTAGAGAAATCATTTTGAACTTCTCTTTGAACGGGAATCTGTTCAATTCTCTGAGGTCTAAAATGGGTCTGTGTCTTCCTGTTTTCTTTGGAATAAGGAAATAGGGGGAGTAAAACCCTGTACCCCGTTGGGGAATGGGTACCTCTTCTATTGCCCCTTGAGCAAGGAGCACAGTGACCTCTTGACCTAACCGGTTGTTGAGAGAGGTCTGAGAATTGAACTGCCTTACTATTGTAGGAGGGGGCATGCTGAGGAAATGAAGCTTGTACCCCTCTCTTACAATTGTACCCTCGCTTACAACAGAGTCCAATTTTCTGCTATCATCTGACCCCATCTGGGGGCAAAATGACATAACCTTCCTGGGATGGTGGAGGTTTCTGGGCCGTTCAGGGCCAGGAAGGCAAAGTTCTCTAGATAGGAGGCAAAGCCCCTGTGGAGGCTGAGTCTGCTGAGCCGGCTGAGGCTTAGCTGCTTTTGTCTCTTTGCCTAGGTTGTTGCTGCTGTCCCTTTTGGGCAGACTGACCTAAACGATGCCCCTGCTGGGTATAGGAGGGATAAAACATTTTCTTCTTACTGAAGAATGGTTTCTTAGAGGATCTTTTCCTCGCAGGATCAGCTGTAGTTAGACAATCTTTCCAAAGTGATATTGTCAGCATCTATCTCATTAGCTTTTTCCTGCCAATTCTTGCCAAAGAGATCCTCTCCTGTGCAAGGTATATTCCCTAGTTTGTCCTGTACCCAAATTTCCAAGTCAGATGTCTGGAGCCAGGCAATCCTACGTGCATCTATGGCAATGACAGAGGTTCTGCTTATGCATTCAAAGCAGTCAAAGGCTGCACGATTCACAAACTTGGAAACATCCTGAGCATGTTTGACAAGAGCGAAATAATCTTGCCTTTTATCATCATAAGCTCTAAATCTCCTGTGACCTCTTTAAGGAACATTCCCATATACAAGATATAGGAACTGATCCTAGCAGAAAGCATGGAAGCCTGGAAGGATCGACGTCCAAAGGCGTCAAGAGTCCTACACTCACGTCCTGGAGGATTAGATGCATGCCTTTTTGCACTCTTTATCCATCTCATGACTGATTCCACCACCATGGAATGGTGTGATAATTGAGTCTTCTGAAACCCAGGACAAGGAGGAACTCGATACATGGTGTCAAGTCTTCGAGAGTGAGGAGATGTGGTTAGAGGTGGTTCCCATATCCTTAACATAAGATCATGCAAGATCTCATGAATAGGTAAGGTAGCTGCCTCCTTGGGAGCTTTAGGGTATTGTAGGATTTCTAAATCCTTTGCCCTAGGCTCTTTTTCAGGAGCCACTGTGATGGAAAGACCTTGGGCCACATCTCGGATAAAATCCTGAAAGGACATATCCTCTGGTGGAGACATCCTACGCTGAGGAGAAAAGGAATCATCAGGAAGAAGTACTCTGGTATTGGCAGAGCTTTCAGAGTCTTCAGAATCATCCGAGGATTCGATTTATCTCCAATCCAGGTGATCGTGCAAGACACGGTACCGGTACCGATCGAAGTCGGCATTGGAGTGCTCCAGTACCGACGTGTCGATGTCGGATAGAGACGCATGACTCGGTCCCGGTAGAATACCTGCCGATGTCAATGCAGTCGGTGCCAGTACTGGAGTTGGTGCCAGTTGAATTGTCTGAAGCGGTTTCAGGGGCATCGAGGCCATGAGAAGAGCCGCCAGACTGCATTCAATAGCCAAGAATCTCTGGTCTATCGATGCTGCCGATGCTTGGGTATCGGTGCTGGATGAAGCGGCCGGAACCCCAGAGCATGGCACCAATAGTTCTGCCGAGGTTGAAGCCTCGAGAACATCCAAAAGCCCCATTAGTGATTTGGAAGCCAAAGCCTCCCGCCGGGACAATTTTGCTGGTGAAAGTCCCTCAAGGGCAACGCCAGAGGCATCTCGATGTTTAGAAGGAGATCTACCCTTTGAGGACTGGCTAGATTTATGTTTAGTTACCTGAGATCCATGGGAGGAAGACGAAGCCCCGGAAGACGTCGATGCCATGGAGGCTGCATTGGAGGGAAAAAGGATGCTAAGTTTAGCAGCTCAGTTTTGCCAGCCCCTTTTCGACATCATCCCACAGCCAACACACTCTGAAATAGAGTGGTCAGGACCTAAACATTTGAGGCACCACTCATGGGTGTCAGTGACGGAGATGGTACCACCACACTTAGAACACTTTCTGAAACCCGGCGGGTTTTTTCCATTCTGAAGGAAAACGTTGGGCCTAGTGCCCAAACTGGTGCGTGGCACCTGAGGAGAAAATTACTGGAAAAGACTCCAGAAAGGGTTTTTTTTTTTGAAAAAAAAAGAAAGACCCGCTGGTGGTACCGGTGTAGTGTCGAGGGAAGGCAGACGCGACCACAAAAAAGAAGGGGGGAATTTTTTCTGCGGTGATAGGATATGCGACCTGTCGGCTCCGCGGAAAAAGAAGAACTGGAGAGGGACAGTTGAGAAAGGCGGGAAGGCAGCACGCAGGTGCTGTGGGATGCTCCCAAAAGCTTTCCTATTGGACGCTGGGGAGCGTTCCCACGCAGGCTCCGTCGGTACCGACGATACCCATATGTGAAGACTACATTCCTGCTTGTTCCTGGAGATCACCTGTTACGCTTTCTCCAGGAACAAGCAGGAAACCAGTCTTCACATATGGGACTCCCTAGCTACAGGTTACCAAGGAACTGTAGAAAAAGGTATGGCATCGCCATGAGCGGTTGCCAGTGAAAGCCGAAGGCAGCCCGAGGACACTGGGTCCATGGATGGCAATGCTCCCAGTAGCTGGAACAAGAAGGGTCGGAGGGCAGGAGTTGCTTAAACCCCGAACAGATTATGTAGTACAGCCTGACCGAAGGCGGCATCCCGACAGGACTCCCTCTTGAGGCAGTAATGCACTGTGAAGGTGTGAGTGGAAGACCAGGTCGCAGCCTGGCAGACGTCTGCCAGTGGCACCGAGCACAGACTAGCGACAGACATCGTCATGACTCTGTTCCAGGGGAAACCCGGCCTGGGCAAAGGCAATGCAGTCCGCCACCCAGATGGACAAGATATGCTTGGTGACCGCCAGCCCCAAGCAAATGTGGCCAAAGGAAATGAAGAGCTGCCCAGATCTGCAGTGGTCCCGAGTCCGCTGCAGGTATAGAAAGAGCCCTCTTACAATCCAGGGTGTGGAGAATTGCCGATGCCCGGTCGGCATGGGGCTTCGGGAAGGAAGTGAGCAGCACAATCTCTTGATTGAGATGAAAATCCGAGACAACCTTCGGAAGGGAACTTGGGATGAGTCCGCAGGACCACCTGGTTCCTATAGAACCTTATGTACGGTGCCTCAGGCATCAGCGCCTGGAATTCACTGACTCTCCGGGCAGAAGTGTGAGCTATCAAGGCGGCCACTTTCCACGACAGATGCCCCGACAGGCAGGTAGCCATAGGCTCAAAGGAAGGCTTGGTCAGCTGCGTGAGGACATTGAGGTCCCATTCTGCCGGTCCCATTCTCGCATGAAACGAGACAAGCAGTAGCCCCGAAAAAGGTTTGTCCTCGATGGGGTGGTGGATCGCTGAGATGGCACTCAGGTAAACACTGACCGAGTTAGACTTCAACCCAGACTGCAAGATGTCGAGCAGGTACTGCAAGACCAAACTGGTAAGGCATGAAAACAGGTCTGCTCAGAGCTCCGAGCACCACACCGAGAACCGACACCACTTGAAGGGGTAAGCCCGTCTGGTCGAGTCCTTCCGTGAGGCCAAAGGAATGTCCTCAATCTCCACAAGGAAATGGTAGGAGGCTAGAGCGACCCGCTCAGTCGCCAAGCTCTGAGTGACAGGGACATCAGATTGGGGTAAAGAAGCAGAGCCGCCTCCTGCATCAGCAGCTCCAGTGAGAACCCGAGCAGGACCGGGGGCTCCGTCGAGAGACAGAGCAGCAGGGGAAACCAAGGAGGCCTGGGACACCTCAGGGCTATGAGAATCAGAGGTCCCTGTGCTGTACCTTGAGAAGGGTCCGGGTGATGAGGGGAATGGGGGGGGGGGGAAAGGCATATAGTAACCCCATGTCCCACGAGATGAGGAAGACATCGGGGGCCACCCTGTCTGGGTGCGAGAGGACCCCGCACAGAACCAAGGAAGCTGCGAATTCGCCAGGCTGGCAAAGAGGTCCAGGTCTGGCATCCCCCCAACACTGGAAGAGGTGCTGCGCCATTCAGGGACACAGACGCCACTCGTGTGGCCGGAGAACCCTGCTGAGTCGGTCCACCAATGCACTGTCCTGACCCGAAAGGTAAGTGGCCCGGACGGTCATGCCCTGGCTCACTGCAAAGGAGCATAGGACTGTTGCCTCCGAACAGAGGCTGTAGGAGCCGGTGCCCCCCTGTTTGTTCACATAGAACATCGTGACCTGGTTGTCCCCTTCCGAACCAGCACCGCCTGGTGCTGTAAGCATTCACTGAAAACCCAGAGAGTGAGAAGAATTGCCCGGAGTATCAGCAGGTTGATCTGCTGTCAGGACTCCGAGGGACCAGGATCAGAGTGCACCATCTCTCACAGTGGGCTCCCCAGCCTGTCAGGGAGGCATCCGTGGTCAAGACCACCTGATGCGCCAGGGCTTGGAAGGGCATACCTGAAAGAAGGTTCCGAAACGCCTGCCACCAAGCCAGAGACTCCGCCACGCAGGGAAAGGTCGAAAAGGGGTCTGAGGCGGCTGGACGACTGCGCCCATTGTACTCGGAAGCATCACTACATCGCCTGCATGTTGAGATGGGCATTGGGCACGACATGGACTGTGGAGGCCATGTGGCCGAGAAGGCGAAGCATCGCCTGGGGCCAGGACAGCGCCACGGCACCGCATCTTGGACGCCAGGGACACAAGGTGGTCCATCCTGTTCTGAGGAAGAAAAGCCATGGCCTGAAGGGTGTCCAAGCAAGCCCCGATGAACTCCAGGGACTGAACTGAAGTGAAGTGGGGCTTTGGGTAATAGATCACGAACTCCAGATGCTCCAGGAAGCAAATGGTGCAGTCCGTGGCCTGACTGGCTTTGGAGGTCATGCCCTGTTACAAGCCAGTCGTCTAGATATGGATAGACGAAGGTGCCCTGCAGCCGTAGATGGGCCGCAGCCACGGCCAGACACTTCACGAAGACCCGCGGTGCAGATGCGCGGCTGAAGGAAGTACCCTGTACTGGTAATGGTTTCCCTGAACCATGAAGCGGAGGTACTTTGTGTTTGGGGTGAACGAGGATGTGAGCATAGGCATCCTTCAAGTCCAAAGAGCATAGTCAATTGTCCTGCTGGAGGTAGGACAGTAACATTCCAAGAGAGCATCTTGAACTTCTCCCGCATCAGGAACTTGAGGTTACGCAGTTCGAGGATGGGCCGAAGGCTCCCTGTCCGCTTTGGGACGAGGAAGTATTGGGAGTAAAACCTCTGTCCTCGGAGGTGCAGTGGGACTGGTTCTACCGTGCTGTCCTCGAGGAGGCCTGTGAGCTCCTGACTCAGGTGTGTCTGGTGCTGGGGAAGCTGACGTGGCTCTCCGGGAAAGCACGGAGGAGGGACCTGGTCCAGATGGAGGCGATGGAACCACCTAGAGAATCCAGGCATCGGTGGAAATTGATTCCTACTTGTGGGAGAAATGAATCAGATGCCCCCCCCCCAATGGACAGCCACCCTGCCAGAGGACAAGAGGCTATGCCGATGGCGTCAAAACCCTGAAGCTGGTTGAGCCTGAGCCTGAGCCAGGGGTTGGGTCTTGGGGCCCTTTGGCTTATGAGGGCCATGGACCGTGGACTTGCTTTGGCTGCCCTGAACAGGGGTCAACACCGGCGGATAGGCCAGGCAGCCCCTGTACAGGAGCCCCTTTCGCTGGAAGAAAGGCTTTTTGCTCTGCTGCTTCTTCCCGGAGGGGGAGGAAGTTTTCCGGGAGAGGTGAGTACGAGTCATGTACTCGGTCTCAATCTCCGCAGCTTGTCCTCCATGGGCTTACCAAATAGCTGCTCCCAGAGGCAAGAGACATCCTGCAGCTTCTCCTGGACCCACTGTTCCAGGTCTGAGAACTGGAGCCAAGCCTGCTGGCTGCAGTCGTACGCTGTTTGCGAGAGGTACTTCGAGCATTCTCCAACGGACTTTGCGAGGGCCTGAAAATGCTGGAGATGGTCTCAGTCAAGGCCCGCCACAAAGCCTCTGAGCTCCCTAGCGAATTCAGAGGAACATCCCAATGTATAATTGGTAAACTTGGATGTGGCATGACAGCATGGAGCCCTGATAAGCCTTGCACCTGAGGGCGTTGAGGGTACAAGACTCTGCCCGGCAGGACTGACAAATGAGTCTTCAGGCTCTTTAGCTTCTGCATGGCCGATTTGACCATCAAGGTGTGGGGAGGCTGGGCTTCCCAAAACCCCAGACCTCACTGGACCTTATAGTGTCCAGGTGCTTGCTCACAATTGGGACAGAGGCCGGGGTCTCCCACATGCGGAGTAGAAGGCAGTTCAGAATGGGAGGAACCGGCACCGAGAGCGCCTCCCTTGGAGGAGCTTCATATTGTAGAATATCGAGCTCCTCAGCATGGGGCTCCTCCTCAGACTCAGTGGCGAGCACTAGGGCCTGCGCCATGTCCTGGAAGAACTCCAGGAAGGCGGTGACCGCACCCTCTGGGTCAGTGGGGAGGGGTTGGAGGGGAGGTCTCGGTGGCACAGAGTCTCTGGGGAGGTCGCTCCATCGGACTTCTAGTCTGAGTAGTCCGTGGAGGACTCAAGATCAGGCGACTCAAGATGGGTCAGTGACCCACGCCGGATCTGAGGCCAAAACTTGCCCAGAGCCGGAAGCGCTCGCCTGTGAAGATCTCACGCCTGAGAAACGGGACGGAGATAAAGACCCGTGTCGAGGAGCCTCACGAGGCTTCTGGTTCTCGGGGATCATAACAGTGGCCTGGGAGTCCTCGAGGTCGAGGTCCCTGTAGTCTCGAGGCACGTACCAGCGGGGCCGAGCATCAGCACCTGCTGGGCAGTGAGGAACGCAGAAACGCTGCATTCTAAGGCCAGCATCCAGGCCTCCCACTCAGGAGTGGGGCCCTGTGACACAGATGGCAGGGTGACCGGATCAGGTGTCGAGGAGGAGAGGGGGTCCTTGCCAGGATGACCTTCAAGAGACCAGGTGCCTTCACTGGAGGCCTCCGTATCGGTTTGAGGTACATTACTGGGCCACTCCAACTCCAGAGACTGTCGAGGGGGGCTGAGAGACCAGGCACGTGACCTCTACGCTTGTCTGGCGCCTCTGACAGAGTCCTTGAGGCCTTCTTCTTCTGCTTGCATTTAGGCAACCCCTGGTCAGAGTGCTGCTGGGCCCGGGGAGGAGCCTTGGGAGACTCCGGAGCTTGCGGGGCTGGGGAGGCTACCAGGGATACCGGGGCTGCCTTACGGAAGGAATCATCCAGTTTCTGCTTACGACTCTGGATGGCCTTGGAGGACATCTTCTTACAGAGGGAGCATAGTTCCGGGTCATGGTTGGCTCCTAGACACCCGAGACAACAGTCATGGGTGACTGTGAGCGACATGTTTTTGGAGCATCTATCACATTTCTTAAAACCAGAGGGCATTGGGGCAAAAGGGACCCCTGTGAGGTCAAAGATCCTCAATGTGGCCAGTGGTTACAAAGGGGCGCGAAGCACGATAAAAACAAAAAAGGCAAAAAAGAAAAACCCTGAGACCAGGGCCAAAGCACCGGTTGGGAACAGAGAAAACTTTCTGGGGACGAGACGCACATCCGAAGGGCTTCGCAGAAGAAGTGAGACTGAGTAAGATGGCACCTTTGGGCAGGAATGGGACCACGCATGTGTGGTGACATTCCAAAGGCTTTCTTTGAAAGCTGGGGAAATGCTCTGCGTGGGCTCCGGTGGTGCCGTCACTCATATGTGTGGATTGACATAGAAACATAGAAACATGATGGCAGAAAAAGACCACAAGGCCTATCTAGTCTGTCCTTCCATAACAACAACTACAACAGTCCACTTCCTGCTTGTTCCTGGAGAGAAAAAAAAAAAGTTTGTAGGGGGTACAAGCTGCGTTTATTTCAATGAGTCACTCTGATTGTGGTTGAGCAACTGGGTCAATTGTATTATTAGAACAACCCCTTGCCCTCTTACTCAGGTTACCAGTGTGTGGTGCCAGCTCGCACACTGAAGGGGGTTTTCTTTTTTTTTTTTTGCCAAAGTGGCCCTTGCTTGAAAAATATTGACATATCACTGGATTACACAATCTTATTAAGTAAAGGCATGTCTTGTGACAAACAAATGAAATCTTAGCCATAGGAGCCAACTAGTGTTCATGTTAGCATAATGGCAAATGGACCATGGCCCGAGGTCCTGGTATCTGTGCAGATTTTTCAAAATTCTGTAGAATTTGTGGCACATTTTTGCAAAGTTGAATGTAGCTAAATATTAGATGTTAATTTTTATTTCTTTTGTGTGTCTGATGAATTTGCTTTGTTTGAGGAGGGGGGATGGGTGGCAGGAAGAGAGAAGGATCCGAATAATGGGAGAGGAAAAGGGGACCCTTAAAAGAGATGGAAAAGGGATCTCAAGGAGGAGGAAGAAAATAAGAGGATGAAGCACAGAGGAAAGGGAAGAGGGGAGGAAAAGCATTAGGAAATATAGGGAAAAGAAATAGGGACTATTACGGAAGGTGAAGGGGCATCTAGGATCAGAAAAGGGAAGTAACAAGGATCCACTGTCACACACCTATTTCTGGGGCTGTCCAATTTTTAATCCTTGTTCTCCCCCCCCCCCCAAGACTCCTCACGCATGTCTTGCTTCTCTATCCCCTCATTGCTCCTCAGTCATTTTCATCCTTCACACTTCTGACACCCCCACCCCACTTGTCCCGCACCAGCCTTACTCTTCTTTGGGTGATGGGACATGAACTTCCTCCCACTACCAGCTCCTGTTTTCCTGTTCCAGCTTACTATTGGTGTGACTATGCATGTGCACAGATGGACACAGACAGATTGGACTCCTCACACACCCCCCCCCCCACACTCGTTCCCTCTCCTCCATGCATCACCTACCCTCATTTTCTCCATGCCAGCTTGTAAGAAAGCAGCAATGCAGCACTTTGGATGCACCTGCTTACTATGTATCCTGGAGCCAGAGAACTCTAGTAAACTGTTACATTCAGGCCCAGGAGCAACCCAAGGCACTGCAGTGCTACGGACTGAACTCAAGAGTGTCACGTTAGCACGGGGAAACTGAAAGGATCATGGGGGGGGAGCAGGGGCAAGGAAACTGCCTCATTACATTCAGCTCCTAATCGCCCACAGCAATTCTGCAGGTCATTCCATGGCAAGAGAAATTTTGCCTCCTTTATCATGGCCCATGGGAAACCAGGTGCTCTGACTATGGCTCACACAATAATTAAAACAACTACACTTTATAATTTTGAAAATTTGATTTCTGGTATGGCCACTGCATATCCTGCAAATGTTTTAATTTGCTCTTCACACTGTATCGTGTTCAAGTAAGAACTGTTGTATAATCAACATTAACTGCAAAAACTGTTTCTATTTAGGCTCTGATTAATTCATTACTTAGTGTTTATGGCACCATGTGCTAAAATTTCAGAGCATGACATGTTTGGGGGAGTACTGAAGCAGAAGATGAAGTTAAAAGCTTTCAAAATAAGGCAGAAGTGTGCAAGCTAGAGAAATATGCCCTTATGTGTTAAATGTCTGAAGGTCCCATTTTCCATAAAATGGGAGAACTACTTGATTTAAGAACCACAGCATCCTTAGAAAGAACCACTCACTGAATGATTAGTAAGCTTAAAAGAATACATGCAGAGTGTGACACAAAGCAAACTTGAACATCTCTGTAGGACGTGGTGTGGTGGAAGGAGAGAAGATATGGTGAAATTAAACCTTACCTCCTCATTTTCTTTCCTCGAGTCCCTCCAGTCCAGTCACGTGGGTTATGCTTGCTTACCAGCAGATGGAGACTGAGAACCACTGGCTTGATGATGTCACAGTACAAAGGTCCTGTACTGCCCTGCTCTCACCAGTATTTTCATAACAAAGCAGGCTTCCACCACCACCACATATTATTAAATGCTCATCCAGCATACTTACCAAAAACGCTTTCCTGCCCCAAAGTGTGTCAGGAATAGGAGATATAAACCAACTCTCTCAAGACTAACACAATGCACCATCACAGCCATGCAATCTGAGAGCCCAAGCTGGATACTCAAATTGCCGCTTGGTCCCACAGCCTAGGCATGCTTTCCGTCCTGGTAAGCCAGGAACTACTACTACTATTTGTATAGCATTATAAAGCATATGTAGTGCTGTACAGACACATGTAAAAGACGGTTCCTGCTCATCAGTGCTTACAATCTAGTCAAGACGGACAACACAACAGCTTAGGATCCAAAAGTGGCCTCAAAGAGATGAGTAGGATGAGAATCGAGTAGAGGCCTTTGAATATGGTGAGGAATGAACCATAAGAACATAAGGTGGGTCCCTGGACTAGACCGGAGGGACTCAAGGAAAGAAAGTAAGCAGGTTAAGATGTAATGTTGCCTTCCTCATTGTTCCTCCAGTCCAGACGTGTGGGATGTACCAAAGCAGTGCCAAATGGGGAGGAAAACAGAACAGTCCAGCCTGTAGCTCAGATGTGTACCACCTTCTGAGCTGGAGTATTGCTGTCACTAAGACACAAAGAAAGGAGGATATACCTTCCCTATGCTACTGAGCCATGCTCTGCTGATGAAGCAACATACTCTCTGGAAGTAGCAACCAGAATCCGAGCCAGACGTGACTGGTCCTACATGCCTTGGCAACCAGTTCACCCTGGAAAACCATCATAGGACCACACTAAGGGGCGATGCCTGCATGAAGCCCCCCCATCTCCTTAAAGGACACACGAAGGATAGAGGACATCCAAGTTACCCAAGATAAGAGATGGCCCGTTAGTCAGGAGGTGCCAAAGCTACTGTGAAACTAAAAAGGGAGAGTTTCAAGAACTCTGAACATTTCCAAAATTGTGTCCAAAATCTCTCATCTATGAAACGATGAGCTCTCCATGCCAATTCAGCAGGAACTCCTTCAAAAGGAATCTCAGCACCTATGTATCTATAGCTTGGATCTCCAAAGTTACTAGAGATTTTGGGCCAATAAACTTCTGTATTTTTTTTTGCACAAAGGCACGTTGCATTCTAACAAACTTGGGAGCGGTGCTGAGCCCACATAAGGAATAACAATTAGCAGGTAAGTCTAATTTCTCTTTCCTTATTGTCTCTCCAGTTCAGTCCCACACCTCTGGGATGTACCAGAGCAGTAATTACTGGGAGGGACCTGTCCAAACGGACCGCAAAACTGTAACCCCAAAGCAAGCATCCTGCGTCGCCTGAACATCTAGGCGATAGTGTTTACTGAAAGTATGCAGCGAAGACCAAGTGGCTGCTCGACAAATTTCTACCGGCGGAACCAAGCTATGTGCCACCCACGAAGTCGCTTGTGCTCTAGTAGAATGTGCCCGCAGCCCCATGGGCACCTGACGCCCCTGCAAAATATACGCTGACGCTATTGCTTCACGGACCCATCTGGAAATTGAAGCTTTGGCCATCGCTTCCCCTTTACGCGGACTACCAAAGAGAACGAATAAACATTCCATTTTGCAGAAGGACTGAGACCTTCAAGTAATGCTGCAGTATCCTCTTTATGTCCAAAAGACGCAAACTACGATCCGACGCGTCCTCCCCCGAAACACCTAATACTGGTAAAGAGACAGATTGATTCATATGAAAAGGCGAAACTAACTTCGGCAGAAAGGACGGCACCGGACGCAACACCACCTTTTCCCTAGAAAAGGTTCACAACAGGACAACACCTGCAACTTCGAAATTCGACATACTGAACAAATGGTTACCAAGAACACTGTCTTTAAAGTCAAATCTTTTAACGAAGCCAGACGCAAAGGTTCAAAAGGCTCCTTAGTCAGACAATGCTCCTAGCACAAAGTTGAGATCCCACGGAGGAGACACCATCCTGCGAGCAGGTGTAAACGTGAAATCGCCTTCAAAAAGTGTATCACATCGGAATGGGAACCCAAGGAAGCTCCCTGAACCTTTCCTCGATAACAATAGCTGCCAGCTGAACCCTTAAGGAACTGGCCACCAAACCCTTATCGAAACCGTCCTGCAAGAAACTCAATACCAGAGGAACCGACGCTAAGGTTGGACGGACCCGACGTTGCATACACCAGTCCTCAAAGATACGCCAAACGCGTACTTATGCCAAAGATGTCGACCTTTTTCTGGCCAATAGCAAGGTAGCAGTTACTGCCCCAGAGTAACCCTTCTTCCTCAACCTAGCCCTTTCAATGGCCAAGCAGTAAGAGAGAACCGATCCACCTGAGGCATTTGCAGAGGATCTAGGGTCAGATTCGCCATGGCTCCCCGACGAGAAGATGAACCAGATCGGCATATCATGGGCATCGTGGCCAATCCGGAGCCACTAACACTACTTTCCCCAAATGAGCTTCGATGTGCTGAACTACCCGACCTATGGAGCGCCCAAGGAGGAAAAACGTAGAGCAGGCCTTGCGTGGGACATGGTTGCAGTAAGGCATCTAGACCTTCCGACATCCTTTCTCTTCTCCTGCTGTAAAAACGAGTCGCCTTGGCCAACCGAAAGGTTGCCATGGGATCCATAATCGGAGGTCCCCACCTGGCGACTATCTGAGCAAAAACGTCCGGATGGAGCTCCCACTCTCCAGCATCCACCCGTACTCTGCTGAGAAAATCCGCTGTCACATTCTCCATTCCTGCAATGTGCGCTGCTGATATTGCTTGAAGATGAGGCTCCACCCAAGCAAATAAGCTTTCTGCCTCTTCTTCCAATGCCGCGCTTCCCATGCCTCCTTGCCGGTTGAGGTACGCTACTGTCACAACATTGTCTGACAGCACTCGAATCCCTCGACCCCGCACTGAGATTTCGAACTCCCAAAGAGCTCGCGCTACCACTCGCAACGCTAAGCGATTGATCGACCATTCTGCCTCCTGTGTGGTCCAACTTCCTTGCGCGAACCGCTCTCCGCAATGAGCTCCCCAGCCTGCGAGACTGGCATCTGTTAACAGCGGAAGCCACTGCGGTTGCTCGAGAGGCATACCCGCCGCCAGATTTCGTGGACAAAGCCACCATTGAAACGACCTCCTGACCTGTAACTGACAAGGGAGCCATTTACACAGAGAATCGGTCTGGTGCAACCAGCGACGAAGCAGAGACCTCTGTAACAGCGTCGCTGCCATTGTCCTCAGAACATGCAGATAGTCCCAGGCTGACGGTGCTGGAGTCCTCAGAAATTTGTACACCAGGAGCCGCAACGCTCGAGCTCGGAGATCCGGCAGAAATACCGTTCCCACACGAGTGTCGAAGCACACTCCGAAATACGCCAGAACCTACGATGGCTCCAAACAGCTTTTGGCCGCATTGACTAACCAACCAAGACACTGAAGCAGCTGCACCACTTTGGCTGTAACGCGAACACTCTCGGGCTCCGATTTTGCCCATATCAACCAGTCATTGAGATACAGATGAACTAGTAATCCTTCTCTTTGAAGAGTTGCCGCTACTACTACCATAATCTTGGTGAAGGTGTGCGGAGCTGTCGCCAACTCGAAGGGCGATGCCTGGAACTGATGCCCCCACAGCAGCGCAAATCTTAGAAACTTCTGATGTCCCGGCCTGATAGAAATGTGTATGTAAATACGCTTCTGTCAGATCGAGGGATGTCAAAAACTCCACCTGACGAACCTCTACTATAACGGACCGTAAGGTCTCCATCCAAAAATGAGGCACTCGCAGCAATGATTTATCCCTTGAGGTCTAGAAATGGACAAAAAGCTCCGCCCTTCTTTGGAAGCACGAAATAAATCGAGTATTGACCAATACCGCAGAGCTCTCAAGGCACCAGTACCACTGCTCCCAGCTGTAAGAGACGATTTAGCGTTTCCCGTACCGCAGTTGATTTTAGCTGTCCTCTGCAAGGAGACAGGACAAAGGAGTCGGAGCACCGGACAAGCAAATTTGAGCGCATACCCTTTGCGAATGACCTCTAAGACCCACTGATCAGATGTTATCTGGACCCAGGTAGGAAGAAGATCTCGAAGCCAACCTCCTACTGGCTGCAAACCTGGCTGAGTCCACCTTGCTTCATTGGGGCTTCCTGAGCGCTGTTGACGAGGGGCTAGAATAACCTCTGCCCGCCCCTCGAAACCTCTGACCTCACGAGGGGAATCTTCCTCTTTGAAAACCTCCCAACCTGGAGGTACGAAAACGCCTGAAACTGACCCCACGAAGATCCCGGGGTCCGACCAGGTTCGGCTTATCCTCTGGCAAGCGTCCGCCTTTTGATTCACCCAAATCTTTGACCAGCTTGTCTAGACTCTCCAAAACAACAACTTCCCCTTAAAAGGAAGTTTGCTGAGATGCGACTTGGAGGAACCGTCCGCCGCCCAATTTCGTAACCAAAGATAGTGGCGCGTGGCTACCAAGGAAGCCATGCTATTCGCTAATGATCTAATTAGATCATAATGGACATCCGCTAAAAGAGTAGTTACTCACCTGTAACAGGTGTTTTCCAGGAGCAGCAGGAATCAGTCCTCACTTATGGGTGACATTGACGTCGATGGAGCCCCTGTGCGGAGCAATTCCCCAGCTTTCTAAGAAAGCCTTTGGGAATACTGCATGCATGATCGGTCCCCTTCCCGCCTAAAGGTGCCATCTTGCTCAGTCAAATGACATAGCTAAAAGACAGCACACAAAAATGTAAAAATGAACTATGTACAACTGCAACTCCCGGGGAGGAGGGAGGGTTGTGAGGACTGATTCCTGCTGCTCCTGGAGAACACCTGTTACAGGTGAGTAACTACTCTTTCTCCAGGACCAAGCAGGAAGTCAGTCCTCACTTATGGGACTCCCCAACTTCAGGCTACCGGAGACCCAGAGCTGAAAAATGAGCTCCCTCTAGCCGCAGCATCAGAGAAAGGATTTCACTGAACATACCCCCACCGGTAGCCCAACCGGAGGGCTGGAGGGTAGGAGTTGCCTAAACCTCAAAGAGATTCCGGAGCACTGCCTGACCGAAAGCACTGCCCCTACGGGACTCCCTCTCCAGACAGTAATGGGCTGCAAAAGTTTGGCTTGAGGACCAAGCTGCAGCCCTGCAGATGTCTGCCAACGGTAGAGAGCGGAGATGAGCTACTGAGGCAGCCATTGCCCTAACACGGTGGGCTGTGACCCGACCCTGCAAGGGAAGGTCAGCTGCCCTGTAAGCCCAGGTGATACAGTCAGCCACCCAGATGGACAAGGTACACTTGGACATAGGTAACCCCAAGTTATTAGGGTCAAAAGATACGAAGAGCTGAGTAGCCCTCCTATGCCCCTGCGTACGCTCAATGTAGAAGGATAAGGCCCTCCTACAGTCCAGGGTATGCAGGACCGTCTCAGCCCGGCTGGCATGGGGCCTAGGGAAGAATGTTGGAAGAACCACCTCCTGGTTGAGATGGAAAGATGAGACAACATTTGGGAGGAACTTAGGATGAGTCCGAAGGACTATCCTGTTCCTATAGAAGCGAGTGTAAGGCCTGTCACAGACCAGGGCATGAAGCTCACTCACTCGCCTGGCCGAGGTCAGGGCCACAAGGAATAGAGTCTTCCAAGAAAGGAAGCGGAGAGGACATGTAGCCATCGGCTCAAAAGGTGGGCGAGTCAGTTGCTGCAAGACCACATTCAACTCCCACTCAGGGGCCGGTGGACAGAGAGGAGGCTTGAGCAAGAGCAAGCCTCTGAGAAACCTGAACACCAAGGGGTGAACCGACAGAGTGCCCCTCCACCAGTGAGTAGTGAGCTGCTAGAGCAGAGAGGTGGACCCGAACCGAATTGGACTTAAGGCCTTGATTGGACAAGTGCAGTAGATACTGAAGCACTACTGGTACAGTGCAGGCGAAAGGATCCTCTTTGCGCTGCTGACACCACAGAGAACCTTCTCCACTTCAGGGCATAGCAATCCACCAGGAAAACCTTTCTAGAGGCCAAGACCACCTCTTCCACTTCTCGAGGTAGGCCCCAGGGAGCCTTGTAGCCTCCAGGCCATCAAATTGAGAGATTTGAGATTGGGGTGCAGAAGGGAACCCTGATCCTGAGAGAGAAGATCGGGCTGCAACCCCAGAGGTAGTGGTGTGTCCACGGCTAGCTGGAGCAGAAGTGGAAACCAGGGCTGCCTCGGCCACCTGGGAGCTATCAGAAGTACCGAGGCCTTGTCCCTTAGAATCTTGAACAAGGTTCGGGCCATCAGAGGCGTGGGAGGAAACATCCTGGGACCAAGAAATCAGGAAGGCATCTGCTGCTAACCTCAGGGGAAGCGGTTGCCTGGAACAGAACGTGGGCAGCTGCCGGTTCAGGGGACTGGCAAAGAGATCTATGGATGGAAGTCCCCATCTCAGGAAAATTTTCTGAACCACCAAGGGGTGTAGTTGCCACTCATGGGGTTGCAGAATCCTGCTCAACCTGTCTGCCAGGAAGTTTTCCTGGCCAGGGAGATAAACAGCCTTGAGAAACATGTTGTGTTTGAGAGCAAAAGAGCACAGGGCCTGTGCCTCTCGACACAGGAGCCTGGACCCCGTTCCTCCCTGCTTGTTCACATAGAACATGGCCACTTGATTGTCCGTCTGTACCAGAACAGACTGGTGAGCCAAGGTGTGAGAGAAGGTTTTGAGGGCTAAGCGAATATCCCGGAGTTCCAGGAGGTTGATTTGCTGTGTGGCCTCCCATGGAGACCACAGGCCCTGGGTGCACCTGTCCAAGCAATGTGCACCCCAGCCCTGCAAGGAGGCATCGGTGGTCAGCACCACCATGGAAACAGGCACCTGAAAAGGCACCCCCTGTAATAAACTGGGGTGGTGTAGCCACCACTGCAGAGAGTCCAGGAATGGTTTGGACACCCGTACTTTGTCTGCAAGGCTTCCCGTGGCTTGTTTCCACTGAGTTCGGAGAAACCATTGTGCAGGTCTCATGTGGAGGCGGGCATTGGGGGTCACATGCGGAGGCGGGCATTGGGGGTCACATGCACTGTCGATGCCATGTGGCCCAGGAGCTTTAGACAGAGTCTGGCAGAGACTTGTGGCCTGCTCAGAGACTGGTTTGCCAAGTCTATGAGTCTTTGAGCCCTGTCTCTTAGCAAGTAAGCCTTTGCTTGCAGGGAGTCCAACCTTGCCCCTATGAACTCTAGGTTCTGGGAGGGGAGCAAAGTGGACTTTGCGAAGTTTATGACAACCCTAGGTGTTGAAGGAGGGAAACAGTTCTGAGGGTGGCTTGCCGGGCCTCCTGGGAAGTCAGACCCCTGATGAGCCAGTCGTCCAAGTAGGGGAAGACAAAAAAAACCTAATTCTGTAAGTAGGCCGCCACCACCGCCAGACACTTTGTAAAGACCCTTGGGGCGGAGGTCAGGCCAAAGGGTAGTTACTCTGTACTGGTAATGGTTTCCTCCCACAATGAACCTGAGGTACTTTCTGTGGTCTGGATGAATGAGGATGTGAGTGTACGCATCCTTTAGATCTAAGGAGCATAGCCAATCTCCCTGCTGGAGGTAGGGCAGAAGTGTTCCAAGAGTAAGCATCTTGAACCTTTTTCTCCAAGAACTTGTTGAGATTCCTGAGGTCGAGAATAGGCCTGAGGCCCCCGGTTCACTTTGGTACGAGGAAGTACCTGGAGTAGAACCCGTGACCTTGCAGTTCTTGAAGGAGGAGGTCTGTGTGCAGAGGAGGTCTTGGAGGCTCTCCTGGGAAGTCGGTTGGAGGCAACTGCTGGAAATGGAGCATATAGCCCTTGTGGACTATGCTCAATACCCAAGCATCTCCTGTAATGTAAACGTTATTTTTAACATGTTCTCTGTAAACCGCTCCTGATCTCTGGAAGGGGCGGTATAGAAAAAACACACAAATAAAGTAATGAGTGGCCACCTGTGGGCAAACAGGACTAGACGACCTCCTGTGCAGAGATGGGACAGCAGAGATGGAAAGGCTATGCTGTGGGAGCAGGAGCCGGAGGCTTGGGGGTCTTCTGCCTATGGGGCCCTTGTTCCTGCCCCTTGGCCTGCTGACCCTGCTGGGGAGGCCTGTAGGCAGCCGCCTTCCTTGGGTAAAAGGACTTTTTACCCGAGCCCTTCTTCCTCTGAGAAGGGGCAGACGTTTTTCTGGACAGCCTTGTCCTAGTCAGGTGCTCGGTTTCGAGCTCAGCCGACTTCTCGTCCATGGGCTTGCCAAAAAGGTTTTCACCTCGGCAAGGGACATCGACCAACTTGTCCTGCACCCAGGGCTCGAGATCCGATGACTGCAACCATGCCTGGCATTGGGCCCCGATGCCGGCCGCCGCTACACGGGCCGAAGCCTCGAAGCCATCGTAGGCCGCTCGGGACATGAACTTTGAGCATTCCCGGATTCCCGAGGACAAGGTCTTGAACCTCTGCAAAGGCTTCCCGGAGAAGCCAGCAGAGAACCCGGCAAGTTCCTTCGCCAGGTCCCATAGGTACATGCCCATGTACAGCTGGTAAGACTGAACACGGCAAGCAAGCATCGAGCCCTGGAAGCACTTTCTGCCGACAGCATCCAGGTTCTGGGCCTCCCTGCCGGAAGGCACCGCAGAGTGCATCTTCTGACTTTTCAGACGATGCATGGCCGATTCCACCACCATGGAATGGTGCGGCAACTGCGCCTTCTGGAAACCTGGGCTCTTACGGAGTCGATAAATGGAATCGACCCGCTTGCTCAAAACCGGCGCCAAGGCCGGTGCTGGTGCCTACCACATCCGGAAGAGGAGCCGTTCCAGCATCGTAGGAACAGGCACAGTAAAGGACTCCTTCGGAGGAGAGTCATACTGGAGGGCCTCGAGCTCTTCGGCTCGAGGCTCCTCCTCGGGGTATGCGGGAATCGCCAAAGCCTTGGCCATGTCCCTGACAAACTCCGAGAACCTGGTGTCCTCCGGAGGGGACCTACTCCGGGACTCGGACTGCGGTAAGTCCGAAGAGGCACACCGAGTCCGAAAAGTATCGGGGAACTCCTCATCCTCCATCTCCCACGCAAACTCATCAGAAGAGGAGTCGGGAGGCTCCAACCGCGCGGGCCTCGGTGGCACCCGCCCCGACACCAAAGGCACCGGCGTCGACGCCCTCGGTTCCGAGCGGGAGGTCGAGGGTGACCGTGACTGAGGACAACCTCGAACCTTCATGGTCTCGAGTATCGGCTTGATCTCCGGGGTCGACTTTGATGTCGATGTCCCGGTGGTCGGGGCAGATGCACCAGCGAGGCTGGCCATCAGTACCCGCTGCTGATCCATGAAGGCAGACAATCTGCACTCCAAGGCTGTCAGCCTGAGTCCAACCTCAGGATACTCAGCAGCCACTGACTCGGGCCTCGGCGGCGCCGGGCCCGACGTCGGCTCCCTAGGAGGAGAGCCCACGAGGACAACAGGACTTACGTGTCCGGCGGGCTCCGTCTCCACACAAGGTATTTTGGACGGCTTCTCCTGCTCCAAGGGCCCGGGACGGCGGTCGGGGGTCTGAGACCTGGCTCTCGAGGAACCAGGGACCTCCTCCGACGCCGCCCTCATGAGCCATTTCTTCCTCTTACGTTCCGGATCGGGGGACCCCCTGTCCGAGGAACCCTGGCGATGCTCGGGGTCAGACTCCCGAGACGTTGAGGCCTCGGACGAGGTCCGGGCCCAGCCAGAGGCAGAGTCAGAAAAATTCTGCTCTGATTCTGGCGGCTTCGTAGTGCCTTGGTGGACATTTTGCCACACGGGACACAGACCTTAGGATCATGATCTGGTCCGAGGCATCGAAGGCAGCAGTCGTGTGTGTCGGTGAGAGACATCAGTTTCTTGCACCGATCACACTTTTTGAAACCACTGGAAGCCATCGGGGAAAAAAGGGCCCCCGTGAGCTCAAAGGACCGGCCTTCCAGGGAAAAGGCAAAAAGGGCGTGAACGCCAGCCACGAAGGGCAAAAACCGAAAAAATAGAAGACGGGCTCGATACCGGTGTACCAAACCCGGCGGGAAGGGGAACCGGTGTCGAACCGGAGAAAAAACACGATGAAATCGCAAGAAAAAAACGTCAATTTTTCCGGTCAGACGTCCGGTGGGCTCCATGGAAAAAGAAAGACTGAGCAAGATAGCACCTTTAGGCGGGAAGGGGACCGCGCATGCGTGCAGTATTCCCAAAGGCTTTCGATGTCACCCATAAGTGAGGACTGACTTCCTGCTTGGTCCTGGAGAATAAGCAGCTCCTGACTCAATACTTGTCACATCCGCTAAGCGGTCCTGCGCTTGTTGCGCTGACTGCTGCAAACGCTGCGACCACCAAAGGCAAGCTCTCACTACCCAAGCCCCACAAATAGACGCTTGTAGCAAGAGAGCATTAACTTCAAAGACCTGTTTCGATAAGGTGTCCACCTTTCTATCCTGTGCGTCTTTCACCGGGATAGTCTTCCTCGTGACCGCTGACATCGCAGCATCTATACGTGGAGAGCGAAATATTTCCCTTTCTTGATCCGCCAAGGGATAAAGCCGATCATAGACTGAACTCCGTGCAATCCTGCCTCTGGCAAATCCCATTCATCCTGAATCATTTGCTTAACCATTCAGTGAACAGGAAACACAGCCTGCGTCTTACGCACCGCCTGAATGAGAGGATCCTCTAGTTCCTCATCTTCTAACTGGATGCACGGAAGACAGATTAACAGCCTGAAACGACTCCGTAACGAGCGCTGTGAGCTCCTCTCTCCGAAAAACTGATGATCCTCACCTGGTCCTCAGGTTCCTGAATTTCGCCTTCTTCCAGTTCTTCCACTCCAGATTCTGGTTCCATTTCGAAGTTTTCCCCTTCCGGCCAATCCGAATCAAGAGGTTGATCTTCCACCAAGCGAGCCCTCTTAGCCGCTCTAGTCAAACCAGTCCAATCTTGTCCGTGGTCGCTTGATTCCCTGTCGCTCCCAACAGTGAAAGATCTGCGACCGGCACCTGATTGCACAAGCAATACGCTTAATGCGTAAGCAGCACAAAATCTGGGGAAAAACCTCCAAGCACTGGTCCCGCCGCCACTGGCGCAGTGGAAGGACCAGGCATAGCTGAACTGTCCACCAAAAGAGTAGCCTTGTCGTGGAGCTCCTGCTCCATATTGAGCGCTTCAGTTGCGCAGCCCCGACAAACCCCCACGTCCAAGACTCTACCCCTACGCGACCCACACACCAAACACTGTGGGCGCGACGGCATCAGTGGAACGCAGTTGGAGAGATCCAAAAAAATAAGTACACTCCACTGAGAAATTGACAAAAAAAAAAAAAAAACAGCAACAAAGAAACTGTTCATCTATTTTTTTTTTTTTTATTTGCAGTGGCTCCTTTAAGGGATGAAACAACTCAAATCAACTCAAATTAAATTGAACTAGATTAAATCAAATTAAACAGACTGTCCCCTAAAACATTACAGTCTAAATCCTCAAAGAACTCCATTCCCAAAGCAGTTCAGAGCCCCACAGACAAAAAATGTGGGAAGGAAAATGGCCCGCGATTCTTGCTACTGCCAAATGTGCTTTACATGCGGCCGCAGGCCCAAAAATTGCCCCGCAGTCCCGAAATCGCTACTGGGAGACTCCTCTGTCCTGACGGCTTCAAAAATTCACTTTCTGCCCCTCGCACTCAAATAGCAGATCTACCAGACCGCCAGCTGCGATCAGCTTAACAGCTGCTGTTTTTTCTTCTTTTGTCTCTGCTGAAGCAGAGCCGAAGCTCCACGGTGAGTTGCAAAGCGTCTGAAAATCGCCGATGCCTGCCGGAGAGAGATCAGACCCCGCAGAAGCCTCAGAACAGCTCCCCTCCGTGCAATCTAGGATGGGAGAGTGGGCAGAAGGTAAAGCAGGTCCCAGGGAAAAGAGAAGAAATCCTCCAGGTATTCTCCGTTCCCCTTTTTGGATCACTATTTTTTTTTTAAACCTTAAAGGTACAAACACCCCCAAATGAAATTAACCACAGGGAAAGGAAATAGCCCAAAACCCCTATCTATCCTAACTAAAAAGCTACTTATCCGCTCCTCAGTGAGCCCAGCAGCTAGGTTCACTACCTCCAGATGCATGGAGACTGGGCACACTGGGGGCTGGTGGGAGAGGCCAGCAGGATATATCCAGTGATGTCACGAATTTGACATGCCCAGTCTCCATGCTGCAGGAGGAGGTGCACTACCCAACTGGAGAGACGATAGGGAACCAGTGGTTCTCAGTCTCCATCTGTTGGTAGGAGATCATAACATGCATCTGGACTACACTGGAGGGACGATGAGGAAATGTTTGGTGTGTGCTTGTCTGTGGGGGACGGAATTCTATATTTATGTTCCTTTGTGGTAGATGGGGGTGGGGTACATCTTATTTTCTTTCTCCCCCTCACACATATAGGATAAGATAGCATTCCCCAATTGTTTTGAAAGTTAAAACTAAATACTCTCCCCCGACACAATGGAGTTTGCACAAAATTGGAGTGCTTAGTTTACTTGAATTTGATATACTACCTACATAAAACGTATCAAGGTTGTTTTCAAAATAAAAAACTCAGTATACAATAAATACAAAAGGCTAATATAACAATGAAAATGTATCTTGATAGTCAAACAAGAGCAAAGAGCTGACCTAATTTTCTGTTAATAACCAGACCAGCAATCAATTATTCACGCTAAGGATAATGAGCAGCAAGCCCAGAACTTACCATCTGAAGAGGAGGAAGACCAATGGCCTTCAACTCTGCCCTACCCCAAACATCTTACCAAAGTGGAGGACTGGTCCAAGGTCCGATAATATTAATCATGCCTTGATTACTACTAAATCATTTGTACAGCGTACGCCTTGTAGCGCTCTACAAATAATTAGCAGTAGTAGTAATAATCATCAAGCAAACTGATTACAGCAATTCCTTATTAATAGGCCTTTCATCTTATCACCTCAAATGTCTTCAAATTGTCCAAAATGCTGCTGTCAAGCTCATCTACCAGGCTAGGAGGGTAGATTATGTCTTTCCTCTGTTTGATTAGCACTGTCTATCAGTAAAACTGCTGTCTTAAGATTCTATTTTCCTTTGTTCCTCATGAATGTTCCTGACAGACACTAAACTAGTTCCAGGAGTGAACTCTGGGTACTCTACTGGCCATTTCGTCTTCACTAGAGTAACTCCATTACCCACTTGGCAAATTCATACTATCGAGCTTGCTTACCAGATAAGCAAAGCCTATAGCATCACTTTTATCATTTTATTAAAGAACTCAAGCTTGTCTGACAGGAACTTCCCTTTGTAAAGCCATGGTGTCTGATGTTTCATAATCTGTTTCCAAGTGCTGCTATATTTAGTATTTCCATAGTTTTGTTCACAACTAAAGTTGGACTAATAGATCTGCCTACTTCCTTGTCTGTTCTCCTGCAAGCTCTCAAATCTTTTCCCATCCTCAACTTATGATTTGAAGGCTTAAGAGACCAGCTCTGATTGAGCTAGAAGCCCAAAGGAGCATGAGGAAGCTGCTAGGCCTGAAAAACCACCATTAAATTACAAGAGTGGGTTTTCTGATCTCCTCAAAGCACATTCCACTAGGATTTGAATATTCAGGTTGACTGATAAGTCATGCACTTCTATTGAATGGGCATAAGGTTTAAGACTAGAAGTACCCTGAACAACAGAAGTGCTACTACTTTGTTTCAGTCTTTTTCTATGTTCCACCAAGTTTCACTGGTAGCCTAAATAAAGAAGTCTACCATCAACCTCAAATTAGCTGGTTTAGATGTGTGAGCCCCTGTTGTTGAGGCTATGTCCATTTGTCTTTCCAGCCATGCACATGTATTTCTTTGCACATGCGTGGCCACATTGGAAAAGCAAGAGCTGAAAGCTATGAGATGCAGGAAACTCAGGTACCACAACCCAAGGAGGAGGAGGAAGACTGGCAGTAAAGAGACAAAGTTTGCAGAGCTCAGGCCCTGCCAGATGAAGAGGAAAGCCAGTGGCAGTGGACACCAAAGAAACTTTCCTCCCTCTCATTGTCCTCTGCCTCGTGTCCTCATATTCTTATCAAAGTATAAGCCAATCTATAGGTGGTTTTAATTTAACACAACCATTTATAGCCCACCTATACCACCAGGTTCTAGGTGGGTTACAATTATCAATAGAGAGGGAGGAGTGGCTCAGTGGTTGGGACAGGTTACCTCAGGCTGAAGGGCCAGGAGTTCAACTCCCACATAGGGACAAGTAACCTCAGGCTGGAGGGACTGGGATCTCTAGTCCCATGACCACTCCTTGTGGCCTTGGGCAAGCCACTTAATCCCTCCACTGCCTCAGGTATGCTTAAGATTGTGAGCCCTTTGGGGACGAGGGAATAAAAAGTGCCTGTTAACATATCTGTAATCCGCTCTGATACACATAATAAAGGGTGGTATATATCAAGTGCCTAAACCATAAAAAAAGCATAAACATTCCAGCCAAAGTGAAATTCTTTTACAACAGATTTACAATTATAAAGAGCACAGTTTTAATCAGAATTCCTATCCAACAAAAATTTCCAAAATAACAATTTTAAGTGACTGTCGAAACAGTATATAATGAAAGTTTCCTGATCTCAATTGGCAAACTATTCCATTCTATCGCATTAACAAACAAATCTGTCCAACACCTGTTTAAACTTCTAATTCTTCACTGACGGAATTGCAAGAGAAGTACTTCCAACTAGCCACGAGGTTCTAGAAGTATCAAAAGAAAAGAAACTAGATTGACCATATAGACTGGAATACAACCATTTAAAATCTTAAAAACAAAATAATTTAAAAGTGATCCAAGCTGCTGTTAGCAGCTGATGTAATTGTGTGAGATAAGGTATGGCCCTGTCATACTTTTTATCTTTGAAAAGAAGCTTGGCTGCATATTCTGCAATACTTGCAGTCACATAGATGTTTCTTAGCAATACCCAAACAAACAACACAAGAATCTAACTGACATAAAAAGGATTTGTACCAAAAAGCCTTATATAATGAGTTTCAAAATTTGATATAATTTGTCAAAGATGGCACAATTTATAGAATACCTTTCTGATCAGTGCTTTTAACTGTTTTCCTAGAGATGAAGTAGAATACAATACAATTCTGAAAATTTTTACAGCTTTCAATAATGACATTCCTAAATCTGAAATTTTGGGTGAAATTAGAAAAGGGTCAAGGTGTGTGCTACCCACAGTAATTTCTTTTCTGGGTTTAATTTCATCAAATGTATACCTTATCTCCTCTCTTAAGGAAGTCAGGAGACCGACCTGAGCGAGAGGAAAGAGAAATTAGACTTACCTGCTAATTGTTGTTCCTTGAACTTCAGTTCAGTCCCACACCTCTGGGTTGTGCACCTCCTTCCGCAGCTTGGAGACTGGGCATATAGAATCTTGAAGTCACCTCATATATACAGCTGGCTCCTCCCACCAGCCCCCAGTGACCTATTGACAAAGCAGAACTAAAGGAGCAATAAATAATTAACATAATTGTTGACCAACACCTTACCTACATATCTAAATGAACGGATCCGGATCCACTCCGCTAACAGAGGAGACTGTTCCCCCAATTGCCAGAGAAGATAAAAAGAAAAAAAACAAACTGTGCAACGGCGCACAACAAAAACGAAGAAATAAGTGACTAGCACTAAAAAGATCCTCAAACCCAATTTTTTTTTGAACGCTTATACTATATATGTTGCAAACAAACTAAATCACCAATCCGGGTGGGATCCGGGACTGAACTGGAGTTCCTCAAGGAACAACAATTAGCAGGTAAGTCTAATTTCTCTTTCCTTATTGTCCCTTCAGTTCAGTCCCGCACCCCTGGGATGTAGCAGAGCAGTAACTTAATGGGAGGGACCTGACAAACCGGCCCGCAAAACTGCTCATCCGAAACAGGCATCTCCTGCCACCTGAATGTCCAGATAATGCTTACTGAAAGTATGCAAAGACGACCATGTAGCCGCTCTGCAAATCTCCACTGGAAGAACCAAAGTATACTCTGCCCAAGATGTAGAATGCACCCTCAAACCTACAGGAACCTGACGACCCTGTAACATATAAGCTGAAGAAATCGCTTCGCGAACCCATCTAAAAATGTAAAAATGGAAGCCTCTGGCACCGCTTCTCCCTTGCGCGGCCCTCCAAAAAGTACAAACAAGCGATCTGATCTGCAAAAAGGTTCTGACACTTTCAAATAACGCCGAAGAACCCGCTTTACATCTAGCGATCGCAGCGCACGGCCAGACACAATCATCCGACACTTGTAAAACGGGTAAAGACACTGGCTGACCTACATGAAAAGCTGAAACTACCTTCAGTACAAAAGACGGAACCATACGCAAAACCACCTTATCTCGAAAAAAACTTAAGAAAAGGTTCTCGGCAAGAAAGAGCCTGCAACTCTGAGATTCAACGAGCAGAACAGATAGCCACGAGAAAAGCTGCCTTCAACATCAAATCTTTTAACGAGGCTTGACCTAAAGGCTCAAAGGGAGCCTTTGTCAAAGCCCCCAAGACCAAGTTGAGATCCCAAGAAGGAATCACTACTCTTCTTGGCGGATGAAGACGAGATGCCGCCCGTAAGAAACGTAAGACATCCGAATGAGAGCCTACAGGAATACCCTGAACCTTACCATGATAACAAGCAATAGCAGCCAGTTGTACTCTTAACGAACTAGCTGCTAAACCTTTATCAAAACTATCTTGCAAAAATGCCAACACTTCCGGAATAGAGGCTGATGTCGGTCGCCGCTTTCTTGCCTCGCACCAAGCCTCAAAAATGCGCCAAACACGCACATAGGCTAAAGACGTTGACCGCTTCCTAGCTGAAAGCAATGTGGAAATTACTGCCCCGGAATAGCCCTTCTTTACTAGCCTCGCCCTTTCAATGGCCAAGCCGTAAGCGAGAATTGATCCACTTGTGGCATCCGCAACAGCCCTTGAAGTAGAAGATTGTCCTGAAGCGGAAGATGCCAGGGATGACCGTCCAGGAGCCTCACTAAGTCGGCGTACCACGGTCGTCGCGGCCAACCCGGAGCTATTAAAAGAACGCACCCCCGATGAGATTCGATGCGCTGAACTACTCGGCCTATGAGAGCCCAAGGTGGAAAGACAGAGCAGCCCCTCCGTGGGCCACTACTGTAACAATGCATCTAGACCTTCGGACATCGTTTCTAGTCTTCTGCTGTAAAAACAACCCACCTTGGCTGACCACCAAGTCGCCATCAGATCCATAATGGGCAGACCGCACATGCGGACTATCTGAGCAAACACTTCTGCGTGAAGTTCCCACTCTCCGGGATCCACGCGCACCCAACAGATAGTCCGTTGTCACATTCTCTACTCCTACAATGTGCGCCACCGATATCGCTTGAAGACGAGGTCCTACCCAATTGAACAAATCTTCCGCTTCTTTTCCTAGTGCTGAGCTGCCCATACTGCCCTGACAGTTGATGTACGCCACCGCGGAAGTATTATCTGACAAGACTCAGACTGACTGACCCAGGAGATTGGCTTCGAACTCCCTGAGCGCCAGTACTATCGCCCTCAACTCGACTGACTGACCATTGAGCTTCCTGAGCACTCCAGGCTCCCTGTGCGAACAATCCCTTGCAATGAGCTCCCCAACCCGACAGGCTGGTGTCGGTCAGGATTGGAACCCACTGCGGGTGCTCCAAAGGCATGCCTGCAGCTCAAATTTTTTTGAATGAAGCCACCACAGAAGGGCCTTCTTGACCCCCTACTGGACAGGACAGACGAGTTGTCAAGGAGTCATGCTGATGAAACCAACAACGAAGTAACGATCTCTGTAAAGGCCTCATATGTGCCCTTGCCCAAGGCACTACCTCCAGAGTGGCTGCCATCGTCCCCAGCACCTGAAGATACTGCCAAGCTGTTGGTGCAACACATTTCAGAAACCTGCGCATCAAATGACAAAGTTTCTGGGCCCGGAGATCCAGTAGAAACACCGATCCCACTCGAGCGTCGGACCGAACCCCCAGATATTCCAGTACCTGAGAGGGTATCATTTGGCTCTTGGCCACATTGACTACCCGAGGCTTTCCAAAAACTGTACCACTCTGGCAGTAGCCTGTATACTTTCCGCTCTTGACTTCACCCTTATGAGCCAATCGTCCAGGGTGTACTAACAGCCCTTCTTTGCGCAATGCTGCTGCTACCACCACCACGACGACCTTGGTGAATGTTCGAGGCGCTGTAGTGAGACCGAACGGTAATGCCTGAAACTGAAAATGTCCTTGAGATACCGCAAAACGAAGCAAGCACTGATGGGCTGCTCTGATTGGAATGTGCAAATACACTTCGGTGAGTTCGAGAGACGTCAAACTCTTTTCGCACCGCCATGATAATCGATCGTAACGTTTCCATGCGAAAATGAGGCACCCACAGAGAACGGTTCACTCCCCTGAGATCCAGAATAGGACGAAACTTTCCGTCTTTCTTGGGAACCACGAAATAAATGGAGTAGTGACCGCAGCCGAGCTGGTCTGGAGGCACCGGAACCACAGCTTTTAGCTACAACAAACGAGCAAGTGTTTCCGCAACCACCAACGCTTTGCTCTGCCCCCGGCATGGAGACTGAACAAAGGAATCGACTATCGGTCAGGCGAATTTGAGCATATACCCCTCGCGAATGATTTCCAAAACCCATTTGTCTGACGTTATCTGGACCCAGGCTGGAAGAAACTCCCGCAACCGTCCTCCTACAGGCTGAACTGCTGCCTGGGCCCTCCTCGCTTCACTGTGATTTCTTGAAACCTGACGAGGAATTTGCGAAACCTCTGCCCGCTCCTCAAAATCTTTTAAAGGTTTGCCCCTGAGAGCGAAACCTCCCTCTTTGGAAACTACCCAACCGGGAGGTTCGAAAACGATGAAAATCGCGTGACTGCCCTCATGACGGAACTTGAACCCGACTGGACCTTGGCTTATCTTCCAGCAAACGACCTCCCTTGGATTCCCCCAAGTCTTTGACCAACTTGTCCAAATCTTCACCAAACAAGAGCTTCCCCTTGAACGGAAGCTTGCTTAGACGAGACTGAGGAACTATCAGCTGCCCAATTCCATAACCAGAGAACGCCGTGCTGCACAAGGGAAGCCATGCTATCAGACAGTCTTCTAATAAGATCATAATGCAGATCTGCCAGATAAGCCGCCCCGGACTCTAGCTTAGTAATGTCTGCCACCTGTTCCTGCAGCTTTTCTGCAGGAAGCTGTAAATGCTGCGACCATCTTAGACACGCTCTTGCTATCCAAGCCCCACAGATTGATGCTTGAAGAGATAAGGCATTAACCTCAAAGGCCTGCTTTAACAAAGAATCCACTTTGCGATCCTGACCATCCTTTAGAGCCGCACCGCCCTCTACTGGAATGGTAGTCTTCTTGGTGACTGCCGACACCACAGCATCTACACGGGGTGATCGAAAGGACTCCCGCTCCCGATCTGACAAGGGACAGACACAAGTCATGGACCGAATCCCCCTTAACCCTGACTCTGGAAGATCCCACTCATCCTGAATCATCTGCCTGACCACACGGTGTACCGGAAAAACCGCTTGAGTCTTGCGAACTGCCTGAATGATAGGATCCTCCACCGACTCCTTGTCCACCGGCTGATCCACCACCAAATTACGAGCTTGAAGAGATTCCGTTATCAAAGCCAGCAGCTCTTCTTTACGAAATACTCTAATAATCCGAGTCTGGTCCTCAGGCTCTAGAATCCTGCCTTCCTCCAGGTCCTCAGCTAATGTATCTAGCTCCTCTAAATCCTCACCATTTAACCAGTCCGATAAGGCCGGCTGCTCTTCTACAGGCCGAGCTCTTAGCTGGTTTCCTTAAGGAAGCCTCCATCTTTTCCGTCAAGGGCCCAGCCCCTCCAGCTCCTAGGCCTGAAAGATCTGCCGTACCCCCTTGCTGGCGTAAATATAGACTTGATGTAGCAAAAGAACGAAGTCTGGAGAAAAAGCAGGCAGGACTCCTCCCACTACCATAGTAGACATTGAAGGAAGTGGAAAAGATGGAGTCGCCCCTTGCGGAGAGACAGGAGTCTCTAAGAGAGCACTCACCTCCACTGAGGCCTGAGTCCCCTGCGCTCCTGATGAACCTTCCTTAGACTGTTCTTGAAGTTCCTGCTCCATGATAAGCGCTACTGCAGCACAGCCACGGCACACTTCGGCCTCCAATACAGTTCCTCGCCTGGTGCCGCAAACAAGGCACTGAGGACATGGAGTCATGAGCTTTCTCAGCCCCAAAATGCCTAAAAAAAGAAAATAGAAGAATTTTTCTTCAATATTACAGTAGTCAAAAAACAACTAACCCCCAAAAATGCAAAAAACCCCATTTAAATCTGAAGTAAACTCAAGATCTCAGCAGAAACGCGTGATTACAGATTGAAAAATTACCTCTGTTCGTGCAAGCGTCAGCAACTGCGTTTGCTCATTTTCCCCCAGCAATCACGACTGCTCCCGATCAACTCCGGAGCACCGGAGACCAAAAGAAATGACGGATAGACCAAGCTGACTGGCAGAAAAGACACTAAATCTGTCCAGTCAGCTGCAGCATCACAGTTCAAATACCATCAGCGGCTTCTTCATTGTAAAAAACGCTCTGACTCCTGCCGTGAAGAGAAGAGTCTGATCACACTTCAGCTGCCCTCCGAACAGCCTAGGAGAGGAGAGAAGGCAGAAACAACCATCCGGCAGCAGGGCAGAAGGGAAAAGTCTCCTCCAAAGCTCCTGACTAAACCTGGTAACCTGTATAAATTCAATTTTTTTTTTTAAAACAACCTTTACTACCCCAAACTAAACAAAGTAAAAACTAAGATCCCTAACTGCAAAGTTCCTTATTTATCACTCCAGTGAGCCCAGCACCTAGGCTCACTACCCCATCCGCTGCTTGGAGACTGAGCACACTGGGGGCTGGTGGGAGGAGCCAGCTGTATATATAAGGTGACTTCAAGATTCTATATGCCCAGTCTCCAAGCTGCGTAAGGAGGTGCACAACCCAGAGGTGCGGGACTGAACTGGAGGGACAATAAGGAACATACACTGATGACACTGCATGCGTTGAGAACCCACATTGCTTTATTTCTTTATGTGCATTTGATATACTGCCTTCACATAGCAACAAGGCTGTGTACATAACCATAGTAGTAATTTGCACACAAATTTACATTAGAATATTACATATATTAAAGTAGGACAACAATTTCAATCCAGTAGACACATGCAGAACATTAAGGGACGGAAGGAAGAATAGGGGGTTTGTCCGGTATGCATGAAGGTTCTGTATCAATTCCAGAGTATATGAAGCCTAATAAAGCCCTATTAAACAGCCAGGTTTTCAGACCTTTCTTGTATTTCCTATAAGACAATTCCTTCTCAAGGTCCACAGGGCGAGTAGTCCATAATGTAGGGGCAACACAGCAAAAAGCTGCATTGGTAGAGTGTTCCAGGTGGATCTTTCTACTAGATGGGACAAAGCGTAGTTACTCACCTGTAACAGGTGTTCTCCAGGAGCAGCAGGAATCAGTCCTCACATATGGGTGACGTCGGCGCCGACGGAGCCCTCGCGGAGCAATTTTCCCCAGCTTTCAAAGAAAGCCTTTGGGAATTGTAGCGCGCATGCGCGGTCGCCTTCCCGCCCAAGGGTGCCATCTTAGCCAGTCAGATGACATAGCTAAAAAAAGACAGCATAAAAATTTGCAAAAAAACTAAAGCAGATGATTGCAACTCCAAGGGGAGGAGGGAGGGTTGTGAAGACTGATTCCTGCTGCTCCTGGAGAACACCTGTTACAGGTGAGTAACTACGCTTTCTCCAGGACCAAGCAGGAAGTCAGTCCTCACATATGGGACTCCCAAGCTTAAGGCTACCGGAGACCCTAAGCACAAAAATGAGCTCCCTCTAGCTCAGCAGCACAGAAGGAAGGAATCTTCGCTGAATTATTACCCACCGGTAGCCCACATCCGGGATGGAGGGTAGGAGTTGCTCAAACCTCAAAGAGATTACGGAGGACTGCCTGTCCGAAAGCACTGTCCCTGCGGGACTCCCTCTCGAGACAGTAATGGACCGCAAAAGTCTGGCTCGAAGACCAAGTAGCGGCCCGGCAGATGTCTGCCAGCGGAACAGAGCGGAGGTAAGCCACTGACGTAGCCTTTGCCCGAACGCAATGAGCCATGACTCGACCTTCCAAGGAGAGTCCGGCTGCCCCATAAGCCCAAGTGATACAGTCCGCAACCCAGATGGACAGAGTACGCTTGGAGACAGGGAGCCCCAATTTATTGGGGTCAAAAGACACAAAAAGCTGAGCAGGTTTACGGTGCTCCCGCGTACAGTCAAGGTAGAAGTTCAATGCCCTTCTACAGTCCAGGGTATGTAGGACCATTTCAGCTCGGCTGGAGTGTGGCCTGGGAAAGAAGGTTGGAAGTACCACCTCCTGATTGATGTGAAAAGGGGAGACCACTTTTGGAAGAAATTTTGGGTGAGTCCGTAGGACTACTCTATTTTTGTAGAACCGAGTGTAAGGGGGATCAGACACGAGGGCCTGCAATTCACTTACGCGTCTAGCGGAAGTGAGGGCTATCAAGAACAATGTTTTCCAAGAAAGAAAAACGGAGAGAACAGGTAGCCATAGGTTCAAAAGGCGGACAGGTGATCCGCTGTAAAACCACATTCAGATCCCAGTCAGGTGCTGGCGGGCGCAGAGGTGGTTTAAGCAGAAGGAGACCTCGGAGAAACCTCGCTACAAGAGGATCGCTGGAAAGAGGTCTGCCGTCCACCGGCACATGATGTGCTGAAAGAGCACTAAGGTGAACTTTGACGGAGTTGGACTTAAGTCCCAGATTAGAGAGGTATAGCAAGTACTGCAGGATCACAGACACCGGGCAGGAGAAGGGATCCTGAGACTGTTGGGTACACCAAACGGAAAAGCGACGCCATTTAAGGGCGTAGCATTTGCGGGTAGAAGGTCGCCGAGAAGCTAGGACGACCTCTTCCACCTCTGCCGGCAGGAGAAGGGGAGCAAGGACTACCCTCTCAGCAGCCAGGCCATTAGATTGAGAGACCTGAGGTTGGGGTGTAGCAGAGACCCCTGATCCTGAGTGAGGAGATCCGGTTGCAACCCCAGAGGGAATGGATCCTCTACCGCTAATTGCAGCAGGAGTGGAAACCACGGCTGTCTGGGCCAGCGAGGGGCCACCAGGATCATGAAAGCTTTGTCTCGGAGAACCTTGAAAAGAGTCCGGGAGACTAGCGGGATGGGAGGAAAGGCATACAGAAGGCTCTCCGACCAGGAGAGTAGAAAAGCGTCTGCCGCAACTCGAAGGGGATGTGGCTGACGAGAGCAGAAGCGAGGAAGTTGCCGGTTGAGAGGGCTGGCAAAGAGATCCATCGTAGGGAGGCCCCACTTTAGAAAGAGCTTCTGAACTACCAAGGGATCCAGGCGCCACTCGTGCGGCTGGAGTATCCTGCTGAGTTTGTCCGCCAGGCAATTTTCTTGGCCTGGGAGATAAACTGCCTTGAGAAGAACGCCGTGACTGACGGCCCAAGAGCAGAGCTTCTGTGCTTCCCGGCAGAGAAGGAAGGAGCCCGTGCCCCCCTGCTTGTTCACGTAGAACATGGCAACTTGATTGTCCGTCTGGACAAGGACGGACTGGTGAGAGGTCAGGTGGGAGAAGGCCTTGAGAGCCAGGCGGATCGCTCTGAGCTCCAGGAAGTTGATCTGCTGAGCAGACTCCCACGTGGTCCAGAGGCCCTGAGTACATGCCCCTTGGCAATGTGCTCCCCAGCCCAGGAGGGATGCATCTGTCGTCAGCACCCGGGCCGGCTGAGGTGGCTGAAAAGGCATGCCGAGCACCAGGTTCGGCCGATGAAGCCACCACTGGAGAGACGAGGCCAGCGGCTCGGAGACGCGCACTAGGTCTGCTAGGCCGCCTGTGGCCTGTTGCCACTGCTTGCGAAGGCACCACTGAGCAGGCCGCATGTGTAGGCGGGCATTGGGGGTCACGTGGACGGTGGAAGCCATATGGCCGAGTAGTCTCAGGAAGCGCCTGGCGGAGACCAGGGGCTGGCTGCGAAAACGGTCGGCCAGGTCCATGAGCCGTTGAGCCCTGTCGAGCGGTAGGAACGCTCGTGCCTGAGGAGTGTGCAGCCTTGCGCCGATGAACTCGAGATCCTGTGAGGGGAGCAAAGTGGACTTTGCGAAGTTTATAACAAAGCCCAAGTACTGCAGAAGAGTCACCGTGCGGCGTGTGGCGTTGGTGACCTCCGGAGCGGACGCTGCTCTGATGAGCCAGTCGTCGAGGTACGGAAAGACAGAGGCCGTGAAGCCGGAGATGGGCCGCCACCACCGCGAGACATTTTGTGAAGACTCGCGGTGCGGAGGACAGGCCAAAGGGTAGTACTCTGTACTGGTAATGATTTCCTGCCACCACAAACCTTAGGTATTGGCGGTGGCTTGGGTGGATGAGGATGTGCGTGTAGGCATCCTTTAGATCCAAGGAGCATAGCCAATCTCCCTGCTGGAGGTAGGGCAGAAGGATTCCAAGGGTAAGCATCTTGAACTTCTCCCGCACGAGGAACTTGTTGAGGTTGCGCAAGTCCAGGATGGGTCTGAGGCCTCCTGTCCGCTTTGGTACTAGAAAGTACCTGGAATAAAAGCCTTGACCTCTCAGGTGGTGGGGCACCGGTTCCACCGCCTGTTCCTGCAGAAGACCTGCTAACTCCTGAAGGAGTAATTCCCTGTGCAGAGGGGGTCGTGGAGGTTCTCCCGGAAAATAGGAGGGAGGGACCTGGTGGAAGTGGAGAAGATATCCTTCTCTCATGACTTGAAGCACCCAGGCATCTGAGGTGATGCTGGACCACCTGTGGGCGAAGTGAACCAGCCGGCCTCCGGTGTTGGGAGGAACCAGCGGAGGGGGAGAGACTATGCTTAAGGAGTCAAAAGCCCCCACCCTGCTGAGCAGGGGCTGGTAGTGCAGGCTTGGGGGCTTGCTGCCTACGGGACCCGTTACCCCGTCCCTTGGCCTGCTGGCCCTGTTGGGGAGCTGCAGGGGCCTGATATTGGGGGTATTGTTTGTAGGCAGCCGCCTTTCTCGGGTAAAAGGACTTCTTTCCCGAGCCCTTCTTTTTTTGGGAAGGGGCGGAGGTCTTCCTAGAAAGCCTAGTCCTGGTGAGAGTCTCCGTCTCGATCTGTGCAGCCTTGTCAGCCATGGGCTTGCCAAAGTGGTTTTCGCCTCGGCAGGGGACATCGACCAACTTGTCCTGCACCCAGGGCTCAAGGTCAGACGACTGAAGCCAAGCCTGTCGGCGGGCACCGATGCCGGCTGCGGTCACTCGAGCCGATGCTTCAAAGCCATCATAGGCTGCTCGGGATATGAATTTTGAGCATTCCCGAATGCCAGTGGACAAGGCCAGGAACCTCCGCAAGGGTTCCTCGGACAAACCAGCGGAGAATCCGGCTAGCTCTTTAGCCAGGTCTCGGAGATACATGCCCATGTATAGCTGGTAGGTCTGGACACGACACGCAAGCATAGAGCCCTGGAAACACTTCTTACCAAGGCCATCCAGGTTACGGGCCTCCCTGCCAGGAGGCACCGAGGAGTGCATCTTCTGGCTCTTAAGACGATGCATGGCCGATTCCACTACCATGGAATAGTGTGGTAGCTGTGCTTTTTGGAAGCCAGGGCTCTTGCGGACTCGATAGATAGAATCGACCCGCTTGCTCAGGACCGGCGAGGTGGCCGGACTCTCCCACATGCGGAAGAGTAGTCGTTCCAGCATGGGAGGAACCGGTACAGTAAAGTGTTCCCTGGTGGGAGAGTCATACTGGAGGGCGTCGAGCTCTTCGACTCGAGGCTCCTCCTCGGGGTCCGCAGGGAAGGCCAAAGCCTTGGCCATATCCCTGACGAAATCCGAGAACCGGGCATCCTCCGGGGGGGACTGCTTCCGAGGTTCGGACTCAGGTGAGTCTGAGGGGACACACCGAGTCCGAAAAGAATCAGGCGACTCTTCCTCTTCAGACTCCCAGACCGACTCCGACGAGGACTCGGTGGGGTCGGCCCGGGTAGGGCGCGGCGCCTGCCGCCCCGACGCCGAGGGAGTCGGCGTCCTCGGTCCCGAATGGGAGGCCGAGGGTAACCTCGACCGAGGATCGACTCGAGTTCGCATCGACTCGAGGATCGGCTCGGTCTCCGGGGTCGACTTAGACGTCGACGTCCCGGCGGTCGGGGCAGCGGCGCAAGCGAGCAGTGCCCGCTGCTGGTCCATGAAGGCAGACAGTCTGCTCTCCAAGGCCGTCAACCTGAGTCCGAGCTCAGGTGACCCAGCAGCCCCCGACTCGGGCCCCGACGGCGTCGGGCCCGACGTCGGCTGTCGCGGAGGCGAGTCCAGGAGGACCACAGGACTTACCCGAGCAGGCAGCTCCGACTCCAGGCGAGGTCGCTTCGAGAGGTGCTCCTTCTCCAAGGACCCGGGACGGCTATCGGGGCTATGCAACCTGGCCCTCGCGGAGCCAGGAGCGTCCACCGACGCCGCCCTCGCGGGTTTCACCTTTCGTCGATGGTCCCCGGAGGGAGAACCCCTGTCGGAGGAACTCCTGCGACGGTCCAAGCTGGAACCTCTGGACACAGAGGCCTCCGACGAGGTCCGGGTACGGCTGGGGTCAGCGAAGATCCTATCCCGTTGATGCCGCCGACTTCTCAACGCTTTGGAGGACATTTTGCCGCAGGGCCCACAGATCATTTCTTCATGATCCGGGCCCAGGCAGCGGAGGCAATGGTCGTGTGTGTCAGTTAGTGACATATTTCGGTCACACTGACCACACCGCTTGAAACCACTGGCAGCCATCGGGGGAAAAAGGGCCCCGGCGAGGTCAAAGGACCGGGCTGCCAGGGAAAAACCGAAAACGAAACTGACTAAGTCAGAAAAACCGAAAAAGAAGAGGACTCGTGACCGGCGTCGCAAGTCCGGGCGGGAAAAAGACCGGCGTCGAACCGAAGGAAAAAAGAGTAAATTATGAAGAAATATCAACTTTTTCGCGGGGACACGACGGGTACGTCTGTAGGGCTCCGCGGAAAAAAGAAGACTGGCTAAGATGGCACCCTTGGGCGGGAAGGCGACCGCGCATGCGCGCTGCAATTCCCAAAGGCTTTCTTTGAAAGCTGGGGAAAATTGCTCCGCGAGGGCTCCGTCGGCGCCGACGTCACCCATATGTGAGGACTGACTTCCTGCTTGGTCCTGGAGAATTAGATAATTACCTTGAGGAGCATAGAGTGCGTGCAAGGTGATAGGGAACTAGACATAAGGCTAAATAAAATGGCAAACCTGTGAGTAAAGCAATATGGTTGTATGCAGATGATACAAAACATCTGTAACCATATACACACAGGCAAAAGGTAAAAAATGAAAGGTAACTTGGGGAAAAAAAAGGAAGAGTCAAGGGTTAGGAAGATGTGTCTCAGTGTTGAAAGACGTAAAAATCAGTATCATGGAACTTTAGAACAGGAACTCTAAATTTGTTCTCAACTGCTGCAATCCTGTTGAATTTTCAGGGATTTCCACAATGAACAGGCAAATAAATTTCATTTATTTGTTTACATCACTTGAAGTGAGGTACACATCAAGAAAGTTAAAAATAAATAAAAGTGTTGTAAAAAAAAAACCTCTTCATTTAACATATCTGACCCCAATTATGACAATCTAGCAGCCTGCCTCTCTGAAGCAGAACTATGGCTCCACTCAAAGAATATGTACATCAATTTCAAAAAGACTGAAGTACTATTTACTTCAAGAACACCTACTTTCACCCCCCCCCCCCACCTGTTATCGAGCTTCAGAACTTCACCCTCCCAGTGAAACAGGAAATAAAACACTTAGGAGTTACCCGATAGGACTCTTAGCTTAACTTCCCACATAAAACAAACAGCTAGAACAATCTTCTTCAAACTTAGGACCATTCAACAACTAAGACCACTTATAGACAAGGATGATTTCAGAACCGTTGCCCAAGCCCTAACACCACCTCACCTTGACTACTCTAAGGCATAACCAAGAAAAAGCTAAACATATTCCAAATGGCTCAGAATGTTACTGTCCGAATAATTTCCAAAGCCAGGCTATCTAACCACATTTCTCCCATTCTATACACCCTCCATTGGCTCCCTGTTGCCAGCAGGATCCAGTATAAATCCATAGTGACTACCTTCAAGTTAACAAGATTGCACCATCTCGTCTCTCAACATTGATTCAAAGCCCCCCTGAAAACAGAACGAGAAGGAACCTCAATTCTATTTTAGTATCAGACTCAATACAAAAAACAAAACAGACAACTAGCAACAGTGCTTTTTCCTATGTTGCACCTGTACTTACACAAGCCCAGTCTTAACCTCACTTAATCCCATACAACTATTGTTTCACCTCAAATGTAAATACCTCTGTACAACTTCGAGCCCCAAGGTTATGATTCAAGTTGTAAATAGTTACTATGTTCAACTGTTTTATTGTAAATAGTTGTAATGTTACAAAATGTTCAATGTACATATGTAAACCGCCCCTGATCTTTGGAAGGGGCGGTATATAAAAGTTTCCAAATAAAATAAATTCCAAATACATTAAAACCATAATCAACCCCTCCACCGACCACAAACCAACTCCCTCCACAAATTACACAGGTACACTAAAAAAATTTTTTTTTAAACTGCCTCTAATGTTTCGATTGATTTTTACGTTTTTTGGTGCGCTGAATCCAAATCTGGTAACCAATTTGCTCCATCACGTACAGATTTTTTGCTACATTGGGTTAGCAGTTTGAGGTGAACGTTTCAGATTGAGTGCGATCGAGATAAAAGTTTCTTGGATGAATTCTTTATACTAATTGTTTAGTAGTTATTCAAATAAGAATAAAGAAAATTGTAACAAGGCAGCACATAAGAATAGAGTAATGTCAACAAAACACACTGTGATGGTAGCAAAATTGTCTGCACTTAAAAACAGCCACATACATGTGCACAAACATTGAGCATATAAGAGCGAGGTTAGACACAAAGCAAAGCAAAGAAATGTGCAAAAAATGTTGTACAGGTATGTATGTAAGAATAGAAAACGCAAACCGCACCATTGCAATACATGAAGACAAACACCCGATGGTGTGAAAATAAAATTCTAATAAATGAGATCCGACACTGTGGTAATAACTAGCAAATTTTTATTTCAAAGTTTAGTAAAAACACAATATTTGTCAACACAGTTTAGATTTTAAAATCATTCTTGGGTCAATCAATCTCCTGGTGGGCCCGTTTCTTCTTCCCCCGAATGCTTCTCTTGGTGCGCTGCTTGGCGTATTTTTCATCTGGGGTTTCCCGCAGCAGCAACCAGCAGAAATCAGCCATCATAGTGGTGTTCCATCTTCCTTGGTACCTTCTCTCTGCGTCCTTGATGTCCCGGTGAAACCTTTCACCTTGTTCTTCACTGTACGCCCCCAAATCTTCGGGAAAGTAGTTCACAAGGGAGTGCAAGAAATGGACTTTCAGGTTCATGTTACAGCCTTGTTCTTTGAAGGCATTGAGCATCCTGGCAACAATATCCTTATAGTTCTCATCCCGCCTGTTCCCCAAGAATTTGAGAACAACATCCTTGAAGGAATCCCAGGCTTCTTTTTCCTTCTCAGACATCGTTTCAGCGAATGCTCCATCTGAAATGAGTTTCCTTATATCAGGGCCAACAAACACTCCTTCCTTTAGCTTTGCTTCAGAAAGTCGGGGGAACTTTGAGCAAAGGTACCGAAAGCACTCACCATCTTTTGGAAGGGACTTGATGAATTGTTTAATGAGGCCCAACTTAATGTGGAGAGGTGGTAATAGAATTTTATCACGAGGTACCAAGCTCTCATGAAGAACATTTTTCTCACCGGGTCTCAAATACTCCCGAATTGGCCAGTCTTTTTTCCCCCAGTGTAGGTCGCGGGCCTGGCTATCCCACAAGCAAAGGAAGCAGGGATATTTGGTGAAACCGGATTGCTGCCCTAATAGCATGGATAGAATTTTAAAGTCTCCACAAATCATCCACTTATGCTCATCATAACGAATCTTCTGAAGAATCAGGGCCAAATTCTCGTATTTTTCTTGGAGAATAACAGAGTGAGCAATAGGAACTGAAGCGAATGTGCTGCCATTATGAAGAACAACACCTTTCATGCTGTCTTTTGACGAATCAATGAACAGCCGCCATTCAGCAGGATCATACTTGAGTTTAAACTTTTCCATCACTCCGTATATATCGTTGCAAAATACCAAATCTTCCTCTTTGCTGAAATACTTCAAAAATTGTGTCTCGTGGTTGCGGTACCAATAAAAAGTTGTTCTTGGTGACAATAGATTTTTCTGTTTAAGCCGAGAACCTAGCAGTTGGGCAGCATCTTTTGGGAGTCCTAAATCCCGGACTAAATCATTCAATTCAGCTTGAGAGAAAAGTTCAGGTTTCGGATCTGGTTCAGTTTCAAACTCGGAAGTACTGGACTCATCGGGAAAAGCCATCTGATGAGTCTCATCATGATCAGAACCGTCCACACAAATATGATCCAAAGATTTTGGTGGTTCAGGCACAGGTACTTCGTTGCTATGAGGCATAGGCCTAATTGCTGAGGGAAGGTTGGGGTAACTTATTACGTTCTTATTTTTTTTTTTTTTAACTTGAAATTTTTATTGGTTTTACTGAATACTGAACAAGAAAAACAGTCTGTAGCAGTAACAATTTTCCCCCTCCCTCAATCCCAAGCCCAAATACACCACTGCAACACAAGTGTAAGAAACAAACAAAAGCTAACAAAAGCTACATACATGTCCCTATAAATCCTACCCACCCTCCCCCTTCCCCTAAGTCCCCCCTCCCTCCCCCATTCCAGTAGCTTGTGCCTCTAAATAGACCACCAAAGGTTTCCACCGCTTAGAAAACTGCGCCCCCTGCCCCCGCTGGAGTGCGGTAAGACGCTCCATATTCAAAACCCTGTGTAGTCGGGTATGCCACTGAGATAGCTCCGGCGGCGCACTCTGCTTCCACTTCCATGCAACATCGCATCTAGCCGCAACAAGGCATGTAAGAAGCAATTTACGCCATCGAAAATCCAGGGCATCCGGCCACACCCCAACAAAAATAAGGATGGGCTCAATTCCGGCACCACCCCAAAAATCACCCCCAATTGATCTCGAATCATCAGCCAATACTGAGCTATCACGGGGCAGTCCCACCACATATGGAGATATGTCCCCCGGGCACCGCAGCCTCTCCAACAAAGGTCCGAGGCCCCAGGGAACATCCGCTGATAGCGAACCGGAGTGTAGTACCATCTCATCATTAGTTTATACGCATTTTCCTGAATAAGGGTGCAGATTGAGGATTTCGATATCCCCTTAAAAATTGCCAACCACTCCTCCTCATCCCACTGCACCCCCAGATCCTTTTCCCATTCTAACATATAATTAGGTCTACCCGCCCCTTTCTGAACTCTTTGGAGGCTATTATACAGCAGTCGAATCAATCCTCTGGATTGCTGATGGCCAAGCCAGAGGGCCTCCAGGTCATTAGGGCCCTCTGTCATCTTATCCAGGTTGTCCTTCCGCCGCAAATAATGCGTCACCTGTAGGTGCGCAAACAAGTCCCGGGACCCCAGCTGAAACTCGGCCTTTAATTGCTCAAAGGACTTGGGTTCCCCCATATCAATCAATTGCATAAAATTATCCAACCCTTTCCGGGCCCAACTAAGAAAAATGCCCTCCCTTCCCGGGCCAAAGGCAGGGGTAGCCCGAATGGGGGCCAACAAGGAATGCCCTACCCAGACAGTAATCCGCTTCCATCCCCGCTGCCATTCATCCCATAAATGTCGTATGAAGGGATTCGGGGTCCATTCCCCCCTAAGCACCCCCTTCTGTAGCCAAGGGAGATGCGGGAGATGCCAACCCTCCACCCAGAATTGTTCAAGGCCATAGAATCGTTTAGTAGTTGCAGATTCCCGCCACTCCACCACCTGTCTCATCTGGGCGGCCAAATAATAATCCTCAATCCGTAGCATTCCCAGCCCCCCAGTCCTCCGAGAACGATACAATACTTGACGCGCTATGCGTGGGGGTCGATGCCGCCACACAAAGAGGAACATTTTCCTTTGTAAGCGTTGGAGGACTAGACGGGGCACCCGCACCGGTAAGACTTGAAAAAAGTACAGTAGCTTAGGCAGCACCATCATCTTAAGGGTAGCTATTCTACCGAGCCAAGAGATATCCTCCTTATTCCACTTACCCAGATCCCTCTCGATCTGGTCTAGCAAGGGGGGGTAATTCGCCCCATACAACCTCACAGGGTCCGCCGTTAAGCGGACCCCCAGATACTGAATATCCCGGGAAGCCCAACGGAATTTATAATTCCCTTGCAGATGCGACACCAAGGAATCGGACAGGCTGACATTGAGCGCCGCCGATTTATCCCAATTAATTTTGAAGCCCGCTACCTTCCCATATTGCTGTAATTCGTTCATATAAATGGGTAAAGCTAGGATAGGGCTGGTCACAAACAATAGCATATCATCGGCGAACAACGCCACTTTATGCTCCTCCGTACCCACCCGGAATCCCTGGGCATCCGGATTACTGCGCAAACGCCTCGCCAGCGGTTCCATAGTCAAAGCGAATAGCAAAGGAGATAACGGGCACCCCTGACGAGTCCCCCGTGTCAAGGGGAAAAACTCCGAATAGCGGCCATTCACTTTCACAGCTGCTACCGGGCTAGCGTAGAGCGCTTTAATCCAGGCCATCATATTTACCCCAACCCCTATTTTGTCCAGCACCGCAAACATAAAGCTCCACTCCACCCGGTCGAAAGCCTTCTCAGCATCGACACTTAGCAACAACAGGTCCTGATTGAGCTGCCGCGCTGACCACATCACCTGAATGGTTTCGCCGTATATTATCCCCCGTATTCCTCCCATGAATGAACCCAGTTTGATCCGACTGGATCACCTTAGGCATAAGGGCCCCAAGGCGATTCGCCAACACCTTTGCAAGGATCTTCCCATCCGTATTTAGTAACGAAATTGGACGATAAGAGCCACACAAAGCCGGGTCCCGGCCCGGTTTTACCAACACAGTAATCCCCGCCTGCTGCATGGAGGGTGCTAGCGGTTTGCCTTGCAATACCTCATTAAAAAGCCGCTGCAATAAGGGGGCCAACCGCTCCGCAAATTTTTTATAAAACAGAGCCGGAAAACCATCCAAGCCAGGCGACTTATGCAGAGCCAGGCCTTTGATTATTAATCCAATTTCCTCCAAGCCAATCGGCCGATTAAGCATTTCCCTATCCAGATCTGTAAATTCTGGGAGTCTATCCCCGTCTTCCAAATATTCCCCCGCTCGATATTCTAATCCTCCAGATGAGCTGGTATATAATGTCTGATAATAGTGCACAAATTGCTCCCGAATCGCCTTGGTGCTAAACAACAGTTGGTCTCCGGGCCCCTTAATTTTAAGTATGGCAGATCTGCGCTCCTGATCCCGCAGCTTCCTAGCTAGCAATGTGCTAGCCTTATTATTAAAAGCATAGTAATGCTGATTAACCCGTTGCAATTGATAGTGGATGGTTTCCGTCCGCAATTTCATTAACTGCGACCGAGCACAATCCAATGCGGCCCGCACTTTCACTCCCCCCTCACTTTTATGACGCTTTTCCAGCTCCGAAATCTTAGCCAGTAACTGGGCCGCCCTCCCCTCCCTCTCACGCTTGAGCCGCGCAGCCCATGCTAACAATTTCCCCCTTAAAACCGCCTTGAGCCCATCCCACAGTATCTCCCAAGCCACCTCTCCTGTATCATTCCATTGATAATACTCATCTATGGCTGCCTCAATATCTTTAATGACCGCCGCATTCTGCAGTAAACTTTCATTTAATCTCCAGAAGGTCCGGCCCTCCTTATCGGGCTCACCTCCAAACTCGACCCACACGGGGCCATGGTCAGTCCAGGTGATCGGCTCTAAGCCCGCATCAGTGACCCTACGGGTCCAGCTTTCATCCCCCATAATAAAATCTATCCTGCTATAACTATGGTGGACCGGGGAATAAAAGGAAAAAGTCGCGCGCTCTTGGGGGTGCAGCTGGCGCCAAAGATCACACACTCTAAATTTCGCCACCAAGTCCAATAATTGCAACCTCCCCTACTCCCATCCCCCGCACCTGGCCGCTGTCTATCCCTCTGGGGGTCTAAGACTGCATTAAAATCCCCCCCTAACAATAGTGCCCCGTGTATTTTATTGGCCAACCATCCCGATAAATCCTCCCAGAAGGACGTATGGGGGTCATTAGGACCATATACGTTAACTAGCGTGACCTCCTGCCCTTGCAATACCCCCCACACCAATAGTACCCGCCCTTTCATCCCCTTCATTACACCCCCCACCTGGAAGGGAACATCATTCCGGATCATTATGGCCACCCCTGCCTTTTTATGGAGTCCCTCAGCATTGAACCAGATATTACTAAATGCCCCATATCTGACCAAGGATTCATCTTTTGGCAACAGATGGGTCTCTTGTAGAAACACCACCTGCCACTTGTGATGTTGCACCTCCTTAAGCAGCAATTTCCTCTGTTGTGGGGAATTAAGTCCGCGCACATTCAATGAACCTACCCTAAGTCCCGCCATTTAACCCAATACCAAAGAAAGAATGCGTAAAGAGAGCCACTGATTATTAGAACCCCCCCCCCGCCCTCTGCCCCCCCTACCACCCCTCCCCCCTCCCCTCCCCTCCCTTCCTCCCCACAGGCCATTCTTCCCTGTGTCGCCTACCGGAGGACGAAACTCCCCACCCGAGACCCGCCCTCAACCTTCCCTTCGAAGCCCCCCCTCCCCTAACCTTCCCCCCCCAGCCTTCATAGAGTCCAAGTAACTCATTCATACCATTCATCCCATTCATCCCTCAGCCACTCCCCCCCCTCTTTAATTACATTACTATAATTCCGTCCCTCATTCAGTACCCCCAAACACTCCCCCCGCCATACTCTAGACCCCCCCCCCCCCCAATCTCTCACTGACATAATATAGCCTGTCTCAGCCAACCTCCTGCAGGGTAAGCCCTACAGTAGTTCAATGTCATGACTTTAGCCAAGTAAAATAAAGTATCTCAGCATCAGGTAGCCAACTGTGATCCGTTGCGATCTCCCTCCGCCGCCGTCGAAGATGTCCCGGAGAGGCGCTGGAGCCGTCGGCCCTTGGAGTTGACCCGTTGCCATCGCTGTTGATCCGAGAAAGACCCCGGTCCTTTCAAACGATCTCCCGCTGCGGCCTGGGGACGAGTCGGAGGCAAATTAGGCGCTTTTGCTTTTTCCAAACAGTTCCAAGCCTCCTCCACAGTCCTGACTCGCTGGACTCTCCCCTGCACTTCAAATTGTAGCCCAAATGGAAAGAGCCATTTATATTTAATATTTTCAGTCCGGAGATATAGAGTCACTGGCGCATGGCGCGGCGACGTTGCAATGTGGAGGGAGCTAAATCTTGAAAGATCTCGACCGTCACATCCTGCCAATCTACTTTGCCCTTTTTGGCTGCAGCTTTCATTATCTCCTCTTTCAGTGGGTAGCTCGTGAGGCAAGCTATAATATCCCGAGGTAAGTTCCCTTGGGGGGGCCGGAGGGCCCGATGCGCTCGTTCAATTCCCACCAGCCTCTGAGCCCCAGCAGGCTCCGGGGATCCCTCTGCCAGCAAGGCCCCACAGATGTCCTGAACCACCTGCTGGGCCTGTTGAAATCTCCCCTCTTCAGGCACCCCCCGGAGGCGTATGTTGCAGCGCCTCGACCTGTTTTCCAGGTCTTCAATCTTATCGCGCAATTCCTCCCGATCCTTCTGCCACTCCGCATAAACGCTGTGAATGCTCTCACCCGCCATTACGGCCTCCTCCACGTGCTCTTCCAAAGAGTCCACTCTATCTCCCAAAGCTTGCAAGTCCACCCGAAATTCATTCAGCATCTCCCGCACCTCCTTTTTCACCCCCAACACCTCTGTTTTTATCTCCTTGCACCAGCGCCACAAGTCACCTCTCGTGCACTGCTCCTCCGCATTCTCCGGTTCGTCATCCTCCGCCATCTCAGCCCCTGCTCCCCGCTCCGTCTGCGAGCTCGCTGCAGCGTAGGAGGATCGAAATTTTTCTAATTTCTTTTTAGCTGTGGACATCCCCGAGGCTGAGCGCACTAGAAGGCTGTATTATGTGCACGACTGCGAGGGCCCGATTCGACACTGTTAGCTATTTTGCTCCCGGTGCAGGGAGAGCTCTTAAGTCAGGCAGCCATCTCAGATGGTGACGTCACGTCCTCCCCCACGTTCTTATTTTTTAAGTTGTATCCCTTCACAATGCAAGAGCAAAAATAGCAGTCACTGCTGTGGTCTCTTTGTTCACGCCACATCATAGGTATTCCGAAATGAAATGCTTGTTTTTTACCTTTCATCCATAAGCGTAGATCTTCCTCACATGTCTTGCACACTTTGTGAGGAGCCCACGGTTTGTCTTGATCGCCTAACTTCAAACCGAAATAGGCGAAATATACTTTTTTAATAAATGCAGAAATGTTCCTCTGCCGCTTTTTCACGGTATATTCCCCACAAATAAAACAAAAACTGTCCGGAGAGTTGACGCAACCTCTGGCTCTGTGAGCCATCACAAATACACAGCACTGCAAACTACAACTGTAGTGAACCACTTCGGAATAAAGCTGGATTACGACTGAGCAAACAAAAGGTAATAATGAACTTGCAAGAAACTGAAATTTGACAGGAACGTTCATGTCGCAACCACCGTGTTTGAGCGAGCGAACGAGGCGAGGCGAGGCGAACAGGAAAGAACATGCGCCAGCGCGAGTACTGGATTTAGCCCCCCGCCTCCCAATTGTCCTGTTAATGTATAAAATGAATACAAAACACTCTAAAATATCATGAGGGAGTGTTTCTAGTTAGTTAACCGTTACAACCTCTATTTTGGGCCAAGAAAATAAACTGCAGTCGGCTAAAAAGAAATTATGTGAACATTCCTTATATGGGTAAGAAATCTAATTTTGCAAGAAAACGTGACGTGATGGAACATTTTGGCTATTTTTCCTGAATTCAGCACCCCAAAATCTATAGGAATCAGTTGCAAAACTGGAGGCAGTTTTTTGGTAGTGTACCTGTGTTATTGCAGCAACAATTATCAAATAGTAAATCTACAAAAGGCGGCATATGAAGCAGGGTCAAATGCTCAACTATATAGCCAGGTTTTAGCCCTTCTCTGGAAGGACAAATGATGAAACTAGACCTTAATTTTCTTTCCTTGAGTCCCTCCAGTCCAGATGTGTGGGTTATGCTCACCTGCCAGCAGATGGAGACTGAGAACCACTGGTTTGATTTTGACATCATGGTATAAAGCAGTGGTCACCAACGTGCGGCCCGCGAGGCTCTACCCCGGTGTGGCCCGCCAAGGATTTATTACCTTCCTGGTCTCGTCATCAGCTGAGCAAAGCAGCGAGGTGCCTTCGTTCCGCTCTCCCGCTGCTAGCGGGAGCTGAGAAGATGCGGCGGTTCAGCAAGGTATAGGTTATTCTCCCCTCCACTGCTGCTGCACTTTGCCGGCTGATGGGCCTAACACGCTCTCTCCGCTGGTTTTGGGCCGATGCTTCCCTGCCCCACCTGCTCTCCCGTGCGATCACGCGGCTGCACTCTCCGCCTGCCGGATTTGCTGGCTCCACACCTCACTCCTGCCTCTTCTTCATTTCAGGCGATTTCTCCACTTCGGCTCCCGTGATTTACCTCACTTCGAGGCTTTGAGCACACTGCTGCCGGTCCTCCTGCCGAGTGCTTTGTCACCAGGGCCTCTCGGTCCTCCTCGCGGCTCCCCACACCAGCACAACTCGCCGCCTCACTGCTTTTAGGGTTTTTTTAGCACCATTTATCAGGCTTTGACGGCGGAGCCCAATTACCTCGCCGCCATAAGGGCCACTGACATCACCGGAAGTCTCCATCAAGGTATAGGTTATAAGCATTGGGGTTTTTTTTCGCGGAGGCGGGGGAGAAGGGGGAGAAGGGGGGTGCAGCCCGCGAGGCTCCCGGGAGACGGCTGTGCGGCCCGCAGCCCTCTGGAGGTTGGTGACCACTGGTATAAAGGGTCCTGTACAGCCTCGCTCTCGCCAGTATTTCTGTAACAAAGCAGACTGTGCAACTGGAGATTAATAGATACTCATTCAATACACACCAAACACACCTCATGGCACACTCACGGAAGAAACCTATGTGCCCCCAAAAGCATCAGGAACAGAAGACCTAACCAACCTCCCAAGACGGTAATGCCAACCCATGTAGTAGCACAGTCTTGGAATCAACTGGGATCCTAACACACTTGAAATGGATATGCAAGAGAACCGCTTGACCGCACAGTTGCAGTACACCTTCTGGCACTTAAGGCAGGAACAAAACCAAGAATATAGGGTGGGTTCTGGACTGAACTGGAGGGACTCAAGGAAAGAAAATTGGCAGGTAAGGTCTAATTTCACCTTCCTCATTGTCCCTCCAGTTCAGTCCAGACACATGGGATGTAACAAAGCAGTACTCACCATTAGGGAGGGAAACAGAACATCCTGGCCTGAAGGTTAGAAGTGGATAGACCCCTGAGCCAGAGCCCTGCAATGTCAGTAGAACATGAACATAGAATGCCAGTAACATACCTCTGAGCGGGGTTCTGCCAATGAAGCCAGGCCCTCCCTGGCAGAAGCTACTAGAACTTGCCTTAAGAACTGGTTCACCCTGGAAACTGCTATAGACCAACACCAAGAAGCCATGCCTGCATGACACACCCTCATGAACTGGAGGAACACGTTGACAGAACAGCAGGAATCCAAATCCTACAGAAACAGATATGTGAAGCCCCTTTAGACAAATGGAAGGGACAGACTTGCAACTCAAGGTAGCAACAAGCCCCCAAGTGACTAAAAAACCAAGTGTCCAGAGCCGTAAAGAGCTCCAAAAACATACCACTTATTGGACCGGGAGTCTCTTATGCAAGCCCAGGCGGACCACCTGGAAAAGGAATGTTAACAGCTAACTACCTAATTATACAAAAATAAAAATTACCAGAGGTCTTGGGTCCACAAAACCCTATGTAGTCCAAATCCCTTTTCTGTCTTTTTTTTTCCCTTCTAAACAAGGCCATTAGAACCAATGACCATCTCCTCGCCATCTACCTCCAAAACTTGTGATAGGAAGTGGGCGCACAGCTCTGCACACCACCTCGCTACTTTCCTCTGAAATAACCGACCACTAGACACATGAGACAAGACAGCCAAATCCATGTCTTATCCATCCAGAAGATCAACTGTGACCTAAGACAGGCAAATATAAGGATTGCATTCAGTCAACTCCTAAGCTGCAAAGCAGCAAGGAGCTCTTAGTCTGGACTGACCCAAAAAGGCTCCAAACAACCAAACCTACCATGAGTTCCGTGGCCCATGCGCAATGCCAAGCACCAGCCGGACTATAAATTGAGACCACTGTCCTTAGAACTCATCAGGAAACTGCACAACATTGACTTGATTCCATATTAATATGTTGAAGACTGCCTGCCAGTTTTTTGTCAGATGAGCCCATCAAGAGAGGAGACTACCACTCTCTCCAACCACCACATCCTTTCAATTTTTTGAAGGATACTGTTAAAACTTATCTTATTCAGCATAGGAAGGAGTGTCTTATTGAGAGCCCTAACATGACATGTGACACGCTTCAAGCTGCCACACAGCTCTGCTTCAGGTGTGTAGGAACTCCAATGAACCACAAAACAAAGAATGCCGGTAAAGTATTCACAACGCTTGCTCCATATTTATAAAATGACTGATGTTGACGTACTAAGGATGATATCCTTGAATTAACCAATCATGAAGCTAGAGATCATGAGCCTATTCCCAATGGTGCATTCAAAACAGGCTCGACCAATTTTGTTCCAAATTTAAACCTGATGGATTCGCTATGTTTAATTCAAATATCCAGTTCCTATGCCCCTGAAGCAGAGCTGTGTGGAAGCTCAAAATGTGCCACAAGTCATGTTAGGTTAAGATAAGTTTTAACAGAATCCTTGAAAAAATTGATTAAAAGGATGTGGTTGTTGCGAGAGTGTTCTCTCTTGATGGCTCATTTGATAAAAAAATTAGGGATTCTTACTGTCTGCTCGTTGTGGGGTTGGTCCCTTTCACTTTTTGATGTTTACTGATGAGAATACTGCTGAAGCTTGGACTTCCATCACAAACAGGACTAATTCAGCGGACACCAAATCCGTAAGATCTGTCTTATATGCTGTTCGAGTTATCAAGGCCAAAGTAGCAGACTGTAAAGCTCCTGATAAGGCATGACTGTTTCCGTTGCACAGCGTGCACCCAGCAACATGGAGCTCTCAGGCAAACACCTCACTGGATTTTTTTTTTTAGCTTAATGGAATGCATGCTGATTGAGTCAAGATGATCCCTGCCAACCCAATCACCCTTGGGTCATCATCACAAAGTGAACTTTTTGGTAACCTGTTAGGCACTTGTGACCTGGACTGGCTCCTGTTGGAAACTCGACACTGGAGAAAAGGAGCCTCGTCTGACCCAGTATGGAATTTCTTATGCATTTATATTCTTATGAAATAGACAGCCAGGCCTAAAGGAAAAAGTGACTAGCCCAATATCATGAAGAGAACCAGAGAGAATCTACCCTGGTCCCAGCTTTAACCCTAAGGCTATTGTTCCACTCTTTCAAGACAATGTAACCACGTGAACCAATAAGAGATGAGAGAAAAGACTAGACGGACCAGCAGCTGTGCCCAGTAAGGCCTCACCTGACACTCCGAGAAGGAAAGACCTCCACTATGTATGAGCTGAAAGATGTACCTGCCTTACTTGGCAAGTTAGGATGACAGAAGAACATAATATCCCCTGCTTGTGTTCCCCACATGAGGGACTATCCCCCAGCAAGATGCCTAGCCTGTAGTGTGGAACCTAGAGAGCTCAGAAGCACTCCTAGACTCCAGGCAACTAGTAACTTCAATATACTATAGCTACCCTGTAGTTGCTGCCCCAACCATGGGCAAACTGAGAACTACCAGATACCAAAAACCAGTACAGAGAGAACTGCCTTCATCTAAGGATGAGGAAAAAACACAAGCACCGCTGCATGTAAAATAAACCAAGCTAAAAACGTACCCCATCCTTTCCACTGCCCAGAAAAAAATCCTAGATTGCCCCTGGGATAAACCGCTCAGAACTGACCATCCCTTGGAAACCAGAGGTCCCCATGACCTAAAATAACCACTATCGAAACAGACTAGGTCTGACTGACCCTTGGCCAGACCGAAAGGAATACCAGATGCTCTTATGATCTAATGCCGTTAACTCAAATAAAGACTCTTACTCCCACCACCACCGTAGTGCGAGAAATGCTTTCAGCACAATCCCATATGAAAACTGGATGACTAAGCCAAAGCTTTGGAGGCCCCCAAAAATGCCCAAAGAAACTCAGCTACCAAATTTTAGCACCAGCGTGGAAAGTGAAAGCCTCAAGGTAAAACAATATCTGCCATTTGTTTTTTTTTTCTTAAAGCTTGGAAAATAGTCTATATTTAATTGGGCTTACCAAGCCCACCAAAAGAAAATGGTGTCCATCATACCAAAGGGAAATTTGAACAGGAGCTTGGGAGACCCACTGCCACACTATACTGACATCATTGCTTGGGAAGTAGTATAATATTCCCCCATTAATACTGCAGGGGAAAGCTACTGCCAATCTGTCCGGTCAGCACCCTTACCCTGACTTCCTGCCCTCACTGGAGCAGAAAAGATGGACCAGGAAAATAAAATGGTGCCATTCCTGCCAACAGGAAAGCCGGTCCTTAGAGCCACGGGCAAAATGTGGCAGAAACCAGACATTGCCAGTCCTGGCCGCTGCTGCAATGCTACTGTCACCAGAGCCAACCTGCAGATCCTGGCAGCTCAGTACATCTGAAAGAGGAAAATAAGGCCGCCTGTATCGGGACTTGTCCCTTGCTTTGCTCTGAGGAGCTCCTCCCTGGGCAGAGTTGAGTCATGGCCGCTGGCTGCCTCATTTCCCCCCTCCAACCCCTGGCACTGCTGAATCGCTCCTCTGCAGCTATTCCCCCCCTCCCCAAACCCGGGGCAGGCTGCCACCAATGGCTCAGTTTCCTGGCCCCAAACCTCCACGGGGAGAAGGTGGCTCTGGGTACCACAGCCGCAGAATACCGCCTGTCAAAAGGCACACTTACCTTCTCTGAAGAGAAGAGGGGCCCCCAGGCATACTGCAGCTCTTCCTCTATTTTCCTTTTTTTTTTTTTTTTTTTAAACTCCACCAAGTAGCAGCCCAAAGGAAGGAGTAGGACCACAAGGCCTGCAGCTGCCGCTCTGAATTTGCATCACCCACACCCCCTTGTGCTTCTTCCCAAGAGTTGGGGAATGAGACTGAGGGCACTGCTGCCCGCTGGATCCAGGCAGACCTCCCCTTTAAAGTATCCTTGGACTCCCTCCCAACTGGGGGGGGGGGGGGGGAAAGAGGAGGAACAGAGAAAAAAAGCCAGCAAGAACCCCCACTGGCAGACAAAAAGAGGGGGGAAAGCCAGGAAGTGGTGGAAAGGGGAGGGACGTGAACCACCAGGTTCACACCCTAGGGCAGAAAAACTGGCCCCCGACAAATTCAAGCCCTCTTAAAGCACCTCAGAAAAAAAATAGATCCTTTCAACAGGATCAGACTGCACAGGTTATGACAACCACCATCTGCTGAAGACTGAGAATACTGGTGAGAGCGAGGCTGTACAGGACCCTTTATACCATGTCGTCAAAATTAAAACAGTTCTCAGTCTCCATCTGCTGGCAGGCGAGCATAACCCACGCATCTGGACTGGCCTGGAGGGACGATAAGGCAAGTTCTTTTCCATCTGATGATCAAGAGAGACCCACATATGCAAAAGCACTGCGATGGGTCAACTGTAACAAAAAAAAGCTTGGTACCAGCAAAGCAGCCTGCTGGGAAGGCTGTAGGATCCTTGAACATAGATAGGGTAGTAATTTTCCTTTGAGATACTCAGCCATCCCATATGTAAGTCACCAAAAAACTAAACACAAAATTTTAAATAAATTTTCATGCATATTCATTGTGGAAACCCTGAAAACTCCACAGGATTGTGCCTTTTGAGGGCCATAAAGCGTAGTTACTCACCTGTAACAGGTGTTCTCTGGGGACAGCAGGAATCAGTCCTCACATATGGGTGACGTCGGCACCGACAGAGCCCTCGTGGAAGCATCCCCCCAGCTTTCAAACAAAGCCTTTGGGAGATGCCACCACACATTCGTGATCCCCTTCCCACCCAAGGGTGCTATCTTGCTCAGTCAGATGACAGCTAAGAGACGGCAAAAAAACAGAGGATGATAAAGAAGCAACTCCAAAGAGAGGAGGGAGGGTTGAGGACAGATTCCTGCTGTCCCCGGAGAACACCTATTACAGGTGAGTAACTACACTTTCTCTAGGAACAAGCAGGAAATCAGTCCTCACATATGGGACTCCCCAGCTACAGGCTACCGAAAGCCTATAGCAGAAAAACAGGACTCCCCCGAGTGGAGCCAAAAGCAGCAGCAATTTGGTCTGTGTCCACAGACGGACCCCCCATGTCCGATGAACCAGCACTCCGGTAGCCTGAACACAGAAGGGTTGGAGGGTAGGTGTTGCCTAGACCCCAAAAAGGTTACGGAGCACAGCCTGACCGAAGACACTGTCCCGTCAGGACTCTTTCCAGGCAGTAATGGGCTGCAAAGATATGTACTGAAAACCAGGTGGCAGCCTGGCAGATGTCTACCATCGGGACTGAGCGCAAGTTTGCCACCGAAGCCGCCATGGCCCCGAGTGTGCTGTGGCATGGCCCTCCAGTGGGAGCCCCGCCTGCTGATAAGTGAGGGTGATACAGTCCGCCACCCAGGTGGACAGCGTAGGCTTAGTCACTGCCTCCCCCATGCCTACTGGGGTCGTAGGAGACAAACAACTGAGAAGCCTTGCAGTGGCTCTGTGCGTTGGATACAGAAGGACAAGGCACTCTTGCAGTCCAAGGTGTGAAGGACCATCTCCACCCAACTGGAATGAGGTCTTGGAAAGGAGGATGGGAGCACCACTTCCTGGTTGAGATGGAAGGGCGACACTACCTTTGGCAGGAATTTGGGGTGTGTGCGAAGCACCACTCTGTTCTTGTAGAACCTGGTATAAGGCGCCTCCGCCACAAGGGCTTGGAGCTCGCTGACTCTGAGTGGAAGTGAGCGCAACCAAGAAAACCACCTTCCACGAGAAGGTACCGAAGGTGGCAGGTAGCCAAAGGCTCAAAGGGCAGGCAAGTGAGCTGCTCCAACACCATGTTGAGGTCTCATTCAATTGCCGGAGGGCAAACCAGGGGCTTTGATAGAAGACCCCTAAGGAAATGGGTCACCAACGGTTGGGCCAAGAGGGGGCTTACCATCCACTGGATGGTGGTGAGCCACCAGGGCACTAAGATGCACCCAGAGTTAGACATGAGCCCGGACTGAGACAGGTGGAGAAGGTACTGTAACACCAGAGGCACCGGGCAAAAGAAAGGGTCAGCCCCATGTTGGACGCACCAAGCAGAGAACCTGCACCACTTCAGGGCATAAGTCTTCCTAGTGGAGGCCTTGCAAGAGAACAGCAGGTTCTCCACATCCACCAGGAGGTTGAGAGGGGCCAGTTACCCTCTCAGCAGCCATGCTGTGAGTGAGAGGGATCAGAGGTTGGGGTGCAGGAGAGAGCCCCCCTCCTGGGATAGAAGACCCAGGTCGGTTCCAAGGGGGATGGGGACCTCTCCAGCCAGCCTCAGGAGCAGCAGAAACCACGGCTGCCTGGGCCACCGAGGAGCTATTAGGATGAGCGATGCCCTGTTGTGGAGCACCATAAATAGGGTCTTGGCGATCAGCGGCGTCTGAAGGAAGGCGTACATGAGGCCTTCTGATCATGAGACCAGGAACGCATCCGCTGCCAAACTGGAGGGCTGGGCCTGCCAGGAGCAAAAGCGGGACAACAAAGTTGTCCGGACTGGTGAACAGGTCCATCACAGGTTCCCCCACCCCCTCCCTCGAGACTGAAAAGCCGACTGGCTACCCTGGGGTCCAGCCATCACTCATACGACTTGATAACCCCACTGAGCCTGTTGGCCAGCAGGTTGTCCTGGCCTGGCAGGTACACTGCCCGCAGGAGGATTCCCTGATGGACTGTGTACGAGCAGAGGACCAGCACCTCCTGACAAAGGGTACGAGACCCCGTGCCCGGAGACAACCCGAGGCCTGAGACCACTGATCCTGGAGACACCACTGCGCCATCCTCATGTGGAGGTGAGCATCTGGGGTGACGTGGACTGTGGAGGCCATGTGTCTGAGGCGGCGCAGAAGTTGTCGGGCGGATATCGAGGGATTGTGCTGTACGTCCCAAGCAAGGGACCGGAGCCTATTGGCTTGGTCCCTGGGCAGGAAAGCCCTTGACTGCAGGGTGTCGAGTTTTGCTCCGATAAACTCCAGGCACTGTGTGAGGAGGAGGTGGGACTTGGGGTAGTTTATGACAAAACCCAAGTGCTGCAGAACATGGATGGTGCGTGCGGTGACCTGCTGCACCTCCGAGCCAGTCGTCCAGGTAGGGAAAGACAAAGATCCCCTGGAGCCGGAGGAAGGCAGCCAGGACTACCAGGAATTTTGTGAAGACTCTTGAGGCAGAGGCTAGGCCGAAGGGGTCATGGTCTGGCCCGAGTCAAAGGCAGCAGTTGTGTGTGTCGGTCAAGGACATAATTTTAGATCACCGATCAAACTTCTTAAACCCACTGGTAGTCATGGGGGAAAAAAAGCACCCCTGCGAGGTCGAAGACCCTCCGGGTTGCCAGAGGGAGAAAAAAGGCACGAAGGTGCTAGAAAAGAAAAAATAGAACAAAAACTACAAAAATTTGGGACTGAACCTGACGCCGAGAACAGTAGCGGGAAGAGTACCGGTGCAATACTGGAGGCAAGTTGGAAATTCGAGGAACAAAAAAAATCTACTTTTTCCAGGAACAAACCAGACGTCTGAAGGGCTCCGCGGAAAAAAGGTAAGGTTAAAAATTAAAACCATTTCAGTGTGGTAGTATTAAAAAAGGTCATGTCTTTGTGAAAAGTTATGTATGTAATTTGTTGTGAGTTCATGCATTGTATTGGTTTTGTTCTTTGAACACAGTGATGTTAATGCACGATTCATTTTGTGAACCAGTAAAACATATACCTATGTCTTGAATTTGAAAAAAAATTATATTTTATTTTTCAATAAAGAAGGGTTCGGTGAATGTGCATATGAAACTGGTGGGGTTCAGTACCTCCAACAAGGTTAAGAACCACTGCTCTAGAGGGAGGAGGGATAGGGGAGATATAATACAGACTTAAATACGCAAAGGGTATTAATGAACAAACACCTTTTTCAAAGGCGGAGAAGCTGCAAAACTAAAGGAAGTAACATGAAGCTGCAAGGGGGTAAACAAAGGCAACGCCAGGAAATACTTTTATTTTTATTTCTATTATTTTCTTTCTTTCTTTTTTATACCGCGCTCTTTAGAATCAGTGCAGTTTACATGTATACTAAAAGGTACTTTTTATTCCCTTGTCATGTATACTAACAGGTACTTTTTATTCCCTTGTCCCCGAAGGGCTCACAATCTAAGTGTACCTGAGGCAATGGAGGGTTAAGTGGCTTACCCAAGGCCACAAGGAGTGGCCATGGGACTAGAGACCCCAGTCCCTCCGGCCTGAGGTTGCTTGTCCCCATGTGGGAACTGAACCCCCAGCCTTCCGGCATGAGGTAACCTGTCCCAACCACTGAGCCACTCCTCCCTCACTGAAGGTGGTGGATGCTTGGAGGGCATTCCAAGCATCCACCACCCTTTTCACTGAAATAGAAATGGTGGGGGCAAATACAGTGACAGAATTCAAAATAGCACGAGACAGACACAGTGGATTCCTTTATAGCAACAGGATAGAATCAAAATAACCTTAACTATTTCTGCTATCTCAACAAATAGGGGTGACCTGCACGGAGCGGTGGGTACACCCCTAAACAAAGGCATGGGGAGCAGTGACCTGCACAAAGCAGTAGGTGCACCTACCTCTTGCCACCTTGCTAGGCAGAGTAGTTGGACCATGATGGTCTATCTGCTGTCATATACTATGTTACTGTGTTCACAAGGAAGGGTGTAACGAGAGATTAACATAGAAGACCCCTAATATGACAACAGGATGAAATCAAAATTTTGATATAAGGATAATGGTCATTTTATTCTATGCTTTATACCGCCTTGAATGCATTTGCATATAGCAGTGTAGAAGAATTTTTAAATAAAATAGAGCATTTCTGTTTCACACAAGTTAAATGAGTTTTGAACATCAAAAATAAGGCATGAAATGTAAGCTGCATGAAGCATCAATTTACAACCCTTGCCACTTGACTGAGTAGACTAAATGGGCCACGCTGCTCTTGACCTGACATCACTATGTTACCATGAGAGAAGATAAGACAGGAAATGAGGAGTTGGCAGAGCTGTATGTGGAAGTGGATAGGGAATCAGTGTAATGATTTGAGGAGAGGAGAAAGGATACAAAATTAAGAGAAGCGACTTTCTAGGACAGGGGTTCTCAACCCAGTCCTCGGGACACACCAAGTTGGTAAGGTTATCATATTAACCACAATGAATATGCACAGAGGATCTCTAAAGAAAAAAAGCGGGGGCTGTTGTAGTGGTTGATATGGAAGGGCAAACTAGATAGGCCATGTGGTCTACTTCTGCCATCATGTTTGTGTTTCTATAGTGGAAAGGCGTGTGCTAAATACTAAAACTCAAATGAGAGATTTGCATACAATGAAGGCACTTATATGCATATACATTATGGTTATCCTGGAAACCAGACTGGCTAGGTATGTCCCAATGACTGGGTTGAGAACCCACGCTCTAGGTTAACATGACTTCATTCTTCTCCAATATGCTTTCGATTTTCCAGCTAACAATCCATGCAAGGCAGAATCCAGATCAGAATCTAGTAACAGTGGTTCCTACAAGCAAAGCAAAAAAACTTTGGCTAGTCAAAGACTGGAAGTTAATGGTATTGTACTGCTACAGGCTAAACAATGGGAACAGATGTAAAATATGCAACTTCAGTCTCCTTCAGGGGCTAATGTCTCTAAATGGGATATCCATGACAGGAATGAAATTCATTCTTAAGTCAGCGTTTGCTGGGTATATCTTGTGTTGACCAAGCTGCAGTGCTTACCTTGGAATTCAACATGATCTCTGGTGCTCTATACCAGCGAGTAGCCACATACTCTGTCAGGAACCCAGTGTGATCATGGTCCGGATAAACAACACGAGCCAATCCAAAGTCACAGATCTAGTTAACAAAATGTGTTCAGAGATATCACCTTCAGTTTCTAGGTTTTACTTCACCTCAAAGAATGCATATTGTACAAACAGGTGACCACCACAAAGCATTTCTACAAATCACTAGATGGTAAACAGAATTGCTGATAATTACTTAAATAGCCCAAGTCTGACACAAATAAAAACAAAAGGTAAAGCATAGTTACTCACCTGTAAGAGATGTTCTCTGGGGATAGCAGGAATCAGTCTTCACATATGGGTGATGTCGGCACCAACGGAGTCCTCGCGGAAGCATCCCCCCAGCTTTCAAAGAAAGCCTTTGTGAGATGCCACCACGCATGTGTGGTCCCTTCCTGCCCAAGGGTGCCATCTTGCTCAATCAGATGACACAGCTAGAAGATGGCAAAATTAAAGGATGGTAAAGGAGCAACTCCAAGGGAGGAGGGAGAGTTGTGAGGATAGATTCCTGTTGTCCCCAGAGAACACCTGTTACAGATAAGTAACTACGCTTGCTCTGGGAACAAGCAGGAAGTCAGTCCTCTCATATGGAACTCCCCAGCTACGGGCTACCGAAAGCCCATAGCAAGAACAAGGCTCCCTCATGGGAATCCGCAAGCAGCAGCAATTGAGTCTATGCGCACAGACCACAGTAAGATCCCTGTGTCCAATGAAACCAGCTCCCTGGTAGCCTGAACATAGAAGGCCTAAACCTTGAAAAGGTTAAGGAGCACAGCCTGGCCAAAGGCAATGTCCCGTCGGGACTCTTTCCAGGCAGTAGGTGTGGACTGCGAAGGTGTGGACTGAAGACCAAGTGGTGGCCCAGCAGATGGAGTTAGACTTCAGCCCGGAATGAGAGAGGTGGAGAAGGTACTGTAACACCAGAGCCACCAGGTAGGAGAAAGGGTCAGCCCCATGTTCGGCGCACCAAACAGAAAACATGTGCCATTTGAGGGCGTAAGCCTTCCTAGTAGAGGCCTTGCGCAAGAGACCAGCAGAATGTCTTCCACTTCAATCGAAAAGTTGAAAGGGGCCAAAGTCACCCTCTCAGCAGCCACGCTGTCAGCAATAGAGACCCCAAGTTGGGGGGCAGGAGAGAGCCCCCTCCTGAGATAGGAATCCTGGAGCGGTCCCCAAGGGGATGGGGGTCTCCACAGTCAACTATAGAAGCAGCGGGAACCATGGTTGCCTGGGCCACCGAGGAGATATCAGGATGAGTGAGGCCCTTTCGCCGAGGGTCCTGAACAAGATCTTGGCAATCAGCGGCGTAGGAGGGAAGGCGTACATGAGGCCTTCTGACCATGAGACCAGGAACGCATCTGCTGCCACCTTGGAGGGGTGGGCCTGCCGGAAGCAGAAGTGGGGCAATTGAAAGTTGTTCGGGCTGGCGAACAGGTCCCATCATGGGTTCCCACTAGAGCCAGAAAAGCCGACTAGCTTCCCTGGAGTCCAGCTGCCACTCATGCGGCTGGAGAACTCTGCTGAGCTCGTTGGCCAGCAGGTTGTCCAGGCCTGGCAGGTACACTGCCCGCAGGATGATACCTTGTTGGATTGCGTACAAGCAAAGGACCAGTGCCTCCTGACAAAGGGTACGAGACCCCGCGCCCCCCTGTTTGTTCAAGTAGAACACTGCCACCTAGTTGTCCGTCTGGACCAGCACCGGCTGGTGACGCAGGTGGTGACTGATGACCCTCAGGGCTAGGTGTATGGCTCAGAGCTCCAGGAGGCTGATCATCTGGTGACCAGTTGTCCTGAGTGCAGAGCTCTCTACAGTGGGCTCCCCGGCCGAGCATGAGGCGTCTATGGTGAGGATCCTTGAAGGGCTTGGGGCCTGAAAAGGCATGCCCACCTCGAGATGCTGGGGAGACTGCCACCAGACCAGAGAATCCACCAGTTGGTGGGTCACAGAAACTGTCTCAGAGGCGGCCTAAGACCACTGGTCCCGGAGACACCACTGCGCCGCCCTCATGTGGAAGCGAGCGTCAGGGATAACATGGACCATGGAGGACATGAGCCTCAGGAGGCGCAGGAGAAGCCAAGCTGTATGTCCCGAGCCAGAGTCCTGAGACGACTGGCTCGGTCCATGGGCAAGAAGGACTTTGAGTAGAGAGACTGTCGATCTTTGCCCCAATGAACTCCAGAAACTGTGTCGGGAGGAGGTGAGACTTGAGTAGTTTATGACAAACCTTAAGTGCTGCAGAACCTGGATGGTGCGTGCGGTGGCCTGCTGCACCTCTGAGGCCGGGCCTCCCTTATGAGCCAGTCATCCAGGTAGGGAAAGACAAAGACCCCATGGAGCCAGAAGGCGGCAGCCATGTCTGCCAGGCATTTTGTGAAAACTCTTGGGGCAGAGACTAGGCCGAAGGGGAGCATCCTGTAGGGAAAATGCCTGCCTCCCACTACAAACCGCAGGTACTGCCTGTGGTTGGTGTAGATGAGGATGTAGGTATAAGCATCCTTGAGGTCTAAGGAGCATAGCCAGTCTCCCTGCTGGAGGTAAGGTAGCAATGTTCCAAGGGAGAGCATCTTGAACTTCTCCCTCACCAGGAATTTGTTGAGGTTGTGCAGGTTGAGGATAGGCCTGAAGCTCCCCGTCCTTTTTGGCATGAGGAAGTACCTGGAGTAGAACCCCTTGCCCTTGAGATGGTGGGGCACCGGTTTCATAAGAACATAAGATATGCCATACTGGGACAGACCCAAGGTCCATCAAGCCCAGTATCCTGTTTCCAACAGTGGCCAGTCTAGGTCATAAGTACCTAGCAGTTTCCCCAAAACACACAAGTTCCACAATGCTTGTATTGGGTCAAGCAGTGATATCCCAGGCACTGTTCCCTCTAAGCTGTGCGCGTGCACACACCTCACCGAGCGAGCGCACATACTTTACAACAGAGCGCACAAAAATTACGGCTCTGATTCTGATAGAAAACAGACGTCTTAAAATTTAAAAGTTATGATTGTAATTACTAGAAATTTCCTGCTTCATTTAGTAATCGTCTATTTTCATTTAATTTGATTAAAATCAATGTGGTGTACATACTGTATTCTGACGTGTAGTCAAATTTTAAAGTATATAACTCCGAGTGTCGTTATGTGGTGCACAAAAATTTAACCTTCCTTCAAAAGCTGCACACAGCTGATATTTTATGCGCACAGCGCCTACAGAAAATTAGAGGGAACATTGATCCCAGGCCTTTAATAATGGTTTATGGACCTTTCCTCAAACCTTTAAGCCTGGCTATACTAACAGCTTTTACTACATCCTCCATTAATGAATTCCAGAGTTTGATTACACGTTAAATTTCACCGCTTTGTTCTTGAGAAAACATGCCAACTTCTTCAGAAGGTGGTCCTGGTGAAGGGGAGACCTGAGGGACTCTCCCGGGAAATAAGGGGGAGGTGTCTGAGTCAGGTGGAGGTGGTAACCTTCCCCGACTACTCTTAATGCCCAGGAATCAGTGGCGATGGTCACCCACCTCTGGGCATAGAGGGCCAGACATCCCCCTGTAGGCTGCTGATCTCCTTGAGGTAGAAAGGTTTTGCTCAAGGAGTCAAACTCCGCCCCCCCCCGCCCCGGCTGGGCTGGAGCTGGTGCCTGGGGTTTTGGAGCTTTCTGCTTACACGGGCCATGCCCGTGTCCTTTGGCCTGCTGACCCTGTTGGGAAGCAGGGGAGGCCCGATAAGGTGGGTAGTTTTGGTAAGCAGCTCCCTTCTTCGGGTTAAAGAACTTTTTACCCGAGCCCTTCCGTCAAGGAGGGGTATTGGTCTTTTTGAAAAGCCTGGTCCTCATCATGAACTCTGTCTCCAGTTCAGCAGCCTTGTTGGTCATGGGTTTGCCAAAGAGGTTCTCTCCTTGGCATGGAACATCGATCAATTTGTCCTGAACCCACTGCTCGAGGTCGGACTGTAGCCAAGCTTGGCAGTATGCACCGATGCCCGCCGCCACTACTCGAGCCACCGACTCAAACCAGTCATAGGCCGCCCAAGACATGAATTTGGAGCATTCATGGACAGCTTTGGCCAGGTTCTTAAACCGCTGCAAGGGTTCCTCGGAGAGACCAGCTGAGAACCTGGTGAGTTCCTTCACCAGGTCTCTCAGGTACATGCCCATGTACAACTGGGTAGGCCTGGATATGGACGATGAGCATTGAGCCCTGGTAGCACTTTCGTCCAAGGTGTGGGCCTCCCTGCCCGGGGGGCACCGAGGAGTGCACCTTCTGGCTGTTTAGCCGATGCATGGCTGACTCCACCACCATGGTTATGCGGCAGCTGTGACTTTTGGAAGCCCAGGCTCTGGCAGACTCGATACATCGAGTTGAACTGTTTGCTCACCACAGTCAGTGTCTCCCACATTCGGAGCATCAGCCGTTCCAGGATGGGAGGAATGGGCACTGTGAGCGATTCCCGCGGAGGGGCTTCATACTGGAGGATTTCCAACTCATCTACCCGAGGGTCCTCTTCCGACTCTGTCGGGAACGTCCGCAGGGCCTTAGACATGTCCTTGACAAAACCAAGGAAGCCCCGGGGACAGCCGTTGAGGCTCTGAGATGGGAAAGTCAGATAGGACGTCACGGTGGCTATGGGTATCAGAAGACTCCTCGTTCTCAGTCTCCCACTCTGAATAATCAGTCGAGGACTTGTAGGAAGGCTGCTCCGCGAGTCTTGGGGCCCCCGATGCCCTGCGGCCAATACCGGGCAAACTTGCCTGGGATGACCATGGACCCATCGAGCAGGACTCAAATCACGATCTCGGCCGAGGATCAACTTGAGGCTGAATGACCCTCAAGGATCGGCTCGGCCTCCGGGGATGTCTTGGATATTGAGGGCCTGGTGGCCAGGGTGATGAACCGGTCGTGCCGGACAACAGCAGTGGAGTGGAGTAGCCGCCTAATGGTTAAGAACACTGGCTTGGGAATTCAGAGACCAGGGTTCGATTCCCATTAGCACTCCTTGTGGCCTTGGGCAAGTCACTTAACCCTCCATTGCATCAGAAAAAATCCAAGTTATCAATGTCCCTGTTTAATGCACATTACCAAGTTTAAGTTTCAATGTAAACCGCTTTGATTGAAATGATAAAGCGGTATATAAAACCTGTTAATAAAATATAGCGCCCGCTGCTGGTCCATGAAGGCAAATTGCGCTCCAGAGCCGTCATTCTGCACTCCAGTCCAGAAGGCTCCTCAGCTTACGGCACAGGCATCGAGGTACTCAGGGCAGATGCCAGCTCCCCCAAAGGGGAATCCTTGACAAGGATAGTGTCTGGGGACAGAAGCTGGTCCGCGGTCAGATCCTTCCAGGGGACCTTCGCTGGCCGCTCCTTCTCCGATGCCTCAGACGAACATCTCAGACTGTGGGACCAGGCCCAGGGAGCACCCAGCCCATCGGAACTGTCCAAGGACACGCCTTCAAGGATTTCTTCTTCCTCCTGGGTTCCCTCGAGGGAGACACCCTCTTTCTGAGGACCCATGACGAGGCTCAGGTTCGGAGGGTTCCGCCCGAGGTGTCGGGGCCTCAGACGAGGCCCTGGCCTTCGGAGGCATTGGGGACTCAGGGAAAAGCTTATCGTGTTGCTGCTGGCGGCTCTTGAAGGCCTTACTGGACATCCTCTTGCAGAGACTGCAAGCTGCAGGGTCGTGGTCTGGCCCAAGGCAGGGGAGACAGCAGTCGTGTGTAGTGGTCAAAGACATAATTTTAGAGCACCAATCACACTTCTTAATGTCATTGGTAGCCATGGGGGAAAAAAGTACCCCTGCAAGGTCAAAGACTCTCCGGGCTGCCAGTGGGAGAAAAAAGGCATGAAGACGTGAGGAAAAGAACAAAGAAAACCTACAAAAATAGACTGAACTTGATGCAGAGGCAACAAAGTCAGTCGGCGGGAAGAGTACAGATGTAATACCGGAGAAGAGTATGAAACTCGGACAGAAAAATCCACTTTTTCCAGGGACAAGACAGAAACAATTTGAAGGGCTCCACGGGGAAAAAAAAAAAGACTGCGCAAGATGGCACCCTTGGGCGGGAAGGAGACCATGCATGCGTAGTGGCATCTCCCAAAGGCTTTCTTTGAAAGCTGGGGAGATGCTTCCACGAGGGCTCCGTCGGTGCGGATGTCACCCATATGTGACAATCGACTTCCTGCTTGTTTCTGGAGAACCACATTAATTCTGTTTAGTTATTTGGTGGTTGTTAGAATAAGGATCATTAAATTGTAACTACCAAAGAACAGAGATATAGAACACACTCTTAGGAAGCTGAAGCAGATGTGATACACTCCTTTAGCAAAAAGCAACATGCAGAGCGACTGACTTGCTGATTTGCATTCATCTTCCTTGAGGGCATGATGGAGCAAAATACTGACTAGCTTCCCAGAACATTTAACATTCTTCTAAGCAATGGGATACAGATTACAATTAAAATTCACTCTTAAGTAAATATTTACATATCATGTATTTGATATAGTTCTTTTAAAAATATACAGTGTATCAAATCAAAGCAGTTTACACTAAAATGTATATATTCTGATGTGAACACTGAAATACATTAATCAGAGCTATATAAAGGGCACATGCAATAGCTTATTGTACCCAAGCTTTCCTTTCCCCAGACCTAGGAGTTTAAACCCATTTTAAGGCATCAAATAAAAAGAGCTGTACAATCCACGTTTTACATACAGTGGTTTGTGCTCTAATATCATGGTTTTCACACCCAGACCAAGGACTGCCAATGGGCCAAGTTTTCAGAATATTCCTAATGAATATGCAGGAGAGAGAGAGGGCGTATTCAATGGAGGTAACCAGGATGCAAATTTCTCATATGCATATTACATAAGATGATAGGATACTAACTAGGCTTGATGGACCATTTGGTCTGACCCAGTATGGCAAATCTTATTTCCAAAAGTGACCAAGTCAGGTCACCTAGGCCTGCCAGGATTCCAAAAGTTAGACAGATTCCATGCTGCTTATCCCAGGCATAAGCATTGGGTTTCTCCCAGCCCACTTTAATAATGATTTATGAACTTCCTTAAGGAAAGCTATACTAATGGTTTTTACTACATTCTCTGGCAATGAATTCCAGAGATGAAATTATGCATTAAGTGAAAATATCAGCTTAGTCTTAAAATGTGCTACAGTACGTTTTAGTTCTTTCATGTCCTAGTTTTTGTACTTTTTGAAGTAAGCAAGCAAATGATTCATGTTTATATCACTCCATTCCAGTCATCATTTTATAGACTTTAATCATATTTCTCCTCAGCTGTCTTCTACAAGCAGAATAACCCTAACCTTTTAAGCTTTCCTCATAGGGGTATCCCTTCCATCCACTTTACCATTTTAGTCACCCTTCTCTATATCTTTTTATATGCGGTGATCAGAACTGCATGCCATACTCAAAGTGCGGTTGCACAATGGAGCGATAAAGGCATTTATTTTATTTATTTAATTTATTTAACAGCTCTTATATACCACGCTCTTTATTATCAGTGTGGTTTACATTAAACAATATATTTATATCCTTTATTTTATTCTCCATTCTTTTCCTTATATTCCTAGCATTCTATTAGCTTATTTGCTGCTGCACACTAAATAAGGAGTTTCAACATACCCACAACACTGCCTACATACTTTTCCTTGTTGACTTATAATGTGGAACCTTGTATCATATAGCTATAGTTTGCAATTGTTCACATAAAATTTCATTTTCCACTTGGATGCCTAGTTTTTCAATTTCTCAGGTCCTCTTGTGATTTAACAACTTTGAATAATTTTGTGTCATCTGTGAATCTGATCACCTTGCTCATTGCTCCCATTTCCAGGTCACTTATAAACATGTTAAAAAGATATGGGGATATTCCACTATTTCCTTTTATCCATTGAGAAAATTGGTCATTTAGCCCTACTCTGGTTTTCTATCTTGCCAAGAGAACACAGGGAAAGCACAGTTACTTACCTGTAACAGGTGATCTCTGGGAACAGCAGGAATAAGTCTTCACAACCCACCCACTTCCCCTAGGAGTTGTATCTCTCTATCTTTCCTTTCCTCTCTGTCTCAGCTTGAACTGGAGAGAGGCGGCTAGGAAAGGCGGGAAGGCAGCGCGCAGGCGCTGTGGGATGCTCCCAAAAGCTTTCTTTCTGGACGCTGGGGAGCGTTCCCGCGCAGGCTCCATCGGTACCGACGATACCCATATGTGAAGACTCATTCCTGCTTGTTCCTGGAGATCATGTTTTCAAGCATTTGCATCAACTCGACAGCACACAACAAATTCCTAATCCACAATTGTACACTGCCTCCTTGACTAACTTTCCTCAAGAGTCTCATGAGGGACCTTTATCAAAGGCCTTCTGAAAAGAGGAAATTAGACTTACCTCATTGTTGTTCCTTTAGGACCTCCAGTCTAGTCCCGAACATCTGGGGTTTAAAGTACCTCCTCCCGTAGCTTGGAGACTGAACACATCACACTTCTTGTGACACCAGGATAAGTAGCTCAGGCACTGCCTCCTTACCTCAGCAACCTATTGACAAATCAGACTCACCAGAGCAATAAGTAAGTAGTTATCAAACATGAAAAATCTTTTTTTTTCCATAACCGTATAACTGAATGAACTAGGATAGCTGACTGCGCTATCCACTAATAGGCCACGCCTAAATGACCATAAAGATCTGGCCTGCTGCGCCTCCTCTCCAGGATCTCCCCGCAGGCCCCCTTTAACTTCTTCCAGAGATATCCCCAAACCCTCTCCCGTAAAGACCCATAGTCCATAAGCCGCTCTTACAGCTCTCTGAACAAACTTGTCGGACTTCAGGCCCCCAGTCTAGCCACACCATGACAGGGAGGGATATGGGACTAGACTGGAGGTCCTAAAGGAACAATTAGCAGGTAAGTAATTTCCTCTTCCTTAACGTCCCTCCAGTCTAGTGCCGAACATCTGGGGATGTAGCAGAGCAGTAATCAACTTAATGGGAGGGACCAGCTAGACCAGCCTGAAGTAACGCCGATCCGAACCTAGCATCCCCCTCCGCCTGAACATCAAGCCTGTAATGCTTGACAAAGGAATTCAAAGGCGACCAAGTCGCCGCCTTACAAATTTCCACCGCTGGTACCAAACTGAACTCTGCCCAAGACGTCGCCTGCGCCCTAGTCGAATGCGCTCTCAGACCCTTCGGTACTGTCTTACCCTTTAAGAGATAGGCCGACGCAATGGCCTCCTTACCCCATCTTGCTATAGAGGCCTTCATCGCCTGCTCTCCTCTCTTTGGCCCACCAAATAGGACAAACAACCTATCTGTCTTGCGGAACTCCGCAGTCCTCTGCAAATACTTCAATGCTTGAGCCACATCCAACCGATGCAATCTGCCCAAGGAGCTATCCTTGCTAACTCTTTTGAACGCCGGCAAAGACACCACCTGATTCACATGAAATACAGACATGACCTTAGGCAAAAAGGAACGAACCATTTTCAAAACCACCTTACTATCATAGAAGATCAAAAACGCCTGCAACTCTGAAATTCTCCTTGCCGACGAAATAGCCACTAAAAACACCACTTTAAGGGTAAGATCCTTTAACGACGCTCTGGCTAACGGCTCAAATGGCTCCCGCACCAATGCCTCCAGCACCAAGTTAAGATCCCATGCTGGCACCGGCACCAGCGCTCGGCATGGTGGTCTCAAAAGCGACACCGCTCGCAGAAATCTTAACATCTGGATGGGCCCCAAGCACCTTTCCTTTCAGTTTTCCTCGATAACACGAAAGCACCGTCACCTGAACTCGAAGAGAAGCCGCCGCCAGTCCTTTCTCAAACCCATCCTGCAAAAAGGACAGAATCTGCAGCACTGAAGCTCAAAAGGCCACTACCTGCTTCTCCTCGCACCAGGCCTCGAACAGCCGCCAATACCGAACATACGCCACCGAGGTAGACCACCGCCTAGACCGTAACAGGGTAGAGATCACCACTGTCGAATATCCCTTTGCTGTCAACCTTGCCCTTTCAAGAGCCAAGCCATAAGCAAGAACCGATCCACCTGAGGCATATTCAACAGACCCCGACTTAGCAAATCTCCTCTGACCAGTAGTTTCCACGGAGGCTCCACCAGGAGATGCACCAGGTCAGCATACCACGGCCTTCTGGGCCAATCTAGCATTATTAGAAGCACCCGACCTTTGTGCCGCTCTATGCGCGGCAGCACCCGACCTACCACCACCCATGGTGGAAACACATACAAGAGCTGGTCCTCCGGCCACCTCTGCATCAGAGCATCCAAACCTTTGGACATCCTTTACAGTCTTCTGCTGAAAAGCCTTCCTGCTTTTGTTGACGCAAACGTCGCCATGAGGTCCATCACTGGAGGACCCCAGCGTTCCACCAATAAATCGAAAACTTGCTGATTTAGAACCCATTCTCCTGGATCCACTTTGAACCAGCTCAAAAAATCCGCTGTCACATTGTCTACTCCTGCTACATGAGCCGCCGACAGCTTCCAGATGCACTTCGGCCCAACTGAGGAGATCCTCTGCCTCCTCTTCGAGCGCCACGCTGCTGGTGCCGCCTTGCTCATTGATGTAAGCCACCGCTGTGGCATTGTCCGATAGCACCCGCACTGCCTTCCCCTGCAGATGCGACTGAAACGCCCTCAGAGCTAGAGTGACCGCCCTCAACTCTAATCTGTTGATCGAACAACTTCTCTCTTGCTCGGTCCACTGACCCTGGGTAAACTGCCGTTCGAAGTGCGTCCCCCAGCCGAACAGACTTGTATCCGTCGTTAACGGCCTCCAATCCGGCGCCTCCAACAGCATCCCTTTCTCCAACGAAGCCAGATCCAGCCACCACCTCAGGGACTGCCGCGTCTCCACCGGGCAGGCCAGCCTTTGAGACAACCGGCCTGACTGATGTGACCATCTCCTGAGCAGAGCCCTCTGCAGCGGCCGCATGTGCACCCTGGCCCACGGTACGAGCTCCAGCATGGCCGCCATCGTGCCCAACAGCTGCAAGCAATGCCACGCCGAAGGCACCCTTCTGCTCAAGAAGCCCCGTACTAGCTGTCTTAGCCCCTGGGCCCTGGCTCGAGGGAGAAATACCCTGCTGCATCCTGTCGAAACGGGCCCCTAAGTACTCCAACTCTTGAGACTATTCTAACCTGCTCTTTGCCACATTCACTATCCATCCCAAGCCCTCCAGAAATTGCACCACTCGACGGGTAGCTACCTCGCTTTCCTCTTGAGACTTTGTGCGAATCAACCAGTCGTCCAGGTAGGCTCGCGGTGAAGGCTCGTGGTGCCGTAGCCAAACCGAACAGCAACGCCTGAAATTGAAAATGCTCCATCGGAACCGCAAATTGGAGGAACCTCTGATGCTCTAACCAGATTGGGATATGCAAATATGCCTCCGAGAGGTCCAACGATGTGAGGAACTCTCCCTGCCAAACTGCTACTATGACCGATCTCAGGGTTTCCATACGAAAGTGGGAAACTCGGAAACTGTTCACCCTCTTGAGGTCTAGAATTGGTCTCCATGATCCTTCCTTCTTTGGGATCACAAAATATATTGAGTATTGACCGCAGTCGCATTGGTCCGACGGAACGGGTACCGCTGCTTCAAGAGCAAGCAACCTTTCCAACGTGTCCTGCACCGCTCAACGTTTGGCTTTTGTCCTTCACGGCGATTGCACGAAAGCATCAACCACTGGGCGTTGAAACTCGAGAGCATACCCCTCCTGAATGACCTCCAACACCCACTGATCTGACGTAATCTGGACCCAGGCGTGATAAAATTCCCGCAGCCGACCCCCCATGGGAACCAACCCTTGCCTGGGCCCCCCTCACTTCATTGCGACTTCTTGATGTTCGGAGAGGGGGAGGCCCCCAAATCTTCTGCCTGGCCCTCTGAAGCCCTGAAACCCCTGGGACCTATACTGAAAATGGCCTCTGAAACTGACCAAACCTTGGCTGCCGAAACCTACGAAACTCCCTCTGACTCCTAGAGGGACCCAGAGGCCGATTCTGCTTCTGCTTGTCCTCTGGTAATCGTCCACCTTTAGACTCTTGAGATCCTTAACTAACTTATCCAAATCTTCCCCAAACAGGAGTCTACCCCAAAAGGGGAGCTTAGCCAGTCATGCTTTCGAGAAACTATCCGCTGCCCAATTACGCAGCCACAAGTACCTTCGTGCCACAAGTACCTTCGTGCCACCACTACGGATGCCATACTCTTAGACAAACCCCGAATAAGGTCATACTGGAAATCCGCCAAATAAGCCGCCCCGACTCCATCCTAGAGGCCTCCTCAAGCACCTCATCCTCATGGCTCCCTCTACGTTTCTGGGATCATTGAAGGCAAGCCTTTGCCACCCATGCCCCACAAATGGAAGCCTGCATGGAAAGGGCATTGACCTCAAAGACCTGCTTCAAGAACGAGTCTAGCTTCCTATCCTGTGCATCTTTAAGGGCAGCACTGCCTTCAATGGGAATGGTTGTTTTTTTCGTGACCGCGGACACCGCTGCATCCACCTTAGGAGACTTAAAAAGATCCCTATCTGGTTCCTGCAACGGGTAAAGGCGCGTCATCACTCTGGAACCCTTGAGCCCTGCTTCCGGAGTGTCCCATTCCTCCTGAATCATTTCCTTAAAAACCCTATGAATCGGGAAGGCCCTCAGACTTCTGTGCCGCCTGCAACAACGGATCCTCCAAAGAGGAGTCTCCTCCCTGATCCGCTGCCAGCATATTTAATGTCTCCAGCGTTTCCGAAATAAGGGTTGTCAACTCCTCTCTCCTGAACACTGACAACCCGTGACTGCTCTTCCTGCTCAGCAACCTCACCTTCTTCTAGGTCCTGATCTACCTCTGAACCCTCAAAATCTTCCGAATGCTCCTCTAAGGCTACCGCCTCGTCACTCTCCAATCTAAGCTTCTTCCCCAGGGCGCTACCCTCTCCTCCATCCATGGAGACTCGAACGCTTACCCCGCCGCTGCTCCTCCACCACAGCTGTCTCCCGGAGTCCTCCAAGAGACTGCTGCAGCAGCGTCAGAAAGTCCTGGGAGAAAATAGCCACCAATCCTCCCCACTCTAGAGGCTGAGAAAGCAAAGTTACTTACCTGTAACAGGTGATCTCTGGGAAAGCGTAGTTACTCACCTGTAACAGGTGTTCTCCAGGAGCAGCAGGAATCAGTCCTCACATATGGGTGACGTCGGCGCCGACGGAGCCCTCGCGGAGCAATTTTCCCCAGCTTTCAAAGAAAGCCTTTGGGAATTGCAGCGCGCATGCGCGGTCTCCTTCCCGCCCAAGGGTGCCATCTTAGCCAGTCTGATGACATAGCTAAAAGACAGCATAAAAATTTGCAAAAAAACTTAAGCAGATGATTGCAACTCCAAGGGGAGGAGGGAGGGTTGTGAGGACTGATTCCTGCTGCTCCTGGAGAACACCTGTTACAGGTGAGTAACTACGCTTTCTCCAGGACCAAGCAGGAAGTCAGTCCTCACATATGGGACTCCCAAGCTTAAGGCTACCGGAGACCCTAAGCACAAAAATGAGCTCCCTCTAGCTCAGCGGCACAGAAGGAAGGAATCTTCACTGAATTATTACCCACCGGTAGACCAACATCCGGGATGGAGGGTAGGAGTTGCTCAAACCTCGAAGAGATTTCGGAGGACTGCCTGTCCGAAAGCACTGTCCCTGCGGGACTCCCTCTCGAGACAGTAATGGACCGCAAAAGTCTGGCTCGAAGACCAAGTAGCGGCCCGGCAGATGTCTGCCAGCGGAACAGAGCGGAGGTAAGCCACTGACGTAGCCTTCGCCCGAACACAATGAGCCGTGACTCGACTTTCTAACGAGAGTCCGGCTGCCCCATAAGCCCAAGCGATGCAGTCAGCAACCCAGATGGACAGAGTATGCTTGGAGACCGGTAGCCCCAATTTATTGGGGTCAAAAGACACAAAAAGCTGAGCAGCTTTACGGTGCTCCCGCGTACGGTCAAGGTAGAAGTTCAATGCCCTTCTACAGTCCAGGGTATGCAGGACCATTTCAGCTCGGCTGGAGTGTGGCCTGGGAAAGAAGGTCGGAAGTACCACCTCCTGATTGATGTGAAAAGGGGAGACCACTTTTGGAAGAAATTTAGGGTGAGTCCGTAGGACTACTCTATTTTTGTAGAACCGAGTGTAAGGGGGATCAGACACGAGGGCCTGCAATTCACTTACGCGTCTAGCGGAAGTGAGGGCTATCAGGAATAAAGTTTTCCAAGAAAGAAAACGGAGAGAACAGGTAGCCATAGGTTCAAAAGGCGGACAGGTGATCCGCTGTAAAACCACATTCAGATCCCAGTCCGGTGCTGCGGGCGCAGAGGTGGTTTAAGCAGAAGGAGACCTCGGAGAAACCTCGCTACGAGAGGGTCGCTGGAAAGAGGTCTGCCGTCCACCGGCACATGATGTGCTGAAAGAGCACTGAGGTGAACTTTGACGGAGTTGGACTTAAGTCCCAGATTAGAGAGGTAGAGCAAGTACTGCAAGATCACCGACACCGAGCAGGAGAAGGGATCCTGAGACTGCTGGGCACACCAAGCGGAAAAGCGACGCCATTTAAGGGCGTAGCATTTGCGGGTAGAAGGTCGCCGAGAAGCTAGGACGACCTCTTCCACCTCTGCCGGCAGTAGAAGGGGAGCAAGGACTACCCTTTCAGCAGCCAGGCCATTAGATTGAGAGATCTGAGGTTGGGGTGTAGCAGGGACCCCTGATCCTGTGTTAGGAGATCCGATTGAAACCCCAGAGGGAACGGATCCTCTACCGCTAATTGCAGCAGGAGTGGAAACCACGGCTGTCTGGGCCAGCGAGGAGCCACCAGGATCATGGAAGCTTTGTCTCTGAGAACCTTGAAAAGAGTTCGAGAGACTAGCGGTATGGGAGGAAAGGCATACAGAAGGCTCTCCGACCATGAGAGTAGAAAAGCATCTGCCGCTACTCGAAGGGGATGTGGCTGACGAGAGCAGAAGCGAGGAAGTTGCCGGTTGAGAGGACTGGCAAAGAGATCCATCGTGGGGAGTCCCCACTTCAGAAAAAGTTTCTGAACTACCAAGGGATCCAGGCGCCACTCGTGCAGCTGGAGGATCCTGCTGAGTTTGTCCGCCAGGCAATTTTCTTGGCCTGGGAGATAAACTGCCTTGAGAAGAATGCCGTGACTGACAGCCCAAGAGCAGAGCTTCTGAGCTTCTCGACAGAGAAGGAAGGAGCCCGTGCCCCCCTGTTTGTTCACGTAGAACATGGCAACTTGATTGTCCGTCTGGACAAGGACGGACTGGTGAGAAGTCAGGTGGGAGAAAGCCTTGAGAGCCAGACGGATTGCTCTGAGCTCCAGGAAGTTGATCTGCTGAGCAGACTCCCACGTGGTCCAGAGACCTTGAGTACATGCCCCTTGGCAATGTGCTCCCCAACCCAGGAGAGAAGCATCGGTCGTCAGCACTTGAGCCGGCTGAGGTGACTGAAAAGGCATTCCGAGCACCAGGTTCGGCCGATGAAGCCACCACTGTAGAGAAGAGGCCAGCGGCCCGGAGACGCACACTAAGTCGGCTAGGCCGCCCGTGGCTTGTTGCCACTGCTTGCGAAGGCACCACTGAGCAGGCCGCATGTGTAGGCGGGCATTGGGGGTCACGTGGACGGTGGAAGCCATATGGCCGAGTAGTCTCAGGAAGCGCCTGGCTGAGACCAGGGACTGGCTGCGAAAACGGCCGGCTAGGTCCATGAGCCGTTGAGCCCTGTCGAGAGGCAGGAAAGCTTGTGCCTGAGGAGTGTGCAGTCTTGCGCCGATGAACTCGAGATCCTGTGAGGGGAGCAAAGTGGACTATGCGAAGTTTATGACAAAGCCCAAGTACTGCAGAAGAGTCACAGTGCGGTGTGTGGCATTGGTGACTTCCGGAGAGGACGATGCTCTGATGAGCCAGTCGTCGAGGTACGGAAAGACAGAGGCCGTGAAGCCGGAGATAAGCCGCCACCACCGCGAGACATTTTGTGAAGACTCGCGGTGCGGAGGATAGGCCAAAGGGCAGTACTCTGTACTGGTAATGATTTCCTGCCACCACAAACCTTAGGTATTGGCGGTGGCTTGGGTGGATGAGGATGTGCGTGTAGGCATCCTTTAGATCCAAGGAGCATAGCCAATCTCCCTGCTGGAGGTAGGGCAGAAGGATTCCAAGGGTAAGCATCTTGAACTTTTCCCGCACGAGGAACTTGTTGAGGTTGCGCAAGTCCAGGATGGGTCTGAGGCCTCCTGTCCTTTTTGGTATTAGGAAATACCTGGAATAAAAGCCTTGACCTCTCAGGTGGTGGGGCACCGGTTCCACAGCCTGTTCCTGAAGAAGACTTGCTAACTCCTGAAGGAGTAAGTCCCTGTGCAGAGGGAGTCGTGGAGGTTCTCCCGGGAAATAGGAGGGAGGGACCTGGTTGAAGTGGAGAAGATAGCCTTCTCTTACGACTTGAAGCACCCAGGCATCTGAAGTGATGTTGGACCACCTGTGGGCAAAGTGAACCAGCCGGCTTCCGGTGCTGGGAGGAGCCAGCTGAGGGGGAGAGGCTATGCTGATGAAGTCAAAAACCCCCACCCTGCTGAGCAGGGGCTGGTGGTGCAGGCTTGGGGGCTTGCTGCCTACGGGACCCGTTACCCCGTCCCTTGGCCTGCTGGCCCTGTTGGGGAGCTGCGGAGGCCTGATATTGAGGGTAGTGTTTATAGGCAGCCGCCTTTCTCGGGTAAAAGGACTTCTTTCCCGAGCCCTTCTTTTTCTGGGAAGGGGCGGAGGTCTTCCTAGAAAGCCTAGTTCTGGTGAGAGTCTCCGTCTCGATTTGCGCAGCCTTTTCAGCCATGGGCTTGCCAAAGAGGTTCTCACCTCGGCAGGGGACATCGACCAACTTGTCCTGCACCCAGGGTTCAAGGTCAGACGACTGAAGCCAAGCCTGTCGGCGGGCACCGATGCCGGCTGCGGCCACTCGAGCCGATGCTTCAAAGCCATCATAGGCTGCTCGGGACATGAATTTGGAGCATTCCCGAATACCAGTTGTCAAGGCCAGGAACCTCCGCAAAGGTTCCTCGGACAGCCCAGCGGAGAATCCGGCTATCTCTTTAGCCAGGTCTCGGAGATACATGCCCATGTAGAGCTGGTAGGTCTAGACCCGACAAGCAAGCATAGAGCCCTGGAAACACTTCTTACCAAGGCCATCCAGGTTACGGGCTTCCCTGCCAGGAGGCACCGAGGAGTGCATCTTCTGGCTCTTAAGCCTATGCATGGCCGATTCCACTACCATGGAATGGTGCGGCAGCTGTGCTTTTTGGAAGCCAGGACTCTTGCGGACTCGATAGATGGAATCGACCCGCTTGCTTAATACCGGCGACGATGCCGGACTCTCCCACATGCGGAAGAGTAGTCGTTCCAGCATGGGAGGAACCGGTACAGTAAAGTGTTCCCTGGCGGGAGAGTCATACTGAAGGGCGTCGAGCTCTTCGGCTCGAGGCTCCTCCTCGGGATCCGCAGGGAAGGCCAAAGCCTTGGCCATATCCCTGACGAAGTCCGAGAACCGGGCATCCTCCGGAGGGGACTGCTTCTGAGGTTCGGACTCAGGTGAGTCCGAGGGGACACACCGAGTCCGAAACGAATCAGGTGACTCTTCCTCTTCAGACTCCCAGGCCGACTCCGAGGAGGAATCGGTGGGGTCGGCTCGGGCAGGCGGAGGCGTCGGCCGCCCTGACACCGAGGGAGTCGGCGTCGACGACCTCGGTCCCGAACGGGAGGCCGAGGGTGACCTCGACCGAGGATCGACTCGAGTTCGCATGGACTCGAGGATCGGCTCGGACTCCGGGGTCGACTTAGACGTCGACGTCCCGGCGGTCGGGGCAGCGGCGCCAGCGAGGCTAGCGATCAGTGCCTGCTGCTGGTCCATGAAGGCAGATAGTCTGCTCTCCAAGGCCGTCAACCTGAGTCCGACCTCAGGTGACCCAGCAGCCCCCGACTCGGGCCCCGACGGCGTAGGGCCCGACGTCGGACCCCTCGGAGGCGAGTCCAGGAGGACTACAGGACTTACCCGAGCAGGCAACTCCGACTCCAGACGAGGTCGCTTCGGGAGGTGCTCCTTCTCCAAAGACCCGGGACGGCTATCGGGGCTATGCGACCTGGCCCTCGCGGAGCCAGGAGCGTCCACCGACGCCGCCCTCGCGGGTTTTACCTTCCGTCGATGGTCCCCGGAGGGAGAACCCCTGTCGGAGGAACTTCGGCGATGGTCAGAGCTGGAACCTCTGGACGCCAAGGCCTCCGACGAGGTCCGGGTACGGCCGGGGTCAGCGAAGATTCGTTCCCGCTGGTGCCGCCGACTCCTTAACGCTTTGGAGGACATTTTGCCGCAGGCCCCACAGATCAGTTCTTCGTGATCCGGGCCGAGGCAGCGGAGGCAATTATGTGTGTCAGTGAGTGACATATTTCTGTCACACTGAACACACCGCTTGAATCCACTGGCAGCCATCGGGGGAAAAAGGGCCCCTGCAAGGTCAAAGGACCGGGCTGCCAGCGAAAAACCGAAAAACGAAACTGACCAAAAATCAGAAAAACCAAAAAACAATAGAAGGACTCGCAACGGTGTCGCGAGTCCGGGCAGGAAAAAGACCGGCGTCGAACCGAAGGAAAAAAGAGAAATAAATCACTAAAATCAACTTTTTCAGCGGGGACACGACGGGTACGTCTGTAGGGCTCCGCGGAAAAAAGAAGACTGGCTAAGATGGCACCCTTGGGCGGGAAGGAGACCGCGCATGCGCGCTGCAATTCCCAAAGGCTTTCTTTGAAAGCTGGGGAAAATTGCTCCGCGAGGGCTCCATCGGCGCCGACGTCACCCATATGTGAGGACTGACTTCCTGCTTGGTCCTGGAGAACAGCAGGAATAAGTCTTCACATATGGGGTACGTCGGTACCGATGGAGCCTGCGCGGGAATGCTCCCCAGCTTCCCAAAAAGGAAAGCTTTTGGGAGCATCCCACAGCGCCTGCGCACTGCCTTCCCGCCTTTCCTAACCAACTCTCCTCAGTTCGAGTTTAAAACCGAGACAATAGAGAGAGAGGGGAAAGGAAAGATAGAAAAAGAGATACAACTCCTAGGGGAGGTGGGAGGGTTGTGAAGACTTATTCCTGCTGTTCCCAGAGATCACCTGTTACAGGTAACTGTGCTATCTCCAGGAACAAGCAGGAATGAGTCTTCACATATGGGGACTCCCTAGCTAAGATGCCTGGGAGATCCCCAAGGATATGAGACCCTGGAGAGGGGTCTACTTCCTCCTATGGATCTCAGGCATCCATCCAGGGAAGGAGGGTAGGAGTTGTTTAAGAATGGAACAGGTGTTTGAGGACAGCCTGACCAAACAAGGCATCCTGGCGGGAGTCCTTGTCCAAGCAGTAATGGGCTGTGAAGGTATGAACCGAGGCCCAGGTGGCTGCTCGACAGATCTGGTCGATGGACACAGAATTTAGATGAGCCATAGAGGTGGCCATGGCCCTCACATTATGAGCTGTGACATGGCTCTCCAGAGAAAGGTTCTTACTCTGGTAGGTGAAAGAAATACACTGAGCAATCCAATTGGACAGTGTTCTCTTAGAGACTGGAAGTCCCAAATGAGAAAGATCAAAAGCAACAAAAAGCTGGGAAGACTTTCTATGTTGCTGTGTCCTATGTAAGTAAAAAGCAAGAGCTCTTTTACAATCCAGAGTATGAAGATTCCTCTCTGCACTGGATGCATGAGGAGCTGGAAAAAAGACAGGTAAATATACTTCTTGATTAAGATGAAAAGGTGAGACCACTTTAGGCATAAAGTGTGGATTTGTCCTAAGGACTACCTTATCATGATGGAACCTTGTATAAAGGTGGATTAGCCACTAATGCCTGCAGTTCACTGATGCGGCGAGCTGAAGTAACTGCAATGAGGAAAATAACCTTCCATGAAAGGAACTTCAAGGAGGTAGTGGCTAAGGGTTCAAAAGGTGGCTTCATGAGCTGACCAAGAACCAAATTTAAGTCCCATGCCACCGGAGGAGGCCTAATGGGAGGTTTAGTTAAAGTTAGGCCTCTCATGAATCTTGCAATGAGAGGATGAGAGGAAATAGGTTGTCCATTGATGGGCTTAAGGGATGCTGCAATAGCACTCAAATGGACTCTTACTGAATTTGTTTTAAGGCCTGCATTGGAAAGATGCAGGAGATAGTCTAACAGAGAATTTAAAGGTAGTGCTAGAGGGTCAAGACCCTTTTCAGCACACCAAATGGAAAACCTTTTCCATTTAAAAGCATAAGAACGCCTGGTGGAAGGTTTTCTGGAAGCATGGAGGATATCCTTCACTTGCTGAGAAAGATTCCAGTCTTGAAGGTCTAGGCCTTCAGTAACCAAGCTCTGAGGTGTAGGGACTTGGGGTTTGGGTGCCACAAAGTCCCTTCCTCCTGGGACAGAAGGTCTGGAGCAGCTCCCAAGTCCAGAGAGGGGGCTTGGGAGAGATGTAGAAGTAGAGGGTACCACACTTGGCGTGGCCAGCGTGGAGCTATGAGGATCATAGATCCTTGTTCCCTCTGGAGTTTGAACAGAGTCTTGGGAATCAAGGGAATAGGTGGAAATGCATACAGGAAGCCCTGACCCCAATGGAGGAGGAAGGCATCCTTGGCCTGAACTCCCTGACATGGAATTCTGGAACAGAACCGGGGAAGTTTGGCATTCCACGGACTTGCAAAAAGGTCTATCTCCGGGGTTCCCCATTCTTGGAAGATTCTGAGTACCTGATCCATGTGCAGGGACCGTTCGTGTGGAAGCAGAACTCGACTGAGTGTCTGCCCAAGAGTTTTGGACTCCTGGGAGGTATACTGCCAGGAGATGGATTTGATGCTCTCTGGCGAAGGCCCACAATCTTAAAGCTTCGTTGCAAAGCGACAGAGAGCCAGTTCCTCCTTGCTTGTTTATGTAAAACATGGCTACTTGATTGTCCGTATGAATGAGGACTGTCTTGTAGATGAGGAGGGTATGAAAGACCTTGAGAGCTAGAAAAACTGCTCGAAGCTCCAAGTGGTTGATATGAAGGGAGGTCTCCTGTGGGGACCAAGTGCCTTGCGTGGAGAGGTCCTGTAGATGGGCTCCCCAACCTGTTTGGAAGGCATCTGTTGTGAGGGTTGCTTGGGGCAACAACTGTTGGAAAGGGGACCCCAGCAACAAATTTTGAGTGGACATCCACCATTGGAGAGACCAAAAGAGACGTTTGGTGGTTGCTATTTGATCTGAGAGAGCTCCTGAAGCTTGAGTCCACTGGGTGGACAAAGTCCATTGAGCTGCTCTCATGTGTAGGTGAGCATAGGGAACCACATGCACTGTGGAAGCCATGTGGCCTAGCAGTTGTAGCATCTCCCGGGCAGTTAAGTGGCTTTTTGACTGAATCTGGGAGGCTAACTGCACTAGACGTTGGCAACGGGCCTGAGGAAGGTACGCCCTTGCAGTAGTGGTATCCAACCAGGCCCCTATGAATTCTAGGGACTGAGTAGGGGTGAGCTGAGACTTTGGGAGGTTTACCACAAGTCCCAGATACTGCAGAATGCGCCTTGTGCGGTCCAAGGAATTCTGGGCCTCTGACTGAGATGGAGCTCGAATGAGCCAGTCGTCCAGGTATGGGAAGACGAATATTCCCAGAGTTCGTAGAAATGCAGCAACTATTGCCATGCATTTGGTGAACACTCTTGGAGCAGAGGCCAGACCGAAAGGAAGAACTCTGTATTGGTAATGTTTTCCTTGGAAAAGAAACCGTAGGAATCTTCTGTGAGAGGGATGGATGAGGACATGGGTGTACGCATCCTTGAGATCTAGACAACAAAGCCAATCCTGACTTTGAAGGTATGGAAGGAGAGTGCCCAGAGAAAGCATCTTGAACTTCTCCTTGCATAGAAATTAGTTCAATTCTCTGAGATCTAAGATGGGTCTGTATCCCCCTGTCTTCTTTGGAATGAGAAAAAAGGGGGAGTAGAACCCTGGCCCTTGATGAAGAAGAGGAACTTCTTCTATTGCCCATTGGGCAAGAAGGGTAGTTACCTCTTGACCTAGAAGGTCGAGAAGAGATGTGGGAGAATTGAAGTGTCTCACCATGGTGTGGGGAGGAAGTTCTGAGAAATGAAGCTTGTAGCCCTCTCTTATGATGGAGAGGGTCCACTGCTCTGATGTTATTTGCTCCCATCTGGGAGCAAAATGAGCCATCCTTCCTGGAATGGTGAGAGGCTCTGGCTGCTTTAGAGCCAGAAAGGCTAAGTTCTCTAGCATCAAGTCAAAAACCCTGAGGAGGTTGGGCCTGCTGAGTTGCAGCAGCCCCTGTAGGCTTAGGCCTGGCCTGTTTAAGTTGCTGACGCTTAGTGGCAAAGCGACCTGTAGAAGATTGTTGGCCAGAAGTAGAAGGAAATCTGCCCTTTTTAAAGGAAGACTTTTTAAAAGGCTTTTTCTTGGCAGGAATGGAGGTTGACTTTGAAAGTCTATCCAGAGCAGAGTTTTCTGCATCCATTTGAGTGGCTTTTATTTGCCATTCTTTGCCAAATAGGTTTTCACCTGTACAGGGAAGATTTCCTAAGCCATCTTGAACCCCGGGCTCTAAATCAGAAGCCTGGAGCCAAGCAATTCTGCGAGCAGCTATGGCAATGCCTGAAGCTCTGCTGGCACCTTCAAAGGAGTCAAAGGTGTTGGTGTTATATTGGCCATTCTCCAGGTATTACAGATGATTTTAATGATAGACAGATTACTAATAGTAGGTCTGCAATCTCATATTTCAGTTCTTTCAACACCCTTGGATATATAACATCCGGTCCAGGTGATTTGCTACTCTTCAGTTTATCAAATAGCTGTAATACATCTTCCTGATGTATCAATATTTCTTTCAATTCTTCCGAAGCATCGCCTTTAAATACCATTTCAGTCATATGTAACATTACTAGATCTTCCTCAGTAAAGACCGAAGCAAAGAATTCATTTAGTCTCTCCGCTGCTCCTGCGGGCTGAGACTAGCGATTGCCACCTCACAACCTTCTGCTCATGGGAGCAGCATGTCCTGCAGGCAGGCTCTCCACTAGGCCATCAGCACTCCACACATCATCCTGAATGGGGGTGGGCGACCAGCAACGGCTCCCTCCTGATGTCAGCTCCTACGGGCAGGCTCTATTTATCTGGGCCGCAGTCACAGCTTGCACATCTCCTGCCTGCAAGACATACTGCTCCCGCAGGCAGAAGGGTGTGTGAGGCAACGATCATGGTCCAGAGAAGCAGATCCTGCCCACGGGATCAGCATGTCCTGCAGGCAGGGGCTGTGCAAGGCCAATTGTGCCCTACCACTATGGGCTTTGATCATGGAATGCACTGCCCCTGCTCGTGGGACATGCTGCTCTGTGGGCAGGCCCTGCCTCTTGTACATAAATGGGGGGGGGGGGGAGGCAGAAGGGAGATGCTGGGTGCAGGGAGGGGGAGGGGAATAGGGAGGCAGCAAGGATAAGATTGAGGTGGGGGCTAGGTAGATACTGGGCATGGAAATGGGTATAGAGAGAAGCACGGAGGGTTGATGGAGTGGCGATGTTGGCCATGGAGTTATAGGGAGACTACTGGAAAATGCTGGACTTGTGGAGGGGGAGACAGAGGGGAGACAAAATGCTAGATGGGAGGGGGGGGAAGCAAAAAGAAATTCTGGACTAAGGCCAGCACTACCCAGTAAGCACAACAGGGGGCGCCAATGTCACAAGGGTGCTATCACTAGCTGCTGTCACTAGCTGCCCACTCCCCATTCAGAATTGCCTGCGGAGCACTAGTGGCCTAGTGGAGAGCCTGCCTGCAGGACACGCTGCTCCTGCAGGCGGAAGGCTGTGACTAGCGATTGCAGCCTCACAGCCTTCTGCTCATGGGAGCAGTATGTTCTGCGGGATATCCACTGCTTGCCCCAATATAAGCATCGTGGAACCTTGTCTTTTGGGAAACTGCTAGGTATTTGTGACCTAGATTGGCCAAACATGATACTGAGCTTGATGGACCAGTTCTAACCCAGTATAGCATCTCTTATGACCTTATGTTCTTAGATGCTGTACACTGGGTAATAAGGAGAGAAGGAAATGCAGGACTTGGGGGTAACAGGGAGAGAGAAGAGAGAAGACGGATATGGGTTAACTAGATTGATAAAGACAGAGTGTTGCTGGATATGTGAGTAATAGGGAGGGTATGGCATGGTATGGAGAAGGGGTAGATGCTGGTTGCAGGGGGGAATAGGAAAGGAGATGGCAGACATGGAAAGAAAGAGAAAGGAGATACTGGATGGAGGGAATGAGAAAGCCAGAGAGAGACAGACACTGGATGGGTGATGAGAGATGTTAGACATGAGTGTGAGCAAAAAACTGGGGAATAATGGACCAGGGAAGAAGATCTGGGCAAAGGAAGGACTGGGAACCACCACCCAGGAAAAAGATTTAGGTGTCATTGTGGATAACATGTTAAAACCCTCCGCCCAGCATGCAGTGGCGGCCAAGAGAGCAAATAGAATGCTAGGTATCACCAATAGATGCATTTGATCCTGATACAACCCCAATTACTCGGTGCCTTGAAGAAATGATTAAGTGGCTCGCTGACATGATGAAAGTTAATTTTGACAAAAGAGAGGCTATGCTCATTTCCAGTAGCTAACTGCAACCCGCCTTCAGCCATTAGTATTCTGGACAGAACAATCTCTCTAAAAGACGAAGTGAAATACCTGGGCGTTATCTTGGATAAAAATCTAAACCTGCAATCACATATAAATAAGACTGCTGTTAAGGCGTATCAGCGATTGAAGCTCATCAGGAGACTTATTTATTTAAAAGGATTTGTATACCGCTTTATCCTGAAATCAAAGCGGTTATCACATCAAACAAATCATTGGTATGTGGATATGTACATGTAGTGGTAAATCAATAGTATGAGTATGGGAGGTGTAGCTGATTTGGTGTGAGCTATAAATACAGTGTGGGCTATATACAATGTAAGCTATGTACATTTTTACATATTTGGCATATAAAAGTGGGTTAGGTACATGGGTTATGCACATAAGTATAAGGAATATACACATAAGCAGGGAGGTCGGGTGATGTCATTATATTGTTCATGTGATGTCGTTATAGTGTTTATTGAATAGTGTTTTAAGAAGCTTTTTGAAGTCTCTAATGTCTGTTGTTGCTCTCAGGTTGTCAGGGAGTGAGTTTCATTGCGTTGGTGCTGCGAGTGAGAGTGCTCTTCTTGAAGTTTCCTGTCTTGTTTTTTTTAAAGATTTTGGGTATGATGATGTGGTCTGAGGTGCCTTTTCTCCTGGGTCTGGTGCTTGGGTCGGGTCTGATGAGGTGTTTTTAGGCTGTCTGCTGATGTTGTTATGTTTGATTTTGAAGGTGTTTAGTAGCACTTTATATTGAATGCGGGAGTCGATGGGGAGCCAGTGGAGTTGGTTGAGAATTAGGGTGATCTGGTTGTGTTTTGATGATCTGGTTATTATTCTTGCTGCTGTGTTTTGTGCCATTTGGAGTGGTCGGGTAGTCTGTTTTGGGAGTCCAAGGTAGATGGGGTTGCAGTAGTCTAAGATGGGGGTTGTGAGTGCTTGACAGACAGTGCAGAAATGATCATGTGAGAGGATTGGTTTTAGGCATCTTATGGTTCTCATTTTGATGTATGCGTTCCTTGTGGTTTTGTTGATGTGAGATTGAAGGTTTAGTTCTTTGTCGAGAGTTATACCTAGGTATTCTATTTCAGGTTTTATTTGTATTGAGATGTCGTTCAGTTTGAGTTCTTTGGGAGGGTTGAAGTTTGCATTTTTGGTGATGATTAGCGCTTCTGTCTTGTTGTAGTTTATTGTTGTTTTACATGAGCCAGCTTGTCATCTGTTGCAGGCAGTTGGATATTCCAGAGTAATCTGGGTTGTCGAGGTTGATAGGGGTGTATATCATAATGTCATTTGCATATATGGTGTATTGGATTTTGTTATTTTTGATGATCGAGCATATTGGTTGTATGTAGGAGGTTGAATAATAGTGCTAATAGGGTGGAGCCTTGTGGAACACCCTGGGTGACTTTCAGTGGTTGGGATGTTGAGTCACAGACTTGGAGTTGTCTATTTGTGATGTATGATGTGAACCAATTCAATGTTGTGCCGTATAATCCGATTTCCTGAAGTCTTGACTGTAGAGTTCTGTGATTTACAGAGTCAAATGCCACTGAGATGTCTATAAAGATCATTATTATTCCTTTCTTGATTTTGTCAATTGTTTGAATCAGGTTGTCGAAGAGATATATTAGAAGGGTTTCCATGCCATGGTTTGGGTGGAAGCCATGTTGATTGGGGTCCAGAGGGGCATGGTTGTCAATATGGCCTTGGAGTTGTAGTTGAACTACCTTTTCAATGATTTTTGATAGGAGGGGAGGCTTGAGATTGGTCTGTATGCAGCTGGATTGTCTTTAGTGTGTTTTTTTGGGGGATTGGTCTTATTGTTGCTAATTTTAGTGTGTCCGGCATTATACCTTTGGTTACGGAGTTGTGTACCATGTTTCGTATGAAATGAATGAGCTCTTTTCTTTGCTGCTTTTATCCAGATCACGGGACACGGGTCTGTGGGAGCGGTGCTGGTGTTGAGCGAAGTAATGATGTGAGATAGCTGATCCTTCGGAGGGATGCTGAATTTTTCCCAGATTTGGTTTGGTGTTTTTTTGGGTGTTATTTCTGTGTTCATTTGATGGGCAGCATTGAACTTGTTATGTAGGTAGTCTGCGGATCAATTTGTTCATCTCTCTCGGGATATTGGTGAGGGTCTTTATTATCGTAAATAGTTCTCTGAGTTTGTTGGTAGATTTAAAAATTAGGTTGGTGTGGTATTCTTTTTTTCTTTTGATTGATGAGACTGCTGTATTCCTGTTGCTTTGTCTGGTATAAGGTCTGTGTGGTGTAGGATTTATTGCATCTCCAGCGATGTTGTCTGTCTTAGGGCTCTCTGTGTCTCTGATTTCCTTTGAGTAGCAGGGGGTGAATCTGCCTTTAATGTGGTGTGTTTTGTGGGTACTGGAATCGGTTGCTCTGGCTGCAGCTGTGATGATATTGTTCCAGTTTGCGATTTGTTCATTTATGTCCTCTGAGTTTGTGAGCAGGTGTAGTATGGTTTCTTGTAGGAATGTCCCCTTTTCAAAGCTTTTAAATCTCCTCTGTGTGGTTGGTTTGTCTTAGTATCTCTTGTGTTCTGTAGATTATAGTTTGATTTTTATTATGTGGTGGTCGGACCATGGCACTGGTGTTCTGTGGTTTTGTGATTAAGTCTTTTTCAATGAGGTTGTTAGGGACGAAGATGAGGTCGGGGGATGATCTGTGCTTGTGTGTGGGGGCGTTTATGATTTGGGAGTATTGAAGGGAGTCCATGGCTGTTAGAAATGTTTTTGCGTCCTTAGTTGTGGAGGATTTGAGGTTAGTCTCCAAGCACTATAAGAGGTTTGTGGAGGTTGTTGATTGTGCAAATTAATTCCAGTATGGACGATAGTTCGTCTGGGGGAGCACGCAGTGCTCGGTAGGTGAGGCACAGGGCTAGCTGTCTGTTTTCAATGACTATTGTGTTGCAGTGATTTGTATTTGTGGTGGCTCAACATTTGAGTTTTAGGTTGTTCCTTGCGATTATTAGTACTCCTCTTCCTCTTTTTTGCATTAGAGTTGCGTTGAATGCGGTGTGGGTTGGGGGGGGGGACTATCTGATTTGAGGATCACATTGTCTGTGGGGGTGTTCCATCTTTCGGTGATGCAGAGTATGTCTGGTTGTTGAGCTTCCATGTGGTCTGCTATGGTATTGATTTTGTTTCTTATCGATCTGGTGTTGATGAGTTCAATCGAGATAGACTGTTTCTCATTATCGTGTTTTGTGTTTTTATGTAAGTGGGAGGTTTATTAGTTGAGTGTCTACAATGTTTGTGGTTTTTGTGCATGGTTTGAATGTTGTGGAAGGTGTGGTATAGGTAGTGTGGCACTGGAGGGGGACCATAGGGTGTTGGTGGGTGTGTAGTGTGTAGTGTGTGTTTGTATGATATGGAAGGAGTTGTGTGAGTAGGAGAACAATTGGGGAGTAGGGGGCTGCCGCCATGCTGGAGGTACCTTTTGAGTCTTTTTGTTGCTTGCTCTTTGGTTGCTGGTTTTTTTCTTTTTGAGTTGTTCTCGATGGTTTGTCGTCTTGCTGGTTGTGTAGTTGATGTTGTTTGACGTGCTCGCTTCCATGCCTCGTCTAAGGGCCTCGCCAAAGGGCCCTTTGGCATGGCCCTTAGGCACGGGCCCGGCAAGTGCAGGCACGCCTTGGAGCACTTCAAATTTTAAGTTCCTTGCAGTGTTTCTGCACGGCCAGATTGGCCTTGGTGGTGGGGAGCAGGGAGGAGCTTACCTGCCTGCTCCCTTCCCCGATGCCGATCAGGTTGGCAGCATGGGATCTTTCGCACCTTGGAGCACTTCCAAATTTAAAGTTCCTTGCGGTGTTTCTGCAAGGAACGTCAACCGATCCTCAGCCATAATCATTTTCGCACCGTATGTCAAGCAGTCATTATCCCAATTTTAGACTACGGAAACTCATATCAGGGTCTGCCCATAAAATCTATACACCCACTTCAATTAGTACAGAACACCACAGCACACATCATTATGGGCATAGCCAAGCATGAACATATTACACATATACTCCAACAACTGCACGGGTGAGATTTAAGACAACCATGAACATATTCAAGATTAACAACCTATGGTCAGCAGATGTCCTTTACGGATTATTGTCCAAGGACTGAACTATCAGGCCCAGACGATCTAAGAGTATGAACAAGCTTCGCCTACCTTCCTGGCACCATAAAACTGAACAAGCTACCTCCAACAGAGCCTTATCATTCTCAGTGCCTGCACTCTGGAATTCTCTTCTGGGTGAATTAAGAGCCATAAAAGACATCAAGGATTTCTGCAAATCCCTCAAGACCCTATTATTCACAGAAGTCTATGATTGTGGGACATAAAGAACTCATGCTCCATTGACGTATGAGATAGAGCAAAGAACTAATTAACCTATGCCTAATATGTATGTCTTGTCACCCCTTCCCTTCTGTTCTATGTAAATCCACAATTGTATCGTTAGCCACTTTGATTGAAGGATAAAGTGGTATACAAATCTGGTTAAATAAATAAGGAAAGGAACGGAAAATAAAACAAAGGATATTATAATGCCTCTGTATCGCTCCATGGTATGACCGCACCTTGAGTATTGTGTACAATTCTGGTCGCCATATCTTAAAAAGAATATAGCGTTATTAGAAAAGGTACAGAGAAGAGCCACCAAAATGGTAAAGGGGATGGAAGGATACTCCTATGAAGAAAGGCTAAAAAGGTTAGGGCTCTTCAACCTAGAAAAGAGATGGCTGAGGAGAGATATGATAGAGGTCTATAAATTCATGAAGTGAAGTGGAACGGGTAAACTTAGATCGATTGTTTACATCATCAGAATACAGAAAGACTAGGGGACATGCAATGAAGCTACAGGGTAAACTATTTAAGACTAATAAGAGAAAATATTTTTTCACTCAACATGTAATCAAACTCTGGAATTTGTTACTGGAGGATGTAGTAAAAGCTGTTAGTGTAGCTAGGTTTAAAAAAGGTTTGGACAAGTTCCGAGAAGAAAGGTCCATAAACCATTATTAAAAGGGACCCGGGATATCACTGCTTGACACAATACAAGCACTGTGTAACCTGTATCTTTTGGGGAAACTGCTAGGTACTTATGACCTAGATTGGCCACTGTTGGAAACAGGATACTGGGCTTGATGGACCTTGGTCTGACCCAGTATGGCATATCTTATGTTCTTATGGTGTGAAAATTGAAAAGCAGTAGATAGGATGGTGTAAAAAGAGGGAGATTGAGAACTGGATAGTAAGGAGTAGTGAAATCTGGGTGGCCAGAGAGAGAAATAAATGGAAGAAAGGTGGAAGGAAAAAAAATCAATATCCAAGATGGAAGGAAGTAAAGAAAACACAAGGAGAGACAAGAAACGGCAGATGGACTAGAGACCATAGAAAAAGAGCTAAGAGAAGACAGAAGAAAGCAGAAGCCTCAGATCGAGACCAGCATGATCAGAGTATAAAATGGTCAGACAAGGGTAGAAAAAATAAAATTATTTTCAATGAGTGATTGTACTTTGCGCTATTTTTATAATTTGCACAGTACAGGGAAATGAGTCTCTTATTTCTCCGGTATTGCACTGCATGCAGAGTCTGGCTTCTTGGGCTTTCAGTTTATTTTTTGTCTACATATTTTTATTTTTGGTTATCGTCACTTATTCTGTATTTAGTGGTCTGTGTTCCGAGTGTGTGACTGAGGCCATGTGTTCTGTTAACACTGAGTTTGTACAAAGGGATCTGTACTGTAGTAATTTGACGTTTTAGCTTTTCAATAGGTGTATGGAGGTTCTAGGGCCTGCTACAGTATTTATAGTACTGCTTTTCTCTGGGTAGGCCCCTTGTTGTATGAGTTTTGGAAGTTTATGCTAGTATGATATGGCTGATTTGGCTTTGCAGATCGGTGACTTTTGTAGGGTTTTGTATTAGTTCATAACATGCCTGGTACTAGAGAATGTTTATGTTAGTGAAATGATATGAATCAGAATGTTTAATACATTGAATTCTATGGGTGAATGTCTTACCTCTGGCTCTGCACCCATTGTCCAGGGAGAGGTTTTTGTGGATGCAGAATATATATTCAAAAAGAACGAAGTATAATGCAGTTTATAACAAAATAAAATGAGTTATAATTTTATAATTTGGTATTATAAATTGCACTGTGATTCTCACTTTGTTTTTGGCGTATGAGCATTTTGCATTTCCTGTTTTTTCAGAAGGTGGTAAGTGCTGTGTTAGGGCGCCAAGTCACTCATGTTATGTGGAAGTGGGAGGTGCTGCATGATGCTGTTGAGTCCCTCTTTCTTGGCATATTTGTGCTGGTAACGTATGAACATAAGAAATGCCATATTGGGTCAGACCAAGGTCCATCAAGCCCAGTAACCTGTTTCCAACAGTGGCCAATCCAGGTTACAAGTACCAGATAGGTTCCCAAAAAGGTACAGATTCCAGATGTCTCTCTTGGGACAAGCAGTGGATTTCCCGGGTCCTTTTTAATAATAGTTTATGCACCTTTCCTCCAGCAACTTGTCCAAACCTTTTATAAAAACCAGCTACACTAACAGCTTTTACTATGATCCTCCAGTAACTAATTCCACAGTTTGATTACACAGGGCCATAGACTAACTGCAGAGAGGCAGTTACATCCCCCTGAAGTTACCACACATCAGTATGGCAAAACGGCTGCCGGAGCAACTAAGACCACAGACTGAGGTGTCATTAGTTGCACTCACGCTACTTGTGCTGAGCCATTATGTTAGTTGCTGCCAACAATACAGATGCCTGTGTGTGTGAGAGTTATTTCTCTCACCTCACTCTGCAGTAAAGTATAAATTTGGGAAAGAATCCTGTAAACCTAAGAGTAATGGGATGAAAGCATTTTTTGTCTACATATGTCTGTTTAATTTGTATTGATATATTTCCTACTTGGTAAAGCTCTATCTTTGGTTCTGCATGTGTGACTGAGGCTGTGTATTCATTAGCATGGAATTTCTATGTAGGGAGCTGTAGTAATACGGCTTGCTCAGTTTTCTGAATAGGAATATGGATGTTCTAGGGCCCATAGCAGTATTTATGGTGTTACCCTTTTCTGGGTACTCTCCATGTTGCACACTCCTGTGCTACTGCAATGCTTGTTTCAATGCTGAGGCAGGAAGGGGAGGGGGGGAGGGGGTTAGGGAGCAGAGAAAGGAGAAAAACAGTCTAAGCAGAACAGATCTCTATAGCAGCAGCAGGCACCCAAAGAGCCAGAAAATCTAAATTTAAAAACAAAAGATGAACTAAAGAAAAAGATTAAGCTCTGCTTATTTGTCCCTCTGAGCCCAGTCCTGGGCTCAGAACCTCCAAGCTGCTTGGAGACTGAAAGTACTGGTGAAAGGGGGCGGAGCGAGCCTATTTGTACCAGTGACATCACAACGATGACATCTTTCAGTCTCCAAAGCTGCTAGTGGAGGTTGACAACTCTATCTTTCCGGGACTGGACTAGAGGGACGCTAAGGAAAGCAGTATTTATGGTGTTACCCTTTTCTGGGTACTCTCCATGTGTGAGTTTTGCAAGTTGTGCTATTATGGAATAGTAGATTTGCTCTTTTTTGTTTTGTGTTGTCAAGGCAGTGCTGACTCCTGGCAACCCAGCTGCCTCTGGGTTTTCTTGGCAATGTATTACTGGAAGTAGATTGCCAAGCCTTTTCTTCCAAGCCAATGGAGAGTAAAATGACTTGCCCAAGGACACAAGGAATGCCGGTGAGAATTGAACCTTGATCTTCTGGGTAACTAGGCAGTTGCTCTAAACACTAGGCTACTCCTCCACTCCACCCTGTATTCTGGGTTCTTGGTGTAATCAACTTCAGGGTGCTGACTGGGGGGATACTGGAATATGAATTGTGTTCTTTATGCTGCCAGACTGAAATTTTGTAAGTTCAGATTCAAGAAAATTTCAAATTTTAAAGCAACATCTCCATTTAATTTTGTTTAGTAGCTTAATAGCATCATCGCGGCTGAGTTCCAGACTCTTCCAGCTTTGGCGTTTCCTACAGTACAGATACGTACGTACAATTTGAATTGTTCAGCTTTTCAAATAGGGATGGATGTTCCAGGGCCTGCTGCAGTATTTACAGTGATGCTTTTTTTGGGTAGGCTCCTTATGTGAGTTTTGGAAGTTGGTGCTGGTATGAAGATTTGCTCTACAGATCCTCAGTGACTGTTGTAGAGTTTTGTATTTTAAGTTTTTATACTGCTTTTATGATTTTTAGTCAAAGCAGTTCACATTGTAACTTAAACTTGATAATATACATTAAACAGGGACATTGATAGACTTGATTATTCTGAGGCAATGGAGGGTTAAGTGACTTGCCCAAGGCCACAAGGAGTGCTAGTGGGAATTGAACCTTGGCCTTTTGGGGCCCGATATTCAACTGTGCTGATTTTGGAAGGGTTATGAGACTCATCGGCACATAGTCCTCCCCACTGACCCCTAAACTGGATATTCAATGCCAGAGACGGCACTGAATATCCGATGATCGCAGCAAAAGCCAGAAGCTGCTGATGCTAACCAGGCAGCAGCAATATTGGATGCTACCCTGTTAGCGATCTGCGCCTTAAAGATAAGTGAGGGTTTTCCTCACCCATCTTTAAGGCGCATTTCACTAACTGGGCAGCATCCAATATCACTGCTGCTCGGTTAGCGCCATTCTCTGCCCCAAATACCCCCAACATGCCCTGATGCTAACTGGATAGCATCGGGGTGTGTAGGGGGTGGAGGAGGGGATATCCAACAGCACTAACCATGTTAAGTGCTGTTGAATATCCCCAACTAAGGCATCTACACAGTTTACTGGGCTGCAAACCATGTAGAAGCCTTTCAAAAATCAGGCCCTAACCATTAGGCTATCCCCTCCACTCCTATTAGTTCACAATATGCCTGGTACAGGAGAATGTTTGTTAGTGAGATAGCCAGAATCTTTTTTTTTTTTTTTAAGTTAGATATTGAGTTTTGTGGGTGGATGTCCTCATTCTGCAACTGTTGAGAGAAGGGGTAATGTGAATGCAAAATATCTGTTCAAAAAGAAAAAGCAGCAACAGTTTATAACAAAATAAAAATGAGTTTTAATTTGGTGTTATAAACTGTGCAATGGTTCTCGCTCTTTTAGTTTCATGGTGTGGGAACATCTTTTTATTTCCTCCACATTATCTAATTGACTTTGATTTGATTCAGTCCCCGACTGCAGTTTTGAGAAAGCTTCCTTCCCCCCCCCCCCCCGGCACAAGAGGGGGGGGGGGGGCATCATCTCATCCTTCGTCTCAGGCAGGAGATTGCCTTGAGCCACTCCTGGTTAGAGAACTTATTTTCAAACCAGATTCAGAGATGCAGAAGGTAGGCAGTTTTTGCATGCAATGACAGAAAGGATCTAAGGCCTTCCTCTCACACCAGATGGCAAACCTTCCATCTGAAAGTATACGACCTCAGAGTGGCATCTCTTTTGGAAGCCAAGAGGACATCAGTAACACAAACTGGGAGGTTAATGGAAGACAATGTCAACCTCTCAACATCCAAGCTGTGAGGGCTAGAGACTTTATGTTGTCCCTGTCTCCAATGAACAAGGAAAGCATCTGAGGCTAGTCTGTCATGTGACCCCACCCTGGAGCAGAATTTGAGGCATCTTAGCATCCTGAGGAGTGGTAAAAAGATCTGAGGGATTGCCCCACTCCTGAAGGACAGAAATTGTTACTTCCCGATCCAGGGTTGAAGGATATGACTGTCTAAAAGGCTGTTACTCTCACCAAGCAAGTATGTTGTCCTGGTTTCATCCCTTTAGAGACAGCAAAGATCCACATTCTGACAGTTTCCCAACACGGGAGCTATAAGCCCATTTTTCCCCACTTGATGTAGAACATGGCTACTTAGTGGTCCATTTGAATGAGCACAATTTGGTTAGCTAACCAATCTCTGAAAGCTTTTAGAGCATTCAATGTTGGTTTTGGTTCCAAGAAATTGATCTGGTGGAGGCTCGAGTGGACCATGTTCCCCGAGTATGGAATCAATCTACATGAGCTTCCAAGTTCAGCTTTGATGCATCTGTCATGAGTTTTTGATAGGGAGGAATTTGGAAATACCACCTCTGGCCAAACGATTTATCCACCAGGGGACAGTCCCAGAGGGGACAGATACTACGTCACTGAGGATACCCATGGCCCATATCCAATGAGTGCTCAAAGTCTACTGACATTGTCTCATATAGAGACCTGCCAAGGAAATGATGTGAACTGTTGAGGTTATATGGCCCAACATTCTCAACATAGAAACAAGGCTTGATGGACCTTTGGTCTGACCCAGAATGGAATCTCTTATATTCTTATGGTTCATGCTCTAATGCCTCAAGGAGTGATCAGTCCCCGAAGCATTGGTGCCAGACAAGTAACTGGTATCAAAGTCCTTTGATACCTCAATGAAAATGCCTCAATCACAGGCAGGTGGTGGATCTCAAGGATAAAACAGACTACTCATGAACCATGGTCAAAGTTGTTGGAGCTCAGAGCTCATACATGGAAAAATGCATCAAACATGTGTCTTCGAGATTCTTCAGCCACTTCTCCAGTGCTGGCGTTGCAGAAGGCAAGGGATTTTATAGCAGGACCAACATATGTTCTTTGAATCTGGAGGATGACTATTGGCAGGCTGGTCTCAGTTTTATGAAGTCTGTCATAGTGCTTCCATCTTCAAGGAGGACGAGTAATCCTCAAGTCTGGACTGCTTCAAGGGTTGAGACTGCAAACCTACTGTGCTCTCAGCATTGTGCTCCAATGAACCTTGGGGTTGATGCAGGATAGCCTTTATATGATGCTCGATGTCCTTGGTATTTGATGTTGAAGGCAAGAAGGATGGTATCGGTGTGTGACCTATAGGTGCTTGTCTCAGACTGAACTCTATGGTCCCTTGATATTGATGCTCTGCCAGCAACCAATGCATCCTCCTGAGGCCACGGAGACTGGCACCACCTATGCTGCTGATCAGACTTCAGAGCCAAAAATGTGATTTCATTTTTTCTCTTGACCTTGAAAGCCCTTTTTGTGTCATCTGCACAAAAGACAAGGCAGAGGATTATGATCAGGCCCCAGACATTGCAGTCACCATTTGTGGGTGTCAGTAAGGGACATGGTCGTGCTGGCAGGTTACTGGGATGTATCATTTGGAAAATAGCCACAGCAAAATCAAAAATGATTCACTGAAAAAAAGGGGGGGGGGGAGATAAAGAAAACCTAATATAGCTGGATCACCTGAGACTTAAATGTGATCTAGAGGCAATGCAGAAAAGAAATGAGGAAAAAAAAACAAAACTTTAAAATGACAAAACAACCACACTAAAGAAGCTAAGAGGATCGGAAAGAGTAGTTACTCACCTGTAACAGGTGTTCTCCAGGAGCAGCAGGAATCAGTCATCACATATGGGTGACGACGGCGCCAACAGAGCCCCGTGCGGAGCATTTCCCCAGCTTTCAAAGAAAGCCTTTGGGAATTGCAGCGCGCATGCACGGTCCCCTTCCCACCCAAGGGTGCCATCTTGCTCAGTCTGACGACATAGCTAAAAGACAGCAAAAAAATTAGCAAAAATAAATTATATGACTGCAACTCCAAGGGGAGGAGGGAGGGTTGTGAGGACTGATTCCTGCTGCTTCTGGAGAACACCTGTTACAGGTGAGTAAAGCACAGTTACTTACCTGTAACAGGTGATCTCTGGGAACAGCAGGAATAAGTCTTCACATATGGGTATCATCGGTACCGACGGAGCCTGCGCGGGAAAGCTACCCAGCGTCCAGTAAGAAAGCTTTTGGGAGCATCCCACAGCGCCTGCACACTGTCTTCCTGCCTTTCCCAACCGCCTCTCTCCAGTTCGAGTTTTAAAGCTGAGACAAAGAGAGAGAGAGGAAAGGAAAGATAGAGAGATACAACTCCTAGGGGAGGTGGGTGGGTTGTGAAGACTTATTCCTGCTGTTCCCAGAGATCACCTGTTACAGGTAACTGTGCTATCTCCAGGAACTAGCAGGAATGAGTCTTCACATATGGGGACTCCCTAGCTGCAGATGCCAGGGAGAGACCCCATGGTTGTGTGCCCTTGCAGAGGGCTCCACTTCCCCCCATGGATCTCTGGCATCCGACCAGGGTAGGTGGGTAGTTGATTAGGAATGGAACAGGTGTTTGAGGACAGCCTGACCAAACGAGGCATCCCGGCGGGAGTCCTTGTCCAAACAGTAATGGGCTGTGAAGGTATGAACCAAGGCCCAAGTGGCCGCTCGACAGATTTGGTCGATGGACACAGTTTAGATGAGCCATTGAGGCTGCCATGGCTCTCTCATTGTGAGCTGCGACATGGCCTTCCAGAGAAATGTTCCTACTCTGGTAGGTGAAAGAAATACACTGAGCAATCCAGTTGGACAGTGTTCTCTTAGAGACTGGAAGTCCTAAATGAGAAGGATCAAAAGCAACAAAGAGTTGAGAAGACTTTCTATGCTGCTGTGTTCTTTCTAAGTAGAAAGCGAGAGCTCTCTTACAATCCAAGGTATGAAGATTCCTCTCTGCATTTGATGCATGAGGTCCTGGAAAAAAGACAGGTAAATATACCTCCTGGTTTAGATGAAAAGGAGAGACCACTTTAGGCATAAAGTGTGGACTGGTCCTGAGGACTACCTTATCATGATGGAACCTTGTATAAGGTGGATTAGCCACCAAAGCTTGCAACTCACTGATGCGGCGTGCTGAGGTGACTGCAATGAGAAAAACAACTTTCCAAAAAAGAAATTTCAAGGATGTGGTGGCTAAAGGTTCAAAGGGTGGCTTCATAAGCTGGCCAAGAACCAGGCATGAAGTCCCATGCCACTGGAGGTGGTCTAATGGGAGGTTTAGTTAAAAGAAGGCCTCTCATGAATTTTGCTATAAGAGGGTGAGAGGAAATAAGTTGTCCATTGAGAGGCTTGAGGGACGCTGCAATAGCACTCAAATGGACTCTTACTGAATTTGTTTTCAGGCCTGCATGGGATAGATGCAGGAGATACTCTAGTAGAGAATTCAGAGGTATTGCAAGAGGGTTTAGACCCTTCTCTGAACACCAAATGGTAAATCTTTTCCATTTGAAAGCATAGGAACGCCTAGTAGAAGGCTTTCTAGAGGCATGAACAACATCTCTAACTTGCTGAGAGAGATGAAAATCTTGAAGGTCTAGGCCCTCAGCAACCAAGCCCTGAGATGGAGCGACTGGGGGTTTGGGTGCCACAATGTTACCCCTTCCTGGGACAGAAGGTCTGGTGCAGAGCCCAAGTCCAGGGAAGGAGCTTGAGAGATATGCAGAAGTAGAGGGTACCACACTTGGCGTGGCCAATGTGGAGCTATGAGGATCATGGTCCCTCGATCTCTCTGAAGCTTGAATAGTGTTTTGGGAATTAGGGGAATTGGTGGAAAGGCATAAAGGAAGTCTTGACCCCAGTGAAGGAGGAAGGCATCCTTGGCCTGAACTCCCTGACACGGAATTCTGGAACAGAACCGGGGAAGTTTGGCATTCCTCGGACTTGCAAAGAGGTCTATGTCCGGGGTTCCCCAAATTCGAAAAATCCTGGCTACCTGGTCCATGTGGAGGGACCACTCGTGTGGGAGCAGAATTCAACTGAGTCTGTCCGCCCAAGAGTTTTGAATGCCTGGAAGATATACTGCCAGAAGATGGATGTGATGCTCTGGCGAAGGCCCACAGTCGCAAAGCTTCGTTGCAAAGCGACAGAGAGTCAGTCCCGCCCTGCTTGTTTACATAGAACATGGCTACTTGGTTGTCCGTATGGATGAGGACTGTCCTGTAGCTGAGCAGGGAATGGAATACTGAGAGCTAAGAATATTGCTCTGAGCTCCAAGAGATTGATATGCAAAGAAGTCTCTGGTGGAGACCAGATGCCCTGGGTGGAGAGATCCTGCAGATGAGCTCCCCAACCCATTGGAGAAGCATCTGTTGTCAGAGTTGCTTGGGGTAGCGACTGCTGAAAAGGGGACCCCAGCAACAGATTTGGAGGGGACTTCCACCACTGGAGAGACCAAAATAGGCGACTGGAGTTTGCTATGTTGTCTGACAGGCAACCTGATGCCTGAGTCCATTGGGTGGACAAAGTCCATTGAGCTGCCCTCATGTGAAGGCGAGCATATGGAACCACATGCACGGTGGATGCCATGTGGCCTAATAGTTGTAACATCTCTCGAGCAGTTAAATGGGACTTTAACTGTATCTGGGAGGCTAACTGCATCAAGCATAGGCAACGGGCCTGAGGAAGATAGGCCCTTGCAGTTGTGGTATCTAGCAAGGCCCCTATAAACTCCAGGGACTGAGTAGGGGTGAGATGAGATTTTGGGATGTTTATTACAAGTCCCAACTACTGAAGGATACGCATTGTGCAGGTTAGACAAATCTGGGCCTCTGACTGGGATGGAGCTCGAATGAGCCAGTCGTCCAGATATGGGAAAACGAATATTCCTAGAGTGCGCAGAAATGCAGCTACTACTGCCATGCATTTTGTGAACACCCTTGGTGCAGAGGCCAGACCGAAAGGAAGCACCCTGTACTGGTAGTGCTTTCCTTGAAAAAGGAACCGAAGGAACTTTGTGTGTTGGATGGATGAGGACATGGGTGTACGCATCCTTGAGATCTAGAGAACAAACCAATCCTGACTCTGAAGGTATGGCAGCAGAGTACCGAGAGAAATCATCTTGAATTTCTCTTTGAATGGAAACTTGTTCAATTCTCTGAGATCTAAAATGGGTCTGTAGCCCCCCGTTTTCTTTGGAATAAGAAAATAAGGGGAGTAGAACCCTGAGCCCTGTTGAAGAAGGGATACTTCTTCTATTGCCCCTTGGGCAAGAAGGGTAGCAATCTCCTGACCCAGAAGGTTGAGGAGAGATGTTGGATAATTGAACTGTTTCACCATGGTGTGGGGAGGAATGTTTAAGAAATGAAGCTTGTACCCTTCCTTTATAATGGAGAGGGTCCATTGCTCTGCTGTGAGTTGCTCCCATCTGGGAGCAAAGTAAGCTAACCTTCCTGGAATGGTGAGGGGCTCTGGTTCTTCCAGAGCCAGAAAGGCTAAGTTCTCTAGTTGCAAGTCAAAGGCTTTGAGGAGGCTGAGGCTGCTGGGCCGTAGGAGGCCTGGCAGCCTTTGACTTGGCCTGTTTAGGTGGTTGCTGACGCTTTGCAGCAAAACGACCTGCAGAACATGCCTGATGACCATAAGCAGGATAGTATCTTCCCTTTTTAGAAAAAGGTGTCTTTTTGAACAATCTTTTCTTAGCAGGAGCAGAGGTAGACTTTGAAAGTCGATCCATCTCAGCATCCATCTGAGTGGCCTTTGCTTTCCAATCCCTGCCAAAACGGTTTTCACCTGTACAAGGAAGATTTCCCAATTCATCTTGGACCCAGAGTTCCAAATCAGATGCTTGTAACCAAGCAATTCTGCGTGCACCTATGGCAATAGCCGAGGCTCTACTTACACACTCAAAAGAGTCAAAGGCTGCACGGTTGGAAAATTTGGAAACAACTTGGGCATGTTTAAGCCAAGTGAGAAATTCCTGCCTTTTATCTTCTGAAATAAAAGGGGCTAAAGTCTGCAGATGATCTGTGACTTCTTTTAGAAACATCCCCATATAGAGACTATAGGAGTTGATTCTGGCAGCAAGCATATTAGCTTGGAAAACCCTTCTGCCAAAAGCATCAAAGGTTCTGCATTCACGTCCTGGAGGACTAGATGAGTCTCTTTTCACTCTTTATTTTCCTCATGGCAGACTCTACCACAATAGAGTGGTGAGGAAGCTGAGACTTATGAAAGCCAGGACAAGGAGGGACACTGTACATGGTGTCTAACCTACGAGAATGAGGAGAGGTAGTAAGAGGAGTCTCCCACATGCTCAACATGAGATCATAGAGAATCTCATGAATAGGTAAGGTGGCTGCTTCTTTAGGAGCCTTAGGGTATTGCAAAATATCTAATTACTTGGCTCTAGGCTCTGACTCAGGGGCCACTGTAATGGAAAGGCCCCTAGCCACTTCCCTAATGAAGTCCTGAAAAGACAAGTCTTCTGGAGGAGACATTCTTCGTTTTGGAGAATCAGACTCCTGAGGAAGAAGTACCGGTGCCTCGACAGAAGCCTCCGACTCAGAGTCTTCGGAGGAATCTAAGTATTGCCTGTCTGGATGCTCCTGTAAAGCCCGATACGCGTACCGAGTGGGATCGACATCGGGAGTAAGTGGTACCGGTTTGGTACCGATGGGCATCATAGGACAGGGTACCGTTGCAGTCGACACCGAAGCCGATGTCGATCCGGAAACTATGACGGTGCTGGAGTCGGTACCGGCAACGGAGATTGTTGCGGTACCGAAGGCGTCGAAGCCTGCATAAACGCCGTTAGGGTGCGCTGCATGGACAGAATCTTCTGATCCATCGACGCCACCAGAGTCTGGATGTCGGTACCGGTGGAGGCCACCGGTACCCCAGAACATGGCAACAGGTGATCGGCCGAGGCCGAGCCATCGATGTCAACCTGTGACCCCATAGATAATGCTTTGGAAGCCGGAACATCCCGCCGGGGTAATTTTGCCGGTGCGGATTCCTCGAGGATAAGCCCGGAGGCATCTCGATGCTTAGAGGGAGATTTGCCCTTCGAGGACCTGCTAGATTTATGTTTGGTTACCTGAGATCCATAGGAGGAAGAAGCAGCCCTGGAAGACGTCGATGCCACCGAGGCTGCAGAGGGAAACAGGGTACTGAGCTTGGCTGCTCGGTTCTGCCGACCTCTTTTAGACATCATGGAACAGGACACACAATCCGTGATGGAATGGTCAGGACCCAAACATTTTAGACACCAATCATAGGTGTCGGTGACAGAAATAGTACCGCCACACTTCTTGCACTTTTTAATCCCGGAAGCGGGCTTCTCCATGAGGAGAAAAATGTTCAAGCCTAAGGCCCAAACTGCAAATGCACAGTTGAAATAAGAAAAGGTTTTGGGTTTTTTTGTAAGAAAGAAAAGAAAAGACCGGCGGTACCGGTCTGACGTCGAAGAAAGCAGACGCGACACAGAAAAAAATAAAAAAATAAAGAATTCTTCTGCGGTGACACGAACACGACCTGCTGGCTCCATGGAACAGAAGAACTGGAGAGAGGCGGTTGGGAAAGGTGGGAAGGCAGCACGCAGGCACTGTGGGATGCTCCCAAAAGCTTTCTTACTGGACGCTGGGGAGCATTCCCACACAGGCTCCGTCGGTACCAATGATACCCATATGTGAAGACTCATTCCTGCTTGTTCCTGGAGATCTACTCTGTCTCCAGGACCAAGCAGGAAGTAAGTACTCACATATGGGACTCCTCAGCTTAAGGCTATCGGAGACCTCAAGCCGAAAAAATGAGCTCCCTCGAGCTCGTCAGTACGTAAGGAAGGAATCTTCTCTGAGAACGCCCCCGACCGGTAGCCCAACACCAGGGTCAGAGGGTAGGAGTTGCCTAAACCCCAAAGAGATTATGGAGAACTGCCTGTCCGAAAGCACTGTCCCTGCAGGACTCCCTCTCAAGGCAGTAATGGGCCGCAAAAGTCTGGCTTGAAGACCAAGTAGCGGCCCGGCAGATGTCTGCCAACGGAACAGAGCGGAGATGAGCCACTAACGCAGCCTTCGCCCTGACACGATGAGCCGTGACTCGACCCGCCAACGAGAGGCCCGCTGCCCCATAAGCCCAGGCGATACAGTCAGCGATCCAAATGGACAAAGTACGCTTGGAGACAGGTAACCCCAACTTATTGGGGTCAAAAGAAACGAAGAGCTGAACAGCCCTCCGATGCTCCCGCGTACGGTCAAGGTAGAAGGATAACGCCCTCCTACAGTCCAGGGTATGCAGGACCATCTCAGCCCGGTTGGCATGCGGCCTGGGAAAGAAGGTCGGAAGAACCACCTCCTGATTGAGGTGAAACGGGGAGACAACCTTAAGGAGAAACTTGGGGTGAGTCTGTAAGACCACCCTATTCCTGTAGAACCTAGTGTAAGGGGGATCAGACACTAGTGCCTGAAGTTCACTTACTCGCCTAGCAGAGTTAAGAGCTACCAGAAACAAGGTTTTCCAGGTGAGAAAACGGAGAGGGCAGGTAGCCATAGGTTCAAATGGCGGACAAGTAATCCGCTGTAAGACCACATTCAGATCCCACTCAGGGGCTGGTGGACGCAAAGGAGGCTTAAGCAGGAGGAGGCCTCAGAAAACGAGCCACCAAAGGGTGGTTGGAAAGAGGCCTGCCGTCCACCGGCGAGTGGTGCGCTGAGAGAGCACTGAGGTGAATCCTAACAGAGTTGGACTTAAGGCCTAGATTGGAGAGGTAAAGCAAATATTGCAATACTACTGCTACCAAGCACGAGAAGGGATTCTTGTTGCGCTGAGTACACCATGCGGAGAATCTACACCACTTAAGAGCGTAGGATTTCCTGGTGGATTGCCGTCTAGAGGCTAAGACTACGTCTTCCACCTCTCTAGGCATTAGTAGGGGAGACAGGACTACCCTTTCAGCAGCCAGGCCATCAGATGAAGGGACTGGAGGTTGGGGTGCAAAAGAGATCCCTGTTCCTGAGACAGGAGATAGTGTTGAATCCCCAGAGGAAGAGGAGTGTCCACCGCCAGTTGTAGCAGAAGGGGGAAGCAGGGTTGCCTCAGCCACCTGGGGGCTATCAGAATCATGGAGGCCCTGTCCTTGAGGACTTTGAACAGTGTTCGGGACACTAGTGGCGTGGGAGGAAACGCATACAGTAGGCCTTGGGACCACGGAATCAGAAACGCATCCGCTGCTACTCTGAGAGAATGCGGTTGTCTGGAACAGAATCTTGGGAGTTGCCGGTTCAGAGGACTGGCGAAAAGATCCATGGTCAGGAGGCCCCACCTGAGAAAGATCTGCTGAACCACCAACGGATTCAATCTCCATTCGTGTGGTTGCAGGATCCTGCTCAGCCTGTCTGCCAGGTAATTGTCTTGACCTGAGAGGTAGACAGCCTTGAGGAGGATTCCATGATTGACGGCCCAAGAGCACAGCCGCTGTGCCTCCTGACAGAGCCGCCTGTGCCCCCTTGTTTGTTCACGTAGAACATGGCAACTTGATTGTCCGTCTGGACCAGTACAGACTGGTGAGATGTGAGGTGGGAGAAGGCTCAGAGCTAGGCATATCGCCCGTAGCTCCAGGAAGTTTATCTGCTGAGCAGCCTCCCAAGGGGTCCAGAGACCCTGAGTACATGCCCCTTGGCAATGTGCGCCCCAACCTAGAAGAGAAGCATCTGTCGTCAGCACTTCAGAATGCGGAGGGGATTGAAAAACCACTCCGAGTACCAGATTCGGAAGATGAAGCCACCATTGCAGAGAGGAGACGAGCAGGGTGGATATTCTTACTGAGTCTGCAAGGCTCCCTGTGGCTTGATGCCACTGAGTTCAAAGGCTCCACTGAGCAGGCCGCATGTGCAGGCGGGCATTGGGGGTTACATGAACCGTGGAAGCCATATGGCTGAGCAGTCTCAGGAATTTCCTGGCGGAGACCAGGGAATTGCTGTGAAACTGCCTGGCTAGATCCATCAACCTGTGGGCTCTGTCCACAGGCAGAAAAGCCTTTGCCTGAAGAGTGTCCAGCCTTGCTCCTATGAATTCTAAGTTCTGGGACAGGAGCACAGTGGACTTTGCGAAGTTTATGACAAACCCCAAGTGCTGAAGCAGAGCCACAGTGCGAAGGGTGGCTTGATCGGCCTCGTGGGAAGACTGGCCCCTTATAAGCCAGTTGTCCAGGTATGGGAACACAAAAAGACCTTGAAGCTGCAGGTAGGCCGCCACCACCGCCAGGCACTTGGTGAACACCCTGGGGGCGGAGGTTAGGACAAAGGGTAGTACTCTGTACTGGTAGAGGTTTCCTCCCACAACAAATCTGATATATTGTCTGTGGTCTGGATGAATAAGGATGTGAATATAAGCATCCTTTAGATCCAAGGAGCATAGCCAATCTCCCTGCTGGAGGTAGGGCAGCAGGATTCCAAGGGTAAGCATCTTGAACTTTTCCCTCTCCAGGAACTTGAGGTTGCGCAAGTCGAGGATGGGTCTGAGGCCTCCTGTTCTTTTTGGTACCAGAAAGTATCTGGAATAAAAGCCGTGACCTCTCAGGTGGTGGGGCACCGGTTCCACAGCCTGTTCCTTTAGCAGACTTGCTAACTCCTGAAGGAGTAGGTCCCTGTGCAGAGGGGGTCTTATAGGCTCCCCTGGAAAATAGGAGGGAGGTACCTGGTGAAAATGGAGAAAATAGCCCTTTTGGACTATATGGAGCACCCAGGTATCTGATGTGACGGCTGACCACCTGTGGGCAAAGTGGGCCAGCCGGCCTCCTGTGCTGATGTGAGCCAGCTGAGGAGAAGAGGCTATGCCTTCTGAGTCAAAAAACCCCACCCTGCTGAGCAGGGGCCGGTGTTGGTGGCTTGGGGGCCTTCTGCCTAGGGTGCCCATGACCCTGCCCCTTGGCCTGCTGACCCTGTTGGGGAGCTGCAGAGGCCTGATAATGAGGGTATTGTTTATAGGCAGATGACTTCCTCGGGTAAAAGGTCTTTTTCCCCCGAGCCCTTCTTTTTCTGAGAAGGGGCAGAGGTTTTTCTGGACAGCCTAGTCCGGGTCAGAGTCTCGGTCTCGAGTTCTGCAGCCTTTTCAGCCATGGGCTTGCCAAAGAGGTTTTCACCCCGGCAGGGGACATCGACCAACTTGTCCTGTACCCATGGCTCGAGGTCGGATGACTGTAGCCAAGCCTGTCGGCGGGCATCGATGCCGGCCCCGGCTACTCGGGCTGAAGCCTCGAAGCCATCGTAGGCTGCCCGAGAGATAAACTTCGAGCACTCTCGAATACCAGTGGACAAGGCCTGGAACCTCTGCAAAGGTTCCTCGGAGAGACCAGCAGAGAATCCGGCAATTTCCTTTGCCAGGTCTCGGAGATACATGCCCATGTAGAGCTGGTATGTCTGGACACGGCAAGCAAGCATAGAGCCCTGGTAGCACTTCTTACCAAGGGCATCCAGGTTCCGGGCCTCCCGGCCGGGAGGCACCAAGGGGTGCATCTTCTGACTTTTCAGTCGATGCATGGCCGATTCCACAACCCTGGAGTGGTGCGGTAATTGTGCCTTTTGGAACCCGGGGCTCTTGCGGACTCGATAGATGGAATTGACCCGCTTGCTTAACACCGGCATCGAGGCCGGGGTCGCCCACATGCGGAAGAGCAGCCGCTCCAGCATCAGAGGAACCGGTACAGTAAAGGCCTCCTTCGGGGGAGAGTCATACTGGAGGGCCTCGAGCTCCTCGGCTCGAGGCTCCTCCTCGGGATCCGTGGGGAATGCCAAGGCCTTGGCCATATCCCGCACAAAGTCTGAGAACCGGATATCCTCCGGTGGGGACCGTCTCCGAGGTTCGGACTCCGGCGAGTCCAATGGGACACACCGAGTCCGATAGGTGTCAGGTGACTCTTTGTCCTCCGTTTCCCAGCCCGACTCCTCGGAGGAGGAATCGAGCGGCTCCGGTCGGGCGGGCACCGATGCCATCTGCCCCGACGCCGAGGGTACCGGCGTCGACGACCTCGGTCCCGAACACCGTGGCCGAGGATCGACTCGAGCCCGCATGGACTCGAGGATTGGCTCAGCCTCCGGGGTCGTCTTGGACGTCGATGTCCCGGTGGTCGGGGCAGATGCACCGGTGAGACCGGCGATCAAAGCCCGCTGCTGTTCCATGAAGGCAGCGAGGCTGCTCTCCAAGGCCGTTAACCTGAGTCCAAGCTCAGGAGACCCAGCAGCCGTCGGGGCCCGACGTCGGCTCCCGTGGAGGAGAGTCCACGAGGACTACAGCACTCACATGTCCAGGAGACTCCATCTCGAGACGAGGTTGCTTAGCAGGCCTCTCCGACTCCAAAGACCCGGGACGGCTATCGGGGCTATGCAACCTGGCCCTCGAGGAACCAGGAGCGTCCACCGGACGACACCCTCGCGGGTTTCTTCTTCCTGCGCTGTTCCCGCGAAGGAGACCCCCGCTCAGAGGAACCCCGACGCTGCTCGGGGCTGGAGTCCCGAGACGTCGAGGCCTCTGACGAGGTCCGGGCCCATCTGGACGCGGAGTCAGAGAAGATCCTATCCTTCTGGTGCTGCCGACTCAACGCCTTCGAGAACATTTTGCCACACGGACCACAGATCGGGTCATGATCGGGACCGAGGCAACGGAGGCAGCAGTCATATGTGTCGGTAAGAGACATAAGTTTCTTACACCAATCACTTTTTAAACCCGCTGGCAGCCATCGGGGGAAAAAGGGCCCCTGCAAGGTCAAAAGACAGGGCTGCCAGTGAAAAAAGAAAAATGGCGTGAACGTTAGTCACAAAGGACAAAAACCGAAAAAGAGAGTGGGCTCGATACCGGCGTAAAGGGGCCAGGCGGGAATAGGATCTGGCGTTGAACCGAAGGAAAAGAACAAAAAACAGGGAAATCAACTTTTTCCTTGGCGAAAAATGAACTACGTCCGTCAGGCTCCGCGGAAAAAAGAAGGGGGAGCAAGATGGCACCCTTGGGCGGGAAGGGGACCGCGCATGCGCGCTGCAATTCCGAAAGGCTTTCTTTGAAAGCTGGGGAAATGCTCCGCACAGGGCTCCGTCGGCACCGTCACCCATATGTGAGGACTGACTTCCTGCTTGGTCCTGGAGAAATGTGACATACAACAGCAAGTTCAGGATAAGCTTACAAATGTGGAAACGCCTATCAAAAAGGTGAAATTAGACTTACCTGCTAATTGTTGTTCCTTGAGGAACTCTAGTCCAGTCCCGGAACCATAGAGTTCTGTACCTCCTCCAGCAGCTTTGGAGACTGAAACATGTCATCGCTTTGATGTCACTTGTATAAATAGGCAGAGACCGCCCCTCCACACCAGTACCTATTGACAAAGCAGACTCAGCAGAGCAACAAATAAGTAGTTAATGTAACCAACAACAATTTATAACTGAAAACCTTACCCTATCCTCAGCCTATTAATTCAAAATTTTCAAAAATTTTCTTTTTTTTTTTTGTTTATAACCACACCATTAACTCTTAACCCCTGCCGTAACCAATTTGATACTACATACTGCAATGGCAGGATTTCTTCTCTTTTGTTGTAGAATACAAACTGTGTTGTAGTCACTTTTCAGAGTTGTATGCACTAATGCAACTAATGAAAATCCAACTCTACTCTTTAACCATATACCAACTTCTTTGAACAATAGCGAACAGGTCTCAGAATCGACTTTGGCTTTACTCTGTGTTCTCTTGATTGACACAGTGAACTGCCTGCAATACATCAATGACCCGTGTCCTCGGTAATTTTTCAAAGATTTTTTATAAACTGTCATCGCTAATTTTTCAAGAAATTTTTAATCTAAATTTTTTTAAAAAATTTTTTTTTGTTAACTATAACTCTTTTTTATTAACTATAACTATCTATTCATTAATAATGTTTCTTATATCGTAAACATCGCTACACTTTATTATAAGGCATCTAATTTGTCTTTATGTATTGCTGGTTGATGTACTATATCGGCTTTTCAAGGAGTGTATAGATTATAGCTTTACCAATGCCCGTATTCTTCCAACTAACCCTCATAACATTGTACTAAGGAATCAATTCTTACTTTGTAAATTCTCTTTTTGTTTAAAGTGCTTTCAACAGTGCTGTATGATCCCTAGTTAGTTAAGTATCTTATTCAGTTGTTTTTAAGCAGCACACTAATTTCAAAATAACTGCAACAATACTGAATTGAGCTTCTAGCTAGTAAAATATTTTTGTTGAACTTGATTTCGAAGTGTCTGCTCCAGTACTGAATTGAGCTTCTAGCTGACAAAAACTGTCCTTATGGAGCTTCAATTGTGTGTTCTTCATCGGTATTGTTCCACTCAATACGTGCTAGCTTATTGAGGGTCAGCATGTCCTTAACTTTGCTGTTTCCACGGGATATTGAAAAGCATTTGTGACCATATAGATCAGTCTTCTAAATTCTAAAGGTATCAGGTCTTCTAAATTCAAAGGTATCAAGTCCACAACCGGCTATATACGTAACTTAAAGTGCCTTCAATGGTGTTGTTCACTTTCCAAATAATCCCAACGCATTAACAAGGCGCCACAGCGTTTCACAAATGGCGTTTCTTCAGGGGATTGCCTACAAGAATTGAAACATTTACCTTAATTTGAATCAGTACCATGAAAATCAAAAAGAAGTTGGTCTTATTCTAAAAACTACTCACGGCGTCTTGCTTGTCAGTTCGTCTCTCCAAAAAACGCCGCGTATGCAGGCTGTTTCCTCTACTATTTAAACTATTTCGGGTTACTAACTGGCTTGCCGTCATGACATGTGAAGATCATTAACAAGCACCCCATTCTATGGCGGCATTTAAACCTTTTGGGGTTAAAGTGTCTAACCGGAAAATCCACTCTTGTTCACGTCTCAATAGTGTTTGATCTTTTGATTTACCCCCTATTCCCCGGACAATCTGATCTATGCAGAAACATTTTAATGTTGTAAAAGCATGCTGTTTTTCTATACAATGAGCTACTATCGGGGCTTGTAAATTTTTGCAATGGAGTCTACTTTTATGTTCTTTCATTCTGGTTTGAAATTTTCGGATGGTTTTTCCTATATATAACATGGAACATGGACATTTAATGGCATAAACCACATACGCAGACGTACATGTTGTGCGATGTCTTAAAACATAAATTTTCCCTTGATGTTCAAATTGCTTCAATTCTAGTGTTATTTCACATATGGTACAGCTACCGCAGCTATAATGACCCAAATCTTCTGACTTCTCTCGCAGTTGTGAAGATCTTAAAACTGTCGGACTGAGAATGTCTTAAGTTTCGATGACGTTGCCACACACATTGTATCTTTTGATGTTCCAACCCTAACAGTTTGTTATGGTCATTTTGTTGTATGTAAACCGCGCTGACAATAGTGCGGTATATAAGAAATTGCAATAAATAAATAAATAAATAATTGGGTGCTCTGTAAAACATTGCCATGTTTCTTTAAAATCTTCTGGATCTGTAGGCTCAATGGAGAATATTGTGTTATTAAGTGCACTGTATCTTGATGACTGGTGTCTTTATGTGGTTGTAACAATAGGTCTCGATTTATATATAGTGCTCTTTTAAATGCTCTATGTACCACATGATTGGGATACCCTCTAGCTTTAAATTTTTGCATCAATATATGAGCTTGTTGTTTATATTCAATGAGGGTAGAGCAATTTCTCCGGTACCGAAAAAATTGAGAAATCAGAAGGCTATTCTTCAAATTATGAGGATGAGCACTAGTATAATGCAGGAGGCTATTTCGATCAGTGGGTTTTCGATATATTGTGGTTTGCCAATTTGGGTCTTCCTTAAACACCCTGACATCCAAGTATGTGATCGTACTCATTATGTTCATAAGTGAATTGAATATTTATGTCACAATTGTTCAGCCATTGAACAAAATTCATCAACTCTTGATCTTCTCCATGCCATAGCATAAAGACGTCATTGATATAACGGAGCCAGATTTTTATATTGGAAGAATAGGGAGTTGCAGTGAGCCATGTTCGCTCAAATTTTGCCATATACAAATTGGCAACCGATGGGGCACATGTTGCACCCATGGCCACTCCGGCTATTTGTAAATACAATCTTTGTTCAAACAGAAAGTAAATTATGAAACAGTACCAAATAGAATAAATCTTCCAAAAATTTTAATTGAATCTCTGATAAAAATCGCCCCTTTGTTGCAGAGCTTCCCTCACTATATCAAACGCAGCTTTTTGAGGTATACTGGTGTAAAGTGCAGCTACGTCCAAAGTGACAAGATGTACATTCTGGGCCTTAGCCCATTCACTTTGATCTGCTAAAGTGGTTAGAAAGTGAGTGGTGTCCCGTACATACGATGGTATTTTCACTATCAACGGGGGTAAATATGAGTCCACGTAAATAGATAGGGGCTCCAAGACTGACCCTTTCGTGGACATGATTGGTCGCCCCGGTGGTTGTGTTAAATTCTTATGTATTTTAGGTACAAGATAGAATTTTGCTATCTCTGGACTTAATTCATTCAAGAACTTCCACTCTTTATGGGAGATTATTTTAAATTCCTTCGCTTGTGATGTTATGTCCTTAATCCGTTTCTGTAATTGCTCTGTTGGATCATTTTCTAAAATTTGATATGTCTTATTGTCGGATAGTTGCCTAGCGGCCTCCTGTAGATATTGTTGTCGATTTAATATCACTATGCTGCCTCCTTTATCTGCACGTTTTATTACCAAGTCTGTCCGAGATCGTAAATCTTTCATGGCTAGGGACTCTTCCCGTGACAATGTAGTATGACTCCAATATTTTCGTTGACGTGTCAATTGTGTAATGTCCTTTAAAACTAATTCTTTATAGATTGTTATGGCCGGAGGTATTGGGCCTGGAGGTATCCATTGTGATTTAAATGGTAATGCTATGCGGTTAGAAGATAAATCCATATCTATTATTGCTGGACTTTTTGCAAAAAAAGATTTTAGAATTAGTTTTCTAATTAATTTATTGAAATCAATAGAGAATTGAAATTCATCAAACCTTATGATTGGAACATATGAGAGACCTTTTTCTAAAATTGATAACTGTAGCGGAGAAATCTCCAACCCTGAAATATTGATAACTGGGGAAGACTCTATTGTGTATCTTTCTTGCGAGTTGGTATTCTGCGAGTCTTTTGTTCCTGTTTTTTCTTTATTTTGTCTTGGCTGGAATCTGAAAAATCCTCTCTGGATCTTCTGCTTGAATCAGACGATATAGATTCTTCTGAAGCATCGGTGAATTCTACCTGTCTTTTTCTAACTGATGGTTTTTCTTTACGTTTAGGATTCTGCCACGGATACACATATCCCGTAGTGTAATCTGTGAAATCACGTTGTAGCTTTTTCATTTTACCCTTCTTGACTTCGTCTCTCACCGTATCCAGTTGTTTCTGATGTTCTTTTAAAGAATCTGTTAAATGTTCCGATGTATAGGTTTCTTTCATCTTTTGAGACAAAACGGTAGAATCCTGTGTTAACTGTTCTATAGTTTGTTTTGTAGTGTCTGATATCGATTTTGGGGGAGCGAAAAAGATCCTTGTCCTGATCCGATAGCGGGTAAAGATGAGCTATAGCCCTGGACCCCCTGAGGGCCGACTCAGGCAAATCCCACTCTTCCTGAATCATGTTCCTGAACACTCTATGAATAGGAAATACTCGCTGTGTCATCCGCACTGCTTGCAACAAAGGATCCTCTAACGTCTCGTCTGCCGCAGGAGTTGCCGACGGCATATTAAGAGTCTTGAGGGTTTCGGCAATCAGAGCCGGCAACTCTTCACGCCTAAACACTCTGACTACCCTAGCCTGCTGCTCCGCCTACGGGAGCTCCCCCTCTAACTTTTCACTTGAATCCTCCTCCAGATCGCCTACTGCCGCTTCCAGATCCTCCAGGGGCGTGGACGACAGCCACTCAACCCCCCAACTTCTTGCCTCTCTTAGCCAGGGTACCTGCTGCCTCCAATCCCATAGGGCTCCCCAGGCACTTCTCCCCCCCGTCCTGCGGAAGCACCCGAGGTCATAGCAGGCTGTAACAAGGCAAACGCCTGTTGCATCAGCACGAAAAAATCCGGAAGGACTACAGGCTGCCCTCCTGCCGGCCCCTGTCCTGGCGTCAAAGGACCATCCGCCGTAGACGGGCCGGCTACTGACTCCGAGGGAACAATGGAGGAGGGCAGGACCCCCTCCTGACCCAGAGGCCCTAACTCCTGCCCTCCCTCCAGTGCCTTCTCCATTACCTCTTTGTGGGAGCAATTGCCACACACCCCCGAATTGAGGAGCGAGCCCCACTTTGAGCCACAAACGAGGCACCGGGGCCTAGCCGTCATACTCCAGCACCGGCTATCGCAGCCTGAAGCCTGCTTCCCCTTTAAATAGAACTTAGTTTATTTCACTTTTTCTTTTTTTTTCACAAATTAACTGCAGGCAAAACAAAAACCCATAGCACCAATCTCTAGAGGGAAGCAAACTCCAACCCCCGGCTACTCTGAGCTTGAGGAGCAGAAAAAGAACAAGAAAAATGTAACCCTCGCGCTTCCCGCACAAACGCCACGTGTTCAGGCCTGCCGTCCCCGACAACTCACAAACCGCCACGATCGGGGCTGCCAGGCCTTCCCGCTTACAGCAAACTTCCCCTCACCGCAAAAAGGCGGCTTACCGCCACTCCTTCGCACTCCGGGGGCCTCAATCTGTCACCAGAGCTCAGCTGAAAAAGCGGCTTCGGCTCCGGGGCAGAGGCGCACACTTCCACGCAACCTCCTCCGTTCAGCCTCTGTCGGCCACCGCTGCAGAGATTCGTTGCCGGCTGCGCCTGCCACCTGCTCCTCACCCGTTCACGTGGGATCGGGAGCAGGGAGGCCGTTCACACCAGATCTTAGCCCCCAAACAAAAATCCTGCCGCTCACAGATAGGCAGGGCGAGAGTGAAGAGAGGAGAGGAGAAAAAGGTAAAGGAACAAACAAGGAGAGAAGTAGTGCAGAGAAGGCAAACCGAGCTTTGCAGCCCTGCCCTACAGACTCACTACCGTCCCCTAATTAGAGGCAGAAAACCAAGTTAAAAACTGAATAAAACTAAAGAAAACTAAATAAAAGAACCAGCTCTGCCTTATTTGTCCACTGAGCCCAGAACCCTAGGCTCAACACCTTCTACAGCTGCTATGGAGACTGAAACAACTGGTGTGGAGGGGCGGTCTCTGCCTATTTATACCAGTGACATCAAAGCGATGACATGTTTCAGTCTCCAAAGCTGCTGGAGGAGGTACAGAACTCTATGATTCTGGGACTGGACTAGAGGGACGAAAAGGAATCATGGTTTGTAGGGCTCCATGGTTAAAGACTGAGGAAAATACATGGCACTGGCTGGCAGTTAGATGTGCACAGGCACAGTAGAACCCTTCTAAAAGCTCCTAGGAGCTAGGAAAGCGTAGTTACACACCTGTAACAGGTGATCTCCGGGAACAGCAGGAATAAGTCTTCACATATGGGTATTGTTGGTACCAACGGAGCCCACGCGGGAACGCTCTCCAGCGTCCAATAGGAACACTTTTGAGAGCGTGCATCCATGCATGCGTGCTGCCTTCCTGCCTATCTACCTCCCTATCTTCAGTTGAGTTTAAAGCTGAAACCGAAGGAAAGAAGTAGATAAAAATAGAGAGAGAGAGAGAGAGAGAGAGAGAGAGAGAGAGAGAGAGAAAGACAACTCCTAGGGGGGGCGGGTGGGTTGTGAAGACTTATTCCTGCTGTTCCCGGAGATCACCTGTTACAGGTGAGTAACTACGCTATCTCCAGGAACAAGCAGGAATGAGTCTTCACATATGGGGACTCCCGAGCTGAAAGATGCCTAGGAAAGACCCAGCATGTAGCAAATCTATGTAGATGGGCCATGCTTCCCCCAGGGACCTCAGGCATCCAAATGGATGGAGGGCAGGAGTTGAACTATGAGTGGAAAAGGTGTTGTAGAACAGCTTGACCAAACAAGGCATCCTGGCGGGAGTCCTTGTCTAAACAATAATGGGCAGTGAAAGTATGTACTGAGGTGCAAGTTGCTGCTTTACAGATTTCATCAATAGCCACAGAACGAAGGTTAGCTGTTGAGGCTGCCATGGCTCTGACATTATGAGCTGTGACATGGCCTTCAAGAGGTATTCTTTTACTTTGATATGTATAGGAAATACAATCTGCAATCCATTTAGAGAGGGTTCTTTTAGTGACAGGAAGTCCTAAATGGCTAGAGTCAAAAGCCACAAAAAGCTGAGAAGACTTTGCGAGGCTGGGTCCTTTGGAGATAAAAAGCTAAAGCTCTTTTACAGTCCAAAGTATGAACTTTCCTTTCCGCCGAGGAGGAATGAGGCCTAGGAAAGAAAACGGGAAGATAAACTGACTGGTTTAGATGAAAAGGTGAAACCACCTTTGGAAGAAAATGAGGATGGGTCCTAAGAACCACCTTATCATGATGAAACCTTGTATAAGGCGGATCAGCCATTAAAGCCTGAAGTTCACTAATGCGTCTAGCAGAAGTGATGGCAATCAGGAAAACAACTTTCCATGAAAGAAACTTTAAATCTGAGGTAGCCAAAGGCTCAAAAGGTGGCTCCATGAGCACACCTAGAACAAGGTTAAGATCCCATGCCACCGGAGGTGGTTTAATGGGAGGTTTTGTTAGAAGAAGTCCTCTCATAAATCTAGAAATAAGTGGATGAGAGGAAATTGGTTGTCCATCCAAGGGCTTATGAGATGCAGCAATAGCACTAAGATGGACTCTAACAGAATTGGTCTGAAGACCAGAAGCCAACAAATGACGGAGATACTCTAGAAGAGAGTCTACTGGTACCAAAGAGGGATTAAGTCCTCTCTGATTACACCAGGAAGAAAACCTTTTCCACTTAAAAGCGTAAGAATGTCTTGTGGAAGGTTTCCTGGAGGCCAGAAGAATGTCCTTCACTTGTCGAGACAGGTCTAGATCTTGAAAGTCTAGGCCTTGAGTAACCAGGCCTTGAGATGTAGGGACTGGGGTGCAGTAGAGATCCGTTGTCCTGGGACAGAAGATCTGGAGCACTCCCTAACTCCAGAGGGGTGGCTTAAGAGAGTTGCAAGAGAAGAGGATACCATGTTTGCCTCGGCCAGGAAGGCTCTATGAGTATCATGCGTCCCTTGTCCCTCTGGAGTTTGAAAAAGGTTTTGGGGATTAGAGGGATTGGTGGAAATCCATATAGGTAATCCTGACCCCAGTGAAGTAGTAATGCATCCCTGGCTTGACATTTCTGTGCTGGAAGTCTGGAACAAAACCGGGGAAGTTTGGCATTCTGTGGACTTGCAAAGAGGTCTGTCTGGTGTTCCCCAGACACGAAAAACTCGAGCAAGGTGATAAGAGTGGAGTGACCACTCGTGTGGCAGGAGTACTCGACTGAGTCTGTCTGCCCAAACGTTTTGAACACCTGGAAGATAGACTGACCACAGGTGAATCCGATGCTCTCTGGCAAAGGCCCATAGTTGCAGAGCTTCGTTGCATAGATGCAGAGAGCCTGTTCCGCCTTGTTTGTTGAGGTAAAACATGGCTACTTGATTGTCTGTTTGCACCAGAACTGTTTTGTTTACGAGCTGGGTGCAAAAGACTCGAATAGCATTGGAGATGGCTCTGAGTTCTAGGAGGTTTATATGAAGAAGAGCCTCCTGTGAAGACCAAAGGCCCTGCGCTGATAGACTGTCCAAGTGGGCTCCCCAACCCATCTTGGAGGCATCTGTTGTGAGGATAGCCTGAGGTTGTGGCTGCTGGAAAGGAGCGCCTATTAAAAGGTTTTCCAGAGATTGCCACCAACGGAGAGACAGAATCAGGCGTGTGGTAACCCTGATCTTGTCTGAAAGGCCTCCTGAGGCCTGGGACCACTGGGAAGCCAAGGTCCACTGGGCCGCTCGCATATGAAGATGAGCATAAGGTATTACATGGACGGTCGATGCCATGCGACCTAGTAGGCGAAGCATCTGTCGAGCAGTGAGGAAGGTCTGCAGCACTGCTTGAGATGCTAGCTCGATGATTCGAAGACAAAAATCCCCAGGGTCCTCATGAATGCTGCTATTACTGACATGCATTTTGTGAAGACCCTTGGAGCCGAGGCCAGCCCAAAGGGAAGGACTCTACTGGAAATGTCTTCCCTGGACCAGGAACCGAAGGAATTTCCTGTGATCTACATGAATAAGGATATGCATGTAGGCGTCTTTTAAATCTAAAGAACATAGCCAATCTTGCCTGTGAAGGTATGGCAGAAGAGAGGGAAAGCATTCTGAACTTCTCTCGGACTAGAAATTTGTTCAGCTCTGAGATCCAGGACTGGTCTTAAACCCCCTGGGTTTTTTTTTGGAATGAGAAAATAGGGGGAATAAAACCCTGTACCTTGTTGGCATAAAGGAACCTCTTCTATAGCTTCTTGAGCTAGAAGAGTAGAGACTTCTTTAAGCAAGAGGTCTATGCCTAGAGGTTGAGAGTTGAACTGTTTTACCAGTGTGGGTGGTGGTAAGCTGAGGAAACTAAGCTTGTACCCCAGACTCACTATGGACAAAGTCCAGGCCTCTGATGTGATTTGTTGCCATCTGTTGGCAAAGTGGCAGATACGGCCCGGAATGTTTAGAGGTTCTGGGCTTAACACAGGAAGAGTGAGTATGTTCTCTGGACAAAAGTCAAAAACCCTGAGGAGGCTGAGTCTGCTGAGCCAGTTGGGTTTTGGGTTTTCTTGGTCTTGTCTGTTGCCCTTTTTGGGGAACAAATGCCTGTTGGGTGGAAGATGGATAGAACTTTTTCTTCTAAGAGAAAAAAGTTTTCTTAAAGGTCTTTTTCTTAGCTGGGTTAGCAGAAATCTGTGTCAATCTATTCAAAGTGGCATTATCAGTGTCCAACTGATTAGCCTTAGATTGCCAATCCTTGCCAAAAAGGTTTTCTCCAGTGCAAGGAATATTTCCCAGCTTTTCCTGCACCCATTCCTCCAAGTCAGAAGTTTGGAGCCAGGCAATTCGTCGTGCTCCTATAGCTATAGCAGAAGTCCTGCTAATGCATTCAAAACAGTCAAAGGGTAGCACAATTCATGAACTTAGAGACATTCTGAGCATGTTTGACTAGTGATAAATGGTCTGCTCTTATCTTGAAGGAAGGGGTTCAAAAGCTCTGTTTTTTTGTAACCTCCTCAAGAAACATTCCCATGTATAAAATATAGAACTAATCCTTGCTGAAAGCATGAAGGCCTGAAAACATCTACGCCCAAAAGCATCCAGTGTTCTAGATTCACGACCTGGTGGATTAGAAGAGTGTCTCTTTGTACTCTTAAAGCGTCTAATGGCAGACTCCACCACCATAGAGTGGTGTGGTAGTTGAGTCTTTTGAAAACCTGGACAAGGTGGCACTCTATACATAGTGTCAAGGCGTTTAACAGTAACCCCACATTCTAAAGGAGTTTCCCACATCCTTAACATTAGATCATGCAAGATCTGATGCATAGGGAGCATAGCTGCTTCCTTTGGAGCCAAGGGGTATTGTAGAATTCTTAATTCTTCTGCCCTAGGCTCCTTTTCAGGAACCACTGTAATTGCAAGAGCCCTTGCCATATCACGCACAAAATTGTGAAAACACATGTCCTCAGGAGGAGACATCCTACGTTGAGGAGAAAGAGTTGAATCTTGTAAAAGTTCAGCTCTGGTACCGGTGGAGTCATCTGAGTCAGAAGACTCAAAGGGAGGAAGCACCGGGTTCTCCTTCAAAAAGTTGTCTTCGGTACCGTTCGAGGTCGGTACCGAAGCGAGTTGGTACTTGATCCCCCATGCTTGAGAGTGATTCCAAACTCGGCATGGCATCGGGGGAAGTAAGCCTGCCAAAGCAGGTACCGAGGGTACCGGCACCGGTACCAACAGAGATACCGGTGCCTGTGGAACAGTCTGTAGCGACTTTAGCGGTACCGAAGTAGCCAAAAGATTCGCTAGACTACGTTCAATGGCAAGGAGTCTTTTATCCATTACCATTTCGGATGCTGGGATGTCGGTACCGATGGAAGCGGCCACAACCCCCGAGCATGGAACAGGAACAGGAACGTCCATCGAGGCCGAAGTCTCGAGAACATCCTGGAGCCCCGATAGTGCTTTGGAGCCCGAAGACTCCCGTCGGGGCTGTTTTGCCGGTGCAGGATCCTTGAAGGCAACGCCAGAGGCATCTCGATACTTAGAGGGAGATCTACCTCTCGAGGACCGGCTTGATTTAGACTTATGTTTAGTTACCTGAGATCCCTGGGAAGAAGTAGAGGCCCTGGAAGACACTGATGCTACTGACATTGTGTCCAATGCAAACAGGGCACCGAGTTGATTTGCTCGATTCTGAAGACTTTTAGTCAGCTTCCTGCAGGAGAGACACTCCGCTGGGCAATGGTCAGGACCTAAACATTTAAGACACCAGTCATGGGTGTCTGTCACAGAAATTGTGCTGGCACACTTCAAACATTTTTTGAAACCAGTAGTTGGTTTCTCCATGCTGAAAGAAGGGGCCTAGTGGCCAAAATGGCACCAAGCAGTAAGCAGGGGAAACCCATGACTGAAAAAGCACAAGTTCTGTGTTTTTTGTTTTTTTAAAGAAAGAAAAAGCAAGGGTGGTACCGGTGGGCGTCGAACAAAGGCAGGCACGACCACAAAAAAATAAGAAATAAAAGTAGAATTTTCTGCGGTGACAGGGTTCACGTCCTGTCGGCTCCGCAGAAAACGAAGACCTGAAGAGAGGGAGGTAGATAGGCAGGAAGGCAGCATGCATGCGTGGATGCACACTCCCAAAAGCGTTCCTATTGGACGCTGGGGAGCGTTCCCGCGTGGGCTCCATCGGTACCGACGATACCCATATGTGAAGACTCATGCCTGCTTGTTCCTGGAGATAGCTCCCTGCACAAGGGTTCCCAACAGTGACATTATCTACATATAAAGCACAGTTACTTACCTGTAACAGGTGATCTCTGGGAACAGCAGGAATAAGTCTTCACATATGGGTACGTCGGTACCGACAGAGCCTGCACGGGAATGCTCCCCAGCATCCAATCAGAAAGCTTTCGGGAGCATCCCTCGCGCCTGCGCACTGCCTTCCCGCCTTTTCCACTGCCTCTCCTCAGTTGAGTTTCATAGCTGAGACAAAAGGAGAGAGAGGAAAGGAAGATAGATACAACTCCTAGGGGAGGTTGGTGGGTTGTGAAGACTTATTCCTGCTGTTCCCAGAGATCACCTGTTACAGGTAAGTAACTGTGCTATCTCCAGGAACAAGCAGGAATGAGTCTTCACATATGGGGACTCCCTAGCTATAGATGCCAGGGGGAGATCCCATAAAATGCATGTTCCTGGACCAGGACTGCAGTGCCCACACATGGATCTCCGGCATCCCATGAGGGATGGTGGGTAGGAGTTGAAAGGAGAGGAGCTGTAAGAAAAAACAGCAAAGCTAAGGACTACAGGAGAGGAGTCCTTGGTATGTATGATAAGTACCATTAAAATTAATTAATGAACAATCATAAAATGGATCTTACCTACTGGATTGTAGGAAGTAGATAGCGTGATGGAGTCTACTGGAGATTCAGTAGAGGATCCTCAAGGTGACCTCACAGCAGTGAGGGTGAAGGTCCAAATCTGGAATTGGAAGGTGACCCAGGTGTCAACTGGGGTAGTATAAGAACAGCAGGTCTTCAGTGGAAAGCTTTATGGAAAAAAGCTGAAAACCTTTAGGTACAGAGTCATTAACACTGAGGAGTAAAAGAGGAAGACTGACCGATTTGGACAAGTAGCCTAGTCCTGGAGGGAAGAAGGGGTATGGAAAAAAGCCCGCATTCCCAAGGAGGACAGATGTGTGAAGGACTGAAACCTCAGAACTACTGAAGATCTACACTGTCTTTCCTAACTGGTGAGAGATAGGAAAGATATTGAAGCATGATGTTTCAGGGATAGCGAGACCTAGAGTAAAGTGGAGCTGTTAGTACCACAGTAGTGGCTGTGTGCATAACAGCCCCCACATACCGAAGGACAGTATGAAGATATGCCAGCCCACTGTCTGGAACCTCTAAGGTGGTAAACCTTTATAGCATAGACAGTTAGGGAGATGGTATGTAATACATATCTACCTATAAAAAGCATCTAGAGAGATAGAGAGATAGATATATATAGGGGCATAACCTATGCACACACAGCTTACAGACATATGTATGTATAGAATATATAGAGATATATACATACATGAATATGTAAGTCTGAAGATACATGTCTGCAACTAAGCCCCATGAGAACATTCACATGAGAGATGCGAAGGAGAAAGATTCATCTAACAAGAAGGTGGAACCTACTTGAAAAGATATATAGAGAATCTATTCCTCCGGGCTAAGAGGGTGCAGGAATGCTATCCAGTGAAATAACCAGGATGGTTGCGTGAAAAAACAGAGGATAATATCAGTCTGTAGAGAGCAAGTCGTGAGTTCTGTAGAACTCTGACATGGTAAATGGACAGAAAAACGCATAGGAGATACCAAGATGACCCACTGGAGGGCCACAGGGGTATCATGCGTTACTGGTAGAATATGTGCTGTCCATGAGGAGTAGGATAGCAGGAGGGCAAGCTGTAAGGAAAAAAAGAGCATATTCCTGCAGGATTGGGAAACTCCTTGGACATTCACGCAGAAAAAGCTTGTGTCCTGTATTATAACAGGAGACAAGAGGGTGTGGAGAACCCTCACAGTCATGGAAAATGACTGATAAGCCTTTTCTACTATACAGAATAGCCATCAGAGACACAGTTTCAATGCTCTCTAGCAAGTGCCCATAGTAGAAAGCTTCTCTGAAGATTGCAGAGAGCATTATGCAGGAGAATTAGGAGATAAAACTGACTGTAGGTCAGCTGTGTTGCCACATCCAAGGAAATGGAGATGGCCAGAAAGAAGATAATGTGAGAAGCCTGAAGTGAGTAGGATTATCCAAGATAGATGAGGACAATTTTGGAATCACTACTAAGGCTAGACAGACTGGAAACTTGTGGGAAAGTACCAGTAGATCAATCACTGGAACTCCAGCATGAACAGCAACTGAAGGAGACAGCAGAGAGAATCTGCCTGTGAAACAGAGAGAACAGACAAAGGGAGAGGAAATGGTCCTGTCCCTGTCTGATAAGCTGTCCAGAGAATTTAGTCAAAGAAAAACTCTACACTGAAATGAAGGTGTACAGTATGGTACCACTCATTCAGGAAAAATCCGGGATGAGAGGGTAGAAGAACAGGAACTGAAGGGTGACTTACCATATGGTGAGTCAGCTGAAGAAGAAAATGTTCATGTTGGGACAGAAACTATCATGGGATAGTAGTTAACTTCTCTTCTTGGAAGGAAGATGAGAAATCTGTAACCCATAGACAAGAATATCCTGACAGCTGAGTACATCCTGAAGAAAGGAAGCCATGTGTAGAGCTTTAAAGAAAAAAAAACAGTGAACAAGCTTCTGCTAAGAAGAGGTTAACTGTAGGTTGCAACCTTTAGGAACCTATGGTTGCTGGGTATGCTTAGACTGGTTAGAGTTTAGATTCTTCAGACCAAGACGAGGTGTCCCCTGCTTGGGTACATCGGGATGATGGGCAGGAGAAGAGTGAAACCTTCTTTTCTTAGGGAAAAAAGGTTTGGTAGGACATTTCCTACCTCCTGGGGAAGAAGGCGGCTTAGGATGGTTCCTAGAACCAGGAGTCAGTGGAGCAATGAGCAACCTGACGTAAAGCCTCCTTATTGAAGAGATTTTCTCCAGTACAAGGAGAATTACCCAGTGTGTGTTGTGCCCACCTGCTCAAGTCTGAAGCTTGGAGCCAGGCTCTACGACGTGCTCCAATGGCAATAGCAGAGGATCTGCTAACAGACTCAAAAGAGTCTAGAGAAGCACGAGAAAGAAACCAAGAGATATTCTGGCTATGACTAAGAAGCAAGGAATAGTCTGCAGCCTTAGGCTCTGATAGAAAAGGAGTCAAAAGAGATAATTTCTTTGTGACCTCCTGGAGAGATAGACTCATAAAATATATAAGAGATAATCCTTGATGCCAGCATAGATGTTTGGAAGGTTTGACATCCAAAGGCATCAAGTGCTCTAGATGCACGACCTGGCGGATAAGAAGAATGCTTCTTCTTGCTTTTTACCTTCCTCATTGCTGATTCCACTACAATGGAATGATGGGGAAGTTGAGTTGTTTGAAACCCTGGAGAGGGGGGCACCTGATACAGAACATCAGTTGCTGTAGAAGGTGAGGGAACCCTTAAAGGTGATTCCCATATTCTCAGAAGAAGATCCTGCAAAGAATGATGTAAAGGAAGCATTATATTTTCCTTTTCTGCAGGAGAGCCTCGAGTAGGATCACAGCCAGGGATAGGAATAGCAAGAAATATTGCCATGTCAAGGAGAAATTTCTGAAAAGAGGGATCTCCAATGGGAACTATCCCTGGGCAGGCTAAGGTTGAAGGAGCAGCCTGAGCACCAGAGGATGTACTGGTCTGGTGCAGAAAAAGAACCCCACTAGAAGGATAGTGGTACTGGCAGTCACGATTTGAGGCAGTGAGTACTGCATCGTCCATGCCAGGTATCGATTCCAAACTAGGCATAGAAAGGATCGATGGTACCGATGTAACTGCAGGAACCGACATCGATACCGATACCGGTAGCTGAGTCGGAATCGGAGACGGTAACGCCATCGCAGCAGTCATCGGAGGCTGCTCAAGCGGTACCGAGGGAACCAGAAACGCTTGGTGAATATCCTCGGTACTGCGTATCCGGAAACGATAAGGGTCGGTTCCGAGACGCGTCGGTACCCAGTCATCTAGACTAGATATCGATTCCAGACTCGGCATCGAAGGGAGCGAGTCTATCGATGCATGTCTAGAGGGTACCGACGTCGGTGGTGGTATCGGCGATGTTGCCGATACAGGAAAGTCAATCTGGGTCGTATCGATCGGTCCCGAAGGTACCGAGGATGCCAGATGACGATCCCTGGGGAAGAGTAGATCACTCAACACTGGAGCCGATACTGGGGTATCGGTACCGCTCGAAGCGGATGCCACCACCGAGCATGGCTCAGGTATGTTCTGTGAGGGGTGAGCCCCAGGAACAACCTGAAACCCCTGAAATGCTTTGGAGCCCGGAGACTCCCGCCGGGGTTTTAATGCCAATGGGGTCTTGAGGGCAAGGCCAGAGCCGTCATGCTTGGCATGAGACCTACCACTCAAGAATTGGCTAGTCTTAACAGACTGTTTGTGGGTTACCTGATCCTGTAGAGAAGAAAAGGCCGGTGCCTGCACTCCGGGAGGGAAAACGGTATCGAGGGAAACTCGAAAGAGGGAAGTTCTTCTCACAGTTTCGCAGCCTGATTGTTCAGGGGAAAAAGGGTCAGGACCCAAACAGGTTAGACACCAGGCATTGGAGTCTAAAAAGAAAACTGTTTCCACAGTGAAGGCACTTCTTAGGGGAAGAAGGCTCCATGATGGAGAGGCCTTGCAGGCCCAAAAAATTTAAAGGCAGAAACTGAGGGAAAAATCTCCCTGAGTTTAAGAAAAAGAAAAGAAAAACCCACCGGCGGTACCGGTGGCGGCGGAAGAAACAGCCGCGACCACAAGAAAACAAGAAATAAAGAATTAAAGAAAAAAGTTTCTGCGGTGACAGAACGTCCTGCCGGCTCCGCGGAAAAACGAAAAAACTGAGGAGAGGCAGTGGAAAAGGCGGGAAGGCAGTGCGCAGGCGCGAGGGATGCTCCCAAAAGCTTTCTGATTGGATGCTGGGGAACATTCCCGTGCAGGCTCCGTCGGTACCGACGTACCCATATGTGAAGACTCATTCCTGCTTGTTCCTGGAGATGCACTTATCCTGCTTATCCACGGAAAACTGCAGCTATAGGCATCATAATATCCTCCATATTAATCCCCAGTCCTTTCCTAATAATTCTTAACAGTTTGCTTTTTTTTGGCTGCCACCATACACTGAGCCAAGGATTGGAATTATTGTCCACAATGACACCTAGATCCTCTTCATTGGTACTGACTCTTTAATGTGGAAATCTAGCATAATGTAGATATTGTTCTTTTATTCTTATGTGCATCGCTTTGCACTTTGCCACATTAAATTTTGTCTGCCATGTGGCAGCCTAGTTTTGCAAAGTCCTCTTGCAAATCACACACAAATTGTGGGGAGTCAACAACTTTGAATAACTGTCATTTGCAAATTAAATCTCTTCACTTGTTCCCTTAATCATTTATATAAAAGCTGAAAGTAGCAGCCTTGGTACAGATCCCTAGGACACTCCTGAGAAAAGGTGACATTTTACTTACCATTAAATGCCCTTTCCTTGAGTTCTGCTAGACCAGTCCAGACAAATGGGTTGCATGCCCTTATCAGCAGACTAATGGAGACAAAGAACCAATGAAAAACCCAGGTATGCCGATGCACAGGCCAACTGAGGACCCTCTTGCTTCTAGGTCTGTTTTTATTCTTCTTCTTAGTTTATAAAACCCACCTGCAGATCACCATATCTAAAAAAGGAACATTGACAATATGGCACTGTAGTGCAGAAACACTAGCAATATGAACGGAAATGGATTGCCTGGATGAACGGGCAGTTACACAAAATCTGTAACACAAAAGCTTCACAAATATGAATGCCATGATGAGAAAACCTCACAGTAATACAGGCCCAAAAGATGCAAAAAAGGTCAGTGCAGCTTGAGCACAGACAGTTTTGGCAAGACCAACCTTGAGATCACAAGTGGTATTCAGGAGCAAGTTTGAAGGCTTAAGATCACGATGCAGAACATTGGCTGAATGGATGTATTTTAATCCTCTCAGTATCTGATAGAGGAAGTAACAGATGTGGTCATTGCTAAGATGTTGTGTCTTTAATAGCTTATACAGATCTGTTTCCATAAGGTCCTGTACAATGTATCTGCAGCCAGATTTAAGGGATCTAACAAATCTGTACATTTAGGAATACAAACACCCATCTCTGAGCAGAAATTCTACATGAAAATAACCAAATTCTAACCAACTCCAGAAACATCTATCCAGATTTTAATATAAGCTGTTTCATTATAGCATACTGTTTGCTTTGTCTCACGCAATCCACTACAAATTAGTAGCCCAGTGGTTAGCCAGAACCTGCATTTAATCTACTCTGTATATTCAGCACCATCATCCCTATATGTAGCAGCACTGAACATATAGATAGTGCAGTGTCCATGTCAGCACCATCAATTTAATTTAGACCTACTCTGCAGAAGGTCTATACATATAGTTTATTTTTATTTAGTGGCTGAATATCGCTGCTAGAAACAGATAACATTTTGGCTTGCTCTCCCTTAACCTGGCCCGCAAATACACAAACATCTGTCTGAATATTTAAATGGCCTGATATTATCCATATATTTTTTTGAAAAATCTACAGATGAGGGAGTTTTGTGATGGTCACCCAGGAGCCAACACATAAATCCCTCTGAAAGTTGGCTCAAACTGGTGCTATCTTAATCCCAGAGTTTTTGCACACCTTGAAACTATGAAGTGCTTTGCCCTTCTACATGAATTTCAGCACCCAATAAACATTACCAATAAGAACAGAAATATGAAATACTGTCCAAAGTGACCAAAGTCTTTTTTTATACACACAAGCACACACACAAAAAGTGTCTATTAAAAGATTTATTCCGATGTCGCATATGTTTTCTTTAAGGGGAGGGCTGCTGTAGAGTTCCACATTGCCTTGCTGTTCTATACTGGAAAGGCAATCAAATTCAATAAACTACATTAAAATCTTTGACAAAGAATGGAACAAAGCTATACAAAAAAAAAACATAAAACAAGGCAAATACACATCGACAAAGTACTTTAAATATGATATAAGGAGCCACCAATTTGGCTTGTGTGCTAAGTGGCAGTGCTGTGAGCTGTCAAGTTGAGGAGCTGGGTTCAATTCCAAATCTGTCTTCTTTCCCAAGTCAGCTAGGGGCTGTGGCTGAGGAAGAAGTGGCAGTCCCTATGGGAAGATAGTCATTCTGTAAGAGCAACATTTAATGTTACAGGTTAAGCAACATGGTTTCCTCCAGAACACTACTGCATGCATACACTAAGGGGGATGTTTACTAAAAACTGCCAATGTGCGCAGCCGCACAATAGCGCACTAAAAGCGGATTTAAGAGCGCTTAAGCGCCCCGCACACGTGCGATGAAGCCACGCACCCTTGAGCGTCACACTAACGGGTGCCGCACAAGTACGGGCCCGCAAATGTCCGATAGAGGCGGGGAATGGCTAACGGAGGGCGGAGGAAGTCCCCCGAGGGGCGGAGAGACGGGCAGAATGGGCGGGGAAGGGGAGGGGAGAGGCGCCCCGCACATTATCGGGGCTGAATTTCAAAGGAAAAATAGCGCGAGTGAATCACTCGCGGTAGAATGCATTTAAAGGGAAGAGAAACCATTTCCGTCAGCAATGTACAGCAAAACTGGGGAAACCTGCAAAACGTGAGCAGTGTGATACATGTGCACAGCCCAAAAGTGGAATTAAAAATAGAAAAGGACCACAACAAAAATTGTAAAAATAGTAATTCAGCTGGGGAACAGTTATAGTAATGGGCAAAACTAAAACACACACCCAGGAAAGCCCCAGCAAAAAGAAATGATTTTTGGAAAGGTGTACGGAGCGGAGACTCTTCCAAAAAACATTTCCTTTTTGTTGGAGCTTTCCTGGGAGTGTTTTCTATGGTTGCCCATTAATATCACTGTTGCCCAGCGTGGTGATATTGTGTCCCCCATTTTCCGTGGTCATTTCCGGGGTTTATGTGCACGTTTGTCACCAGACAGGGTGCATGTGCCCACAGTAAAAATGCGTAGAGCAGGGTTTGCGACTCCATCCTGCCAGGTTTACTACCTCCAGGGGCTGCACTGTCTCTGTGGGCATAGTGTGGTGCAGCAGACAGAGCCAGTATCTCTAGGACCAGAGGGTCAGAGGTTCAAATCCCAGCTGGGGCACTTGCCAGCCCAGTCCCTATATTTTACCCACCACTAAACAAAGATAGCGCAGACACCACTGTATTGCAGGGAACATAAGCATGGGGAAAACACCCATATTTTACCCAACACCGCACATACACCACAACAATGGGCATTACCTACAGCCAAGTCCCCCAAATGCAGTCCCATACTGCCACATTGCAATCAGGTCATCTGCTTTTTCTGAGAGAAGCTCATGCCAGCATGTTGGCAGACGAGTACATGTGGTGCAGGGGGCAGTGGCTGCTAGCCACAGAAGACAGAGGCCCAGCCATGTGCAGGCTGGCACAGTCCACTGCAACAGACAGGCCCTGCCGGATCCACAGTCATGGACATTCCAGGGAATCCAGCCAATCTGTGGCTACACGGTGGTGCAGTGCACACAGACAGTGCATGCAAGAACAGAAGGTCACAGGTTCAAAGCCCAGCTGGGGCTACCACCAATCCTGCCCACATATTTTTCCCACAACTAAACAGTGATAGTAAGGACACACCTTTCGTGGCGAGGACATATGCAATGGTACTACGTCTATCTTTTACCCCACTAAGCACAGACACCATGAACAGGGGCAGTACCTAGAGCAGAATCCCCAAATGCAGTCCTGGTGGGCCACACACCAGTCAGGTTCCATGCTGCCACTCATACAAATGCCTGTGCTGTATATCTATGCACCACCCCCATGGCATGTAGATGTAGCTCATGCATATTCATGAGGGACAGCAGGAAAACCCGAACAGTATGATGCTAACCTGGACTGGAGTTGGGAATCTCTGCCATAAAGCAGCAGCCAACAGGGGCAGACACACCCACACACACACCCACACCCACACCCCCCATTGGCCAATGTCTCCTGGAGAGGCAGAACATTGGACCCTGCATGCATCTCCCAATACTAGCACCTGCATACCTTAGCAATGTCACCCTACACCTGAGGTATACGGTACACAGCTCTGAGACGTTTGCTAGGAGTACTGGCAGATAGATATCCATATGTTACGCACATACTGCTAGTTGACCCCATCCGAACAATCTGTTAGGTGTGTGCGGTGCGTGCTCCAGGCCTGGCCTCTGACGGTGTTTACCACCATGGGGAGTGACCCCCAGCAGTACTGCGTACCATATCCATGCCTTGCCGTGGCCAGGACCGGTTTGGTGGGCAAGGCTAATTACCTCCTCAATAGTAGCACCATGATGGCATAGGTGTGGAAGTGTGTGTCCGTCTATACAGTGGGTGTTGGCTGCAAGCCCCTTCCACAGCCCACACTGCCAGCACTGTTGCCAGTATTGGCCTGCCAATGTGCATAATGAGTAGCAAGGGACCATGGGTATATCTCAGACAGGGTGGGCTGCCCAGGATGCAGCTGCACAGGGCATAGGGCACTGGCAGGGACATGGTAGTGCCCGGCCACCACCTACACAGACAGGGTGACCTCTGTATGTGCTGCTGGGGGTTCACTCTCACCCTGAGTGTGCAGTGACGGCAGCATGGCTAGGCACCCCCATAGTGCTGTATTGTGTTTCTCTCATGTGATATATATGGGTTTCCTGTTGGGGCCTCTTCACTGACTTATCTGCTTGTGTGTGCTGCCACCCTGGGTGTGGGTGCATGCATTTCCATCAGGACCAACCAGCAGACTGTGCACAGCTGGCATGTGTCTTGATGGAGCGCCTTGCAGGGTGCAGTGGCTGATGGCTTGCTGCAGGAGAATATCAGATAGTGGTGGGGTGCATCTGTGAATATCCAGGCCTAATGTCTGTCTGATATTGTGTTATGGATGTGTGTGGAGCTGCTTGGACTGCCCTGTAGGGTGTCTGTTCCCCAGCAGGACTGGGGTTGATGGTCCACTCTACTGCCAGCAGTGCAGGGGGGGGTAGGATGAGGATCTGTTGGTGGGAAACCCTGTTATATCCACCTAGGGGTCCATGGGGGGGGGGGGGGGTTCCACTAACTGAGACAGAGCTTTCCAAGATGTTTATGCAGCACCTACCTATCTCACAGGTTAGTGCTGCTTTGGAGCTCTGGCATGGTCGCATTCAGCCATGGAAGGTGTTGTGGACCTGGTCCTGGGCGCAACATCACACACTCAGGGTGAGCACAGTAACCGCACAATGTGATGGTGTTTAGCTACTCTTTGCAGTTTGTCCACCCACTCAGGACACCCTACCAGGCCGAGGTGCTGTGTGGGTGCACACGGACACGTCCCCCTACCAGGCTGGGGAGCTTTAGGGGTGTATTTCCCATCTTGTGTGCATCTGTGGACAGCTGATTTGCATGTGCAGTGCATCATGGGTACGGGTGGCCTAACCCTATCCTGTTTACAACAGCAGACTGTCTGTGAGGTGACGTGCAGGCTATCTGCAGCCAGCCAGGGGCTTGCTTACAGCTATAGAGCTGTAGCCCAATGGTTACGTCACTGCCTGTGCAGCCAGAGGTCATGGGTTCAAACCCACAGTGGGGTTCTGTGATAGGGGTGTCCATAGCATTTTTTAATTTACTGTACATATGTTGATGCCAGCAATAACACCCTCAGCGTACTGTACCCATAAGGTGCCTCTGAGGGTGCTTTATGGGGCGCCCTATAGGGCACTTTATGGTTGCCATCCATATAGGGTGCACTATACATTATCCTGTGTCGCAACATACATGCTGCCCTATAGGGGACATTCTAGGGTGCCTTGGCGGACGGTGCACTGTAACATGTGCCTTATGGGCCGCCTTATGTTAACATGCTGTGAGTGCGTTTGCTAGTAGTTGTCACAAAATAAAATTAAAAGGCCTCCTACAGCACTCCACAACATAAAACATACTGCCTCAGCTAGCCTTTTTCACTGGGCATTGTGAGGGATTGAACCCCTGGTCCCTGCACCATTGGTCAGTGTCTTAACCATTGTGCTGTGGCTGTGTTCCTTTGCTTTAGCATCAGTGCGCCGCCTCCTGCTGCCCACAATTAACAGCGCGCCGCCTTGTGCTGCCCAAAAAGAACAGCGCGCCGCCTTGTGCCGCCCAAAAAGAACAGCGCGCTGCCTTGTGCCGCCCAAATTTGATAGCGCATCGCCTAATGCCGCCCAACTTTTACAGCGCATCGCCTAATGCCGCCCAACTTTTACAGCGCAACGCCTAATGCCGTCAAAAATTAATTACTGCCGCCCAAAAGTAACAGCGCAACGCCTACAGCCGCACAAACGTAGTATGCCTCCTAAAAAACTTTTTAACCATTACTATTCATGCCTCAGCCAGCCTTTTTTGGTCGCGCACACTGGGGGATTGAACCCATGGCCCCTGCACCATTGGTTATTGTCTTCACCGTTGTGCTACGGCTCTGTTCCTATATGTGACCAGCAGCGCCCCGCTTAGCCTTCCCACGCGCTAATGTGGGCCCTGCACATTAGCGCGACGCGCACCCGTACGGTCGTTTTTTTTTTCCTTTTTCTGCCTGAACCGCCCACTCCTTATATGGCACACGCACACTAACGGGGACCCGCACATTTTCGGAGTTTAGTAAACATGCCCCTAAGTCTGGTCTGTGATGGCTAGGGTTCCTTGGCCTATGAATTGTGAAGCCTGCTTTCACAGTATTCCCACTTCCAGTAAGAATATAGTGCAAAAGCTGGATTTGGGAAATAAACCTAGGTCTTTGATTACTATGAACCGAGTCTCATCTGACTTTGCTAAAATGGACAACGAATTACCTTTTCTCCTTGAAAAAACATGCAAATCACAAGTTTAGAAGAGACAACAGGAAAACAGCACCATTAAAGCTGCTGTGTCTTCATGTCACAGAAGGATACACATCTTTCATTTGCTCTATGGATGGTGCTCTGATGATATCATTGATTCCAATAATGTTCTCATGCTTAAAGCGCAATAAGATTTTAATCTCCCGCAGAGTTCTCTGGCAATATGTTTGGTGCTCAAAGGGACTGATTTTCTTGATAGCTACTCGAACTTTATTTATGTTGTCATAGGCAGAACTGTAAGAGAATGAGAGAAACCCATGTTAAAATACTTGCAGATCAAACTTGCAACATATCCTAAAGACAAAAGGAGTACAAACACACCCAACCTCTGTTAAATTATAAGGAGGGACAAGAGGAGAGGCAATATGCAAAGGGAAGGCTGCTCAGAGATCTCTCCAACAATTAGAACTCTCATATAACCCCCCTTCTCATATCACTTCACTGGCTCCCCATCCGTTTCTGTATCCTATTCAAACTTCTCCTACAGACCTATAAACGCACTACTTATGGTGCTCCTCACTACCTTTCCTCTCTCCCTACACTCCTCATAAACTCTGCTCTTCTAGTAGAATGTTTCTGTCTCTGCCCTTTTTCTTCCACTGCCATCTCTAGACTTCGATCCTGTCACCTTGCTGCTCCTTATGCCTGGAACAAAATTACCTCAATTTGTACGTCAAGCTTCATCTCTTTTCAAAACCATGCTAAAAACTCACCTCTGAGGCTGCCTTTGGATCCTCATCCACTAAGTCTATGTTTCTCCTTATCCTTCCCTAGTTATATCCTTGTCCTCAGCTGTTGTATTGTCTGTCTTGACTAGATTGTAAGCTCTCACGAATAAGGACCATCTTTTCACGTATCTATATTTATTTATTTAACTATTTCTTTTATACCGCCCCTTCCAGAGATCAAGGGCGGTTTACATATAACAGATTAACAGTCTATATAACATTGCATACTTCCTGTACTACTGGATAAGTGGATCAGTAGTAGTAGTAGTAAAATTATAATACAAAAAAATAATAATAATAATATTCTTCAAAAAACAACTACTTTTGAAAGGCACATTTGAAATTGCAAATCAGAACATAGCATATGCCAGGCATGTCCAACTTCGAACAAGTCATGGTCTACTTTTTCCGGCCAAAAGTGCCGGTGATCTACCACCATGAAAATTATGTTTCAAATTAGTTTCAAATTAAATTTTAACCCAATAAAGTTGGAGGATTCCCCTCCCCCCCCCCCCATTTTTAATGAACCTTCTTTCATTTACTTGGATGTGATCAGCTGTTAAATTAAGCAAAAACAAAACAGAGACAAAGATCCAGTAAGAACTGCAAGGGGAAATGGAAAGTACATTTTTTCTTAAAGTAATAACTTTCTTTAACTCTGAGTAATGTGTGTTAAATTTAGGTTGAGTATTTATCCAGGCTGATCTTGCACAATCTTTAATATTTCGCTCTTGCTCATTAGTGAGACGTCTGAGCCTGCATTTCATCCACCAGCTTTTTGAAGTTGGGTGAATATTGCGTGAGGGCCAGTCTCAGGGAATCCTGGAGATGTTCATCTATCATGTTGGAACGTTGTGTACTCTGTCATTTTCAGATGGGAAAATGCAGATTCACACAAATAAGTTGAACCATAACAGGAGTGTGTACAGCTTCACTGCATCTTCTCAAGTTGGGAAATTTGTCTCTAGGCACTAGCTTCCAAAACGATTCTTGCTCAGCACGGGTCTTGAGAAAAATGTCCTTTTTAAGGGTTAATATTTTATTTTCAAGAGATGGCTCGTTCAATCAGTAATTTTTATTGATAGCAGCTGCAGTTTCTTTAATGTCATAAGAACATAAGATATGCATACTGGGTCAGACCAAGGTCCATCAAGCCCAGTATTCTGTTTCCAACAGTGGCCAATCTAGGTCATATGTACCTAGCAGTTTCCCCAAGAGACAAGTTCCACAATGCTTGTACTGGGTCAAGCATTGATATCTTCGGTCACTTCTTAATAATGGTTTATGGACCTTTCCTCCAGGAACTTGTCCAAACCTTTTTTAAACCCAGCTACACTAACAGCCTTTACTACATCCTCCGGTAACAAATTCCAGAGTTTAATTACACGTTGAGTGAAAAAAATATTTTCTTTTATTAGTCTTAAATAGTTTACCCTGTAGCTTCATTGCATGTCCCCTAGTCTTTCTATATTCTGATAAGGTAAACAATCGATCTACGTTTACCCGTTCCACTCCGTTCATTAATTTATAGACTTCTATCATATCTCCCCTCAGCCGTCTCTTTTCCAGATTAAAGAGCCCTAACCTTTTTAGCCTTTCTTCATAGGAGTATCCTTCCATCCCCTTTACCATTTTGGTGGCTCTTCTCTGTACCTTTTCTAAAATCGCTATATCCTTTTTAAGATACGGCGACCAGAATTGCACACAATATTCAAGGTGCGGTCTCATCATGGAACGATATAGAGGCATTATAATATCTTTTGTTTTATTTTCCTTTCCTTTCCTTATCATACCTAGCATTCTATTTGCTCTCTTGGCCGCCGCTGCACACTGGGCTGAGGGTTTTAACATGGTATCCACAATGACGCCTAAATCTTTTTCCTGGGTGGTGGTTCCTAATGTGGAACCTTGCATCGTGTAACCATAATTTGGGTTGTTCTTCCCTAGGTGCATAACCTTGCACTTGTCCACATTAAATTTCATCTGCCATTTTGATGCCCAGTCTTCCAATTTATCAAGATCCTCTTGCAATTTTTCACAAGCCTCTTGGGTTTTAACAACCTTAAATAGTTTTGTGTCATCTGCAAATTTGATAACCTCACTCGTTATTCCACGTTCCAGGTCATTTATGAATATGTCAAAAAGCAGCGGACCCAGCACAGATCCCTGGGGTACACCACTATTCACCTTTCTCCATTGGGAAAATTTGCCATTTAGCCCTACCCTCTTGCTTTCTATCTTTTAACCAGTTCCTGATCCACAATAGTACACTGCCTCCTATCCCATGACTCTTTAGTTTCGCCAAAAGTTTCTGATGAGGGACCTTGTCAAAGGCTTTCTGAAAGTCTAGATACACAATATCAACCGACTCACCTTTGTCCACCTGTTTATTCACTCCTTCAAAAAAAACATAACAGATTAATTTCTTTGAATGGGTATGACAAGTACTCCACAACTGTTCCAATTTTTTTGGAAGTCACAGAATCTATTTTTGAATTCCTGGATAACAGAACAGATTTCTATCACATACTTCTCATTCTGAAAAACAAAATTTGGATATTGTCCCAGATGGTCCTAAGAACATAAGAACATAAGAAATGCCATACTGGGTCAGACCGAGGTCCATCAAGCCCAGTATCCTGTTTCCAACAGTGGCCAATCTAGGTCATACGTACCTAGCAGTTTCCCCAAAAGACACAGGTTCTGCAGTGCTTGTACTAGGTCAAGCATTGATATCCTGGGTCCCTTTTTAATAGTGGTTTATGGACCTTTCCTCCAGGAACTTGTCCAAACCTTTTTTAAACCCAGCTATACTAACAGCCCTTACTACATCCTCCGGTAACAGATTCCAGAGTTTGATTACACGTTGAGTGAAGAAATATTTTCTCTTATTTGTCTTAAATAGTTTACCCTGTAGCTTCATTACATGTCCCCTAGTCCTTCTATATTCTGATAGCGTAAACAATTGATCCACGTTTATCCGTTCCACTCCATTCATTAATTTATAGACCTCTATCATATCTCCCCTCAGCCGTCTCTTTTCCAGGTTAAAGAGCCCTAACCTTTTTTAGCCTCTCTTCATAGGAGTAGCCTTCCATCCCCTTCACCAATTTGGTGGCTCTTCTCTGTACCTTTTCTAATAACTATGTCCTTTTTAAGATAGGTGACCAGAATTGCACACAATATTCAAGGTGCGGTCGTACCATGGAGCGATACAGAGGCATTATAATATCCTTTGTTTTATTCTCCATCCCTTTCCTTATGATACCTAGCATTCTATTTGCTTTCTTGGCCGCCGCTGCACACTGGGCGGAGGGTTTTAACATGTTATCCACGATGACTCCTAAATCTTTTTCCTGGGTGGTGGTTTCTAATGTGGAGCCTTGCATCGTGTAACTATAGTGTGGGTGGTTCTTTCCTAGGTGCATAACTTTGCACTTGTCCACATTAAATTTCATCTGCCATTTGGATGCCCAGTCTTCCAATTTATCCAGATCCTCCTGCAGTTTTCCACAATCCTCTTGGGTTTTAACAACTTTAAACAGTTTTGTGTCATCTGCAAATTTGATAATCTCACTAGTTATTCCTTTTTCCAGGTCATTTATGAATATGTCAAAAAGTAGGGGACCCAGTACAGATCCCTGGGGTACTCCACTATTCACCTTTTTCCATTGGGAATATTGGCCATTTAGCCCTACCCTCTGCTTTCTATCTTTTAACCAGTTCCCGATCCACAATAGTACACTGCCTCCTATCCCATGACTTTTTAGCTTTGCCAAAAGTCTCTGATGGGGGACCTTGTCAAAAGCTTTCTGAAAGTCCAGATACACTATATCAACCGACTCACCTTTGTCTACCTGTTTATGCACACCTTCAAAAAAACAGATCAGATTAGTAAGACAAGATCTTCCTTGTCTAAAGCCATGTTGGCTGTCTCCCATTAGGCCATGACTATCTACATGCTGTGTAATTTTGTTCTTTATGATGGTTTCTACCATTTTCCCTGGTACTGACGTCAGGCTCACCGGTCTGTAATTTCCCGGGTCACCCCTGGAACCCTTTTTAAAAATTGGTGTTACGTTGGCGACCCTCCAATCTTCAGGTATTACAGATGATTTTAATGAAAGTTCACAGATTACCAATAGCAGGTCTGCAATCTCATATTTCAGTTCTTTCAACACTCTGGGATGTATACCATCCGGTCCAGGTGATTTGCTACTATTCAGTTTATCAAATAGTTGTAATATATCTTCCTGGTGTAGCGATATTTCTCTCAATTCCTCTGCAGTATCACCTTTAAATACCACTTCAGTCTTGGGTAACATCCCTACATCTTCCTCAGTAAAGACCGAAGCAAAGAATTCATTCAGTCTCTCTGCTATAGCCTTGTCCCCTCTTACTGCCCCTTTTACCCCTCTATCATCTAATGGTCCAATTGACTCCTGTGTATTAGGAAAATGATCAAAAGTGTTGTTTGCAAGGTCAGTCATCATTAGCTCAAATTTGCTCTCGTAGGATGAAACTGTACTCATCTCGCCAATGCATTTGTTTTTACCTTGTAGTTCAAGGTTCATTTCACTTAGTTCGCCTGTAAAGTCAGCAAGAAATGCCAGATCACATAACCACTTCTCATCTTCCAACTCTGCTTGGTCATCTCCCTTCTTCAAAAAAAAAAACTTATTTCATTCAGCAAATCACGAAATCTCTGCAGAAATTTGTGTCTACTTAGCCACCATACATTTGTGTGCAAAATTATTTCCGCTGCCCCTTCATCAAGAGTAAGATTGAAAAGCCGTCTTTGAAATGATCTTCCACGAACTGAATTTACAATTTTGAAAGTGATGTCCATGACAGTCTTTGTATGGAGTCTCTTGCTTGCCAAAACTTGCTGGTGAATGATGCAGTGGTAAGAAAAGGAAATCTGGGAAGTCGTCATGCTTTCTACAGAGGGCTATGAAACCGTTAACCTCACCTGTCATTGCTCTTGCTCCATCAGTAGTGACAAAACTGTCACTGTCCCAAAGTATTAAAGATCAACGGAACTGAAGATATCTGGATGATGTGCAATACAAGGACTGGAGATACCAAAACCACACATGCAGTTCTAAAAGTAAAAATAAGAATTCATCAAACTGGCACCAATAATCAAAATCCATCAAACAATCATCAAAGAAACTCAAACACCTGTCCAGCAAACCAGATAAAATTAAATACCGCCAAAGAAGTTCAAATACCACCACACACGATTTAATAAATTCTGCACACAGTGTAGGATCAACGCAAAGGCTAGGCAAAATAAAGTTGCAGAGGCAAGCAAAAGTCAGTGGTTTGAACCAATTCGAAGGCAAGGCATAGGCAAGTTAGAACAAAATTGGAAAAGCCTGCCAAAATCACCAAATTCTTGACACTTTGTTGTGTCTGCCTGAAAACGTTTAATGAAAGCAAACAATAAAGCGACCAACGACCAGCACACGACACAACTAATACGGTAAGTGTATTCAGGTAAAGCCCGGGCAAATGAATATCGCCCGGTATATAACACACTTCTTAAGGGGTGTTGGGGCGGGAGCAGGAATGGGTGATTGAGAGGCAGAAGACCAGGTATGCCGCCGGGCCTGTGGTGTCTCGTCGCAGGCAGCAGCCCCCTGGGTACCCACAAACTATTGGCACAAAAACAAGCACCCCTAATACACCCACATGCAAGATTCCTGTAGGCAGGGAAAAAAGACAGGCAAAGGATCAGCAGCGGTGGCAAGCCCTCGGCAGACGACCTGCCGGCATGAGCTCTCTCCTAGCGACAGAGCTGATGGAGCTAAGTGGGGCTGGCGATCTACCTCTGACCCCTACGCGATCTACAGGTAGATTGCGATCTACCTGTTGGACATGCCTGGCATCTGCCATACTGAGTCAGACCAAGGGTCCCATCAAGCCCAGTTTCCTACCATGGCCAATCCATATCACAAGTACCTGTCAGGTTTCCGAAAAGGTACACAAGCCAGGGATCAGATCTGCTTCTTTCACTGACACTTTGTGACCTTGGGCAAGTCACTTCACCCTCTACTACCTCCGATACAACTAGATTATAAAGCAAATTTGGCAGGAAATGTATTTGAATATGTAATTCACCTTGAATTTTGATTTGGAAAAGACAAATCCAAATCCCCAGATATCATTTCCATTAATATTGTTTTATTTCATGAGATTACATAACAGAGCAGACTATCAAGATTGGTGTTTACTCTCGCTATAATTTTCATATAGTGCTGATTTAGTGTACATTAAAGTAAAGCATAGTTACTCACCTGTAACAGGTGATCTCCGGGAACAGCAGGAATTTAGTCCTAACATATGGGTATCGTCGGTACCGACGGAGCCTGCACGGGAACGCTCCCCAGCGTCCAATTAGAAAGCTTTTGGGAGCATCCCACAGCACCTGCGTGCTGCCTTCCCGCCTTTCCCCTCTCCAGTTGAGTTTTAAAGCTGAGACAAAGAGAGAGAGAGAGGGAAAGGAAAGAGATAGAGAGATACAACTCCTAGGGGAGGTGGGTGGGTTGTGAGGGCTAAATTCCTGCTGTTCCCGGAGATCACCTGTTACAGGTGAGTAACTATGCTATCTCCAGGAACAAGCAGGAATGTAGTCATCACATATGGGGACTCCCTAGCTTTAAGTGCCAGGGAGAGACCCCAGAAGTTGTGTGTCCCTGAACAGGGCTCCACTTCCCCCCCATGGATCTCTGTCATCCTACCAGGGATGGTGGGTAGGAGTTGATTAGGTATGGAACAGGTGTTGGAGAACAGCCTGACCTAACAAGGCATCCCGGCGGGAGTCCTTGTCCAAGCAGTAACGGGCTGTGAAGATATGAACCAAGGCCCAAGTGGCTGCTCGACAGAGTGCAGATGAGCCATTGAGGCTGCCAAGGCTCTCACATTGTGAGCTGTGACATGGCCCTCCAGAGAAAGGTTCTTACTCTGATAGGCGAAGGAAATACATTGAGCAATCCAGTGAGACAGTGTTCTCTTGGAGACTGGAAGTCCCAAATGAGAAAGATCAAAAGCAACAAAAAGTTGAGGACTTTATATTGCTGTGTTTTGTAAGTAAAAGGCTAAAGCTCTTTTACAGTCCAAGGTATGGAGATTCCTCTCTGCATTTGATACATGAGGCCTTGGAAAAAACACAGGTAGGTAGACTGCTTGGTTCAGATGAAAAGGCGATACCACCTTTGGCATAAAGTGTGGATGAGACCTAAGGACTACCTTGTCATGATGGAACCTTGTATAAGGTGGATCAGCTACTAGCGCTTGCAACTCACTAATGCGGCGTGCTGTGATTGCAATGAGAAAGATAACCTTCCAAGAAAGGAATTTCAAGGAGATAGTAGCTAAAGATTCAAAAGGTGGCTTCATGAGCTGCCCAAGAACCAGGTTTAAGTCCCATGCCACCAGTGGTGGCCTAATGGGAGGCTTAGTTAGAAGAAGGCCTCTCATAAATCTTGCTATAAGAGGATGAGGGGAAATAGGCTGTCCATTTAGAGGCTTAAAGGAAACTGCAATAGCACTCAAATGGACTCTTACTGAATTAGTTTTAAGACCTGCATTGGATAAATGAAGGAGATACTCCAGCAATGATTCCAGAGGTATCGCAAGAGGGTTAAGACCCTTTTGTGAACACCATATGGTAAACCTTTTCCACTTGAAAGCATAAGAGCGTCTTGTGGAAGGTTTCCTGGAAGCAAAAAGAATATCTTACTTGCTGAGGGAGATTAAGATCATGGAGATCTAGGCCTTCAGCAACCAAGCCCTGAGACGCAGAGACTGGGGATTGGGATGCCATAACATTCCGTCCTCCTGAAATAGGAGATCTGGAGCAAACCCTAACTCCAAGGAGTGAGCTTGAGAGAGATGTAGAAGCAGAGGGTACCACACTTACCGTGGCCAATGTGGAGCTATGAGAATCATATGGCCTCTCTGTCTGAAGCTTGAACAGGGTTTGGGGAATTAGAGGAATGGGTGGAAGGGCATACAGGAAGTCTTGACCCCAGTAAAGGAGGAAAGCATCCCTGGCCTGAGCCCCCTGAGCCGGAATTCTGGAACAGAACCGGGGAAGTTTGGCATTCCACAGACTTGCAAAGAGGTCTATGTCCGGGGTTCCCCAAAGTTGAAATATCCTGGCCACCTGGTCTGCATGCAGAGACCACTCGTGTGGAAGCAGAACTCGACTGAGTCTGTCTGCCCGAGAGTTTTGAATGCCTGGAAGATACACTGCCAAATGAATCTGATGCTCTCTGGCGAGGGCCCATAGTCGCAAAGCTTCATTGCAAAGCGACAGAGCCTGTTCCCCCCTGCTTGTTCACATAGAACATGGCTACTTGATTGTCCGTATGAATGAGGACAGTCTTGTAGCTGAGCAGGTGTGGAACACTTGCAGAGCAAGGAAGATTGCTCTGAGTTCCAAGAGAATGATATGTAGATGACTCTCCTTTGGAGACCAGGTGCCCTGGGTGGAGAGGTCTTGCAGATGAGCTCCCCAACCCACTGGAGAAGCATCTGTTGTGAGAGTTGCTTGGGGTAAGGGTTGTTGAAAAGGGGACCCCAGCAACAGGTTTTGAGTGGACTTCCACCACTGGAGGGACAAAATAGGGCGACTTGTGTTTGCTATTTTGTCTGACAGGCATCCTGATGCCTGGGTCCATTGAGTGGATAAAGTCCACTGGGCTGCCCTCATATGGAGGCGAGCATAGGGAACCACATGTACAGTAGATGCCCTGTGGCCTAGTAGTTGTAAGATTTCTCGAGCAGCGAGATGAGGCTTTAGCACTGCTTGAGAAGCTAATGCACCATGCGAAGGCAGCGGGCCTGAGGAAGATAGGCCCTTGCCTTTCTGGTGTCCAGCAAAGCTCCTATGAATTCTAAAGACCGAGTGGGAGTTAGACTGGATTTTGGGATGTTTATTACAAGACCCAAATATTGAAGGATACGCATTGTGCAGGATAAAGATGTCCTGGCCTCTGACTCTGCTGGGGCTCGAATGATCCAGTCGTCTAAGTAGGGGAAGACGAATATCCCTAGAGTGCGGAGAAATGCTGCTACGACAGCCATGCATTTCGTGAACACCCTTGGTGCTGAGGCCAGGCCAAAAGGAAGCACCCTGTATTGGTAGTGCTTTCCTTGAAAAAGGAACCGAAGGAACCTTCTGTGGGTTGGATGGATGAGGACATGGGTGTACGCATCCTTGAGATCTAGAGAACAAAGCCAATCCTGACTCTGAAGGTATGGCAGCAGAGACCCGAGAGAAATCATTTTGAATTTCTCTTTGACAAGGAATTTGTTCAATTCTCTGAGGTCTAAGAGAGGTCTGTATCCCCCTGTTTTCTTTGGAATAAGGAAATAAGGGGAGTAGAACCCTGTACCCTGCTGATGAATGGGTATTTCTTCTATTGCCCCTTGGGCAAGAAGAATAGCAACCTCCTGCCCTAACAGGTTGATGAGAGAGGTCGGAGAATTGAACTGCCTTACTACTGTATGAGGGGGCATGCTTGAAAAATGAAGCTTGTACCCCTCCTTTATGATGGAGTGTGTCCAATGCTCTGCTGTTATCTGCCCCCATCTGGGGGCAAAGTGACATAGCCTTCCTGGCTCTTGGGGGACCAGAGCCTTCCACCATTCCAGGAAGGTTAAGTTCTGTAGCTGAAAGTCAAAGGCCTTGCGGAGGCTGAGACTGCTGTGACGGCTGAGGCTTAGCAGTCTTTGCTTTCTTCTGTTTGGGTGGTTGCTGACCCTTCTTGACAAAATGACCTGCTGAACGTGCCTGCTGAGCATAAGCAGGATAATATATTTTCTTTTTAGAAAAGAATGGTCTCTTGAAAGATTTCTTTCTAGCAGGATCAGCTGTGGACTCGGATAATCTATCCAAGGTGGAATTTTCAGCATCCATCTCATTGGCTTTTTCCTGCCAATCTCTACCAAACAGGTTTTCACCAGTACAAGGGATGTTTCCCAATTTGTCTTGTACCCAGAGCTCCAGATCAGATGCCTGGAGCCAAGCAATTCTACGTGCACCTATGGCAATAGCAGAGGTTCTGCTTATGCACTCAAAGCAGTCAAAGGCTGCACGGTTGGCAAATTTAGAAACACCTTGGGTATGTTTGACTAAAGTGAGAAAATCCTGTCTTCTATCCTCAGGAAGAATAGGACAAAGCTTCTAAATCATCTGTGATCTCCTTCAGGAACATTCCCATGTAGAGACTATAGGAACTGATCCTGGCAGAAAGCATGGAAGCTTGGAAGACCAGACGTCCAAAAGCATCCAGGGTTCTGCACTCACGTCCTGGAGGATTAGAGGCATGCCTCTTTGCACTCTTGATCCTTCTCATAGCTGATTCCACTACAATAGAGTGGTGAGGAAGCCAAGTCTTTTGGAAACCAGGACAAGGAGGGAATCGATACATAGTATCTAGTCTGCGAGAATGAGGAGAGGTAGTAAGAGGTGTCTCCCACATCCTTAACATGAGATCATATAAAATCTCATGAATGGGCAAGGTAGCTGCCTCTTTAGGAGTTTTAGGATATTGTAGAATTTCCAACTCCTTGGCCCTTGGCTGTTTCAGGGGCCACAGTAATGGACAGGCCCTGAGCCACCTCCCTGATAAAATCCTGGAAGGAAATATCCTTTGAGGAGACATCCTGCGCTTAAGGGAGGAAGGCTCCTCTGGGAGAAGCATTCCCGCATCGACAGAACTGTCAGAATCCTCAGATTCTTCTGAGGACTCGAAGTACCGTCTGTCCGGATGCTCTTGAAGAGCCCGATACCTGCACCGACCGAAGTCGGTACCAGGGTATCGGTACCAGAGGGCATCGGATGAATGGGTACCGGGCAAAGCAGACACCGATGCTATTGGTACCAGTACCGATGCCGGGGCTGGTACCGGCTGAATTGTCTGTCGCGGTTCCGAGGGCATCGATGCCGCAAGGAGAGCTGCCAGACTGTGCTCAATAGCCAGGAATCTCTGGTCTATCGATGCTGCCGATGCCTGGATGTCGGTACCAGAGAAAACCACCGGTACCCCACAGCATGGCACCAGTAGTTCTGCCGAGGTCGAGGCCTCGAGAACATCCTGTAGCCCCGATAATGCTTTGGAAGCCGAAGCCTCCCGCCGGGGCAATTTTGCCGGTGGCATCTTGATGCTTAGAAGGAGATCTACCCTTTGAGGACCGGCTGGACTTATGTTTAGTTACCTGAGATCCATGGGAGGAAGAGGAAGCCCTGGAAGATGCCGATGCCACTGAAGCTACATCAGAGGGAAACAGGGTACTGAGCTTAGCAGCTCGGTTCTGCCGACCCCTTTTAGACATCATGGCGCAGGACATACAATCCGTGATGGAGTGGTCAGGACCTAAACATTTTAGACACCATTCATGGTTGTCTGTGACGGAAATGGTACTGCCACACTTGGTGCACTTTTTGAAACCTGAGGCAGGTTTCTCCATTGTAAGAAAAAGCTTTTTGGGCCTAAGGCCCAAAAAGGTGCGTGCACCTGAAGAAAATAGGGAAAAGAAGAAGAAGAAAAAACGGTGGTATCGGTAAAGCATCATTTTGACTTCGCCAACTCAATTCTTCAAGGGCTCCCACAATCCACCCTGAGCCCATTACAGCTCGCCATGAATACGGCTGCAAGGATTCTCCAAGGAGTTTCCAGAAGTGAGCATATCACTCCTATCCTCAAACAGCTTCATTGGCTCCCCATACACGGTAGGCTAATGTTTAAAACCCTGATTCTTACATTTAAGGCCATCAAGGGTATATCCTCAAACTCACTTTCCGAGCTCATCAAATTAGTTCCATCAAACAGAATTAGAAGACAGGCAGCACTAAACTCCTTAGTAGTTCCAAAGGACATAATAACCTGCAATCTATCTACAGCGAACAGAGCTTTCGTGTTTTGCGCACCAAAATGCTGGAACTCCCTCCCCTCAGACATTCGTACCATAACTGACCTGGCCCAATTCAGAAAGGCCATTAAATTCATCCTATTCACCAAATACTACCCCACATAAAATTTCAGCTTAACAGTCCCACATCTACCCTGCCAATTTTTTTCCTTTTCCCGCGTCCTCTATATTCTCGCACAACAACCATGCCAAATCATGTACATAGTTTGATTATGTTATCTAATAACAGATTACGTATTCCATGTATATAGTTCTATATATATATGTTATCTAGTTAACATACTACATATTCCATGTATATAACTCTCCCAGTTTAATTCAAGTTGTTACCCCTGTTTTATGTAACACTGAACAGCCTGTTGTTCCAGTGCTAATTGTTGTTCCATGTGAACCGCGCTGATCCCAAAAAGTGCGGTATATAAGAAACTGAAATAAATAAATAAATAAATAAATAAATAAATAAGAAAGGCAGACGCGACCACAAAAAAAAGAAATAAAGAAGAATTCTTCTGCGGTGTCAGGAAGAATGACCTGCTGGCTCCGCAGAAAAAGATGTTTAATGTTATCTGCACCACTTAAATGAAATCTATAAAGACATTTAAAATCATCATTGTAAACCAAAAAAATAAAACAATTTCATCCTCCCCCTCCTTGAGTTACTCCTGGTCGTTCTCTTAATTTTCTCCATCTGTTATTTATTGTTTTATTATTGTTTTTTTTGGTTTACAATGATGATTTTAAATGTCTTTATAGATTTCATTTAAGTGGTGCAGATAACATTAATCATGTTTCATTTGATTTGTTTTGTTTCACATTATGATTAATATACATTGGTTTTTTGTTTGTCACCAATATTTCACACGCATCATGTACAATTCACTTTTTAGAGGGAGCTTTTTAACTATATTTTTTATTGATGTCTGAGTTTCCATTTATGGTTTTTAATATATTTGTGTGTGTTTTTATATTTTTTAATCTTTGATTCATATTTATAAGTTTCAGAATAATCTGCATGTTTTATCATTTAATGATTTATTGATTTATTTTTTATCGCGTTCCTTATGATGTCATATGCAGTGTAATTAGTTTTATTGTGTTTAAGTGTTTATTCGATTTTTGTTTTATTTTATTTATAATGTGTTTTTAGTATAAGGGGAGCCAACCCCTGAGGAAGATTTTAACGAAACACGGCCTGTGTTGGGTCAGGTCTCTCCTTTTTTTATATATGGAACAATAAAGCTTTGGTGAGAACCTACACCTGCCTACGTCTCTTGTACTGTTTGCTGTTGCCTGCGTAGCAGCGTGCTGTTTGGTGGTGTCCATTGCTTTGTTGGCACCATGCTTCTAGGTGACAGCATATCAAATGACTGAAAAAAAAAATACTATTGCTGATACGAGCAGATTGTCAAAATAAAAGTTCCACACTGGAACTTCTGTTATCCTGGAGAATATATTTTTTTTAATTGATAGGGAGTCTGAGATTTGCTCTGCTGTAACATTGCTGTTTTGTATGTTTTTATGTACTCTGTAGATGTTTTACAATGGGCGATTAGAAAATTAAACAAAATTTTAGGAAGTATCGTGATTTTATGGCCGCTATCCTCCCCAACCATGGTACACTTAGTTCACCCCACCTATTCAACTCTAGTCATGCTCTGTTTTCAAAAGACATATGTAAACTGATACAAGGTAATCAGTTTAGCTGTCAGCTGAATTCCTACATATCCGATGGATTTCTTCAGATGTAAAAGGGAATTGTCAAACAGATTGGAATTCTTCTTCTCCTAGGCTAATATTTAGTATTTCAGACTTAGTCATGCTCGATTTAAATCCCAAGACCCAACCAAATGCCTATAGTTCTTACATTAAATTAGGCAGGAATTCATAAGAACATAAGATATGCCATACTGGGTCAGACCAAGGTCCATCAAGCCCAGTATCCTGTTTCCAATAGTGGCCAATCTAGGGCACAAGCACCTAGCAGTTTCCCCAAAAAAAAGACAGGTTCCACAATGCTACAAGCAGTGGATTTCCGGGGTCCCCTTTAATAATGGTTTATGAACCTTTCCAAATCTTTTTTTAAACCCAGCTACTCTAGCAGAAAGTAATTAGATCTTACCTGCTAATTAGTGTTCCTGAAGGAACGACAGTCCAGTCCCTTTACTTCTGGGTTGCGCAACCCTTCCAGCAGCTTGGAGGCTGAGCCCAACCTTTTTGGAGGTGGGGCGGTATAAATACCACTGGGACCACCCCTCAACTCCAGTAATCGAATGAAAAAGCAGACCTAAAGAGTTTCAATTAACAATCTAACATAAGAACTTATATACCAAAACATTGTCTATGTACAATCTTTTTTTTTTTTTTTTTTAATAGAGAATGGTTAGTGTGAGGAGAGAAAGGGGACGGTCGGGAAAGGTATGCCTGAGGTTGCCCGATCCAACTTTCTCCCGTGTCCCTTCACCCCGAAATGGCCCCACGCTCGGTCCAAAGTTTCCTTCTGACTGATAGGTCCTAACCGGGTGGGATCAGGGACTGGACTGTCGTTCCTTCAGGAACACTAATTAGCAGGTAAGATCTAATTACTTTTTCCTTATCGTCACTCCAGTCCAGTCCCTTTACTTCTGGGATGTACAAGAGCAGTTCAATCCTGGGTGGGATCCGGTATACCGGACTGAAGGACCGCCAGCCCAAACCGAGCATCCGCTGCACTCTGGATGTCCAGCCTGTAGTGCTTGGTGAAAGTATGCAGTGAAGACCAAGTTGCTGCCCTACAGATATCCAATGGAGGAACTAAGCTCAACTCTGCCCATGACGTAGCCTGTGCCGGGGTGGAGTGCGCCCGGAGACCCGCTGGTACCTGTTTCCCTTTCAGGATGTAGGCGGAGGCAATAGCCTCCCTGATCCATCTGGAGATGGAGGCCTTGGCCGCCGCCGCTTCTCCCTTGTGGGGACCCCCAAGCTGAACGAATAGTCGCTCGGACTTCCGGAAGGGGGCTGTGCGGGAGAGGTAGCGTTTCAAAGTCCTCCGGACATCCAAGAGCCGCAGTTTGCTATCCCTACCTCCGACCTCCTCGGCGGAGAGGACCGGAAGGTGAACTGCCTGGTTCATATGAAAGGGAGAGATGACCTTGGGCAAGAAAGAAGGGACCATTCGCAGAACTACCTTGTCCTTGAGAAACAGTAGGAAGGGGGGCTGAGAGGACAACGCTTGTAGCTCGGAAACCCACCTTGCTGAGCAGATAGCGACCAAAAAGACTGTCTTCAGGGTTAAGTCCTTTAAGGAGGCCCTCTTCACTGGTTCAAAGGGTTCCCTGATCAGAGCGTTAAGCACTAGGTTGAGGTCCCAAGGGGGGGACGACCGACCTCCGTTGTGGGCGCAGGCGTCTCACCGCCCTTAGGAACCTGGAGACGTCCGCGTGCGCCCCTAGGGGCTTGCCGCGGACCTTCCCCTCTATAGCATGCGATTGCCGCCAGCTGAACCCGCAAGGAGCTGTGTGCTAGCCCCTTGTCAAATCCTGCCTGTAAGAATTCTAGAATCTCAGGGACTGAAGCGGAGAGGGGTTTCCGTCGGTGCTCCGCGCACCACGCTTCGAAGATGCGCCAAGTCCTAACATAGGAGAGGCAGGTCGAACGCTTCTTAGCGTTCAACAGGGTCGAGATGACAGCTCCTGAATAACCTCTCTTTAGGAGCCTCGCCCTTTCAAGAGCCAGGCCGTAAGCGAGAATCGATCCACATGAGGCATCCGAACCGGGCCTTGCCTCAGAAGATCCCTCTTGCAAGGGAGACGCCAAGGTTGGTCGGCGATCAACCTCATCAGATCCGCATACCAGGGGCGGTGAGGCCAATCCGGAGCTATGAGGATTACGTATCCCTGGTGAGACTCCACGCGTTGGAGAACTTTTCCGATCAGCGCCCAGGGAGGGAACACAGAGCAGGCCCTCCGAGGTCCACTTCTGGGCCAAGGCATCCAGGCCTTCGGACATCCTTTCCTTGCGCCGGCTGAAGAATCGTTCCACCTTGGCGGACGAGAACCTCGCCATGAGATCCATGACTGGGAGTCCCCAATGGGCCACTATCCGGTCGAACGTCTCCTGCTCCAGCTCCCACTCTCCGTGGTCTATCTTGCACCTGCTGAGATAGTCTGCCGTTACATTGTCCATGCCTGCCACATGCTGGGCCGAGAGTGCCTCCAACCGAATTTCCGCCCACTGGAACAGAGTGCTCGCCTCCTTCTCTAAGGCGGGACTGCTGGTGCTGCCCTGGTGGTTGATGTAAGCCACCGCGGTGACATTGTCTGAGAGAACGCGAATTGCTCTCTTTTGTACTAAAGCCTCTAGAGCTCTGAGTGCTAGGCCGACGGCCCACAATTCTAGTCTGTTGATGGGCCATTGGGCTTCCAGCGGAGTCCAGTTGCCTTGAACGAACTGGTCCTCGCAGTGAGCTCCCCAGCCTGCCAGACTGGCATCCGTCGTCAGTAATAACCACTGGTGAGGCTCGAGGGGCATCCCGCGATCCAGATTCCTTGGGGACCGCCACCAGTGCAGTGTCTGTTTGGTCCGTGGCGCGCAAGGTAACTGCATAGACATGGGGTGAAGTTGGGGCGACCACCGACGCAATAGGGCCCTCTGCAACGGCCGCATGTGAGCCCGGGCCCATGGTACCACCTCTATTGCCGCTGCCATTGTTCCCAGAACCTGAAGATAATGCCGCGCCATGGGGTTTCGTCTGCCCAGAAACTGAGTGACCAGGAGTCTTAGTTCTCTTGATCGAGACAGAAAAACCCTGCCTCTGCTGGTGTCGAACCTTGCTCTCAGGTACTCGAGTTCCTGGGAGGGGGTCATCCTGCTCTTTGCTCGATTGATGACCCACCCCAACTCCTCTAGGACTTGAATCACTCTTGTCGTCACGGCGTGGCTTTCCTCCCAGGTAGGGGTGTACTAGAATTCCCTCTTTCCGTAGGGAGGCCGCAACCACCACCATCACCTTGGTGAACGTCCTTGGGGCCGTAGCTAAGCCGAAGGGTAGGACCTGGAATTGAAAATGGCCCCTTGGTACAGCAAATCTCAGGAATTGTTGATGGGAAGCCCTGACCGGGATATGCAGGTAAGCTTCTGTCAGATCGAGGGATGTTAAGAGCTCTCCGCCCCTTACTGCTGCTATGACTGAACGTAGGGTTTCCATCTGGAAATGTGGAACTCTGAGGCAGCGATTGACCTGCTTTAGATCTAGTATCGGGCGAAAGGACCCTTCCTTTTTTGGAACTACGAAGTAAATCGAGTACCTACCAGCACCGCGCTGGTCTGGTGGTACCGGGACCACGGCCCCGAGCGTTATTAGACGGGTGAGGGTTGTCTCTACCGCCACTCTTTGCCGAAGAACCGCAGGGAGACCGAACAAAGGCTGGATGTATTTGTTTTGCAAATTCGAGAGCGTAGCCCTCTGATGACCTCTAGAACCCATTGATCGGACGTGACCCGGGACCAGGCGGGAAGAAATCGCCTTAGGCGACCGCCCACCGACAGCTCTTCCCCCTGGACCCCCGTCACCTCATTGTTTTCTATTTCCCTGAGAGGAGGAGGAGGAGCCAAAACCTCGGCCTGCTCCTCGAAACCCTCTAAAACCTTGTCCCTTCGAGGGAAAACGGCCCCTGGGAAAGGGGTTTGTCCTGGCCGGGCGGAACCTTCGGGCGTCCCTGGGCTGATTACGCACTGGGGCTAGGGGTCGCCCTTGCTTTGGTCTGTCTTCAGGCAGCCTGCCCCCCTTAGACTCGCCACGGTCCTTTACCAACTTCTCCAAATCTTCTCCGAATAAGAGCTTCCCCTTAAATGGGAGGCGGCTCAGGCGTGCCTTCGAGGAAGCGTCCGCTGCCCAATTCCGTTGCCACAGATAACGCCTAGCCGCCACCACCGAGGCCATGTTCTTGGCTAGGCTTCTGATGAGGTCATACTGACTATCCGCCAGGTAGGCTGCTCCGGATTCCAGCCTAGCAGAGTGGGCCTGAGCCTCGCCAGTTGGTCCCTCTGCTGCCTGCAGCTGTTGTGACCACCTTAAACAGGCTCTCGCCACCCAAGCTCCTGAAACCGAGGCCTGCAAGGCAAGGGCACTCACATCAAAGGCTTGTTTCAGGAGGGTATCTAGTTTTGTGTCTTCAGAATCGCTTAAGGCCGTGCTGCCCTCAACTGGAATAGTAGTCTTCTTAGTAACTGCTGATACCGCTGCATCCACCCTTGGAGACTTCAGTAGCTCTGTCTGCCTCTGGCAGGGGGTATAGGCGAGACATGGACCGGACTCCCCTTAAACTAGACTCGGGTTGATCCCATTCTTCCTGGATCATCTGACGCACTACTCTGTGGACAGGGAAAACCCTCTGTGATCTCCTAATGGCCTGGATTAACGGATCCTCCAACGCCTCCTCCTCCGCTGGCGTATCTGAGGAGACATTGAGAACCTTCAAGGACTCAGAGCCGGGAGCTCCTCCCGCCGAAAGACTCTAATTATCCTGGAATGATCTTCTTCAGGAATCTCCCCTTCTTCCAGTTCTTCCTCGTCCCAGTCTTTGTCAGAGCTATCCTCCTCTGGGGTGCCCTGGGAGAGGGAGGCGAGAGGTTCTTCCCCGCCCAGCCGTGGGCGTTTTGATGGAAAGCCTGAGTCTGAGTTGCTTGTCCTCTTGGATTTGGCCTCGGCCGTCGGGGCATTCTCCCCTATCCCCGAACCTTGCTTACACAAGCAATAGGCCTTGTGGAGTAAAAGAATGAAGTCTGGAGAGAAAAAATCCCCGGTACCCCCCTCCCCGGAGGGAGGGGGTGAAGGCGGCGGAGGAGGGGTGGGTAAATCCGCGGATGTGGGAGAAGGAAACTGGGACCCCCCTTTCCCTTGTAAGGGGTCTCCAGAACCCTGCGAGGGCTGGGTCATGGCCAAATTAATTTCTTGTTCCACGGAGGCAGCCACTGCAGCACAACCCCTGCAGACTCCTGCCTCCGAGGAAGTGCCCCTACGTGTGCCACAGGAAGGGCATCTGGGTTTGGCCACCATGTTCTTGCTCTCGGGTACCTCAGCTCCTCCTGTTTGGAGGTTTAAGCAATGGGTCTGGGTCCCAGCTAACTGAATCGCAGAAAGCGCTGCTGTGAGTATGTGCTCTCTCCTTCCGCAGACCAACAATATCCCCGAAAGGAAGGTCAACTGCCAGGCCCTCTTTTCTTTATCAGAGAACACCACACCATAGGCTAAGCAAAATGAGATTATTAAAATTACTAAAATAATTAAAAATTAAATTAAAATTAAATTAGAATTGAAATTAATAAATGCAGATTAGAGGGTTTGAAGCTTGGAGGACCCGGCTCAGCGATCTCTGCCCGTTGGCTCTACACGTGGTAGGCCTCACCACGTGGGAGCCTGAACAGGGGATCGCACGCGTGTTCTCTGGGTCGCTGTTCTCCGCCCGGAATCACACCGCAGGAGCTAAGGGTGCCGTCCGGGGCTGTGAACCGATGCTGCCCTCCTCCTGAATAGCAGTGCTGTGAAGGATTAGCTCCTCCGCCGAGACCGGAAGACCCGGGGTTCGCCGCTGCGTCCGCCGGCTGCGGGACGAGTCCAGCGATAAAATCTACCTTCCGGTGTTGCCTCCAGCGCTCAGCCACCCGAAGGGCTTCGGCGCGAGGCAGGGCAAATCGGGAGGAAATCCACGGGAGTCAGGAGATCTGCAACCGAAGAGCTCAGGATAACAGCCAGCACACTACTACCTCCAGAGCCCGGCCCGATCGGGGGGGGGGGGGGGGGGGGGGGAAGGAAGAGAGAGCAGGCAGAAGCAGTTAAAGGAGCTGTGAATGCTTAATCTAAATGGCAGAAAGGCACTAGGTAAATGAAAATTAAAGGTAATAAGGATTAAAAGAAATAAAAATAATCTTAAAAGAATTAGAAAAAGGGAAGACTCCAGTAAGCCCTAGGCTTACGGAACCCTCCAGCTGCTTGGAGGCTGAGAATACTGGAGTTGAGGGGTGGTCCCAGTGGTGTTTATACCGCCCCACCTCCAAAAAGGTTGGGCTCAGCCTCCAAGCTGCTGGAAGGGTTGCGCAACCCAGAAGTAAAGGGACTGGACTGGAGTGACGATAAGGAACTTTTACTACAACCTCTGGTAACGAATTCCAGAGTTTGATTATACGTTGAGTGAAAAATACTCTTATTAGTCTTAAATAGGTTACCCTGTAGCTTCATTGCATATCCCCTAGTCTTTCTATATTGTGGTGACGTAAACAATCAATCTACGTTTACCCGTTCCACTCCATTCATTAATTTATAGACCTCTATCTTATCTCCCCTCAGCCGTCTCTTTTCCAGGCTGAAGAGCCCTAACCTTTTTAGTCTCTCTTCATAAGGGTATTCCTCCATCCCCTTTACCAGTTTGGTGACTCTTTTCTGTACCTTTTTTAATAACGCTACATCCTTTTTAAGATACGGCGACCAGAATTGCACACAATATTCATGATGTGGTTGCACATTGGAACGATACAGAGGCATTATAATATCCTTTGTTTTATTCTCCATTCCTTTCCTTATGATTCCTAGCATTCTATTTGCTTTCTTGCTTTGCTTTCTTGGCCGCTGCTGCACACTGGGCAGAGGGTTTCAACATGTTATCCACGATGACGCCTAAATCTTTTTCCTGGGTGGTGGTGCCTAATGTGGAACCTTACATCGCGTAAATGGAAATTACACTAACCTGGTAATTGTAGTTCCTGTAGGATCCAGTTTAGTCCTCCACAATCGGGTAATGCCCCTCCTACTGCAGCCTGGAGACTGGACCAATCAAATCTTCTGTAGTACATATCCAGCAGGAGCTCCCAGAAGCCCCCCAGTGTACTAGTAACAAAGCAAACTTAACGAAGCAACACAACAGATTTTTATTAGGCTATCAATAAACTATGTACTTCCCCCCCTGGAATAACCAACTCCCTCCCCAAACGAGGAAGTCAGGACACTGCATGGCGCCGGTATCGACGCCTTTAAATTTACACCGAGCTTCCCCCAGAAACTAAGGAGCTGACTGAACTCCAAAAGAAAGGGAAGAGCCATAGCGATAAGCACGACTGCCGACAGACAGAGTCCGAACGGGACGAAAACCATCCTACAGGCACCCGCTCGGGACAGCGCGCCACAAAATCATACAGATAGTCGGGAGGGAAGGAGGACTAAACTGGATCCTACAGGAACTACAATTACCAGGTTAGTGTAATTTCCATTTCCTGTGCGGATATCCAGTTTAGTCCTCCACAATCGGGATGTAACAGAGCAGTTAAGACCGGGCGGGACCTTGCAGGCCGGCGCGCAAAACCGCCGAACCAAAACAAGAATCCCGAGCCGCTGACACATCCAAGCGATAGTGCCTGCTGAAAGCATGCAGAGACGACCAGGTGGCCGCCCTACAAATCTCTGCTGGTGGAACCAGGCTATGCTCCGCCCAAGAGGCCGCCTGAGCCCGAGTAGAATGAGCCCGGAGCCCCTCCGGGACCGGCCGCCGCTGCAACAGATACGCGGACGCGATCGCTTCCTTGAGCCATCGAGCAATGGAGGCCTTAGCCGCCGCCTCCCCTTTTTTTGTACCCCCAAAGAGCACAAAAAGCCGATCAGTCTTTCGAAAGGACTCGGTAGACTGCAAATACCGCCGCAGCGCGCGGCCCACATCAAGCCGGAGAAGACTCTTGTCCACCGACCCGACCGAGCATGCCGAAAGCACTGGCAGAAATACCGCCTGATTTAAGTGAAAGGGAGACACCACCTTTGGTAGAAAGGAAGGAACCGGACGGAGCACAATCCGCTCCGAAGAGAAAGACAAGACAAGAAAGGCTCTCGGCAGGACAGGGCCTGCAGATCCGAAATACGCCGTGCCGAGCAGATGGCAACCAGGAACACCGTCTTCAATGTGAGATCCTTCAAGGACGCCCTCCGCAACGGCTCAAATGGTTCCCGAACCATAGCCCGCAGAACTAAATTCAAGTCCCACGAAGGAATCACCGCTCTGCGGGAAGGCCGTAAATGAAAAAACGGCGGTCAAGAAACGCCGCACATCTGCATGAGCACCAAGAAGGCGGCCCAAGACCTTGCCTCTATAACACGAAATCGCCGCCAGCTGGACCTTCAGGGAACTGGCCACGAGACCTTTCTCGAACCCATCCTGAAGGAAGCTTAACACGACGGGCACAGAGACCGTCGCCGCCCAGACTCCCCGCCGGGAGCACCAGTCCTCAAAAATCCTCCAAATCCGAACATAAGTGAGAGAAGTGGAGGACTTTCTCGCCCGCAGTAAGGTGGAAATCCCCGCGGGCGAATAACCCTTCTTTTTCAGCCGAGCCCTCTCAATGGCCAAACCGTAAGTGAGAATCGAGCCACCTGGGGCATCCGCAAGGGGCCCTGAAGGAGAAGGTCCGGCAACGCCGGGAGGCGCCACGGCACGCCGTCTTGAAGCCGGACGAGGTCGGCATACCAGGGCCTCCGGGGCCAATCCGGAGCCACCAGCAGCACTCGGCCCCGATGGCACTCGATGCGCTGTACGACCCGGCCGATCAGCGCCCAAGGAGGGAAGACATACAGTAGCCCGGACGTCGGCCACGGCTGAATGAGAGCGTCGAGTCCTTCGGACATTCGCTCCCGTCGTCTGCTGAAGAAGCGACTCGTCTTGGCCGATTGGTAGGTCGCCATGAGATCCATGATGGGCGGACCCCACCGCCGAACTATTTGCGCATACACCTGTGGATTTAACTCCCACTCTCCGGGGTCCACCCGCACTCTGCTGAGGAAGTCGGCCTGGACATTTTCTGCGCCCGCTATGTGCGCCGCCGAGATCGCCGGCAGGCGAGTCTGCACCCAACTGAATAAGGCCGTCGACTCCGTCTCCAGGGCCACACTCCCTGTGCCCCCTTGGCGATTGATGTACGCCACCGTGGTCGCATTGTCCGACCAGACGCGGACCGCCCGACCCCGGACCAGAGGCTCCAGGGCCAACAGGGCTAGCCTGACCGCCCGAAGCTCGAGACGGTTGATCGACCACGCAGCTTCCCGAGAGGACCACACCCCTGCGTGAAGCGGGCCTCGCAGTGAGCTCCCCAGCCGGCTAGGCTCGCATCCGTAGTGAGGGGAACCCACAGGGGAGGCTCCAAGGGAATCCCCCGCGTCAGGTTATCGGAGGAAAGCCACCATCGAAGCGACCGCCGCACTGCCTTCGGACAGGGCAGCCTCTTGTGCAAGGAATCGCACTGGTTGGACCAGCGGCGAAGGAGCGCCCTCTGGAGCGGGCGCATGTGGAACCGTGCCCATGGCACCACCTCCAAGGTCGCCGCCATCGTTCCGAGAAGTCGTAAGTACCACCACGCCGACGGAGCGGGCATCCCCCGAAAGAGTCGGACAAGAGCCCGCAACGCCAGGACGCGGCGCTCGGGGAGACACACCAGTCCCCGAGCGGTGTCGAAGCGCACTCCCAGATACTCCAGGTCCTGCGAGGGACGCAGACAACTCTTTCTTTCGTTCACCACCCAGCCGAGAGATCGCAGCAGAGCCACCACCCTGCTCGTGACTCGCAGGCACTCCCGACTGGATTTTGCCCGTATCAACCAGTCGTCGAGATACGGATGGACCAAAATGCCCTCCTTGCGCAAGGCCGCCGCAACGACCACCATCACCTTTGTGAACGTGCGCGGAGCCGTAGCCAAGCCGAACGGCATGGCCCTGAACTGGAAGTGGCCCCACGGAAACGCAAAGCGGAGAAACCGCTGATGAGATGGATGTATCGGGATGTGCAAATAGGCCTCGGTGAGATCGAGGGATGTCAAAAACTCCCCCTGTCGCACCGCTACAATGACTGACCGCAAGGTTTCCATACGGAAATGCGGCACCCGGAGCGCGCGATTCACGCCTTTGAGGTCCAAAATCGGACGCAGGGAATCGCCCTTTTTGGGAACCACAAAATAGATGGAGTATCGCCCGGCGCCTCTTTCCAAAGGAGGAACCGGGATCACCGCTCCCAGCGCTAACAACCGATCCAGGGTCACGCGGATGTCCCGCGTTTTTTGCTCTCCCCTGCTGGGAGACAGAACAAATGAATCTGGAAGTGGGAACGCAAACTCCAGAGCGTAACCCTCTCCTATAATTTGTAGCACCCAGCGATCCGACGTGATTTGGGCCCAAGAGGAAAGAAAGTCGCGCAAGCGACCCCCGATAATCGGGCCTCCCTCCAGAGCCTGCCTCGCGTCATTGTGGCTTGCGCCCAAAAGAAGAGCCCGAGGAAGAGGCGGCTCCGGAGAAGCCTCTGCCGGCTCCCCGGAAGGTACGAAACCCTTGATTACGGGCTCCAAACCTGCCCCGCTGCGAAGCCCACAGGCGGGAGGAACGAAACCTGCGCTGATCCCGAAAGGACCCCCTTGCCGAGGGGGAGGACCTGTTGGACCTTGGCCTATCCTCCGGGAGCCGGCCCCCCTTGGACTCACCGAGATCCTTTACCAACTTCTCGAGAGCCTCCCCAAATAACAATCTGCCCTTGAAGGGCAGCCTACTGAGGCGGGACTTGGAAGAACCGTCCGCCGCCCAGTTGCGCAACCAGAGGGACCGGCGCGCCGCAACCGCGGAGGCCATACTGTTAGCCAACGCGCGGATTAAATCATAAAACAGATCCGCCAGATAGGCCGAGCCGGACTCCAGCCGGGTAACCTCCAACAGGCCCTGCTGGTCTAGCCCGGGGCTCGAGCGCAAATGCTGCGACCATCGCAGACACGACCGAGCCACCCAAGCCCCACAGATAGAGGCCTGCAATGACACGGCATCCGTATCGAAGGTTTGCTTGAGCAAATTATCAATCTTCTTGTCCTGACCGTCCTTGAGGGCAGCCGCCCCCTCAACCGGGATGGTGGTTTTCTTGGTCACTGCGGAAACCGCAGCGTCCACCCGGGGGGACCTGAACAAGTCCCTGTCCTTGTCGGCAAGGGGATAAAGCCGATTCATGGTCCGAATCCCCTTCAAGCCGGATTCCGGGTGCTCCCACTCCGCCTGGATCATATGATCCACCACGCGGTGAACGGGAAAAACCACCTGGGAATCCCTGACTGCCTGAATTAGAGGATCCTCAAGACCCTCCTCCTCCAGGGGCCGCACCGCCGAAAGGTTAAGCGCCTGCAGGGACTCCGTGACCAGAGGAACCAGCTCGTCCCTACGGAACACGCGAATGATCCGAGCCTGGTCCTCCGGCTCAAGGATCTCCCCATCCTCCAACTCCTCCGCTTCAGTCTCAGGATCGCCCTCTGCCTCGGAATCCAGGAGACCTAGGGCGTCCTGCTCCTGTTCCCCCAACCGAAGACGCTTGCCCCCGGGTTGCGAGGAGCATTGAGCCGCCCCAGAGGACCCCGGGGGGAGAGAGGGGGGCCAAACTGCCGGCAACTGACCGGACCTGCTCAAGCGAAACGCCTGATGCATGAGGAGCACAAAATCCGGGGAGAAATCCATAGGCGGTGCAGCTATAGCCGCCTGCTGGAGCGCAGCCACCGACCCGCTGGCCGGTGGAACCGACCCAGACTGAGGGAGGCTCGGGGAAAGAACACTAACCCCTGAATTAGAAGCATCCCCAGGGGTAGGCTGATCCGGGAGACTCACAGATTGCTCTAACTCTGCAGGCACTGCAGCACAGCTCCTGCAGATGCCAGAGTCAGTCCCTACTGCTCTGCGGGACCCACAAATCACGCACTGGGGCTGGGAAGCCATCCCAAGGCCACCTCTGCCCAGCGGGATAGAATACAACAGCCACAGGGAAGCCCACACCACAGGGGCAATCCTATGCAAATCAGCCCCGATTTGAAATTAAAACGTTTTTTTTTTTGTTTTATTTACAAGAAACAAAATATGCCCCAGACTCCCTGGGGTGCCCTGAGCAAAATCGCCAGCAAGAGGAACCCCAAAAACGCCAGGGGAACCTGTGCACAAGTGCTCAAAAGTGCCTCTAAAGCACACTTTTAAAATTCAAAATGGCCGCCGGACTTTTTCACCCGCGGTAAAAGACGGCGCGAAAATACAAAAGCCACCAAATATGGAAAAGAACTAAAACGACCCTCTAAGACAGGGCAAACGACCAAATTTAAGAAAAATTGCCAAATGGGCTCAGGAGAGCCTACAGAAATGCTGGCAGCTCTAACAGAGCACTGCACACAAGAAGAAATGAAATGAAAATCTCCTACCAGCTCAGGAACCACCAGGATTCAGCCAACATCTCCCAGTGCCAGCCACTACTGTATCAGGTATGGCTTTACCCCGTACTGTCCAGGGGGAGCTCACCCAGGGCTGTGAAAATTTGCTAGGCAGGAACACAGGAGCCAACAGGTCTGACTTCCCCCTAGTCCCCTGTGGCAGTGCTCCAGAGAGACAGACTTCTTCTTTTGTCTTCCTTTTAAAGATACAGCTAGCTATCAAAGAAATAGCAAGGAAATGCCCCAAAACAAACCCTAAAACAACTAACTAACAAGTGTTGCTCCTGCAATAGTCACTCAGTGTGCCCAGGAGGACACACTTTTACGTCTTCAAGCTGCTAGAGACTGGACACACTGGGGGGCTTCTGGGAGCTCCTGCTGGATATGTACTACAGAAGATTTGATTGGTCCAGTCTCCAGGCTGCAGTAGGAGGGGCATTACCCGATTGTGGAGGACTAAACTGGATATCCGCACAGGAACCATAGTTTGAGTTGTTCTTTCCTAGGTGCATAACTCTGCACTTCTCCACATTAAATTTCATTTGCCATTTGGCTGCCCAGTTTTCCAATTTATCAAGGTCCTCTTGCAAATTTTCACAATTCTCTTGGGTTTTAACAACTTTGAATAAATTGTGTGTCATCTGCAAATCTGATTACCTTACTTGTTATTCCTATTTCCAGGTCATTTACGAATGTGTTAAAAAGCAGCAGCACAGATCCCTGGGGTACTTCACTAGTCACCTTTCTCCATTGGGAAAATTGGCCATTTAGCACTACCCTCTGCTTTCTTTTAACCAGTTCCTGATTCACAGTAGTACACTGTCTCCTATCCCTTGAATTTTTAGTTTTGTCAAGAGTCTCTCATAAGGGATCTTGTGAAAATCCAGATACAGCTGGCTTTGTGATAGTCAGCAAACATATCTTCAGTCTTCTAAGCCAGTCTTCTCCTTTATGTGTATATGGATTTGTTAAGTGTCATGCCTCTGTATTTGGAACTGGAATTTGATTATTCGCCCTTGCAAAGTCAAGCTCAAGGTTGGTTAAATCCAGGTACAGTGGATAAGCTCTCTATCCCAGCAATGCCTTACTTTACTAGGCTGAAAGTCTTAAATTCTTCAATTTTGCCTACAATATCTTAATTATATATGGACTATATTAAGTTGCCTGAAAGCAACTGTAGGTACTTCAGAAAACAGGCATACATTTTTAAATTCCATATCTTCATTTCTAAGAAGCACCTTATACTAATGATCTACATTAAAAGGTAACTGCACATGCCTATGTTTAGCACATTAATTTTGATACGTCAAACTGCTTTAGTGCCTAAAGACAAGTTAATTTCTATCTCTGAAATGGGTAGTGCAGCTTTTTTGTGAACTATAATTATCTAAATGATCATCTACAGCTTGAAGAACAACTACAGCTCGAAGAACAACTTAATAGCTTGCTCTAAAAATAACCATCCAGTTGATAGGTAGCAGTTTAAACTTAATATGGATAAGATGTCTAGTAACTATGCATTGTGTCACTTGGTTCAATACAAGGCAACCACCATTTTAGAAGCAAAACATATATACTGAATTCTCAATCAAAAACATTTGCAAAACAACTGTATACATCTATACACAAATGATTTACAAAAAAGCATATAAAACAAAAACAGGATAACATCTAAGATATGTTTTAATAAAGAGAAGTCACTATCCTGCATGGAAGTTTGCTCATTTGTCTGATTAAACAGTGTTAGGGAAATTTGCTTATTAGGAGGCGGCAAGATGGTATGAATACATTTGTATGTATATTTTCCATTTTAAATTGGTTATCTGTTTTGCTACAAATAGGGAAGACAGGCTTGCAGTAATTATTTTCCAGGAACAGTGTTACTAGTGGGTCTGTGATGAGTCTCGTGAAGCTGTTATATAAGTACCACTAACTGTCAAATGACAAACACATTTAAGGCTACTTGAACTTGGTGTGAAATTCAGGAGGGGAATTCCTTTTATCCATTTTAAGAACTAAAATGCCCAAGGTTTTATAGGCCATATCTGTTCCCACCCCTTAACTTTCAGTCAAGTAGACCTGTTCCAAGATGTGAACATGTTTACAAGACTGATTTACCACAAACCTTTCCCAGGAGGAACTATAAGTGGCCAGTCAGATAAGAGTTTAAAAAAAAAGCACCATACACAACGTCATTATTTTAATGTATGGACGAATTTAATCTTACCCATTGATTTCCTTTCCTTGAATCTTGCTAGACCAATTCAGACTGGGATTATGCTACCTTGCCAGCAGATAAAGAAAGAGGACCACATTTTTTTCTGTGATAATCATTGTGTTAAAGGAGTGGTGTAGATGAGGCACTTGCCAGTATCCTAATGTCAAAGCAATAGAATACAGCCAACAAACCCATGAAAGCTGTAAACAAATCGAACACAAACTTTAAATGGAAAAAACAAAAACACACCACAATCCCACCTCTCCCACATCAACACATACACACTGGACTGGCCTAGCAGGATCCAAGAAAAAGAAATTGACAAGCAAAGCTAAAATTAATCCTGCTATATCATTCTGCTAAACCACACCAGTGTAGATGCATGAGAAGGATCCAAACCCCTTCTAATGCAGGCAGGTGTAAGACAAGACTGCACTGAGAACACCTCTTCCTTGGCTTACATATCTACTCTGTACTGCCACTGAGAACACCTCTTCCTTGGCTTACATATCTACTCTGTACTGCTTAGTGAAAGAATGCATAGGGAAGACCAAATGGAAAGGTTAAAAATGTTTTCTGGAGAAACCACTCTCCAGTTTGCCTACAAGGAAACCTGGGTCCTCAAAACATACCTGCTGAGCTTCCACAGCTTAAATAAAGGTCTTTCAGCAAATATGCCAAGGAGATCACCTCTCCCATCAGTCCAGATAAGGATTATTTGGAAGCTGCTTCTTCCTTATGAAGGCCACTGACAAAATAAGTCTATTGTTTTTTTAAACAGATTAGCCACCCTCAGATATCTGAAAGCTTGAACATTCAAGAGTTTGAGAGAACTCTTCTCCCTCCGACATTCTGCCTTTGAAGGTAATGAAAATTAGATAAAGATCCAACTGAGTAATCAGGACCTTAGAGGATGAATCTGTTTAACTCCCTCAATGAAATGGATCAACCAAAAACCCCAAATCTGATTTTCATAACAGAAACGGAATGCAACTTGAACTTTCAGAGACACAAGGGCTAAGCCCTTATCCAGGTGTATTCCACACTTTACGAAAGGTGGAAGGCAGGCCAAATATCAAAGAGGCTGTTAAAGCTAAGAGAATCTTTCCTAAGATGGAGAGAATAAAAAGCCAAATGACAAAAACAGGAAACAGCATAAATACTGGCAAGTTAAATGCAAGGTAATGATATGACAGGCAAAGAGAGAATTTATAAGGAAGCTTGCCGTGGAAGCAAAAGCACAAAAACTTTTTCAAGTACATTTGTAGTAAACACCTGTGAGGGAAAGTCATTTGGACCCTTAGATGATAGAGGGATAAAAGGGACACTAAGAGGACAAGGCCACAACGGAGAGACTGAATGAATTCCTTGCTTTAGTCTTTACTGACAATGTAGGAAGCTTATCCATGCCAAAAATGATACTTAAAAGGTGAAACAAATCTCGATAGCTGTATTACATCTTCTCAAGTTATTTGATACACTAAAGAGAAGCAAATCACCTGGACCGGATGGCACACATCCCCAGGTTTTGAAAGAACTAAAATATGAGATTGCAGATCTACTTTTAGTAATCTGTGAGCTATCATTAAAATCATCTGTAGAACCTGAAGATTGGAGTGTGGCCAATGTAATACCAAATTTTTTTAATTTAATATTTATGCATTTTACAATAAGGTTCAAGTGTAACAATGACACTTGCAGGAAAACAAGTACTGGCTAGAAACAAATCAGAAGGAGAAAAAAAAAAAAAAAGGAAAATCAATACAAACCACCTCCAACCCTAGCCCACAATTAAAGAAGGGATTTCCAAAGGAAATAATCACCATTAAACATTCAGGAAAACAAAAACAGCGTCTAAACATACTCATTGAGGCAGGGTAGGTTCTCCTCCAAAGGAGCTCTGAACTGGCTGGGTATTTAGGAAGGACAGAAGCTGAGAAGGATATAAGAAAACATAAGAATGCAAAAGATATCTAGTCAACCAGTTACAGGGAAATTTAAGAAAAAATAATGCGCCCAGCTGGATTGCCCTGGGCCGGAGGAAATATTTTCTGTGGTGCTGGGTCTCACGAGCCAGGTCTGGAAATGCCCTAACCAGAAGCCCTCGAAATCTCATCGTAACATAGTAAATGACAGCAGATAAAGACCAGTATGGTCCATCTAGTCTGCCCGGTACGATGCCAAGAGTAGGTACAGCTGCCGCTCCGTGCAGGCCCCCCCTCCCCATGTCTTTGTCCAGGGGTGATCTCGCCACTCCATGTAGGATACCCCTATTTGTTAAGGAATTGGTTCAGATATTTTGATATTTTCTTGTTACTGTAAAGGGATCCACTGTGTCTGTCCCATGCCCTTTTGAACTCCGTCACCGTATTTGCCCCCACCACTTCCATTGGGAGTGCATTCCAAGCATCCACCACCCTTTCAGTGAAAAAGTATTTCCTGACATTGCCTTTCAATTTACCACCTTATAGCTTCATGTTATGCCCTCTAGTTTTGCAGATTCTCCATCTTTGGAAGAGGTTTGTTTGTTCACTATTTCTCTTTAAGTATTTAAAGGTCTGAATCATCTCCCCTATCCCTCCTCTCCTCCAAAGTGTACATGTTTAGGTCTTCAAGTCTCCTCTCATAAGGCTTCTGACGCAGGCTCCAAATTATTTTGGTCGCCTTCCTCTGAACCGTTTCCAGTCTTTTTACATCCTTTGCAAGATATGGTCTCCAAAACTGAACACAGTATTCCAAGTGAGGCCTCACCAGTGACTTGTACAGTGGCATAAGTACCTCTTCCTTTCTGCTGGCAATACTTCTTTGTATGCAACCCAACATCCTCCTGGCTTTTGCCACTGCCTTGTCGCACTGTTTTGCCACCTTGAGATCTTCAGAAATAATCACTCCAAGGTCTTTCTCCTGATCCGTACACGCCAATCTCTCACCCCTTATCACGTACATTTCCCTTGGATTTCTGCTTCCCAAGTGCATGACTCTGCACTTCACATTAAATCTTAATTGCCAAGCATTAGACCATTCTTCCAGCTTTTGTAGATCATTCCTCATGTTAACCACTCCCTCGGGGGAGTCCACTCTGTTGCAAATTTTCATGTCATCCGCAAAAAGACAGACTTTTCCATGCAGTCCTTCAGCAATATCACTCACAAATACATTGAACAGTGCCGGGCCCAGGACTGACCCCTGATTCACCCCGCTAATCACCTTCCCTTCATCTGAGTGAGCTCCATTTACCATCACCCTCTGTCTGTCAGTCAACCAATTTCTGATCCAATTTACCATCTTGGGATCTATCCTCAAGCTACTGAGTTTGATAAACATCCTATGAGGAACAGTATCAAAGGCTTTGCTGAAATACAGGTAGATGGCATCCATCGCATGCCCCTGATCTAGTTCCCTGGTCACCCGGTCAAAGAACTCAATCAGATTTGTTTGACAAGATCGTCCTTCTGTAGAACCATGTTGCCTCGGATCTTGCAACCTGTTGGCTTTGAGAAAGTTCAAAATTCGCTCTCAGGAGCACCTCCATTACTTTTCCCGCCACTGAGGTAAGGCTCACAGGCCTGTAGTTTGACACTTCTTCCCTGTCACCACCTTTGTGTAGAGGTACATCAGCCATTCTCCAGTCCTGAGGAACCTCTCCTGTTTCCAAGGATCTGTTGAAAACATCCTTTAACGGCCCTGCAAGAACCTCTCTGAGCTCTTTCAGTATCCTGGGATGTATCTCATCCGGTCCCATGGCCTTGTCCACTTTCAGTTTTGCAAGTGGTTCTAAAATCATCTTCTGTGAATGGTGTGGTATCTACTTCATTCCCAGTTTTATATTTGGGAGTCACAGGTGGTCCTTCTCCAGGACTTTCCTTAGTATAAACAGAACATAAGTATTCGTTTGACATTGAAAAAGCGAAATTGCTACTTTCCACGAGTGCATTCCCAGCATTTCTGAGTCTTGCAATTCCACCTCTGATCATCTTCCTTTCCCCAATATACCTGAAGAAAGTTGTCGCCACACTTCACATCTTTAGCCATCTTTTCCTCTGCCTTTGATTTTGCTATCCTTATTTCTCTTTGTCTCCGAGTTTGATCCTGTATTCATTTGTGTTCCTCTGCTTGTGAGCTTTTAAATTTTGCAAAAGCTGTGTTTTTTGCCTTTGAGCAGCCACTTCTTTGGAAAACCAAATAGGTTGTTTTCTTCTCTTCTTGTTTTTACATAAGAACATAAGACATGCCATACTGGGTCAGACCGAGGTCCATCAAGCCCAGTATCCTGTTTCCAACAGTGGCCAATCTAGGTCATACGTACCTAGCAGTTTCCCCAAAAGACACAAGTTCCACAATGCTTGTACTGGGTCAAGCATTGATATCCTGGGTCCCTTTTTAATAGTGGTTTATGGACCTTTCCTCCAGGAACTTGTCCAAACCTTTTTTAAACCCAGCTATACTATCAGCCCTTACCACATCCTCCGGTAACAGATTCCAGAGTTTGATTACACGTTGAGTGAAAAAATATTTTCTCTTATTTGTCTTAAATAGTTTACCCTGTAGCTTCATTACATGTCCCCTAGTCTTTCTATATTCTGATAGCGTAAACAATTGATCCACGTTTATCTGTTCCACTCCATTCATTAATTTATAGACCTCTATCATATCTCCCCTCAGCCGTCTCTTTTCCAGGCTAAAGAGCCCTAACCTTTTTAGCCTCTCTTCATAGGAGTAGCCTTCCATCCCCTTCACCAATTTGGTGGCTCTTCTCTGTACTTTTTCTAATAACGCTATGTCCTTTTTAAGATACGGTGACCAGAATTGCACACAATATTCAAGGTGCGGTCGTACCATGGAGCGATACAGAGGCATTATAATATCCTTTGTTTTATTCTCCATCCCTTTCCTTATGATACCTAGCATTCTGTTTGCTTTCTTGGCCGCCGCTGCACACTGGGTGGAGGGTTTTAACATGTTATCCACGATGACTCCTAAATCTTTTTCCTGGGTGGTGGCTTCTAATGTGGAGCCTTGCATCGAGTAACTATAGTGTGGGTTGTTCTTTCCTAGGTGCATGACTTTGCACTTGTCCACATTAAATTTCATTTGCCATTTGGATGCCCAGTCTTCCAATTTATCCAGGTCCTCCTGCAGTTTTCCACTTTTCTCTTGGGTTTTAACAGCTTTAAACAGTTTTGTGTCATCTGCAAATTTGATAACCTCACTAGTTATTCCCTTTTCCAGGTCATTTATGAATATGTCAAAAAGCAGCGGACCCAGTACAGATCCCTGGGGTACTCCACTATTCACCTTTTTCCATTGGGAATATTGGCCATTTAGCCCTACTCTCTGCTTTCTATCTTTTAACCAGTTCCCGATCCACAATAGTACACTGCCTCCTATCCCATGACTTTTTAGCTTTGCCAAAAGTCTCTGATGGGGGACCTTGTCAAAAGCTTTCTGAAAATCCAGATACACTATATCAACCGACTCACCTTTGTCTACCTGTTTATGCACACCTTCAAAAAAACATATCAGATTAGTAAGACAAGATCTTCCTTGTCTAAAGCCATGTTGGCTGTCTCCCATTAGGCCATGACTATCTACATGCTGCGTAATTTTGTTCTTTATGATGGTTTCTACCATTTTCCCTGGTACTGACGTCAGGCTCACCGGTCTGTAATTTCCCGGGTCACCCCTGGAACCCTTTTTAAAAATTGGTGTTACGTTGGCGACCCTCCAATCTTCAGGTATTACAGATGATTTTAATGAAAGTTCACAGATTACCAATAGCAGGTCTGCAATCTCATATTTCAGTTCTTTCAACACTCTGGGATGTATACCATCCGGTCCAGGTGATTTGCTACTATTCAGTTTATCAAATAGTTGTAATATATCTTCCCGGTGTAGCGATATTTCTCTCAATTCCTCTGCAGTATCACCTTTAAATACCACTTCAGTCTTGGGTAACATCCCTACATCTTCCTCAGTAAAGACCGAAGCAAAGAATTCATTCAGTCTCTCCGCTATAGCCTTGTCTCCTCTTACTGCCCCTTTTACCCCTCTATCATCTAACAGTCCAATTGACTCTCACAGGCCTTTTGCTACGAATGTACTTGAAAAAGTCTTTATTTCGTGTTTTTGCTTCCGCAGCAAGTTTCTTTTCAAATTCCCGCTTTGCCTGCCTTATCAATGCTTTGCATTTAACTTGCCAGTGCTTGTGCTGTTTCCAGTTTTCATCATTTGGCTCTTTTTTCCATTTCCTGAAGGTTGCTTTTTTGGCAGCAACAGCCTCTCTGACCTCACCTTTAAACCATGCTGGCAGTTTTTTTGTTTACTTTTCTTACATATTTATCTGTTGCCACTTTTATTGCCACATTTAGTTTAGCCCATTGCAATTCCGCTTCCCTTATCTCCTTCCACCCTGTCAGCTCCTTCTTTAGGTACTCGGCCATTTTATTGAAGTCTGTTTTTTTGAAGTTTAGGACCTTGAGCTTGCTATGAATGGCCCGTAACATGGCTTTTATCTCAAACCACACCGTGTGATGATCGCTGCTGCTCACAGGGGCACCCACGCAGACATTCGACACGCTATCACCGTTAGTGAGCACTAAATCCAGCGTTGAGCTTTCCCTAGTTGGTGCCATCACCACTTGTCTAAGTAATGCGTCTTGGACAGCATCCACAATTTGTTTTTGCTTCTTTCCAGATTTGCAGAAGGAGTAATCCAATCAACATCAGGTAGATTAAAGTCACCCAATATGATCGTTTCTCCCTTTGTGGCTATCTTGGTAATATCTATAATCAATTCGTTATCTCTCTCTTCAGTCTGTGTCGGAGGTCTGCATACTACAGCAGTATAGATGACAGTGCCATCTCCTCTTTCCAACACAATCCAGAGCGCTTTTCACCATGCCCCCTGCATTTCAGTAGCTTTAATAGTGCCCTTGACATACAAGGCTACTCCTCCTCCTCTTCCATTTCCTCTGTCTCTTCCGACTAGATTATAGCCAGCTATGGCTATATCCCAATCATGCGATTCATTTAGCCAGGTTTCTGTACTGGCCACAATGTCCAAATCCATTTCCACCATTAGGGCTTCCAGGTCCGGAACTTTGATGGCTAAGCTTCGAGCATTAGTGCTCATTGCTTTCCAGGATTTAACTGGCTTGAATGTATTTTGCATTGTTTTTGGTATGCCCGCATCACCCCGCTTGTTTTTGATGTGTGGTTTAAAAAAGTGTGTCTGTTTCTGATGTTATTCTGCTTTTGCAGGGGGTGACGTCCAGAGCTTGACCTTCCACTTCTGTGTTCACTTTCTGCTCTAAGTACTTCAACAACTTGGTTTGTATTCCTGCTGGCTGAAGAGTCTGGGAAGCACTTGACTATCTTCTCTCCATTGAATTGTGTTCCCAAGTTGGTGCCTTTGATGATGGAATCCAAGTATTAGTAGTTTGCTGTTTGGTGAGGTTTTCTTCATATTTGGTCCTCTAGCAGGAGATTGGGCATTGTCGGTCTCATTTAAGGGCCCTTCAGTTTCTTTGGATTGGGCATCCTCATTAGCCAAGGCAGAGAAGGCATTGTGCAGGGATGTTTCCTGATGCATAGGATGTCTGTGTCACAGGTCGCAATCTACCAGAACCCACTGTGATCCATTTATTCCTGGGGTGTTTAATTCTTTGTGGGAGCGGTGGTGGACGTTGTACAGTTTGTATCTTAGAAGAGGTGTGTTTCATTGCAGCCAATTCCTCCCTCAGTTCCACATCCTCATTAGGCAAGGCAGAGAAGGCATTGTGCAGGGATATCTCTTGATGCATAGGATGTCACAGGTCGCAATCTACCAGAACCCACTGTGATCCATTTGTCCCTGGGGTGTTTAATTCTTTGTGGGAGCGGTGGTGGACGTTGTACAGTTTGTAACCTAGAAGTGCGCTTCATTGCAGCCAGTTCCTCCCTCAGTAGGGTCACTTCTTTATGCTTGGCAGCTAGGTCTTCCCATAGTAGAGTCAGTTCTTTATCCATGGCAGCTGACCTGAAGCACAGAGGACAAGCTCTCGGATTCCAAATGATTTGTATTGGAATAAATGTACCGCAGTTATTGCACTGAATACATGACATGCTGAATAAGCAGTCCTAAAAGAAGAAGAAAGGGCGGACCTTAACCCAAGTTGAAAGGATAGATGGCAACGAATGCGACCACTATATAGGCAATGTAGCCCCTGGGGGGGGGGAGATGAGGGGTAGGGTGGGCGGGAACCTAAGTGTCTCTGGCCAGTAGGCTGTTACTGAACTGGGGCACCTACAGATATCTGTTCCAAGACTACACAGGAAAGCAGTCAGTCTGAATATCCCCAAACTTAACGTATAGCCACAGTTAAAACTTACATTTGCGATATCTCCAAAAAACAAACAAACTCTATATTGGTAGCTAGAAACCAGCAGAGATAATAAATCTCAAATTTCTTTTCCTAAAAACATTTTCAAGAACCACTCTCTATCACAGGACAAAGCAAACTGCACTAAACATGCAGCAGGAGCAACATTTTCAGAGTCTGATGAGCCAGGTGGAGGTGGTTTTGGAGGGGTTCAGTTTCAGATGATTGGTTTGCAACCAAAGAGAAACTTGGGACAGACAGGAGTTCACACTATTGAGATTGGGGGACTTTGGGTGCATGTGGAACAATAATAGGATGTCGTCTGCATAATAATACATAGAGACACCAAGTTGTTGAATAAAAATGGCCAATGGGGCAAGAATGATAAATAAGAGGTGGGCCAGAAATGAGCCCTGGGAAATACCACAACTAAAGGGGAACCGAGTGGTAGTAGAAGACCCATAGGTAATAAGAGCACTCAGAGAAAAAAAAAAAAAAAAAAAAGAACGGAACCACTATATGATAAGGCCATGGAGGCCGGCACCTTGCAGATGGAAGAGGAAAATGGAGTGATTAAGCAGACTGAAGGCTGAGGAGAGGTCAAGAGAGATGGCAAGAGATATATTGTCCTTGTCAAGGGATTCATGAGTTTCACCAAGGAAAATGTAGGATGGTTTCAGTGCTGTGCCCAACATGGAATCCGGATTGTCACAGATGAAGGAAGTTGTTCTCTTGAGAGTCAATGAGTTGTGCAACGATCAGTTTTTCTAGAATCTTAGATGGATAGAAAGGGAAGGTCGGAGATGGGGCAATAGTGTGCAGGAGTTGAGGTATCCATGGAGGGATTCTTTAGGAGAGTTCAGACCAGAGCAGTTTTCCAACATTATGGGAAAATACCTTTATCTAAGCTATTATTAAAAAGTACTAAAATTTGCAGAAGAAGGGTTAAAGAAGTAATGGGGATCCATAAGGAAAAAATGAGATCCAAGGCACAAGTGGTTTTCCAAGAAGCTGTAATGGACTTCGTAAGAGATTCCAGATGAATAGGTTTGAATGAAGACCGGACATGAGTGAGCAACGAGAGGGGGCTGGCGTATCCAAAGTTGCATATGGACGTTTGTTATGCATGGACTGAGTAAGTCCCATGGAGAGTCGGGAATAAATTCCTGTTGAAGATCAAGGGTTTTCTTATGAAAATATTTGGCTAATTGTTCTGATGTGAGTGCAGTGACCGGGGTGGGGGGGAGGGGTGGAACTGGGAAATTATAGACTGGTGAGCCTGACATCATTACCATGCAAAATAGCAGAAACCATTATAAAGGAAAAATTAAACCTTACCTGGTAATTGTCTTTCCTTGAGTGTTCTCCAGGCCAGTCCAGGAACAGTAGAGTAGTCACCCTCCTCCAGCAGCTGAGGACTGACCCTATATCTAGCTCCCCCCTAGCACTCCCAACTCAGTCTCCTATTGACAAAGCTGCTAAGAACTACAACGTGAACTATCTTACAACTCTAAATCAAGTCTATTGAACATAGGAGAGGCTCTAACCTCCACTTTGTTCTACCAAATTTTTACTCCATAAATTGAGATCTTGGTATTCTATTTTATTTTCTCTCTTTCTTTCTGAACCCCAGAACAACTTCTATTCCTCCTCCCCCCGCCAACAAAGGGCAAACCGAGAAGCAGGGGCGCCCCAAGTAACTCGCTGTCAGTCTGCATACACACCCTACCTCCGACCGCAACCATATCCCCAACCCCTGAGAACTGCACACAACACCGGAAAACCGTCACCCGGTTAATCTCATCTGACCTGCAGCCATCCCAGGGTGGGCCCTGGACTGACCTGCAGAACACTCAAGGAAAGACAATTAGCAGGTGAGGTCTAATTTCTCCTTCCTATTCGGTTCTCCAGGCCAGTCCAGGAAGAGTAGGGACGTACCAGAGCCATACCTAAACACGGGAGAGACCCAGGAAGTCCGGCCACTATAGCCGAAGCACCAACATTGGCATCCCCCCCCCCTCGCCTGAACATCCAGGCAATAATGCTTTGAAAAATTATGAAGAGACAACCAAGTTGCCGCCCAACAAATGTCCACCAGCGAAACCAAGGAACACTCCGCCCAAGACGCAGCCTGCCCCCAAGTGGAATGGGCTCACAGACCCCCAGGAGGCGACTTTCCCCGCAGCATATAAGCCGCCGCAATGGCCTGCTTCACCCAATGGGCAAGGGAAGCCTTGGATGCTGCCTCTTTCCCCCAAAAAGCACAAACAACTGATCCGTCTTACGAATAGACTGCGTCCTAAGATATCTTTGAAGCACTCTTCCGAGATCAAGCCTATGTATACGAGCCACACAGTCTCCCCCAAGGTTCAGAAAAGTCGGAAGAGAGATTGACTGATTCAGATGAAACCGAGAGACCACCTTCGGCAGGAAAGACGGCACTGGTCGTAAAACCACCTTTTCCTCTGAAAATTGTAAGAAAGGCTCCCTGCACAAGAGCGCTTACTAATCCAAAATCCGCCTGGCCGAACAACGGTACCAGGAAAGCTGTTTTCCAGGAAAGGTTTTGCAAACTAGTGGACCCAGCCGGCTCAAACAGCGGATCCGCCAGCGCCTCCAAAACCAAGTTCAAGTCCCACGGAGGGACTACTGGCCGAACAGATGGACACACCTGCTTCACCACCCGAAGAAAAATGGACCACATCCTGGTGCACTGCCAATGAGCGACCCTGAATTTGACCTCTATAACGCCGCCGCTACCTGTACTTTCAAGGAATTGAGGGCTAGCCCCTTATCCAGGCCATCCTGCAGGAAAAGCAAGATGTCCGGCAGCGAACAGCCGAACAGCCTAACGCCCTTCTCAGCACATCAATCTTCAAATATGCGCCAAATCCGGATATAAGCCAGAGACGTGGAACGCTTCCTGGATCTCAACATGGTATCTATAACCGTTGCAGAGTACCCCCGGCATCGTAAGCACTGCCTCAAGAGCCAAGCCGGAAGCAAGAACCGATCCACCTGCGGCATCAAGACCAGCCCTTGGTTTAACAAATTGACCCGATTGGGCAGCCGCCAAGGTTGATCCACCAATAGCCGAACCAGATCCGCATACCAAGGTCTCTGTGGCCAATCCGGCGCCACAAGAATCACTCATCCGTCATGAACTGCTATGCAGCGCAGCAGCCAACCGATCATCGGCCACAGTGGGAAGACATACAGCAGACCCCACCACGGCCAGGGCTGCAGAGCATCCAGCCCTTCCGACATGTGATCTCTGCGCCTGCTGAAGAATCATGTGGCTTGGTGTTGGAAAAGGTAGCCATCAGATCCATGACCGGCTGCCCCCAACGACTCACAATGTCGTGAAAGACCACTGCGTTCAGCTCCCATTCGCCTGGGTCCAGGACATGCGAGGTTGAGGTAGTCAGCCTGCACATTTTCCTTTCCTGCTATATGGGCTGCCGAAAATGCCAGCAGATGGCTCTCTACCCACTGCATCGGCAGCTGACTCTCCTCTGCCAAAGCTGCACTTCCCGTGCTGCCCTGCCAGTTGATATACGATACCATTACTGCATTGTCGGAGACAACTCGAACCGCTTTACCCATTACCAGATCACTGCTCGCATCTCCAGACGATTGATCGACCACTCGGCTTCGATCTTTGACCAACAGCCCTGCACCACCTGAGCTAGACAATGCGCCCCCCAGCCATAGAGGCGTGCATCCCGTAGTGACCAACACCCATTCGGGCTGCTCCAAGGATACGCCTGCCCAAAGATGATTGCTCACCATCCACCACTCCAGGCTGGTCTTCACCTCTTCCGGACAGAGACACTTCCGAGACAATGGGTGCTCTTGGGGAGACCGCCGCGAGAGCAGAGACCGCTGAAGTGGATGCATATGGGCCCTGGCCCACAGAATCAGTTCTAACGACGCCGCCATCAACCCTAACAGCTGCATGTATCGCCATGCTGTTGGCGCTTTCATGCGCAAAAACAGTCGCACCTGCGTCTGAATCTTTTGCACCCTGACCTCAGGAAGCGATACCACGCCAGCTTCCGTACTGAACAAAGCCCCGAGAAAAACTAGCTGACGCACTGGGCACAACTAACTCTTCGCCTGGTTGACCACCCAACCAAGCTGTTCCAAGAATGCTACTACTCAATCGGTAGCCCTGATCGCCTCTTCCTCGGACCCTGCTCAAATGAGCCAATCTTCCAAATAAGGATGCACTTTAATTCCTTCGTGTCTCAAGACCGCTGCCATCACCGCCATCACCTTTGTGAAAGTGCAGGGCGCCGTGGCCAGCCCAAAAGAAGAGCCTTGAACTGAAAATGGGAACAGCAAAGCGCAAGAACCTTTGATGCTCCGGTCCGATAGGAATATGCAGATAAGCCTCTGTAAGATCTATCGAGGAAAGCAACTCTCCTGGCTTTACTGCCAAAATTACCGATTGCAGCGTTTCCATCCAGAAATGCGGCACCCTTAAGCTGCCATTTACCTGCTTGAGATCGAGAATGGGCCGAAAGGACCCCTCCTTTTTGGGCACTACAAAATAAATGGAGTATCGACCTAAGCCGCACTGGTCTTGGGGTACAGGCAACACTGCCTCCAGGCGCAACAACTGCTGTAACGTTACTAGCACCGCCTCCTCCTTCTCCTGAGCGTTGCATTGAGACACCATGAATGCATCCGCCAGAGGCCTGCAGAACTCTAATGCGTAACCTTCGCGGACGATGGCCAACACCCATCGATCTGTCGTAATTGCGGCCCAGGCAGAGTAGCAACTCCGGCTGGGCCTTCCTGACTTCATTGTGTCTTTTTGGGAGGGGTCTGCTGGGAACCGAAATATCCCCAGCCAACCCCTCGCGCCCCTTGAAGGGACTGTCCTCTGGACATAAAAATCGACCCCTCTGGTATGGTCCATACCGCAGAGCTTTAAACCTGCGGAAGTCCCTCGCCTGACCTCTCGGTATGCCTCCTGGTCCTGGACCCTTTGGCCTGTCCTCCGGGTGCTGGCCTCCTTTGGAATCACCGAGATCCTTCACTATCTTTTCTAAGGCCTCCCCAAAGAGCAGCTTGCCCTTATAGGGTAGTTTACTCAGGCGAGCTTTAGAAGACGCATCCGCCGCCCAGTTCCTCAGCCAGAGGAACTGCCTGGCTGCACCAGAGACGCCATAGTCTTTGCTGATATTCTCACCAAGTCATAGCAGGTATCGGCTAAATAAGCCGCCGCTGATTCCAATTTGGCCCCATCCTCGGAAGTTCCCTCCTGTATGTCGGATGGAGCTTCCCCTTGGAGCCTAGGCCCCGCAAATCAAAGCCTGCAGAGCTAGAGCACTCGCCTCAAACACCTGTTTGAGTATCGACAAATTTTCGATCCTGAAGATCCTTAAGGGCTGCGCCCCCTTCTACCGAAATGGTGGTCTTCTTGGTCACTGCTGAGACCAAGGCATCGACCTTGGGCATTCGCATTAGCTCCTTCTCCTGCGGTATTGCATACAAATGCCCCATCGATTGGCCACCCTCAGGGTCACTTCCGGGCATTCCCATTCCAATTCTATCATCTGCTTTATGACCCTATGAACCGGAAAACACTTTTGCTCCATCTTGAACCCCTGCAGAAGTGGGTCCTCCAGTGGCTCTTCCTGAACCACTGGTAAGGCTATATTCAATGCTGCCAGTGACAGCCCCTAGCTCTTCCTTACGAAAGACCCTAAAGACATTAGGGTCATCGCCTGGGATGCTCTCTCCTTCTTCCAGCTCTGCGGCCCACGACTCCCATCCTGAGTCCGAGCAGAGCTCTCAGTCCTCGGATGGCTGGAGCCCCTGAGCCTGCCGTCTTAACCATTCTGTGCCAGCATCCATGCCAGAACCCCTTCTGGGATGGCCCTTCCTCTGGATCCTCCATCAATCCTGTCTCCACTCCAGCCAAGGCAGCCACCTTGGGAGCCGGACCTTGATCCTGAGCCTGCTTCCTTTCAGGCAGTATGTCTTCTGCATAGTCAAAAATAAAATCCGCTGAGAACAAATTCAACTCCTCCTGCAGCCCTGGAGACTCCGATTGCAGTGTCTGCCCTGTCTGTGAAGACTTTAGTTTTTGCCTTAGATTTACTCTGCTGCTTCTGCCCCACGGGAGAGATGGCTGCCCCCTGCAAAATGGCCACCGTTCCCACCTTCTCCGCTGAAACTACAGGCCTTCCCATCACTGTCCCCAGGAACTGCCTTGCCTTCCATCGCCCTGACTAAGTCTCGTTCGATCCTGCTACTGCTATGGATACACATGCGGCACAGCCCTGGACCCGAGAAATCCCAGCTGCTCACACACTGCGCGCACGCTTCCAAGACCACTCGCATGCACGACGGAATACTCCCCGTCAACTCCGAGGCTGCGATTCCTGGTACTGAGCGCCAAACACCTCTATCGACTCCCCGGAGCCCTTACCTTCCTCCAAGAACCACCGGCAATGTTCTTCTCTCCCTCTGCTCTTTCCGTCGCTGACGGAAACTGCTTGTCGGCTGCTGAGGCAGGAAGGTGTACTCTAGGGCTCCCAGTCACGTCCTTCGTCGGGCAGTGCAATGGAACCGTGCTCTCATCTCAAGGCAGGCTCTGTCTCTCCTGCCCTGCTATCCAGCTTCCTGATCCCCTGTGGCACTTTACCTTTTGGCAGAACTGCCCTGCCAGAAAGACTTTGCAGCCTTTCGACTTTTTTTTTTTTACTAGTCTATTCTCTAGCAATCCGGGAGCTCCTAACACTGTCCTTCCTAGCTGCTGAGGACTGAAAGACTGAGTTGGGAGTGCTAGGGGGAGCTAGATATAGGTTAGCAAGACTCTGTATTTCAGTCCTCAGCTGCTGAAGGAGGGTGACTACCCTACTGTTGCTAGACTGGCCTGGAGAACTGAATAGGAAGAACAAAATTACTGAACACAGATAGGTTTAATGGCAGAAAGCCAACATGGATTTAGCAAAGGAAAATCTTGTTTAGCTAATGTTATGTTTTTTTGAAGGTACATAAAGGTGAGCCGGTTGATCTGGATTTTTAGAAAGCCTTTGACAAGGTCCCTCATGAAACACTCTTAGAGAAATTAAAAAGTCATGGGATAGGAGGCAGTGTACTATTGTGGATTAGCAGCTGGTTAAAAGATAGAAAGCAGACAGTAGGTCTAAATGGCCAATTCTCTCAATAGAGAAAGGTGAATAGAGGCGTTCCACAGGGATCTGCGCTGGGCCCACTGCTTTTAATATCATCATAAATGAACTGGAAAAGGAGAATAAATGAGTGAGGTGTTCAAATCTGCAGCTGACAAAATTATTCAAAGTTGTCAAAACACAAGGGGATTGTGAAAAAAAAACGGAGTTACTTACCTGTAACTGGAGTTCTCCAGGGACAGCAGGATAAGTCAGCCACACTTGGTGACATCATCCAATGGCACCGAGACGGAAGTACTCTCCATAGCTCAGAAGGGCTTTTAGCCCTTCTGAGCATGGGCCAACTGCCCCACCCCCCCTGCCCACCCCTAGCTAGCCAGTACATCACTAGCTGAGCCTTTTGCCGCTAGGAGGCAGGCACCAGGACGGAGGCCGACCCCATCCCAGGGGAGGTGGGAGGGTATGTGTGGCTGACTTATCCTGCTGTCCCCGGAGAACTCCAGTTACAGGTAAGTAACTCAGTTTTCTCCTAGGACAAGCAGGATGAGTCAGCCACACTTGGTGCCTCCCAAGCTGCCATGTGCTGTGGGGGATGGGGAAAGGCCGAGACCCTTCTTCAGGTCTGGCATGACAGCATGTTGCAACAAGAACATATAGGCCTATATATAGGCCTAAAGAGGCGATTCACGCATGTGCAGTCATAGCGTTGTAAGAAACATATGTTGTAGTGGTGGAGCACACATGTGCCGTAAGCAGGGTGCAGTTGCCAGGCACCGTACGACGGCTTGCAGTCACGGTTGTAGTTAAAAGGGGGTGCCTCTGTGCGGTAGCAGAGGTGAAGACCCATCAAGAAGTAGTGGTGCAGGAGTAACTGCAACGAAGCAGCAGCTGCATCAGTTGCTGGCACGAGAGAGGAACGCCACTAATAAGGGAGGCGTCTTTTTGTCTTATTTTTCTTTGTATTTTTTTTTTTTTTTACGTGTAGTCAACTCCGGACTTGCTATTGGAAGAAGTCATAAAACCGTTAGTGCGGAGGATAAGAGATGACCGGCATGGGGGACCTGTGCCATTGGGAAGGCATGATTTTGATTGCCAGTGTTGGAAACAGAATGGACGTGATGGCCTCGTTTGACCCATAATGGTGTACCATCCGGTCTATGTTATCAGTGAGGTGAACGGCGATAGCAAGACAGCATCGGCTATGCTATAAGAGTGGTATGAGGTTGACCACTAATGCTGCAGTGCCCATAAGTCAGTTCCGGCCTGTGGAGGTGGCAGCGAGGTGGGAGTCCAGATTGTTAGGGCTGTCTGGTTGATGAGAGCTCACGGCCTTACGTCTTATACTTCTCAGTGAGGTGCACCCATTACCAATGGTGTTTGGTGCATGGGTGATGCGATAGTTCACATTGCAAGGTCTTGGTGCCTTGCAGATATGTGTTACATGGGCAGGATGAGGGAGGACCTCTGAGCATGCATGCAATGTGTGCGTGCGTGCCCTTGGCGTGGCTTGGGCCCTTGCCTGTAGCTGAGCCCTTGCTTGTATCCGGCGTGTCTTGGGCCCTTGCCAGTGTAGCCGAATTGCCTGTATCCAGGCAGCTGTGCTTGTGGAAGTGCCAGTGGGGCTTGGACCCAGACTCGTGCACGTTCTGAGTATATCCCGGGCATACCAGAGATCTATTCCAGGCCAACATGCCCTGGAAGGCAGCAGGCTGTCAAGAGCAACGGCTATGTGGAGGCTGCTGCTCGTTCGTGTGAGCCGTTCAGTTGTGCTGATAAGTAGAAGACCACAGGCTCAGGTCTGGATCACAGCCTGTCAACAGGGTCTGGCTCTGGTGCTGGACCATCAGCAGGAATAAATAACTAATCTAGGTTTGCCTGTTCCACTCCATTCATTATTTTATAGACCTCGATCTTATCTTTCCTCAGCTGTCTCTCTTCCAATTAGAAGAGCTGTAACCTTTTAGGCTTTTCCTCATAGAGAGATCCTTCCATCCCATTTAGCATTTTGGTTGCTCTTCTCTGTACCTTTTTGTAATTTCTGCTATATCCTTTTTAAGATATGGCAACCAGAGTTGCACACAATATTCAAGGTGTGGTCGTACCATGAAGCAATACAGAGGCATTTATAATATCCTTGGTTTTATTCTCCATTCTCCATTCCTTTCCTTATGATTCCTAGCATTCTATTTACTTTCTTGGCCATGGCTGCACACTGGGCAGTGTTGCAACATATTATCTACGATGATGCCCAGATCCTTTTACTGGGTGGTGATTCCTAATGTGTAACTGTAGCTTACTACTATTGCTGCTCCTTATTTATATAGTGCTACAAGACATACACAGTGCTGTACATATTGGCACAGTCCCTGCTCATCATAGCTTATCGAATCAAGATGAGCATCAGAAAATGGGGTAGTAGTGAACAATAGAGTGAGGAGCATCAGGATCCAAAAGCAGCCTCAAAGAGGTGGGTTTTTATCCTGGATTTGAATAGGGCTAGAAAAGGAGCCCAACATACTAACTCAGATAGTTTTTTTTGTTCCAGGCATATGGAGCAGCAAAGTGGAATGAAAAAAGTCTGGAGTTGGGAGTGGCAGACTTCGTAGGTGGTTCTTCCCTAAGTGCATAACTTTGCACTTGTCCACATTACATTTCATCTGTCATTTAGACGTCCAGCCTTGTAACTCTCCTAGGACAAGCAGGATGAGTCAGCCACACTTGAAGTCATCCGACGGCACCGAGACGTTAAAAATGTAACATTTGTACCACTGAATTGGAGGCTCTCTGGTCTAGTTATAAAAGACATGGGACTGTTCCAGGACCAATAGAGATTCCCACATTCCCACACTAACCCCCTATCCCTATTCTGAAATGCTCTTCACTCATCTCTTCCCTCTCTCCAACACCTACACACCTTAACCCACCACCTATCGATAAGTGGGTGCTAAGGGAATGGTGAAGAAATGAGCCCAATAGTGGGATAAGTGGGTTGGGGTGGATGGGGTGAGGTAGGCAAAAGGATTCAAGAGGTCCAGACTTAGGCCATCTGGATACCTTGGGTGTATGGATCCCCAAAATGGGAACCATTGGAGATGGGATTTCTAATATGGGGGGGTGTCTAGTGGATTTTCTTTTTAAACTGGACTTTCCATCAAACATGCATTATGCCTGCTGCACTAAGATTAGCTTTATTATTTCTTCCCATCAAGTGCAGACTTCTTGTGCACTAAAACTCTACCATCCAAAGTTATATTAGCACACAAAAGCCAGCACTAAAACTCCTTTTAACCAATGTGCTAAGGATTGCACAATTTATTACACCAATGTTTGATGAAGAACTGCAATACACAGTAGCAGTATCACAATTCTTAAAATGCCCTCTGTTGGCTACTCTATGGCACAATACTAACATGAACTTTATAGGAGCTAGTATTCTCAGCTACAGACAAAACTGAAGGTCTTTAAGGACTAGAATAGGTTCCCAAACCTGTCCTGGAGACTCCCCAGCCAGTCGGGTTTTCAGGATATCCACAATGAATATGCAAGAAATTTGTATACCATGGAGGCTGTGTATGCAAATGTATCATGCATATTCATTGTGGATATCCTGAAAATGCAAATGTCTGGAAAGCCCCCAGGACAGGTTTGGGAAATCACCCAATGTTTAGTAAAACTATAAGCAGGTTACTTCAGCAGAATACCATCCTAAAACTAAAAAAGAAAAAAGTGTTAGCTGCAAATACTCAAAATGTTTAATCTGTTTCTATTGATTTGGATAAGAACATTTTTATATATCAATAAAACTATACATGCATATGATGTACTTCCTTTTAAACAAAGGCAAGTTATGAACATAAGAAATGACATACTGGGTCAGACTGAAGTCCATCAAGCCTAGTATCGTTTCCAACCGTGGCCAATCCAGGTCACAAGTACCTGGCAGTTTCCCAAAGAGAGACACAGGTAGCAAGGCTTTTGACTGTGTAAACCATGAGAAACTCTGGGCCACATTAAGAAGCATGGGTATATCAGAACACCTGACCGTTCTCTTGCACAATCTGTATATTGATCAAGAAACAGTTCGAACAGAAAAAGGAGAAACAGAATGGTTTAAAATAAGCAAAGGTGTACGACAAGGCTACATACTTTCCCCTTACCTGTTTAATTTATATGCAGAACAAATCATCAGAGCAGAAGGATTGTATGAAGACAGAGGTGTGAAGATTGGTGGAAGACTCAACATCCTTTGCTATGCTGATATCATCACATTACTGGCTGAAAGTGAAGATGATCTGAAACATTTGCTTCTCACAATCAAAGAACAGTCTCAAAATGGGCCTGCACCTTAATGTAAAGAAGACAAAGATCATGACAACTGGCATAATCAACAGGTTCATCGTTGAAGGAGAAGAAATTGAAATTGTGAACAACTTTAACCTACTTGGATCAACTATCAATAAAGAAGCAACAAGCAGTCGACGCATTGATCTTGGCAGAATGGCTATGAAAGATTCTCAAGAGCAGAGATGTTTCTCTCCATACAAAGATTCGACTTGTTCAAGCCATGGTATTTTCAACATCATATGGATGTGAAAGCTGGACAGTGAAAAAGATAGACAGGAAGAAGATTGATGTCTTTGAATTATGGTGCTGGCGGCGAATACTGTGTATACCATGGACTACCCGAAGAACAAACCAATCAGTACTAGAGGAGATCAAACCTAAGCTTTCTTTAGAAGCTCAGATGACAAGACCGACTTTCATACTTTGGACATATCATGCGAAGAGAAAGAGATCATTAGAGAAAGATATCATGCTTGGCAAGATAGAAGGTCAATGCAAAAGAGGAATGCCAGCAATGAGATGGATCGATACAACAGCAGCTATGGGTACCAGTCTGTTAACAATGAGCCTCCTGACTGAAGACCGAACACAATTTAGGATAGCTATCCAGAGGGTCACCATGAGTCGACTCCGACTCGATGGCACTTAACACCACCACTAGCAGCTTTTACTACATCCTCCGGTAATGAATTCCAGCGTTTGGCTACGCGTTGAGTGAAAAAATATTCTCTTATTAGCCTTAAATAACTTACACTGTAGCTTCATTGTATGTCCCCTAGTCTTTCTACTTTTTGATAGCGTAAACAAATCGATCTATGTTTACCCATTCAACTCCATTCATTAATTTAGAAACCTCTATCATCTCTCCCCTCAGCTGTCTCTTTTCCAAGTTGAAGAGCCTAACCTTTTAAGCCTCTCCCTCATAGGGGTATCCCTTGCATCCACTTTACCATTCTGGTGGCTCTTCTCTGTACCATTTCTAATTCTACTATATCCTTTTTAAGATACAGCAACCAGAATTCCACACAATATTCAAGGTATGGTAGCATCATGGAACGATACAAAGGCATTATAATATCCTTTGTTATGTTCTCCATTCCTTTCCTTATGATTCCTATCATTCTATTTGCTTTCTTGGACGAAGCTGCACACTGGGTGGAGGGTTTCAACATGTTATCCATGACAACGCCTAAATCTTTTTCCTGGGTGGTGGTTCCTAATGTGGAACCTTGCATCGTGCGACTATAGTTTGGGTGGTTCTTTCCTAGATGCATAACTTTGCACTTGTCCACATTAAATTTCATCTGCCATTTGAATGTCAAGCCTCCCAATTTATCAAGGTCCTCTTGCAATTTTTTACAATCCTCTTTGGTTTTAACAACTTTGAATAATTTTGTGTCAACTGTAAATCTGATTACCTCATTTGCTATTACCATTTCCAGGTCATTTATGAATACGTTAAAAAACAGCAGACACAGCACAGATCCCTGGGGTACTCCACTATTCACCTTTCTTCAAGTTCACATTGTATTTAGGCATTTAAGTGTTATTTTTCAATTTCTATTTATTCAAATGAATATGTCAAACACAGCTGAACAAAAATGCAGGACTGGCTCAACCATTAGGCAAAACTATGCCGTTACCTACAGCAGCAGCTTCTGAGAGGCAGCAAAGAGCAGCAACCCTAAAAACAAAACACATTCTTTCAGCCCAACAAATTCATAGCCATCAGCATATTGTTATCTCAAGGAACAAGCAGGAACGTAGTCTTCACATATGGGCATCGTCGGTACCGACGGAGCCTGCGCAGGAACGCTCCCCAGCATCCAATAGTAACGCTTTTGGGAGCATCCCTCAGCACATGCGAGCTGCCTTCCCACCTTTACAACTGTCCCTCTTCAGTTCTTCGTTTTGAGGAGCCGGCAAGATCCATACCCTGTCACCGCAGAAAATTCGGTCTTTAAAATTGTTTTCTTGTGGTCGCGTTTGCCTCCGCACAACGCTTACCGGTACCGCCGGTTCTTTTCCAGAAAAAAAAAACCTTATACTTTGCACTGTTTCTCTTCAGAAACTTTTCTTTTTGGTGCTAGGCGCCATTTTGGGCACTAGGCCCCATATTCCTAACACATGGAAAAACCAACTGGTGGTTTTAAAAAATGTACTGTGGCGGTACCATTTCAGTCACCGACACCCATGATTGGTGTCTTAAATGTTTAGGGCCTAAACATTTTCCATCTGAATGTCTCTCCTGTATGGGGATGACTAAAAGAGGAAGACAAACCGGGCTGCAAAGCTCGGTACCCTCTTTTCTTTGGATGCCAGATCCATTGCATCGACATCTTCAAGGGCCTCCTCTTCCTCCCATGGATCTCAGGTAACTAAACATAAAAGCCGGTCCTCAAAGGGTAGCTCTCCTGCTCAGCATCGAGAGGCCGTCGGCATTGCCCTTGAGGGAACCACACCGGCAAAGCAGCCCCAGCGGGAGGCTTCGGATTCCAAAGCATCGATGGGGCTCCAGGATGTTCTCAAGGCCTTGACCTTGCGAGAACTACCTGTGCCATGCTCAGGGATCCCGGCCGTTTTCACCGGTACAGACACCCAGGCATCGGCAGCGTCGATAGACCAGAGAGGTACCTCGCTATTGAATGCAGCATTGCAGCTCTTCTCTCAGCTGCGGTACCGTTGACACCTATGGTTCAACAGGCACCGGTACCGACAGATACTGGTGCCGGTACCTACACCGGTACCGGCTCTGGTGGGAATTCTTACAGCGCCATCTTTGGCTGGAATCGACAGTTCGGTACCGTATCAACTCTGTACCAACTCCGATCGATACCGGGACCGGGCTTTGCATGCGCCTCATGGTCAGGAATACTTTGAATCCTCTGATTCCAAAGACTGACAATTCTGCTGCTACTAGAGTGTTTCTCCCAGAAGATCCCTCTTCTCCCCAACGCAGAATGTCACCTCCAGAGAACATGTCTTTTCAGGATTTTATTTGTGATATGGCCAAAGGCCTTTCAATCACGGTGGCTCCTGAAGAAGAACCCAGAGCAAAGGAATTGGAAATTCTCCAATATCCTAAAGCTCCAAAGGAGGCAGCCACTCTGCCCATCCATGAAATTCTGCATAACTTGATGCTCAGAATGTGGGAGACACCTCCGACTACATCTCCTCATTCTAGGAGACTTGATACTATGTATCGAGTTCCGCCATGTCCTGGATTTCAAAAGACTCAGCTGCCACACCATTCAATGGTGGTGGAGTCAGCCATGTGTAGGCTGAAAAGCGCAAAGAGGCATGCATCCAATCCCCCAGGTTGTGAATGCAGGACTCTGGACGCTTTTGGGCGCCGAACTTTTCAGGCTTCCATGTTTTCAGCTAGGATCAGTTCACATATACTATATATGGGAATGTTCCTCAAGGAAGTTACAGGAGACTTGGAGCTTATGAGCCCATTTCTCCCAGATGACAAGAGACAAGACTTTCTTGCTCTAGTTAAGCATGCTCAAGATGTTTCCAAGTTTGTCAATCGTGCAGCCTTTGACTGCTTTGAATGCATCAGCAGAATCTCTGCTATTGCCATTGGCGCACGACGGATTGCCTGGCTTCAGGCATCAGACTTGGAGACTTGGGTACAGGACAAGTTAGGCAAATAGTAATTACACTTACCTGGTAATTGTAGTTCCTTGAGAGACGACAGCTTAGTCCTCTACGTATGGGTTGTGCACCTCCTCCTGCAGCATGAAGACTGGACCAATCAAATTTCAGCATCACTGGAAACAGCATCCTGGCCATCTCATCCACCCCAGTGAACTACTGTCAAAGCAAACTGAAAGAAATAGCTAACCTTTAAGCAGAGAAACCATTAGTAGAATTTAACCCCTTGGGTTTTTTTTTTCTTTTTGTATTAAACATAGTAGTCCAGTGAAAACAGACCCAAATAGAAGGTCTCGCCTCTGCCGCAGCATAAAGCAGCCAGAGAAAGAAAAAAAGGAAACAAGGAACACACTCACCTGTGAATAGCGACATCTGAACCAAAGGCGTGCCGAGCCAAAACACCAAAGGGAGGGCAGGAGGACTAAGCTGTCGTCTCTCAAGGAACTACAATTACCAGGTAAGTGTAATTACTATTTCCTTATCGTTCCTCCAGCTTAGTCCTCTATGTATGGGATGTAACAAAGCAGACTAACGGGCGGGATTATTCCAGCCGGCACGCAACACCGTGGAACCAAAACCGGCATCGGCCGCCGCCAAAACGTCAAGACGATAGTGCTTACTGAAAGTGTGCAGAGAAGACCACGTGGCCGCCTTACAGATCTCCACCGGCGAAACCAAGCTAAACTCCGCCCAAGATGCTGCATGCGCTCTGGTAGAGTGAGCCCGCAGACCGACCGGCGGTACCCGACCTCGCAACAGATAGGCCGAGCCAATCGCTTCTTTAATCCACCGGGCAATGGAAGCTTTCGCCGCCGCCTCACCTTTCCGAGGCCCTCCAAAGAGAACGAGCAAACGATCCGATTTGCGGAAAGCGCTAGTGACTTTCAAAATATCGACGCAAAACTCTCTTAAGGTCCAACCGACTGAGACCCCGATCGGAACCCTGCTCCCCCGACGCGGGAAACACTGGAAGCGACACCACCTGATTCAAATGAAAGGCAGAGGACACCTTAGGCAAAAAAGAAGGCACTGGGCGGAGTACCACCTTCTGATCGGAGAAAGAAAGGAAGGGCTCCCTGCAAGAAAGAGCCTGAAGCTCCGAAATGCGTCGAGCCGAGCAAATCGCCACTAAGAACACCGTCTTAAGTGTCAGATCCTTCACCGAACTCCGCGAGAGAGGCTCAAAGGGAGCCGCACTGAGAGCATGCAAGACTAAGTTGAGATCCCACGCAGGGACAGAAATCCGGCGAGCCGGACGCAGCCGAGAAACGGCCCTCAAGAAGCATACCACATCAGCATGGGCACCCAGCGCCACGCCCTGAATTTTACCTCTGTAGCAGGAAAGCACCGCCAACTGTACCCGTAAGGAACTGGCGGCCAACCCTTTGGCAAACCCGTCTTGCAGAAAATCCAACAGCACAGGAAGAGAAGCCGTAGCCGCTCGAACCTGACGCCGGGAACACCAATCCTCAAAAATACGCCAGACGCGGACATAGGCTAGCGAAGTGGACCTCTTGCGAGCTTGAAGCAAAGTCGCTACGACCGCTTTCGAATAACCTTTCTTCCTTAGCCGCGCCCTTTCAATAGCCAGGCCGTAAGAGAGAATCTCCCCACTTGCGGCATGCGAAGAGGACCCTGACACAACAGATCCGGGTCCAGGGGAAGACGCCAGGGGGATCCTTCCACCAACCGCATGAGATCGGCATACCAAGGACGACGGGGCCAATCCGGTGCTATTAACAGCACTCGACCCCGGTGAGACTCGATACGCTGAATCACGCGCACGAGAAGCGGCCACGGTGGAAAGACGTAAAGAAGACCCTTCGAGGGCCAGACCTGCAACAGAGCATCAATGCCCTCCGACATCGGCTCCCATCGACGGCTGAAGAACCGAGCCGCCTTCGCAGACCGGAACGTTGCCATCAAATCCATAACCGGCTGACCCCAACGCAGAACCACCTGCTCGAACACCTTGGGATGGAGCTCCCACTCTCCGGCATCCACGTGAACTCTGCTGAGAAAATCCGCCGTCACGTTGTCCTTCCCGGCAATATGCGCTGCTGATATGGCCTGTAGCCTGGGCTCTATCCATTCGAACAGCTTCCGGGCTTCCATTTCCAATGCCAAGCTTCCGGTGCCGCCTTGTCGATTTATGTACGCCACGGTCGCCACGTTGTCGGAGAGAACCCGCACCGCCCTGTGCGATATCAGGGTCTCGAAGCTCTGCAATGCCAACTGGACTGCCCGAAGTTCCAAGCGGTTGATCGACCAACCGCTCTCCTCCGGAGACCAGAGGCCCTGCGTCACTTGATCGCCGCAGTGCGCGCCCCAGCCCGTCAGACAAGCATCCGTCAACAGCGGAATCCAGTCCAGCTGCTCCAAGGACATCCCTGCGTGGAGCAAGGCCGGCCGAAGCCACCATTTCAAGTCCCGACGCACTCCCGCCGGGCAGCGAAGACGTCTGCTCAGGGAATCGGTCTGATTGGACCAGCGACGTAGCAAGGCCCGCTGGAGCGACCGCATGTGAAACCGAGCCCAAGGTACTACCTCTAATGATGCCGCCATCGTTCCCAGTAACTGAAGGTAGTGCCAAGCCGACGGAGCTGGGACTTGCCGAAACCGGTGTACGAGTGTCTGAAGACCCACTACCCTGCGGTCAGGAAGAAAAACGAAGCCCCTGTGAGTATCGAAGAGCACCCCCAAATACTCGAGAGACTGCGTCGGAACCAACTGGCTCTTCTGCGGGTTGACTACCCAGCCGAGGGACTGCAGTAGGCCTACCACTTGCGCTGTCGCTGATAAGCTCTGAGCGAGATTTTCCTCGAATCAACCAATCGTCCAGATAGGGATGCACCAGCACCCCTTCCTTGCGCAACGCCGCTGCCACGACCACCATGATTTTGGTGAACACTCGAGGAGT